>JARWKJ010000004.1:36163445-36763445 GCA_029959095.1 Rhinichthys osculus | reverse complement strand
AAAAAGGCGATCAAATCTGTGTCAAAACTGCATGCATGCATGTATTTGTTATATATGCATCACATATGTCTCGACTAAAATATTCTGCCGTGTGAAATGACAATTTAAGGCACAAACTGACAGGCTATGTGATTTTTTTTAATGTTCAAATAAATGTGAGCACTGTGCATTTGTAAGCTACTAGAAGATAGGCGGTAATTTTGCGTTAATTTGTAAAGGCAAAACTAAAACTTATCATTTTTAAATACATAAAATAACTAATTTATTAGTTATTTTAGGGGGGGGGGTGCGTGCGTATTACACGCCATAAAGTGCGTATCATATGCATGCGAAAACTGCGTATCATATAGACGCAAAAACCATTTTTGGCGTATAAATGGCACGAGAAATGACATTCGTGGTATAGATACGCACTTTCATATGATTCCTTCACTACTATCTCAATTACAATTAAGTACAAATGAACTGTATTCAGTTGTGTAGGAAGGCACTAAAACAGTCCAATACATTATTTAAACTAATTTTTATGTTAAAATAATTAAGATTTATATGCCACCCCAGACTGTTTGCTGGCCCTTGCCTGGCCACCCCTATGAAAAAATCCTGGCTCCGCCACTGGTCGACACCTACTGGTTTAACAATGTAATATGCATAAACTACACAGACTGACTGTCTATCTATTGCCTTATTTGCTCACATCATATATCTCCCTCTCCATTTCTATTTGAAAGGAAACATTTAAAATAAAACAGAAGTGCTCCACTATACCTATCCAACTGTGTTTGTCTCCACAGCAATATGATGAGTGACACAATGAGAATACCAGTGTCACCTTGGGTGGGATTCTTCGTTTTCATTCCTATAACTTGAAGCTCTTCTTATCAACCTATCAGCCTCATCTGTGACCTGCCAGCCTTACCCAGGACCCCCTGCTGCCCAGCCCCTGCTCCCTGCCCAGAGAACAGAGAGCTCCCTCCATGGGGAACCCACATGATTTACATCAAGCTCTTATTTAAAGACCTCCTTGCCACATTATGAATTTGGTTCCTTATTGTGTGGGCTCATGTCCGAATAATCTGACTACAAATGATCATTAAATTATTTCTTTAAGCATGTATACAGTGGGCATGTTTGCTGCCGTCCGAGCGCCCCGTTTCACACTCAACTTGATTCTATCGAACCCTGGTGCATTTGCGAGCATCTTAGGTCATCACAAACGTGGACAGCGCGTGATAGAAAACAGATTGCGGGTTCTTCAGGACACAAATTAAGATATTTAAAATGAAATCTGAGAGATTTCTGTCCCTCCATAGACACGTTGACACTTCAAAAAATGAATAAAGAGATCGAAAAACTAATCCATATGAATTGAGTGGTTTAGTCAAAATTTTCTGAAGAGATATGATCGCTTTTTATGATTAACAAATTGAATTTAGGCTTTTACATATGGCATGGACACAATCCCTAATTGTACATAAGATTATAGAAGATATTTGTACGTTTTAAAAAATTGTGTAAAAACGACAAACAAGCTTTCAAAGTGTTCGATGTGCTTTGAGCGGTTCAATTATTTGAAGCTGCACCTAAATGTCTTTGTTGAACTTTCTCAAAGTCTTCTCTTCTCTTGTTCTTCTCACCTGATCATTTTGTTGCTTTTTCTCCCAAGCAGACAATGAGCAGGGCTTAGGCATCATCTTACACTCATCACATTGCATAATCGGCTTGAAGCTTTCATTACATTCTGGATTGTTGCTAAATGAGAGTGGAAATTAATATCAGGTCCCAACAAACAAGCAAACCAGACAGATGCAATACTCAGGGAGAAACCAGTTCGAGCTGTCTTTCAAGAGTATATTAACAGATCAAAAAGTGTCTTGATGCATTGAGGTCGCAATCTCAAAGGAAGCTATAACATTTTGACCCTCAGTCTCTCTGGAGTCTGTGTTAAGAGAGATAATGATAATTCAATCAGAGGTTCTGGAGTATTCCACATCTCTCAGTTCATCCGTTCAGTGTTTGGCAGCTTTGGCATAGATAACAGCTAAAGCTAGTTAAAATTGTCTCCGGTAATTCATTCAGGATCAAACACATCAGTAGATTTTCATTAGAAATGTTTTTTTGTCTGTGTTTCTTCTTACAATTACAGGTTAAAAGGCTGATAAACAGCATATGGCAGCCTGTGAGAGGCTGAAGCTGTCCATTCAGAACCAGCACTTAGTTCAGCCAAACAAATCAGCACCAAGGACAGCTCCACATCGGCTGCCAATCAACCCACTGAACTAGACACACATGTGTCCCCCACCACTGTATCCCTGTTATCGCTGGTCACAGAAGGTTGGACCTCCTTCAGAAAACTCGATCTCGGTGGTACATTGTTGTTCTGAAAGAAAACCTTCAATTTTTTTCCCTTATGGACACATTTTTGCATGGCTATTCTGTTGCTTTGAAGTGTTGTCATATGCACTGACCCTTCTGTACACCTTGGTATCTGGCTTTTCCCAGAGCCCATTACCTTCCACAGCTTGAAAGCCATTTCCAAAGAAACTATAGCTTTTAGCAGAACTACTGATGTGTATATGACTATGACTGAGACACGCTGTGAGTCTGATTTTCTTTCCTGTTTTTTAATGCTTTCTCAAATGCTTTCTCCACGTTTAACATTCATGTTAATTTTTTTTTGTGGAAACCTTGAATGCAGTTTTGTTTTAAAGTCCCCCTGTGGTTAAAACCAAGCTTTTAATGCTGTTTATACACTCACCTAAAGGATTATGAGGAACACCTGTTCAATTTCTCATTAATGCAATTATCTAATCAACCAATCACATGGCAGTTGCTTCAATGCATTTAGGGGTGTGGTCCTGGTCAAGACAATCTCCTGAACTCCAAACTGAGTGTCAGAATGGGAAAGAAAGGTGATTTAAGCAATTTTGAGCGTGGCATGGTTGTTGGTGCCAGACGGGCCGGTCTGAGTATTTCACAATCTGCTCAGTTAATGGGATTTTCACGCACAACCATTTCTAGGGTTTACAAAGAATGGTGTGAAAAGGGAAAAACATCCAGTATGTGGCAGTCCTGTGGGCGAAAATGCCTTGTTGATGCTAGAGGTCAGAGGAGAATGGGCCGACTGATTCAAGCTGATAGAAGAGCAACTTTGACTGAAATAACCACTCGTTACAACCGAGGTATGCAGCAAAGCATTTGTGAAGCCACAACACGCACAACCTTGAGGCGGATGGGCTACAACAGCAGAAGACCCCACCGGGTACCACTCATCTCCACTACAAATAGGAAAAAGAGGCTACAATTTGCAAGAGCTCACCAAAATTGGAGAGTTGAAGACTGGAAAAATGTTGCCTGGTCTGATGAGTCTCGATTTCTGTTGAGACATTCAGATGGTAGAGTCCGAATTTGGCGTAAACAGAATGAGAACATGGATCCATCATGCCTTGTTACCACTGTGCAGGCTGGTGGTGGTGGTGTAATGGCGTGGGGGATGTTTTCTTGGCACACTTTAGGCCCCTTAGTGCCAATTGGGCATCGTTTAAATGCCACGGCCTACCTGAGCATTGTTTCTGACCATGTCCAACCCTTTATGGCCACCATGTACCCATCCTCTGGTGGCTACTTCCAGCAGGATAATGCACCATGTCACAAAGCTCAAATCATTTCAAATTGGTTTCTTGAACATGAGTCATGACTCATGGCAATGAGTTCACTGTACTAAAATGGCCTCCACAGTCACCAGATCTCAACCCAATAAAGCATCTTTGGGATGTGGTGGAACGGGAGCTTCGTGCCCTGGATGTGCATCCCACAAATCTCCATCAACTGCAAGATGTTATCCTATCAATATGGGCCAACATTTCTAAAGAATGCTTTCAGCACCTTGTTGAATCAATGCCACGTAGAATTAAGTAGTATTACCGTAGTATTAGTATGGTGTTCCTAATAATCCTTTAGGTGAGTGTATGTCTAAATGGTGTTATATGGTGTTTTTAATATGCTTTAAGACAAACCATGTGCAAATTCACAAGTCAGCACCATTGCTGAGTATTTTCTCCTTAAAACTGCAGTGAACCAAAGACTGTGTAAAAATCGTGGTTTGAAATCTCTGGTGTTTCTGATGTCACAAACTACCTTGTAACTAACAACGTGTCAAGTCAAGTCAAGTCAAGTCACCTTCATTTATATAGCGCTTTTAACAATATGGCCTTTTTCAAATCAGCTTTACAGTGATAATAGGAAATTAAAGTAACATAGATTGTTTTGGCTTTACAGAAGCTCTAGAGTAAAGTTATTGTCCAGCTAAAGTTAGTTTTGATCGTTTCACTTCAGTTGCAAAGATCATAAGTTATTAACTTAGGGACCGCTTACACGACACCTTTCTAACAGAAAACCCTTAACACGCTCCAGCCCGCTCATTCACACAACAACAGTGCCTGGGGCTCAAGAATGCAAACCTTGAAATACAGGTAGGTTCCAAGGTGCAAGCCTTGAAGAAAACATGTGTGTGTATGTATGTATGTATGTATATATATATATATATATATATATATATATATATATATATATATATATATATATATATATATGTGTGTGTGTGTGTGTATACATACATACACACACATATATGAACCCGACGACACACATATATGAACCAGATTTTTATCTTTTTATCTCTGCAAGCTTTAAAAACGCAAACATGTGAACGCTGACGGCGTCCACATGCGTATTACGTGTTTAGTCTATAGGTATGTGCGTTTGAATATATATGTGCACTGGTGTGTAGTCTTTCTTTACAAATTGACCTAAACAAATTACTTGTCTGGCCTTAAAAATGTATAATTCGGAATTATTTATCGCTTTCGAGTGGCCATGTGAACCGGAACTCTTTTGACAACGTTTTATCTGTACAGAGGTAAAGGGGAAGGAGAAGTGGGCCTTCACAGGGGAGAGACTAGTTGACACTTCAGGACTGCGTTGTCGTCGGGTTCAGGCGCAGGTCCTTCATCAGATCTGGATACAGCCTGGATCCGGCGGACTGTGGTAAACCTTGGGATAAACCGAGAGACTAATATTAGACTAATACCATCCTTCTTATGATGTAACAAGTACATCAGGATTTATGAGAAGTGTTCTCCGGTTCCGGCTGACCTTATTTATACAGCCTAACATTGAATTATAGAAGTCAAAGAGATGTGTTTTTAGATTTGAACTGACAGAGTGTGTCTGCTTTCCGGACAATGTTAGGAAGACTGTTTCAGAGTTCTGGTGCTGAATAGGAAAAGGATCTACCGCCAGCAGTCGATTTTGATATTCTAGGTATTATCAACTGACCAGAATTTTGAGATCACAATAGACGTGAAGGACTATAATGCGTTAAGAGCTCGCTCAAGTACTGCGGAGCTAAACCATTTAGTGCTTTGTAAGTAATCAGCAATATTTAAAAATTTATCCGATGTTTAATAGGGAGCCAATGCAGTGTTAATAGAAGGGCAACCACCCATAAGAGTATTACAATAATCGTGAGTGTATCTCCGAGCGGGTACGAGTGAGTGGAGGCGGGGCTAATTTGCATATTCTTAGAACCACGTATACTAAATGAGGCAAGGGTGTAGAGTTACATTCAAGCTATTTTAAGGGATGAAGGAAGGAAAAAAAAAAACTTTTAAATGTGTAATTTTGGTGATCAAAGATGAGTTTTAAGGAATACAATTATTGACAACAGGTGGACTTTACTGTAATGATTCTTTAATGAATAAAAAGTTCAAAAGAACAGCATGTATTTAAACAAAGGAATCTTTTGTAACACTATACACTATAAGTCTTTGCTCTCACTTTGGATCAATTTTTGTGGGTCCTTGCTGAATAGAAGTATTAATTTTCATAAACAAACAAACAAACAAACACACACACACACACACACACACACACACACACACACACACACACACACACACACACATACATGCATACATACATACATATTGACCCCAAACATTTGAACGGTACATTAAACATTGCCATCAGCTATTCAAGTAATATATATATGGAAAACTGGAAATGTCACCTATATTTCATAGAATGTCCCAGCTGTTCAAGACGTCCACAAAACAATGCGTTTCTCCAGCCAGGTGAGACAGTAACCTTTCCATTTCTTCTCTTTTTTTCTGAATTGAATTTAAGGGTCATGTAAGATGGTGGGGTGATATCTAACATCATATAGTGTCTAGTATTTCATTCATTTAATGTGAGGAAAGTGCAACCATGGATAAAACACCCTTTAAAGCACTCTTTTAATAACCTTGACCTAATGAAATGTGACTAGAGATGCTTTCATATTGGTAATAATGTCAAGTCACCGTGATGTGTATTTTCTCACTTATGTCACATTTCATTTATTTTAGACTGAAAGAGGGAGGAAGAGAGTGGTCAGACATCTTTCTGGTTCTGTCGATTACTTTTCTTTGGTCTTTTGCATTACAAGGTTGATGCATGGTCAGCATGGTCCCAAAGGATTAGCAAACCATTACATATGACTCTGAAACAGACCTTTTATATATATGTATAGGCCAATATCAAAAATACAGTAAAAAGAGTAATATTTTTTAAATATTACAATTTAAAAGAACTGTTTTCGAAAATATATTTAATATATTTTCAAATGTTATTTATTCCTTTGATGGCAAACCTGAATTTTCAGTATCATTACTCCAGTCTTCAGTGTCACATGATCCTTCAGAAATCATTCAGATATGCTGATTTGGTGCTCAAAAAATATTTCTTGATATTATCAATGTTAAAAAAAACCTGAATAGAAAATAAATGATTTGTTTTAGAACTCTTGGTTCAATAATATTAATAATAATTGCATTTCTTAAATTTAAAAGCAAAAGACCTCAACCTTGCTGCAGACCTTCAACATTAGATATTCAAAAATGTTTAAAATTAGAATGAAGCATCAGTACATATTTAAAAACCTGATGAATCCTTTCAATGAGGAGGAACTTTTATTATTTAACAGATTTGTGTCAGTAAAAATTCTGAAATGTGAATTTATTTGTAAGCTTACTGTAATAAATAATAGTGTCTCGTGAAAGAATCACCATACAACAATACATCAATAAATGTTTTATTTATTCGAAACCATCTGATACTGACATGCAGATCTAGCACTCTACTAAAACACATGGCATTAAGATGTTTTATTTTTTATTTTACCTTTATTTTACCAGGAAGTCTCATTGAGATCAAAAATCTCTTTTACAAGAGAGACCTGGCCAAGGTAGCAGCCAAGATACATTCTGTCCTTGTCGGAGCCCCAAAGAGACATGAGTAAATACTCTGTCCATACATTAAAACGGTCCTGCTGAAGAGAACAAAGAGGGAATACTCAAGTTACATTTGAGCTATTAAGTTACAATGGCAAGAGAATTTGCAGAACCATTGATTATTAGTTACAATTATGAAATGTTTATTAACGCTGCCATGTGAACTGATAAAGCACACAAGCTCTTAAATAAGCTGTAAGCCATATATCACACCCTACTCAACCTTTTTTCGACATTTGAAAGCACCTAATGTACCATCCTGTGCATGCTCGACTTGCCTGCAAAGCAATGTTTCTGTAAGCCTTACAAATGGCTGTAATCCCACCTTTTAAAGAAAAACAAAGCAATGAAAGGCCAGTATAATGAGTTAATGGAGGAACTGTATGGGGTTCATTTCAGGAGCAAAATTGCATTCATGCTGGCCACTGTCACAGAGGTGTTCCCATTCCAGTGGGTCTAATAGAGGGCTTATCTGATCCTGGTGAGCCTCTGATCCACACTTTTCTACAGCACAAAGTGCAGCATATCTCTGGGGGATTAGACGGCAACTGCAGCAATGCCCTCTCGCTCAAAACTCACATCTAATGTGTGTGCATGTGTGTATTTGAGAAGGCACGAGGGAGATCACAGCTTGCACGCCTTCTCCGTGATGGGGGTGGATCAGTGCCATCTGAAAGAAAGCATATCACACACACACTATACACAGCTGTTGCATGCATAACACCTATCACTGGTTTTACTGTGCATGGTCCCTTTATAGACCACCAAACTCATCTGAGGTACTTTAGAAAAAGTGTGTGTATGTGTGTGCAAAGAGGCTTTGAGATATCATCACACCCGCCTTTTGCTTCAAGGTAGGAAAACTTTCTTTGTGGAGGCGAGAATTGCTGAATTATAAATTGAGCAGAATCGCATCACATTCAGAGAGGAATCGTTAAACACTAACACATTCTTTGTGTCACAGACTTGTGTGAAGCCTGTGGAGCGACTTGTGAAAAAGCAACCGGGCAACTTCAGGCCTGAGAAACAATAACTTTTTTGGTGTCTTTTTGAATATATGTCGGCCATGAATGTGCTTCGCAGAGCTGGATCAAGGTGAGCATTTCAAGTTAAAAAGTATGTATGTATATATATAGAAAACCCTTATTTGTCGGCTGTGGATGTGTGGAGCCTTTGAAGCTGCCTAAATTTGGATTTTGGACTGTCAAAATAGTCTACATTAGGCACCAATTAATTTGCATTAGATGGAGAAAAATCCTTAATGTTTTCCTCCAAAACCTTAATTTCTCTTCTGCTGAGGTAAACAAGTCATATGCATCTATAATGGTCTTGGGGTGAGTAATTTTTGGGTGAACTATTCTTAACTAATTGCTTTTTAAAAATCATATTACTTAGGCTATATTAGCTTTTTATTAATACTTATAAAGTACATATTAATGCCTTATTCTTCATGACCACTCTATAACTGATAGAACCTTAACTAAGAGTTTTCCCTCAATTGACTCTTAACTACTGCTTAGTAAGTAAGGTAGTTGTTGTACACGAATTACGATCTTACAGTTTTTCTCGATTGCTTAAACACATTTCTTGAAACTATGCCTCGTATTCTCAAAACAGTAAACACAAAAATCCATAACGTATCACCCAATTCCCCAAACATCCTATTTTCAGGTCAAAATGACGCTCTACACTCAAAACCATTCCCTCTTGCTGAAAAACCAAACTTTGCCCTCAGACAGGACACACAAGCCCTCAAAAATACACACACTACAACATAGTCTTACACACTGGTGCTATAAATTCAAAACAACATTTCCAAAACAGGTAAGTCATGTTGTTTGTGGCTTGTGGAAATGTTTGTCTATTCAGTGATAGAAATTTGTTTGCCACCACACCTTCCTGAAGGTTCTGATGATGGAGGCGACGGTGAAGCGACTCAAATTTCGCTGAACTCGTTGCCCAGCCTCCCTCATAGTCATACCATGGACAAGGACATGGCCAACTAAAGTGGCTTGAATTTCATCCGAGACTGCTTCTCTTCTTGCCCTTGCCCTTCCTCCTCCTTCTCCTCCTCCTCCTCCCCCTCAGTAAACTGATTTTTATCTTTTATAAAATATTGTATAACCTTGAAGGATCTGACTGATGTGTGTTCAATTTTGACACTTTGTGTTTTCACCTGGGTAATTGTGTGCTAACTGAGCTGAAGCTGTGCTGACTTGAGTGAACAATATTGAATGCCAGTGCTTTCTAAATGACCACGTGGTGTAGGCAATGAGAAATCAAGGGATTTGTGTGTAGAGTTTTGCTGTAACAGTTCAACAAATCTGACTAATTTGTCAAAACAGGGGAATAGTGTTCATAGTTCAGTGAAATGGGTGTGCTTTTTGATAAATGGCATTATAGTTTTGAAATTTTAGTTCAAAAGCCTGGTTATAGTGTTTAAACAATCGAGAAAAACTCTGGTATATTTTGTTCAGTATTGGCCTTATGAAGGCGTAGTACCACAACATTAGCAAAGACTAGATATACACATGCCGTGCACTCCTACTAATGAACGGGAGAAACTGCAATGCGCAATATGGCAGAATATGTCCTGCCTTCTGAATAAAAGAGCCAATCACTTACTGGTAAAGCCATTGTATCACTGCAGCTGCCATTAGAAGTCCCAGTTCCCATAAAAACCTGAGACTCTCACTTAGGACTGCACATGCTCATTGGCTCATCTAGACTGGAAAACAAGCTTTTTTTAAACACTACTTGAGCATAAGAAACTAAATTTACAGTTCATGTCAGATTTTGTTGCTGATTTGAAATATGTTTTTTTAAAATTGGGAGTTTGAGAGTTCCCCCATTCAAATAGATAGGTCTTGAATGACCGAAACAGCTAAACGTTGCAAATATGGCAGCCAAGTGAAAAAGATTTTCTTTGAAAGGACTAACTTTGATGTTTTTCATTCTCCCTTAATAACATTTAATAAATACAGTCTATTTGTATGTAACAACACACATACAAGTCTTGATAGTGTTCAACCAACTCTAATAAAGTCTGTCAAAGTCTGAATATGTTCTCCATTCTAAAGTGAGGCGTTGCTCATAATCATATATAGGCTGTGTGTGTGTGTGTGTGTGTGTGTCAGAACTGTGACAGTGAGTTATTAATCATTTAGATATGCAGATATACAAAATCAGCTATGACTTTTAAATATGCTTTGCATATCTGATGGAAAGTCACTTATGTGAGACACAATGCTGCTCCTTTTTTATTGGTTTAAAATAGAGTATTACATTTTTTTTTTAAATATATATGCTAAATAAGAGTAGTGCACAGTTTAACACTGTATTTATTGATCCATAGAGCTTGAAGAGGACTTTTTCTTTAAATGTCTAACATTTCCTCACATCAAATGAGTGGAAAGACCCAAATGTATGCACAGCTATATAAATTTATAAACAAGACAAAAATAATGCAAAACTCACTCAAAATATTCTGAGGTTTGTGGTTTCAAGTTTTCCCCCCTATGTTATAGTGCCTTGTTTTCTATACTTATTCTTCTTTTTCTTTTCTATTTTTAAGATAACTAATAAAGATGTGTTTGGAGTATTTGTTACAATAAATACAAAACACAACTAATGATTAAACAAGACACATATTGACACAATCCTGAATCAAAAAAAAACAAATAAATTGAACTATAAATAAGGATTTCAAAATAATTCACATGAACAAACACAAGACAGGGAAATAATTTAAAATGCTCATTAATTATTGTAGATAGCAAGACATGTAATCTTAAATATTTATTCATCTTACCTCAATCTTAAATATTTATCTTAGATATAAAATATTAATTTAAAGGCCAAATAGTCTGGGACATTGGTTTTAACTGCAAAGCAAGATGTTGTGTATTGTTCATGTAGTTTGTTTTAAATCATTTATTTTACATGCCTTTATCTTGTTTTTCCAGGATAAAAACAGAACAGAATGGCTGCAATTTTTCAGGCTCTATGGCATAGTTTTATGAGAGCTATTATCATTTTATCATTGCAGAGGGCAGTAAACTTGACTTTCTCTTGTTAAAAATGTATCCATTTAAAATATAGCTGACTTTTAGTAGGCACCGCACATTTAAATACAAGCAATCAAACATTTAAGCTCTAAAAAAGTAGTTAAAACCTGAAAGAAATTAGCTGTTTTAATGTGAAATATGCTTTTTAAGAAATGCATATTAAATTATCTTGAGAGCTATATTGATGACATGCACGTGGACAGCATAATGTGCTGTTTTCTTTAGCTGTTTCATTATGAACCTCTTTTCCCAGTCTGTCAGTGACGCTTTGCGGTGCGTTACCCAACTGGTTGCAAGTTCTGTTGAGCTCTGTTGGCAACGACGGAACTTGCGTCAAGTTGGCTTTAGGAAATGCACCCCTGTTTAGTTCTAGTCTCTACGAAGTCTCTCCTTTAGAAAAGCACAATATGCTCTAATTGGTCAGCTGGACCAGTGTCAGCTGGTAATTGGTCAGCCACTTCAAGCGTATTCACACCTTTTAGCACAACCATGAGTTTCAACACACTAACGTACCTTAACTAGGCCTCGTCCCATATTGCTGTATATGTCTGACTCTGGGCGGGAATTATTCAATGAGGAATATTGTGTTCATTTCAGGGAGTTCAGAAACAGTGCCTACTAATATAGAGAATAACTCCCTTTGGAGTGGACTTTGTGCTCTGTAACTTTGCAGACTGTTTTCATGCATGCTAAAACAACAACATTAAGCCCCGTACACACCGAGACGAATATCGGCGCGCATTATTCGTCAGCGTTTTTCAACACGCTCCAGACACGTGTGCAAAAGCGTCAATCTCATTGGTCGGATAGTTTTTGACGCGGCGCGTCAAAACCAAAAAAACGAACCCGAGGCGTTTTTTAAAAAATGACGCTTTTACGCGTGGCGTTTTTCGTGTCGGTGTGGACACTCACATTGGCGCCCTTTGTTTAGTCACGAGGCGTTAAACGTCGGCGAATATCGCACGCGAAATTCGTCCCGGTGTGAACAGGCCTTTACACGCTAAAGAGAGCTGAAAATGTAAAAATGCATAACAGATCCTCTTTAAATGGTCATTGACAAAACTGAATTCCCAAATACTGTGAACAATGAAGTTTGAAGCGCTCAACAGCCAACACAAATCACCACAAATCTGGTACAAAATGCATAAGACAAGGGCAAAAAAACAATAAGAACACAACAAGAATCATTATTTGAACATGTTAAATGTAATTAAGAGCTAATATCAAATCGTGAGCTTAGAATTATAAGGTTCTTTCTCCGTTTAGGGTAGTTCTGAGATATTGAGCATCAAAGTTTTTACATCCCTGCTGTTTTGTGAGATGGAACCTTTTTATTTTATTAATAACTACTAACAAAATATATTTTTTTACAAAAATAACACCACACAGGCATTAATAAACACCTAATGGATAAGATTATGTCAAAAACTCAATTTCGACCAAAAGTGGAGATAGAACCTTATAATTCTAAGCTCACGAAATAGCACAATTTTCCAAACAAGAAATTCACCTGACTTCTTACAGATTTTTTACCAAATGAAGGTGAAAAAAGAAAGAAAAAGGGCAGGTTAATACATTTTATGCATACTAAAAATGTTAGCAGAGTAAAAACCATACTGGGCCTTTCATGCATAAGAGTGTGGTTTCTCAAGAAAATGGCGGTGTCAGCGTTTTGCTTGGGCCCTGTGCTCAGAGTGCGCTCACTGTGAAACGAACATTATTTCATTATCAAATCAATCTGCACTGACATTTATTGCATTTTTAATGAAAACCTAGAAATGTATCCACTACCAGCCTCTCCCTGCTTGCAACTGTTAATTCTGAATTTTCCTGATTTACAGCAAAAATGACTCTCAACAGTATTAGCAGTAAAATTAATGTTACTCGAACATTAATGTGTTTTGCACAGAGTCCATTCACACTTCCATGGTCACGACTTCTGCAGGGTGTTAAAACCTTGTGATGTGTGAGCTAACAAACGTATTTGAAGACTTTTTAATCTCTTTATACACTCTAATGTCCTTTTCTTTTATATTTTATTACCTTGTAGGATGGGCTGATCTTCTCTCCTTATTTCCTTGTCCATTCTGAATTCTGAGTAGGAGGGCTATCCATCTGCCTGCAGACCACACATAAATAATAAGACGGCTCATAAATGAATGCAGACTGGATACTGATTTGTTAACAGGAAGCTTGGAAATTATTGATCTCACAATTGATTTCCAACCAGAAGATGGAGGATGTATAAGAAATACATCAGATTGAAACCCAGTGTTGTGTGCATGTGATATCTTTTGGAACATTGGAAGAATGCCCAAATATGCCTGTGATCTATGAACCAATGTATGCTAGAGTTCAGCTTTATGGCTGTACATATTTTTTTTTTTTAGCTAGTGGTAAAGCAATAACCTGACTCCGCCAGATGGATTTGCTCCGCATATCCATCTGGAAACCTTCCGTTGAAGTAGTTTTGGTAAGGGGCGAAAATACTGGTTAGCTGATTGGCCTATGTTGGTGATAGACGGGCCAAATCAACCAATCAGATCAACGAAGCATATGATGTACTAACAGAGCGTATCTTTTCCTCTGAGAAAAGCCTCCAGAGCAGTGTTTTGCTCTTCTTTCAGTGAAGAAATACTCTGTAATTCCGATAAAACTTGCTCGATAGCCACGCTGATGCTAGTTTCATCCGCTGAAGCCGACATGTTCTTTAGACTGAACTGTCGCGCTTCTCGTTGCGTCACACCTCAACCCGCCTCAAATCCAACGCTGATTGGACGTTCGTTTGGTGAACTGCTGCCAAATTTTCTTTAACGGAAAGTATCCAGACTGATCTGCGAGTGAAACCTTGAAAGCTAGCGAGATCAGGATGGTCTCACGAGGCTAGTAAAGCAAAGCTAGGATTATGCTTAGTCTGTGTGTCAGCAGTTCATCATTTAGCAGATGACTCACAAACGCACACTTACTCCAGGCATAGTTCCCTTACAGCAAACTGAGTTTTAAGTGCCTTGGACAGAAAGATGATGGGAGACTCTTGGTCCCTCCCTACATTTTTTTCTTGTTCAAGAAGAAATTTCTTTCAGATGTACATCACAGTATAAGAAAATACTATCGCAATTCCATTTCATGAAGACTTTTCATGATGACAAATTTTATACAGCAGTTACGTCGGGTCCTCAAATTTGATTCTAGCACGGCGTTCCCTGATCGCTGATGGCCTACAGTCCAACAGCACTGGGACTTTTCACCATTTCCATCATTTTGCATGTCTTTGTGCATTCTAGACAGATTGTCAGTACATGCATACTATGCTGATGCCAAAAACTGAACACTGTCCACGAGCCGGAGTGGAAGCCAGACAAGGGAAGTATACTTTCGGCTTGACTGCGCGCGTACAGTACGGTGTACTAATAATGGAATTTGCATCATGCGCACTGTATGCATACTAGACTAGAGCAGTGGTTCTCAAACCTGTCCTAGGGACCCCTCGCCACTGCACATTTTGCATGTCTCCCTCACCTAACACACCTGATTCAACTTATCAGCTCATTAGTACAGACTGCAAGACTTGGGCCATTTCTCAATTCCAAGTACGCAAACTTCGGACTTGCGTCCTTGGTAGTTCGGACTTGCTAAGTTCGACTCAGGAGAACGAACTCCAGAGGACGAGAGGACGCATGTCCGGTTATTCTGCAAATGGAACAGATCCCGTCACTCAGCACATTCTGGCTACTCCGGTTATCTCTTTATGTATATTTTAGGCAACAATAAAACGAAATATGCTACAACTCTACCTCTTTTTGCCAACAATAAAACGAAATATGTTATAAAACACCACTCTGCCTCTTTTCATTAAAAAAAATCTTAAACATAGCCTAATGGCCATGTGGTTGAGGCAACGCGTACATTGATCATCTTCACTGCATATATTTATAACAACATGGACATGATCTTTTTGTTTTCATTTAAAAAATACGAAACATTATTGATTTTTATTGACATTTCACAAACAGAGACAGGGTTGTGTCATTTTATTTTATTGTACATATAGTGAAGAGAATGTTAAAATAAATAAAAATATATATAAATATATATATATATTGGTAACGCTTCCTTTTACAGTACAGTACTTACGTGTACTTACAGTGTACTTACCTAGAAAGTACTGGCTATAATAAGTACATATATGTACATGGGTAACAGGACTGTAAAAGGAAGCGTTACCTATATTTTAAAGTATATAACATAAAATTACACAACCCTGTCTCTTTTTGTTAAATGTCAGTTTTAATAATCAATAATATCTAGCCTAAAAGGTATAGAAGCTATAATGAGAAATAAAGCAAACAATTCAGTCAAACATAAGTAAGCTCTCTAATAGGCTACAAAGTTAAAGTTAAATAGCCTAAATATATAAAGTTATGAAACTTCACTTTGCCCTCAGCCAAAACGATTTTTTTGCCATGGAACAAGCTATAGTTTAACGAGACCAAAGGTCGACTTATACACAAGACGAATTATACGTCAAGTTTATCCACTAGACTAGAGACATCAGAGCCAGTGGCAAACCTCAAAAGCACTAGCCGAGGAAAAGCTGTTCCAGTCATTAATGAGCGCTGAGCGCTCGTTGAACGCCTGGATCTCACAACTCTGAAAACGTCAGATACATTTTTAAAATAGGCGCTATCTTTATAAATAAACCACAGATTTGAGCTTTAAACAACTACATTCTCGCCTGAAACACTCTTAAAATTACATTTCATGACACAATAACAGTAGTATTTTGATATTACGCGGGTTTTCTCCTCTGCTATTGACGCTTGCTGGTTGGTGCGAGATTCATTCTGGGATACCTGGCTGTCTCAAGTCCGCACAAGTCACCTCTCGATCATAAACAGTAAAAGAAAGCTCTCGATGCATCCGCGGTAAACGGGGATTTGAACTGGACTTGGCTAGATGTGAACTCTGAATTGGAACAGTGGCAGTGACTGATGACGTTTCACAAGTCTACAAGAACACAAGTACAGACAAGAACGCATATTAAAATAGGAAAACATAAAACGGGTAAATGTAATTATTGTGATCAGGCAGAAACAATTGAACATGTTTTAATAAAATGTGTAAAATATGTAAAAGAAAGGTTAGAAATTATGAAGGAAGTAAGGAACTTGGGTGTTGAATCATTTAATATGGAAAGCATTTTGAAAATAGATAAAGTAGATGAAGAACAAGATACAATATATAGTGCTATAATACAATTTGTTAAAGCAATAGGAATAGTCTGGAGAATTTAAAGTAAAATTATTATTATTTTATTATTTTTTTTTTTCATACTTTTGTTTAAGTTGTTAATTTCCATATGTTTATTAGTGCTTCACACTCCAGTCCAGTTGGTGGCGGTAATGCACTGAAAGTTGGTTTGCCCACCACCATAAAACTCCATTAGAAGAAGAAGAAGAACACATGTTGAGAAACGGCCTTGAATTTGGTGTGTCTGATATTTTTCAGCAACTTTTTCTGCAGGTTACTAGCATGTTACTCTTTAGTATTTTACCATAATAGATATTCTATTCCAAATTCAGCCACTGATGATGCTGTGTGTGTGTGTGTGTGTGTGTGTGTGTGTTGTTCAGAGATGCATACGTTAATTTTGTGCAGTATAAAGACAATAGTTTGAAATAATGTGTTTAAAATAATATGAAATCAAATTAAATACAACAAGTTTAAACAATATACGGTATGTTTACAAGCTGCCCAGTATTAACTTCTTGTTTATTGAAATGTTGAATAAATGCAATCCAAATGGTCTGAAAAACAGCATGGTAGTGGTCATGAAATTTGTTTGTGACATTTTTAATATAAATGTATTGCATTATTAACTTTTTTTTTTTGCATCCCCCCCCCCCCCCCCCCCAGATCTGTCTAATGCTACTTTCCTTACCTGTGACTCCTTTCAACTCTGTAGCTGTTTTTGATCAATGCATTAGTAAATATATATGGCAAAATATGGACATATAAATACATATGGATGAAAGTGTCAGTACCACAGAGTTCTTGCCACATGTCATAGAATCCAAAGAGACTTTAAACAGGAGATCTCACAAAATAGTCCTTTGATGGGAAACTTGAATACATGAAGATCGCAAATAACAAAAACATGATGACCGACTTCAAACTAAACCAAACAGGAAATATTTGTACACAAGGAAAAATAAGGGAACTGAACAGGAACAGCTGGATAAAGATTAACTAATTAAACGACATCACGTGAACGAAATGACTAATCAAACAAATTGAGAAACTAGGTCAAGACAGACAAACTAACAACAAAGAAAACTGATGAAAACAAACTGAAAGTCCATAATCATGACAGAACTATGGAACAATTTTATTTTTAGGACTTTCAAAATTTGTTGGTAATGCATGTACTTGACTTTTTAATGTTTAAAAAGCATAATCCTCTCCCCTGACTCTCTTTTGATGTGATTAACAGAGCCTAGGACTGTCACAGATAATTATCTGTACACCTGTTTCAATTATGTCTTTCAGGTAGAAGCGACATTTTATATATGCTATTCTAAAAATGATCACTTACAGCTTTAATTATCTTCAATGCTCGACAAGTACAAACTATCACCCAAGAGCAAAACACATAGTCATTTACAAACATGAACGAGAAAGGCATCAGAGCACAGCAGCAGAAAAACACTTTTTTTGTTACACATGCAAGATTAAATCACAAAGTGTGGGGAAACTGTAATGATATTATTTAATTATTGCATGTTTGCATTGAGATCAGTGTTTCCATTTCTAGTGAATTTTATGAAATATGCCATATGTGATGTAACAGATAAGTAAAGACTCTTGCGTGAATCTACACTGCAAAATTAATGTTTTTACTTGTTTTCCAGTCCTTGAAACAAAATGAATTGCAACATTGCTGATGTCACCAGTGCACGGTCCTCCCTCACTGCTGAACTCCCTTAGCCTGGCAAGCCAGACCTACATCAAGATGTTAGGTCTGGGAACTCACAATTGGCATACCTCACTGCGAGGGGCAGGATAAACGGTTGTCTTTCAAAATCCCTCTGCACGCAATAGGATAGCACTACAACCAACCAGAGCAACGAACGGCTGTGGCTGAGTGAGTCCCATGCGTTTTCCCCCCAGCGGAGCTAATTGATATAAACTTTTGACGTATCCAGTTGCCAAAACTCCGAACACATCTTCCTTTTTTAAGAATGACTTAAGTAACGTTCTCTTAACTCCAAGTCCTCCAGAGTCACGGCCAAAGCCGATTCGAAAGACCGCTGTTCGCCAGCAGCATCTTCTTTGTTTTCAAGTAGCAGGGAAATCACCTATGGAAATCACGCGGAAGCGTCACAACTCTGTCGTCATTATGTTAAGCCCGCCCACCAACTCTATACACGATGTGATTGGCCTGACCAGAGTTTGGTTTTTCCAGCTCGAATGCCAACGGAGAGTTGCTAGACCACACTGGCTGCAAAATAATTTTTGCTGCCACTAGGGTGCGTCTAGATTTCTAAGTTAGAACTCCCTCACACTCTAGACTACAATTCCCAACATTCCTCCTGCTCATCACCTGCACTTACTCAGCCATGATCTGCACCTGCACCTGATCAGCACACTCATCAACACAGTATTTAAGCACACACCTCAGTCACACACACATTAGCTGTGTCCCAATGTGAAGGCTGCATCCTCCGAAGGCCGATTGCGTCACAGCGGCACAACAAAGGATGTCCCAATTCAAAGGCTGCACCCTCCAAAGGTCGCATTTAAATGCAGATTGCGTCACCGCGGTGCGATGAAGGCTGTCCCAATTCAAAGGCTGCACCCTCCGAAGGTCGCATTTCAAGGCCGATTGCGTCACCGCGGTGCGATGAAGGCTGTCCCAATTCAAAGGCTGCACCCTCCGAAGGTCGCATTTAAAGGCGGATTGCGTCACTGCGGTGCGATGAAGGCTGTCCCAATTCAATTCTGCATCCTTCGAAGGCTGTATTCGAAGGCCGGTTGCGTCATTGCGGCGCGACGAAGGCTATCCTGATTCAAAAGCGACGCCAAATGCACCCTTTGTTTCCCCGTGAAAGAGAGGATACATAAATGGATCCTTAGCGGCTTATCCTACCCCATAAGTCATTGTGCGCCGATGACAACAGCATTTTTATTTGAAAAAATGGCGGCCGAGAGTACGGTGGATGACGGCAAATTCACATTTAAATGTAAGTATGTTTTCATTTACTTCAATACCTAGCGAAGCCAGAGTTAAAAGTCACAAATTTTTCTTATAAACTTCATCTTAACTCCTTCATCACCATTGCGTGGCTTCATTTGTCAGGTGGTTTGAGGCAAAACTTGTGCTAATATTAGTTTAATAATTGTTTCAGGGAGCAAGGGGCAGACAACGCAATTTAGCAAATTGCGGTCTGAAAATGACCATTTATTTACCTGGGCGAAAAACTCCGCCAGCGTGGCTTGGAGGTAAGACAACAACCTATTTGTAATATTTGCAGTAGTCTGTCTCACTTGTGTATTATAAGAAATATCACTCACCCTATAAAGCCCACAACAATAAGAAAATCAGTAGATAAGGCAATGGGGTTTCACTTTTGTGTTTTTGTAGTGCTGTCATGCAAGATATGTCTACAAAGGTTTTTAACTACATTTGAGTTTCCAGAAATATGATTTCTGAAATATTTTCCTTATGTGTCATATTTTGCAGTGTTAACAATGCACTACTGTTAAGATTGCACCCCTGTGTTAAGTACCCTTTTCTGCTTTTTTTAGAGCAATTCTGGAGAAAATGGGTCAGCTGGGGCAAACTCCCATGCAGGCAAAAAAAAAAAAAAAAAAATTACAAAGTAAGAGAGCTAATACACACATCTTTGCTTAAATTTATTGTGCCGTCGTTGTTGTTAACAGGCATGCTTTATTTGCTCTGACGTAGGATTGCAAGTATCCAGGGACAGGTGAGGGAGGAAGTGAGTGGGAAACCCACTGCTGATACTTGGCCATGGTTTGTCCTCATGGATGAGGTGTTGGGACAGAGGCACTCCACCAACCCTCCTGTCCTCATTGCTTCGATCCCTGAGGACAGACCAGGGCCAAGTTCAGCAGTGGGTGCCCATGGTGAGGAGTCCGAAGCACCACCACCACCACTAGCAGGACCCGCACCACCACCACCACTAGCAGGACCCGCACCACCACCACTAGCAGGACCCGCACCAGCAGTACTAGCACCACCAGCACCAGCACGGAGAAAGCGGGATTATGAGGAGGAAATGCTAAGTTTAATTAGAGAGGACATGGCCCTGCAAAGGGAGGCAGAGGAGAGGAAAGCTCGAGAGAGAAGGGAGAGGATGGACAAGCTGTTTGCTCTTCTTGAGCGAATGGTGGAGAAGCAGTAGTTTTATTTTATTTATTTAAGAGGAAACTTACTCGGTTACCTAACGTAACCTCTGTTCTCTCTAGATGAGGGAACGAGTATTGCGTAAGTAACTTACGCTACGGGTAAAGGTATCTTTTCTCGAGATCTGAAGCCAAAAATTATCCTTAATTTTTCACACTTTGTCAACGCAGTGCAGCAGGCAGCAGACCAAAGCAGGCTAAGGGAGTGTGCTTATTGGCTGCCTCGCAGCAACTGCAGCAGCCTATCCATGAGCCTGGCGTGATGTCACGCCCAATGAGGACACTCCGCACGTCACAGCCCGCTAAAAGGGGTGTGTCTATGTGTATAAAGGGGAGGCTCAGAGGCTGATTCTCTGGTTTTCTTCTATGAAGCGTGTGAATACGGCACGCGCGCTCTGTTGACAGCCGCGCCGTCAGAGCCACAGAGTCCAGTTCTATACCCAGAAAAGAAGTAGACTGACTGGGCAGTAATGAGCCCTTGGTCCAGTTGACCGTGAGACCCAAGCTTTCCAGGTGGCTGAGAAGCACTGTCCTGTGAGAAATCAGCTCTTTCTCTGATTGTGCTAAAATCAAACAATCGTCCAAATAGTTCAATATTCGCATTCCCTGACTCTGCAGGGGGGCGAGCGCCGTGTCCATGCACTTCGTGAATGTACGGGGTGCTAGGGACAGGCCGAACGGCAGGACGGTGTACTGGTATACCTGACCGTCGAAGGCGAATCTCAGGAATGGCCTGTGACGGGGTATGATTTGAATCTGAAAGTAAGCATCTTTCAGATCGAGGGTGATAAACCAGTCTCCTGGGCGAACATGCGAGAAGATTTTCCTGGTAGTGAGCATTTTGAACGGTCTCCTCATCAGGGCTTTGTTCAAATATCTCAGATCCAATATTGGTCTGAGGGCTCCGTCCTTCTTTGGAACGAGGAAGTAACGGCTGTAAAAGCCCGACTCTCTCAGAGAAGGGTGCACCCTTTCTATGGCCCCTTTGCACAGAAGTTTCGGTATTTCTTCACGAAGTAGATGTGCTACTTCCCCATTCACTCTCGTCTCGAGACGCGATATAAAGCACGGGGGATGGCAAGCGAACTGTAGTGTATAGCCCTTCTTTACTGTGCTCAGCACCCATTCTGACGCACCCTGAATAGCATCCCATGCTTTTGCATGTAAAGCTAGGGGCAGAATGGGCTCCGGGTTCTGGTCGCCGCACTCTGCGGGCTTGAGAACCCGAATTGGATGCGCTCGCGCTGAGCGCGCGCTCTCTGTGCTTGTATATGGCAGCTCGCACATAGCGATGGCTGGCCGTTTTATATGTCCCGGTGGCTTTGTACGGGGAACATATTGTGTGGTATATGGGGAATGACCGTGAAACAGAGCGGGCAGTGGGTAGGCGTGTGCACAGAGTTGTGGGCACGTGATCTACATCTAACACTCGAGTGGCATTTGCCAGCTTCATGAGAGTGGGCTCTGTGAGAGACACGGGATTTATAGTGCTTGTGTGTAGGGGTGAACACTGGGATGTGGGCACATTTTCTACACTTGAAACACATGCGGCGTGAGCCGTAAAACCAGGCTTTATGCTGTTTTTGAGATTTCTCTGGGTTGACTTTCTAGGGCAGCCGCCCTGTCGTTGCTGCGAAGGCGGAGGTTGAGCTGGGCGCTGGGCGGAGCTACGCGCAGGCTGCTCACGAGGACGGCGTGCAGCTGAGCTCGAACGACGAGGCGGAAAGAGATTCATGGCCTGAGTCGTTTACTGCACCTCTGAGAAGCGGTCAACGATCCCGTCAACCGCTGGGCCGAAGAGGCCGGTGGGGGAGAGCGGGGCGTTGAGAAAAACCGCGCGCTCTGACTCTCTCATGTCCGCGAGCGTCAACCACAGGTGCCTTTCTGTGACGGTCAGCGAGGACATACATCTTCCCAGGGCCTGAGCAGCGGATTTAGTGGCGCGAAGGGAGAGATCAGTCGCGCTCCTTAAATCCGTGAGGGAAGCCGGATCCGGGCCTCTATCGTCCAGTTCACGGAGGAGATCAGCTTGGAGGATCTGGAGGACTGCCATCGAATGCAGAACTGAAGCGGCCTGTCCGGCGGCGGAGAAAGCGCGGCCGACGAGGGCTGAAGTGGTTCTGAAGGCCTTAGAAGGGAGCGCAGCCTTTGAGCGCCAACCAGCGGGCGGGCAAAGGTGTGCAGCTACCGCTTCTTCCACTGGGGGGATAGCGGTGTATCCCTTCTCGGCGGCGGCATCAATCTGAGAGAGCGCCGAGGGGATGTGAGAGCGGACTCTGGCCGAAAATGGAGCGTTCCATGACTTGGAGAGTTCCGCGTGGAGCTCTGGCAGGAAGGGTGCAGTCCTGGATGCAGGCACTTGACGGCGGTGAGAGAGAAAGCAGCCGTCGAGTCAGTTAGGCGCGGGCTCCTTGGGCGTCGACAGCTTTGGTGAGGAGGCGCATAAGCTCCGCATCCACGCCGGCGCGAGTCCGGCCGGATTCCTGGATCGACGGGGCGGAAGAGAGGTGCGAACCGGACCGATCCTCGCAGTCGGATGCCAGGATGGAACAGCTGTCAGCGGCATCCCCCACTAAAGAATCCGCTTCATCCCCTGAGGCGGCGGCAGCGCGGGCGGGAGCCGGCCGCGACGGAGACAGAGAAGCGACGGAGACAGAGAAGCCCGAGGGAGAGGTTCCGGCGGGCTTTTGGGTTCAACGTCCGTTTCCGGTGGTCTCTGGGAACGGCGCTTCTTTCTGCGCGGTCCCACAGAGGCGGAAGGAGTGACAACTTCATCGTTGAAAGCTTCAAGCCGAGCCCGCAGGGTCGACATTGAGAGCTCTTCGCACTCGGGGCAGCCGCCCAAGGCGAGCGCGGTGGCTGCGTGCTCGCAGCCCAGGCAGAGAGCGCAGATGAGGTGGCGGTCTCCGGCGCTGAGCGAGGCTTTGCACGAGCGGCAAGAAAAACGAGGCATTTTGACAAAAACGGCTCGGCTCTTTTAGAAAAACACAGTAGTGAAAAAGGATATCGACGCCGGATAGCGTAGCAGGCATGGATGGCTGAAGGTGGCGAAGACGGCCGGCTTCCTCAGACACTTCCTAAGCTTGCTGGTCGCTTGATTCCAACGGCGGCGGCTCTCAAGATCCAGCGATGCATAGAGCACGCTGAAGAGAAGAAAATCAGAGAATCAGCCTCTGAGCCTCCCCTTTATACACGTAGACACACCCCTTTTGGCGGGCTGTGACGCGCGGAGGGCACGGAGTGTCCTCATTGGGCGTGACGTCACGCCAGGCTCATGGAAAGGCTGCTGCAGTTGCTGCGAGGCAGCCAATAAGCACGCTCCCTTAGCCTGCTTTGGTCTGCTGCCTGCTGCACTGCGTTGACAAAGTGTGAAAAATTAAGGATAATTTTTGGCTTCAGATCTCGAGAAAAGATAACTTTACCCGTAGCGTAAGTTACTTACGCAATACGAGAGAACCTCTCGTAAGAGAACTTAAGTTCTGTACAGTTTATTTTTGTAATCGAAGTTAAATTAAATGAGGTATTTTATTTATTTTTAAATGAGAAAACTAAGTTGTGTACAGTTTATTTAAATGAGATGATAAACATTATTTTTGCTCCATTTCTGTGCATTGCTTATTTTTAACAATTAACTTGATGTGTTGGAATATGAAATAAAAAGAAATAGGTCTGGACATTGCTTTTTTTTAAAGCTGCCGTCCGCAGCTTTTTTGGTTTAATATTACTGCTGCGCTATGTCTATGTTGCATTTTAATTCTGAATATGTTGAAGGGTGTTATATTTAAAGTACTTTACTGTCGAGTAGTTTACTATACAACAATGGATCATATTGTAAAAGACGATGTTTTTGTAGTGTTGCTGTCCTGTGTGAGAGAAAAAACCCTCATTACTTCACATTTGTACATGAATATTCAACGCATTCTCATCCTTTGGCGTCATACACTGTAAAAAATAATTGCCATTTCAACTTTTTTTTTTTGTAGACACAACTAAATTTGTAGAAATTGTCCAGACAACAAGAACATTTAAGTTTAATTGTCCTCAACTAAGCTAAAAGTTGAATTAACTAGTATAACTGTTGTTTCAACTAGAAAACGCATGTTGATACAATTGCACATACACCATATATTGTCAAGTTGACAAAAAAATTTAAGGCAGCGGGGTAACAAAGTTTTTTAAGTTGACTCAACAAATTGTTTTTTACAGTGTATAGGTGACGCCATATGACATTTCGTCGAAATCTTACGCACATGGCATCCTTTAGCGTCAATATAACACGCACTGTTATGGGTAGGTTTAGGTCTGGGGTAGGGTACGGTTATGACGCCTTGGGATCTGCGTCTCATATTCACGCTAAACGATGCCATGTGCGTTGGATTTAGACGAGCGTCACCTGTATGACGCCTTGGGTTCTGCGTCTCATATTGATGCTAAAGGATGCCATGTGCGTAAGATTTCAACGAAATGTACAAAGCGTCACATGTATGATGCCAAAGGATGAGAACGGGCTGGAATATTTAATGAATGTACTTGCTTACAGTAAACCACAGCTTATTTTTAAAATGATTTATTTTCACAATATTAAGGAATTGTTGCTAACTACAGATGCGTCCCATTTCAAAGGCTGCATCCGAAGGCGAGCGGGAGTACCGTTGCGCTGCGTTGCAGGATTGTAAAAAAAAAGAAAGAAGGTATTTCACTTTATTTATTTATTATTTTGTGTGTTATGCTTCAACTGTGTTAAAACAAAACACGCTAACATGCCTTGATCATGATCTTATCACCATGATCAAGAGAATAAACGGCATAAAAATCGCATCTTCGTAAGGAAGGCTATAAATGAACATTTGAACAGCTTTATGTGTATTTTGTATTTTCATAAGTATCATTACATTACTCAAGTACACCCAATACTGCAGCAATTAAGGACGCAACTTCTGAATTGGGATGCAGCAAACCAGATTACCTTACCTGGCCACGGTCTTGACCAAGCCGGAGATACATCACCCGGCGGCGCCGGGGATGAAACATCCCGAATACGGCATTACTTGTTAAAATGGAGCAAGAACTCATAATTTAGATTTTTATCTTTTATGTTTTATTGGAGGTGAAACATAAAAGATAAAAATCTAAATTATGAGTTCTTGCTCCATTTTAACAAGTAATGCCGTGTAGGATGGCAGCTCTCCTGTCACAGCGTTGCTAGGTGACAGCATAATGGGGAACACCTGGTGGCGCAATTATATATCCTACGAAGGCAAGACTCGGAGCGTCCTTCGAAGGCTGGGTAGGCTGGGTCCTTCGAAGGACGCAGCCTTCACATTGGGACACAGCTATTGTCTGGTCTCATTTATGAGAAAAGGACTACTTTCCTATGTTCCAAAGCGCCGAATAGTGGTGGGCAGATCGAGGCTTCGTGGAACAATGAAACAGCAAATGTGCCGTACTGTGTCAAGGCTTCGAAACAATCCGACACCCGTCTCCATGTTGACCCCTAGTGGTCAGAACAGTGTAAATGCAACAAAACCCCAGGCCAAACATGCATAAAAACACCGTTTACAAATCTATTGCAAATTTTTTATTGGAAGTAAAATCTTTCAAATGCAATTATGTAATCATCTAATAAGATTATCAAGTGAATATATGTTAATTTATCAATTTTCAGGGTTTGTTTTGTTTCTTCTATGAATGGCTCAGCTAAACAGGCCAGTAAGACTAACTACCATTATTCATTTTAATTATACTAATGTCTAATTAAAATGTCTACAAATGTATAAAACTGATCAGAGATCAGGTAAAACCCACAAACACTTGTTCATTGGTTCAGTGACTCCTCATGATTCATGGGTTGACAGAGATCATCGCCCCCAGCGGTAAACCATTGAAATTTCGAAGTATTTTGAAACGTTTCGAAATAGTTATGATGTAATGAAGCCTTGTTTACTGAAATCATGTGACTCTGGCAGTTTGATACACGCTCCAAACCACTGATTCGGAACAAAAGATTTGTAAAGGCTTTGAAGCTTCATGAAGCAGTGTTTTGAAATTGCCATCAGTAGCGCTGAAGTTACGCCAGTGATTCTCCTACGTTTCTCCAGTGTGTTTCCATCTCCTTTGTGTCTCTATTGTCCCCAGTGTTGTCTACCTGTGTGTTTAAGGATTACCTGTTGAGTTACGAGGTGTGTGCATCACCGGACCACGATCTCCCCCTCCACAATCTCCATAGATACACTTCATGTCATTAGCTTTACATCTGCAATTAAAATAAATGAAGACATGTGCAGTCTAAATGCTTCCTCTTGTCTCCATGTGGAACTACAACAAATAAAAAGATGCACGTTTTGTTTCTCATTAGAGCTGAGAAAAAGTGTGCAATTTTTGACAATAGCATATTTTTTCTATTCATATGTGAAAACAGTTACCATGTGATGTAAACCATTTCTAAATTGATTATTCCCAAAAGTAAGCACTGTGGCTTATTGGCTCAAGCAATGACTTGAATTTGGATTGGGATTGACTGTTTGTTGACTACTGGCAAACAGCTTCAGGGAACTATATTTACTTGGTTTATGTTTTTATTTATTTATTTATTCTGGAGGTGACATTAGTGGTGAAAATATTGCACAATTCACCTTAAAAAGGTTATGACAGATTTTCTACAATTTGTTTCTGAAGGTCTTGCAGTGCAAGGCCTTTGAGTGTTTATTCACAGTTGAAGGGATTTAGCTTTTATGTTGGCAGCAGATTTTAGCATTCAGGTCCATTCATATTCAATAACTTTTGACAAAAAATTGTCCATTGTGTGCATAAGTTTCCATTAACAATGAAAAAAAAATCTCTTTCATTTTCTTGGCTTAATAACTAAGAACATTTTATCATTTTAATAGTCATCCTTCAAGAAACTAAGGGGAAGCTCATCACACAAGGCTCATCTAAATTGTCTTTTCTATCCCTAAAGAAATTCAAGTAGAAAATGTCTCTCATTTAGAGAGATTCAGGTGCTCACATTGAAGCAGTTTAATACTGAAATAAACCAGAAGTTTTTTTTCTCAAACTCTTTGTGCTACTTCAATGTGATCTCATTAGTAGGGGAGACTGGGATGGTTTTAACACTCTAATGGTCTGTAACTCTGTGATCTCAATGCATCTCAAATTACATCAATATAATTTCCTGAAATATATTTGCTACAAATTAATTTGCTTTGAACCAACTTATGCCTAATGTTTGAAAACAATATCATATACAAAGAGTGCTGGGGCTACAACCTTCCCCACTTCTGGGGTGAGATGTAACACAGCTGGAAAAGTAGAAAACACGGACATCTGTTTACATTTTTAACTTGTTAATCAAATATATTGATATACGTGATTTTTAAAAGATAAAAAACAAACACAGCCCATTATTATTTATAATTGAAGCTGGACATTACACATGCAAAACCATTATATTTTTTATTCACTGTGTAATTTAGAGTTATTTTGCTTCCTTGTTTCAGGCTAGTGGCTATTAGCTGTGTTGAAAACCCTGAAACACCTTTTATGTTCCCAGTCAAAAATGACCGGCCTTTTAAAAATCGGTTGTAAATCGTTCGCTATGCTATATCAGAGGTAGCCAACGTCAGTCCCAGAGAGCCACTTTGCAGGACTGGGGCTCTCCAGGACAGATGTGACCACCCCTGTGCTATATTATCACCAAATTCTATATTGACTCCAACATCTTTTTTTTCCAACTTGTTTTCTTTCAATTAGGACATGTTTTGTATTTATTTTTTAAACTGATTGATCATAGTCCTCATTGATCTGAGGATAAAGTTCATCTTTGTGAAAAAAAAAGCCTGTAATACTTAATCTGTAATCTTTAGTGTCCATGAACGTGTGTGTTTGCGCGCGCAGTCATTTTTTGACCAATTCAAGCTCAGATCAGGAGAAAACCAACAAGTGGACAAAAATATTGAATCCAATATTTGGTGATAATATCATAACAAGATATATTGCTTTTTTTTGTAAGCCAGTCATTTTTGACCAGAAACGCAACAAGAGTAACAAGGTGTGAAAAAAAAAAAAAAAAAAAAAAAAAATCACAAACATTTACAAAAATTATCCTAACACAACCTCAGGGTGGAGTGTTTATTTTATGACATTGTATTTGCGTCTGATGATTCCAATTAAAATAAATAGCTTAGCTTTAAAGGGTAACTAAACCCTAAAACAACTTTCTTTAGTTAATGATCTGTAAGACTGGGGTTTTTATTAATGCTGGTCATTGATTCAAGTAATTTGTTTGACATTTGGGTATAAAGTGTTTTAATTCTACAATATATGGTGTAAAAACGTCTGAGTGCTGCCCTCTTCAGGTTGAACGCTGGCTACTGCAGTTGAATTTTCCTATTGGAAGTTGTGGTGCCCTGTGATGTAAGCAGGCACCAGCTAACCACACCCTTGCCTACAGAGAGATCTGTCTCAGGTGCATGCCCCCCCTCCGCTGGGCTCTGCCCACTTTTCCAGCATTTTTCAAATATTGCCAGTAGAGTCAGGCTCTGACCAGGGGTTTAGTAACCCTTTAAAGGCTGTTTTCTAAAATTGTCAAAAGTTTCTCAAAAGATTTTTTAACTCGTGCTCTGAGCCAGAAAGCTCTTCAGTACTTATACACCAAGCCTTCGTTCTCTCTGATGAGAGACATGACGCAATCAGCCTGCCTATATTCCAACTTGCAATCAGCCAAATTCTGCGGTAAAAACCATTTACCTCTCCCACTATTTAATCAAGACTCACCCCCACATTTCTGCAATTAGAACCAATTGTTCCTCGATGGTATTTAAATTATTATGTGATTAAGGAGCTTGATTATCCTTAATTAGGTTCAGACTGTTTTTATATAGGTCATCTGGGAAATGCTAACATTAGCCTGCTAGCATTGAAAGCATACGATCCCACACTCCCATCAAATCCCATCAAATCGCTGTCCAAAGCCACGCCTCCTCCAAAACACTTGCAAGTGCACAGACCAGAAGCGAGTTGATCAGAGACAACGTTATTGGATTACATCATGTGTCATTCACCGGTGAGAAAACTTTATAGTACAATGAGTAACAGTACAACAATAAAAACGTAATTAGATGCAGCAAGTTTTTGGTTGTGTAGCTACCAAAATGTGTCAGTATATTACTTGCATGACAGGGTTTCCACGATGAGAGTCTGCTTGGCTCTGATGGAGATAGATAGATCGTAGATCCTTTGCTGCTTAACATAGTGATTGCTATGAGGAGCAGACTTTCAACCAGCATAACAAAACAATGTTTTGTAGACAATCACCTATTGCACCTGAACAGGCGTGTGAAGTAATGCATTACAAATACTCGCGTTACTGTAATTTGTAGAAATTTGTAATTTGTAATTAAGAAACATGTTAAGATACATGTTGGATTTCTCCTCTCTAGATCAGTGATTCTCAACCAGTGGGTCGTCTTTTGTCGCCATACTAAATATCGCTATAAAAACTCTATAAAAACTCCATATAAAACTCCATATAACACTCCATAGTAATTATCTGTAAATAAATCACAAAAGGCTCATTGCAACAGGCTGCGTTTACATGCAACCAAATAATCCGTTAGTAAACGCATTGACGGCTCAATCGGACTAATGAGCTCGATCCCAATGAAATTTCGATTGGATTGAAAGGGGTGGTTTATTCCTTTTCTAATCCAACCGAGAGGACATGTAAACACTTGATCGGATTGAAAACATAATGATGTATGACGTGCTGAACGAGCTGTTCTGCCTGTTGAATAAAGTGTCATATAAATGAGCGTAGCGCCATTCTAAAATTCTCCTTTCACTCAGCGTCTGTGAAGTGGAGCAGGACAACGTCCCACCAGTCCTTTTTTTAGATTCTCATCCACAGAAGACTGGTTTTGGGCGCGGGGCATTTTTACTGCGTGATAAATATAAGCAGCACGGCACAATGGTTAATATGCTCATTGTCTCCAAATTATGACCAGAAATTGATCAATATTAAGTCTGCTGTTTAAAACAAACAAAAAAACAATCATGTAAGAGAATAGTTAATGCGCAAACAGTGGAAAACTCTGTATATTCGTGCAGTGTACGCATGTCAAAAAATATATTCCGATTTGAAGCTTGTGACATATAAACGCGCACATTAAACCGATCACGTTTAGCGTTCATGTAAACACTACATTCAGATTCATCAATCGGAATGAATTGAGTCCGATTGAAACAAAAGCTGTGCATGTAAACGTAGCCGGTCCTCCAACGAATCGTATTTTCAATCCTTGAATTCAAACCAGGAACGAATATCCACAACTCACAGATCGTGCAACGAAGTTTCTCTTGCCATTTTGCACTACCTATCTTTGCCAGTCGGGATTTTCAACAGTGACGGCAATGAAAACAAAAAGCAGGAATAGGCTGACAACATCTAGTTTTGAATGTCATTTGAATGTCTTGTTTTAAGTGTTTCTGTACCCCTTTCTACTGCAGTGTCTACAGTCTACAGGCCACCTATAAACTAATGAAGATTTTCTATCTGAATTATCAGATATGTTGTCTTTTCTCTACCTCAGAAAAATTCTTCTCCTGGGGGATTTCAACATTCATATGGATATAAAAGACTCTGCAATAACAAAAGACTTTTTGTCCATATTGGAGTGCTTTGAATTAGACCTAGTCGTGGACTGTCCTACGCACGACAAAGGCCATACTTTAGACCTTGTGATTTCCAATGGTTCATTTATGTCTCAGTTGTCAACCTCTGATTTGGATCTGTCTGATCAACGGGCTGTCTTTTTTAATATGGAATTACCTGTCATGAACACTACCGCTTCTCGTATCATTAATTTTCGCAATTGGAGATCTGATTGAGCCCTCTGGTTTTTCAGATCTTATTGACTCTCTTTTAAGTTGTGATTCTCTATCTGATGACCTGGATGATTACGTTTCTGTGCTGAATTTTGTGCTGTTGTCTGGCTTGGACACACTGGCTCCCTTGAAATCCCGATCTGTTTCTTTTGCACGCTCCGTTACTTGGTACAATGATGATCTATGTGCTATGAAGACTTTGTGTCGCAAAATGGAGCGTAGATGGCGCACATCAGGTTTAACTGTTCCTCACCAGGCCTGGAAAGACAGCTTACTTGAATATAGGGCTGAAATTGTGTCAGCTAGATCTATTTTTTTTTTTTTAGATAATTGTCAGTAATCAGAGAAACCCTAAACAACTGTTTCACTCAATCAACAAGCTGCTTAAAAATCACAGCATCTCTAATGTTCCTGCTTCAACTCACCGTTGTAATTTGTTTTTGGAGTTTTTTAGCACCAAAATTGATAATATACATAACCACTTTGTTATCGCTCGTACTTTTGCTGCCTCCCCAAATATTTTTTGTATTTTCTGGTATCTCTCTCTCTAACTTTGCAACCTCTGTAATATGGTTTCAAAACTGAAAGCCTCAACTTCAAGAGTTGATCCGATACCATCTTGCCTTTTTAAATCATGTTTTGATTCCCTCTCTCCTGTTGTTTTGAGAATTATCAATAACTCTCTGTGCACTGGTGTTTAAATTGCTGCTGTCACCCCCGTACCAAAAACTAACAACATGGACTTTGATAATCTGAATAATTTCCGTCCCATCTCTAATCTTCCATTCTTCGCCAAAATTTTAGAACAAACAGTGGCTTCTCAACTACTTTCCCATCTTTCCTCTAATGATCTTTTTGAGCCATTTCAGGCTGGATTTCGTAAACTCCACAGCACTGAAACAGCGCTAGTCAAAGTTACTAATGATTTGCTAGTGGCTTTTGATTCTGGCCATTTATCTATACTGATTCTGTTTTAATCTTAGTGCCGCCTTTGACTCTATAGATCACTCTATTTTAATCACCCGCTTAGAGACTGTCTTTGGAGTTTCTGATTTTGCATTAAAGTGGTTTAAGTCCTACTTCTCTGATAGCAAGCAGTTTGTTGTGATGGGTGATTGCAAGTCTTAGGTTGGTGTGGTACAATCTGTTCCCCAGGGATCAGTTTTGGGCCCTTTACTTTTTAGTATTTACATTTTTCGGTAACACTTTACAATACGGGTGCACTAATATGCATTAATTCATGTTTAACTAATGCATAGATAATCATGAGTTAATGTATGATTCATGAAGAACTAAACCATTAATTAATGATTACTGCATCAGCAACTAATAAAGAGTCTATATGATTAATAGATTAAGTAATACATGAATTGCTATTAATTCAATGTGTCATTGTGTATTAATTCCTTAATAACATATTTTATTAACTAATAGTGTAAATTAATGTGTTAATTACCACAACTAGTCAAAGCTATGCACTTCAACTTCCAGTTGTCTGCGCATTAGCTAATGATTTTCAAAGGTATCATTATGTTATGACTTTACTTGTTGAGGCACATCATTATTAGTCATTTAGTAATTGTAGTAATTTACACATGAATTTGCACTAACAATGAAGTAATTAATCATGTGTTGTATGCATTAATCATGCATATTAGTGTACCTGTATTATCTGGAAGTTGAAATACAAGGCTTTGGCTCATTCTGGTAATTAACATATTAATTAACACTATTAGTTAAAAAATTAGTTATTAGGGAATTAATTCACAATTACATATTTAATTAATAACAATTCATGTATGAACTAATACATTAGCCATACAGACTCTTAATTAGCTTCTAATGTAATCATTAATTAATAGCTTAGAAGATAATCATTAGTTACACATTAATTCAGCCCATTCTCATCCCAAGGCGTCATCTAACTGACGCTTTTGACCATGCGTCAACATGCCGACATACATGGTACCCCTTAAGCGTCAATATGAGACGCGCCTCCTAGTGGTCTAACACTAACCCTACCCCAGACCTAAACCTACCCATAACGGAAGCGTCATCTAACTGACGCTAAAGGGTGCCATGTGCGTCGGATTTAGACGCATGGTCAAAAGCGTCAGTTAGATGACGCCTTGGGATGAGAATGTGTTGATTAATTCAGTATTATCTGTGCATTAGTTAAGCATGAATTAATGCTTATTAGTGCACCCGTATTGTAAAGTGTTACCCATTTTTCCATTTGGCCAACTTTTAAGAACACTTGGTCTTAATTTTCAGTCTTGGTCTTTTCTTTCTCAATGTTTTACTGAGATTAAGAAATGGTTGTCAAATCAGTTTTGCACCTCATATATCGCGAAAAGAGTAGCAAAAGTCAAGGCGTGAAATTTGAACTTGCAGTGACAGATTTGAGAAGTTGCAAGTGCCAATTTGAGGTTGTACTGCGAATTTGAATGTTAGAAGAAGTGCAAATATATTTTACATGTTTGTGACTGTCATTGTAATTCTGTGAATGGCATTTTACACATTTGTGACTGCTTGTCTGCAGCTTCAGATTCAGAATACAGGTTTGTATTTTACAGGTTTTCACATTGGAGCTGTGAGTGTAAATGTTCACATATAAGTACGAATATTTATTGTACAAGTTCTCAAATTCACATCTACGTGCTCTCGAGTATTGCTACTCTTTTACCTTCATATACGCTCTTCTGAAGCTGGTCTTTTAACTGTCCAAACAACACGCCTAAAAACTATGGGTGATCTGGCTTTTTCTTCTTTGGCTCCTAAATTGTGGAATTCCCTGACCTCTGAGATTAGTAATGCAGAATCTTCCCTTAAAATGTACTTTTTAGGGTAGCTTTTATGTGATCCATGTGATTATTTTGTTTGTTATTATATTGGCTTTTTATTTTTTATTACTTGTTTAGTGTTTATTGCTTGTTTAGTGTTTACTGCCTGGACTGTTATGTGTGTCTTTTAACCTCATTATTTTTATGTAAAGTGCTTTGAGATGCTACTTTTAAAGGCACTATATAAAATAAAGATTATTATTATTATTATTATTATTATTAGTTTGTGTGTGACTATGAGTCACACGTTTCCAAATTCCACCACGTCTGGATATGATCATTTCAGAGCGGCAGTCTCAAGTATCACATTAACGTGAGTAAAAAAATGAGTTTGCCTCATAGTCTGCCTAATTATTGAAAATGTGTGTGTGTTTTCGTGAAATTAATTATAATAAGCATATAGGCCTATGGTGTAGGCATTTCAGTTAATGATTTATTTCCCACCTTAGTGGGTTGCATGACTGGTATACACAAAAAAAGTGGGTCGCAGTAGGCAAAAGGTTGAGAAACCCTGCTCTAGATGATCTGTATACATGTAGTATACAGTGGCAGATGCAGAAAGTGGATGATGGGCCTCTAAAAGTGTGGGTGGGCCAGAATAATTTGCATCACCCCATGTTTTTCAACCAGCTTAATTTGCAAGAAAAAAATGAATGGACTGGTACCTTTGCATCACTATAAACGCCCACGACTTAAGGCCTGGATACAACTCTTTTTCCGCTCCGCTCCGTCTCCGCGGAGTTTCCTGATGATGAAAATGATGTCACACGGTCAGAAGATAGAACGCAGATGGCCAAAGTATACTTTAAAGGTGCTTGGTGCAACAAGGTGAATTTTACGGCCACAGCTATAACAAAGCAGACGGTCAACACAAAAGGCTCATTCCAATAGTGGAATTTATTTAATGACAATAATCATAACACAAAAGTAGGAGAAAAGTAATCGGGAAAACAGACAAAGACGAAGGGGAGCACAACGGGACCGGTGCCAAAATCCTGCTGCCAGAAGTAGCAACAATGCTCCTTATATCCACACTCGGAGGTCCACAGGTGTAGGAAATCTGCTCATAAGACACAGTTAACAAACATTTCGGACCACTAAGAAGCAGACAAATCATTACAAAAAGTTAGAACCGGTCAAGCTACATGCACATGTAACAGTGAAGTATGTAAAATAAAGAATACATAGGTCATAAACATGTCAAAGCAAAAGGGGTATTGCATTGCACTACAATTAACGCTTCAATACAACATATTCATGCACTCGTTCAGAAAGACAAATGCTCCAGTTCATAAAGTTTAATTTGATGTATCCAGTGTGATCAGTTGTGGCGCTTCATGTCAAAAAATGCTCCCAGTGCAGATATGTTGATTTCCAAGTCCAGATATGGATTTTTTATAAGTGAGATGCTCACTTTCGCTCTAGAGCAGGGGTCTCAAACTCAACTTAACTGGGGGCCGCTGGAGGTAGAGTCGGGGTCAGGCTGGGCCGCATCAAATATTCCACAAAAAATAGTATTCAAGTATTCCAAAAAAAGGAGCACAGCTGATCCAATCTTCTCAATATTTATTATTAACGTTTCTTCTGAACTGTTCCTCTGAATTTGAACATACCTTTCTGTACATGATTGGTTCTTCATGAGCTGTCCTTCTGAAAGTTGAAGTTCATTTTACAAACTTTCTTTGTCTATAACACAATATTTATATTTGCTTATGTCCTTTTTATTTTCGGTAACACTTTAGAATAATGGTCCGTAGTTAACAAGTAGCTATGCAGGAAGTAATAGGTAGTACTGCATTAACACCGAACTTAATACTATTAACTAATATGGAAGCAATATTAACTAAGCAGTAAGTAATATCTAATTTAGTACAAAGGTAGTTCCTTGGTAGGTATTTGATTATTACTAAAGAAATATATCCTCATTGGGAACTACTTGTGAACTAAGAAAGAATAACCAATTAATTACTAATCACAAAAGTAACATGTCTAAAAAGTGAACAATTGTGGTTTTTTTTTTACTCTTAACATGGTCATAACATTTCAGAAGCTTGTGCCTCAAATGGGTTCTTTGTGGAAACCAGTTTATGAATATTAAACATAAACTTAAACATAGAATAATACTAATAATGATAATATGTTTAAAATTTTTAATAATTAGTAAGTGATGCTGACATGATTGGATTAGTTCACTATTATGAGCTCTTTTGAGTGTCAGTTCAATATGTCTCAGACTCCAATGACCTACCTTTATGTTACAGTAGCCGCCTGAGGAGGACTTCTCATTAGGATATAAACATTGATGTTCTCTTGTCAAAAACAATTTGCATCCTTAATGAAGAAATTGCCTGCATTTATGTTGCGATAATCGCAAAACCACATCTTCCAGATTACAATGTTTGTTTGAATATTACTAGTGCCTCACAGAAATGTATGCCTGTACAGTATGTGTCAAATATAAAATTAAATAACTTGTATTACTTGTGAAAAACATGCTAACTCCTCACTAATTACTCAAGCGTTACCATGTCATCCCGCAGGAACTACTATTGATGTGGTCCATTATTTTAAAGTGTAAAACATGCTAACTCCTCACTAATTACTCAAGCGTTACCATGTCATCCCGCAGGAACTACTAGTGATGTGGTCCATTATTTTAAAGTGTAAAACATGCTAACTCCTCACTAATTACTCAAGCGTTACCATGTCATCCCGCAGGAACTACTAGGGATGTGGTCCATTATTTTAAAGTGTAAAACATGTTAGCTCCTCACTAATTACTCAAGCGTTACCTTGTCATCCTACCTACAGCACCTAGGGTCACAGAATTCGGCACTACACAGGCTATAACTGCACAGTACTTTCAAGTCGATCTTTATTGTGAAAAAAATTACAACAAAAACAAAGCAGGAGAGAGAGATCCAACCCGATAACAATTATCACGAAGATAAATCACAATGTCTGAGTCCTGTTTCCACTCCCTGCTATTGCTAATAAAGTAGGCCTGTGGCTTATCTACATTTCAGAAAACCCCTTGCTCAAAAATATTAATGCAAAAACTGCATAATCATGCCACAGATGGCCAGACTAAAAAACAACCCATAGCACACCTTGTATGGGTGATGATGTCTGTTCGAAACACGGAGTCGGCTGGGTTTTGAATTTAATATGTTGATAATATCATTGTAATTCTAATTATCTGTTAGTTCTCTTTCAAAAGACCAACATTTTAAAGGTAATCATTGTTTTTAATATGATGCGATTTCTTGTTTTCCTTTTTCTTTAGTGTGTTATGTAGTGGTTTGTGCATGTATAAGATCTGCAGAGTTACAAAGCTCAAAGTCTCAAACTTTGAAAGTTAAGGCTCAGCCACACCTTCCTACAACGCTTTGTTTAACACGCCCCCACAAATCTACGTCAGTCTGTGGGGGTAGAGTTTCAAAACATCGCCCAAATGTATATGCAAAGAAAGAAGGCGCAACTTTTATTCTCGCTGTATTATTGTTCCCACCGGCGCTGCCTTGTCTTGGAGACGCTGTGTTTTTCATTGTGAAAGCCAAACTACTTTTTTTGGCCTTCCAAAAGAGGACACAATTAGAAAACAGTGGTTGAGCTTTATTTACAACACTGTTCCAGAACAGTACAACCAAAATATTCGACAGTGTGCTGCGCATTTTTCAGAGGACTTTTTCAGAGGAATGTGTCATAGAGAGCAGTTTAGCCATTTTTGTAATAACATAAAAAGGGGGAGTTGGAATCTGGATATTGGCACGAAGAAGAACATAGCATTACTACTGGCATAACGTATCTGAAGAGACAAATGGGCATATTCTTATTAATGCATGCACAAGCAAATCACATTTAAAATTATTGAAGAATTGTTAAACGTTAAGAAAATTGTATTATTAAAAATAATAATATATTTCTCTGGATCTGACAGGGTGGGCAAGCTGTCAGTCTGGCCAACCCGTCGGGTATATACAATAAATGCATTTCAGTGATACATTTGATCAGTGATGTATTTTAAAAAGTTGGATATATAGATATTATTCGTTCTTTCCGACAAACAGCAAAATAGAATGTAAATTACAGTATGTAGGCTACAGTATTTTCTGCATTTTAAATCACAGTGTACAGTGTTTGTTATAAGAGGGTAGAACCCGCAGCTCAGTTCTCACTACTCGCATCTCTTGAATACTTTTAAATAAGCTTCTCTTTTACTCTTACTCAAGTTTTTTTGGTAAAGAACTCTTGTACTCTACTCGCACTACATTTTTGGAAAGTAATGGTTCTTGATTCTATTTTTTCAGTACTCTTTTCACCCCTGCTTGTGAATGACCAAGCTGAACAAATGGAAAGCACTGCAGAAAGTCTTAATTTGGATTTGTCAGTGTTGAATAGTTGGAGTCAGCACAATAAGAAGGAAAAACAAACAGTATTCAAAAACAATTCTGCTTTTGCCCATCTGTAAATCTTTAAAAATGTGCTTGTTCTTTGTTAGACTTCAATATTTCAGATGTCACGGCAGCTCTGAATAGAAGCAAACCATATGTTATCGGAAAATAAGGGCCAGTTTTTTCTGCTTGCAGTCAGACAACTTTGAAACACTTTTGCTTGCACTCACCTAGCAGGCCACTGACCTTTCAGTTAGAGAAGCCAAGCAACTTTAGCAGAAAAGGAATGCCTGTGACGGCAGAAAGGTTGGCACAGCTGGACTGGTAATTGCTTTGCTGTACCCAAAAGCACCCTTTATGCTACACAGCAAAAGTGGCTATCGAACGCTTACTTCTCCAATGGCTCACAGTCTGTGGGTAGTTTGTCCATCTCTCTATTCCTGAAACTCCACAATGAGCAGCATCATTAACAACTTAACCCATTTAATCCCAACGGTCACAATAGTGACCGTAAAAAAAAAAGTCATTTCTAAGGCTATAAAAATGTTACTGAAAAATCTATCAATGCATTTCCAGCAGATATTGAAATCATAAAGGGTCTCAATGAAATATGTGCAGTGTCGCATGTTTACTGTAAATTGTCACATGACCAGAGCTGTTTATTTCCTGTTTGTGCCAAGAGAAGAGGATTGCAGCAAGAAAGCTCCCAAAGAAAAGATTAGTAAAGTATGTTAACATAAAGATAGGACATAGATTTTTGGTACACATCATGTTTAAGGTGTCTAGTATTGATATATGCATTTGCAATTACTCAACTTTGTTTAATGTGTTCATAGAACTCACAAACATGTCAAGGGCAACAATAGTGACCGGTGGGATAACACATTGGATCTATATGCTACTACAGAAAGGCTAACTGTTCTACCTTACTCTCTGCTGCTACCTAACTTACTACCTAATTTTACATACAGACACATACACAGAAACACACACTCACACTCGCACATAACACACACCACGCACGCCACACACACCACGCCACACACTCCACGCACACCACACACACCCGCACACCACACAACACACCCCACCACACAACACACCCCACCCAACACCACGCACACCCCACACGCACGCACGCCATCCCGCACGCATGCACACCGCACACGCACACCGCAACACACCCCACACGCACGCACACCACACACCCCACACGCACACAAAACACCACACACCCCACATGCACACGCACGCACACCACACACCCCACATGCCCCACTCACATCACACACCACACACCCCACACCCCACATGCACACCCACACGCACGCACACCACACACCCCACACGCACACAAAACACCACACACCCCACACGCCCCACTCACATCACACACCACACACCCCACATGCACGCACGCACGCACACCACACACCTCACATGCACACCCCACACGCACGCACACCACACACCCCACACGCACACAAAACACCACACACCCCATGCACACCCACACGCACACACCCCACACCCCACATGCACACCCACACGCACACACGCACACCACACACGCACACAAAACACCACACGCCCCACTCACATCACACACCACACAGCCCACACCACACAAGCCCCACACACTCACATCACACACCCCACACCACACTCACCCCACATGCACACCCAACACCACACACACACACCCAACACCACGCATTCCACACACACACACACACATCCAACACCACACACCCCACACGCAGGCCACACACCCCGCACACACTCACATCACACACACCACACACCCCACATGCACACCCAACACCACACACCCCGCACGCATACCACACACCCCACATGCACGCACACCACCACACACCCCACACGCACGCACACCCCACACACACGCACACCACACACACACCACACACCCCACATCCCACGCAGACCCCACACACACCCCACATCCCACGCAGACCCCACACACACCACACATCCCAACCACACACACACGCACATCACACACAAGCACACCCCACACGCACACACATACCACACACCACACCCCACACAGACACATACACACGCACACACAAACACACGTGCACGCACACACACACACATACACTGCACAGGTCAAATAGACCTATATTCAGTCTGTCCAATGGTTGATACAACACAGTATCCCACCGGTCACAATTGTGACCGATCATAAAACTAACTTTTTCACACACTTTTCCATTAAAATTTAAAAAAATTATGATTGATTGTTTCATAGGGATACTAATGACACATGATTTGGATATTTTTGTGTCTGGGAAAAAATTGGGATTAAATGGGTTAATGAAAAGTAACACATTATGAGTTTCATAAGGGGCTGGTGACTTCTATTTGTTCTCCTATGTGTTGAAATAAGAGAAGGGATACAAATGTCACACAATTACATCTGACACAGCATTTATTGTTTATTACTGGGACAAAACATGCTACAAAATGTATTAAGGAATTATTTTGGTTGAGTGTGTATATGCCTGCTATCCTGTTTCTTCCATTTTCTCACAAAATGTGTCTTGTTTCTCACCTATCACTCAAAAAAAATAAAATGAATGTCAATCAGTGATAAAATATTTGACCAAATAAGCAGGATTTAAAGGTAAATAGACTCTACAGTGATTTTCGGGGCTTGCGTAACACGCGGCTGCTGCAGTAAATGTACGACAACAAACAGTCTTTATGAATTTTATGAATAAATCCAAAACGGAACACTCAGGAGATCACAAGGACAAATGGTATATAGCATAGTACAACCACATAAACTAAAATAAGACTGAACACTGAACAAAGGGAACTAATGGCTTATATTCACATAATTAGATACTTATGCATAAGAGTTCAGACCATTAGCAGTGGAGCCAGGAGAGTTGGAGACTCTTCTTGGAGACGAGAAGAAACAGGGACCGGGCAACACTGTAGGTTCTGGAGGCCAAGGCGGACCCTGATTCGGGGAACCAGGGTCCCCGAAGACTGAGGTGGAGCCGGTGTGAGTAAAGACCAAGGCTGCACCACAGGGAAGGCGGAGCCCAACGGAGTCGAAGGGGTGGAGGGACGAGGTTCAGCCAAAGGTCCGGAAGTCCATGGTGTATGAAGAGCGACAACTGACCAATATGCATCCGGAGGAACGAGGAAGAGACTCAGGAGACTTGGAGCTGGACGGGACCAGCAAAGCTCTTTGTCTGTGGAAGGCAGCTGGCTGGTCACTGGGTCTGGAGTGGGTCTGGTGATGCAGCGCAGACAGCGAATGAAGAGCCGTTGTTCACCAGCACCCACTCCACAAACATGGCAAATGTCTCTTGAGGACCATTGTTGGGAAGGTGTGCCTTAGTCCAAATAAACCAAAACCAAAACAAAACAAGACCGAGCATTTAACAAAGGGAACTATGGGCTTATATACACATAACTAAATAATTAACAAAACTAGATGGTTAATCTGTAACTAAGAGGTTTAACTTAATCGGGACTTCCATGGAAACTAACAATGAAAGAGAACACAAGTAGACGGGAACTAAAATACAATGAAACTAAACAACCCTGACAGGTTTCATCACCAGTTTTGAAATTATCTAAAACTAAACCAATTCAAATTGTTAGAATAACAATAAAAAGTTACATATAAAAAACTTAAAAAACTTAAATAAATAGAAATGAATTAAAGCTAAATAAAAATATTTAAAAAAGGAATGACAAAAAGCACATAACCAAATTTCTAAAAATGTAAACTAAAATTAAAATGAAAGTTATTATAATATAATATAATTTTAAATAAATATTATAAATTTTAATACATAATAACACTGTTACGTGAGAATCCAATGTAAATAAAAAAACATTACCAATATGATATTTCTACAGCTAATATATAAGCTAATATAACTGTTGTTGTTAATGACAAACAAATACCATTTGAAATTGTCAAAAATATTCTGTACACAAGCAGTCTCCAATTGCATCAAACTAGTGGCTCCCAGAAATGAAGGAGGTTTCCTATTTTTCTCAGTATCAGCAGCATTAGAGGTTCTAACACAGCACCGCAGGAGTCTGTATTAGTTACAGCAGCAGAGCTAAAGGTCAGAACTAATAGCTTGTAGTGGTTTGCTGTGGCATGTCTGCAGTGTAGTGCTCTTTCACAAAGCGAGCATCATGCACTCTTTAATGGACCTGTCAGTTGTCATGCTGCGCTCAAAACAAAGAAAAATTCCTAGATGCCACAGTTAACTCAATTAAGAGCTCTGCCATTAGCCCATTAGCCAATGTGGCGGTGGATGAGATTTGAGTCGGCTCAGTCAGCGAGTGAGTTGTTCACTGATTATATCACACTGTTGTGTCAATTATGGAAATGCAGAAACATTATTATTTTTAGAAGTTTGAGGGGCAATTGGAATAAACTCCAAATTAAACAAAAGTTTTTTTTAATTATTATTATTGGTCATGTTGACAGGAAACTTTGCTTAACAAAAAGAAAATCAATATTTTGGGTGCAATACAAGTGAAGCTCTAGTGAGAACATTTGTGGGTTCATTTTGATTACCAAAAATAAAAATGTATTTTAATGCAGAATTCATGGTCACTTACAATGGAAGTAAACAGAGTATTTGTTCTAGAGAGGGTACAAGTAGAAATGTGAAGGAAATGTGAAGGTTTCATTGTAAACTGGCTCTCATAAACAATGCTAATTAAATGATAAAACACAGCTTGAAGACAGTTTTTTTAACATAGTGTATGATTTATTGGGGCGAAGGTAGTCGAGCCAGTCAAAACTAGGACACCAAACTAAGAAAGCCAAAATGTGAATTATTTTCTCTCTGATGAACTTTCAGGTGAGAATAGGTTTAAAAAAAGTAATTGAGATAAATGATGTGTGTTCTATAGGCGTTACATGTTCACTGTTTTGTTTTATGGAATTTGATTTTGAAGTTTATTGTCTGTTTCCAGTGTACACTTCCTGTGTTTGGTTCATGTTTTACTTTGTTCCTGTACCCTTGTTCATTTCTAAAGTTACCCTTCACCTGTGCTTTGTCTAGTCCCTTTTTATCCTGTGTATATCCCTGTGTTTGTTAGTCGTTTTTTTTTTACATGCTATTGGTGAAGCTGTTGCATTTCTGGTCCCCATTTTAGCATTGTCGTCTTTCTAATTTGGATTAGTGTCTTCCCTGATTGGATTTTCTTTGTTTCTGTGGATTTATCAATAAACTGCTGCAAAAAGATCAACTCTCTCCTGCGTAACCGTAACAGAACAGCTGACCCAAAAGTATGGATCTAGCAGCAGTGAGCCACCTCTTCCTCACCAAGTATGACCATTCCCTCGAGGAACATACCGCAGACTTTTTTAACCTTATCAGACCAACTACCCTGATACTGGACTCAATGAACAGTAACTTAAAACATAATATTCCTAATTCTGTTTATGGTCCTCGAGGGACATTTCTTGATTTTTTTGAGATGGTGCTCTTGACGAGTGGTTCCTCCTTTACCATGGGTTAAGCGGAGGAGGACTTAGATTGCCATTCGCCCACTATGGACCCAGTGCATGAGCCCACTCACACTGCCACGCATGAGTCTTCAGCCGTCATACAAAAATCAACTAAGGCTGTCTAAAGGCATTTAGGACTGACATCTAATGGGGCGGACTTCCCAGTAATGTTGGCACAGCTGGCTATGAAAACGTGGCCAAGTCCGGTGGTCTCAGCGCATCCAAGTTCGGATGTCCTAAGTTTGGTGGTCTCACCGCTACCAAGTCCGGTGGTTCCAAGTCTGGTTGTCTCAGCGGTCCTTCCGCCGTCAGCTGCACTTCCTGAGATGGTAACCGCCATATTGTGTGTTTGGGCCATGCTTTTTCCCAGCACAGTATGTAGTTACAGCATATACCAGCAGGGCCTAAATAGTCATTTTAAGCCAAAATGGGGGTACACCTAGAACAAATTGCAACAGAAGCAAACTGATTTTGTATCCTCAATATGTCCTGAGTAAGGAAAAAAAGCCCAGAAGAATCCCATTAGGGGAAAGTTTAGAAAAATACCCAAATATAGCCTATTCATACATCTATTCATTCTTTTTCTCACGTGAATATAGGTTAAAAATGTTAACCTTTAGATATCATCATGAAAATTACTGAGTTGATTGCTTACATCAATACAAAAAAAATTTATTACAAGTTTTTTTTAAATTCTTTGATGAGCAAACGTTGCATAATCTAATTACTTATGTTGTGTTATTTATGCAAATTAGCACATATCTAAACATTGGGTATAGCCAGGTGAAAATGTCTTGTAGAATCTTGTTGACATCTTAAAGTAAAAGACTATAGACTGTATTTAAGCAAATTAGCACATACGTAATTAGATTATGCACCGTTTGTCCATGTTAACAAACAATTTCAAAACTTGTTATACATGTTTTATTTGTCTCGATGATTTCCATTACACGAGAGTAGATGTTAAAACTTCATGCTGATTTGTACTCGGCTTTCGCCAAGATAAGCAACACTAAGACGTAGCTTTACAGTAAACTATGCTTCATCCATTTACGCTTCTTTCTATATGGTGGTGTGACTCCCCTTCTGTCCGGCGTTAACGGCTGCAGTGTACTTGGTGCGTCAGCACACACGACGGCTGCAACTACAGTGTGGTCTCCCTAGAGGACCAGCACGACAAACGTCTGGATTGAGCCGAGTAGGGGACATCTCTAGGGTCTTCAAGTGGGCACCTTCCGTCCTCAGTGTTTCGTTGACTAGCCCACGACACCTCAAGAGGGCTCGACAGTGACTCTGGCGTCCCAGAGTCACCCCCCTCTGTCCCCCACTCAACTCAGCCCAGCTTACTGACCTCTACATCCCTCCTGATACTGAGACCTAACCACAATCTCACAATCTCTCCGCAACTCTACCATACGCGCCAACCCGTTTGACTAAGGCTGTCGAGCCAAACTGGTGCGTTAATGCAGTTCTACCAGAAAGACTCGGGAGAATAAATACTGTAACAATAAATACATTTATTGATATAGCCCAGCAAGCAATAAAGTTCTTTGGCGTAGGCCCCGTCCATAGCCCGAGGGTCCGGACTCTGCATTTCCTGCCTGAAGACGAAGGCAGGGGCGCAGCCGACCCCCTGTGAGGTATAGGAAGGGACCATCCTGGTGGTGGTGGGGAGGATGGAGGGGAAGGGACCATCCTGGTGGTGGTGGGGAGGATGGAGGTTAATGTAAGCGTAAGCATCTGCGAACTCAAACATGTGTAAGTACTGGTGTTTTATACCGCAAGTATTAGACATGATTGGATAGATGAAAAGGTAATAAGTGACGTAGCAATTGAGTCTTCCTGGCAGAACTTAACGCTAAAGCTTCCATTTTCAGTGGCAACGGTTCCGTATGGCATACCACCTACTGCAAAAAACAATATCTGCCCAACCACCTGTCATTCACGCAATATACACAGGAAAGTAATGACTGTAAATACTATACAACCTATACAAATAAACCAACAGGCTCTTCAAGTTTTTAAGAATTCTACGAAACCGTAGCGTGGCGGCCTGTACACAGCCAGCTAGAATCTTTCCGTCTCAACCACAGCCAGTTGCTGCTCCTTTCTGTTGCTTCAGATAAGTTCTTTACTGTGCGACGCAACTGTTGGCCACTGAATTCGACGTCTCTGAGGAACCGGGTTGTAGAGTGTGCCACAAAACCTCGACAACCCACTTCCACTGGATAAACCTGGACACTCCATCCCCGCTGTTCTGCTTCAGTGGCCAGATGAGCATACAGCAGTTTCTTCCTCTCATATGCCTCATCTACCGCATCCTCCCATGGCACTGTTAACTCTATCAGTTGAACAATGCGTGCTGATCCAGACCACAAAACAATATCTGGTCGTAGGTTAGTGGTGGCAATCTCAGGTGGAAAAATAAGCCGTTGATCAAGATCAGCCAGCATCTTCCAGTCCCCAGCAGCTTCCAGTTGTCCTGGGCGAGAATTGGTGTTAACACCTTTTCTTGGTGGTTGCTCGCCTGGGCGGAGGAATATTGTCTTCTGTGTGTAATGTCAAGTAACGGCAACTTATTGGTCATACTACGCTTGCATTCCAATGCTAAAGCCAAACATCGCAATACTTGGTCATGGCGCCAAGTAAACCGACCTTGGCTAAGAGCCACCTTACATCCTGTCAAAATGTGCCTTAATGTGGCAGGTGATGAACACAAAGGACAAGAGGGATCCTCTCCTACCCAGAGGTTTAGGTTCTGCGGTAAGTAATCAACTAAGTCATTTTCATGGTGATATCTAAAGGTTAAAATTGTTACCCTATTCACGTGAGAAAAAGAATGAATAGGCGTAAGAATAGGCTATATTTGGGTCTTTTTCGAAACTTTCCCCTAATGGGATTCTTCTGGGCTTTTTTCCCTAACTCAGGACATATTGAGGATACACAATCAGTTGAGTTTGCTTCTGTTGTAATTTGTTCTACCTTTTTTCATAAAAATGGCCATGTTAACCAGATAACCAGAGGAGATTCACAATAGCAAACATTACATAGTGTAGTAAATTACTAGAAAGTTGATACAGCTTCTAGTTTAGAGGTGCAAAACGCCACAGCCCTGCTTCAACCCTAATTAAACACATGATTTTTTTTTTTTTATCTTTTTTGAAAACTACAGGTACGTGTGTTGGAGAAGGGTTGGAACTAAACTCTGCAGGACCTCTGAACTGAATTTTGAACCCCTGTTCTAGTTACTACTAAATGTGTGTAACACACTATCAGCTTTCTTACAGTAACATGCAAAGAGCTATGGGCAGTGTCAAGATCCAAGTACAGACATGGTTTAATAGAAGATAAATCCAGGCAACAATCCAATGGCAAAGGGGAAAGAACAGGTCAAACATGAATTGCAGTCGGCTCAGATAACAAATTCAAATAACCATTCAAGAAACAAAAATCTAGGGTTAGGAAAGCAAGAGTAATGGTTTAGACCAGGGGTGCACATGGAGAGGTAATCATTGGCACATGAGCAATATCCAGAGAGGAATCTGTATTTATTTTAGTTCCTCACATCTGCATGCCAAACTAGCTCTTGCATGAATCCTTCGTAATAGTCACACAGCCCATTCAAGCCAAACACTATTTCTCACAAACCATAAACAGGTCAACTTAGCATCTGTTGTCTGCCACAGTTTATCCTTTATTTGTTGCTTTTTGCTTTCATATAAATACTTGATTTCAACAGTACAGAAAACTCCATACACATACCACAGCAATGGTGACTTTCAACATTACTGTACTGCATATAATTAGAGCAAGCAAGCACTGCAAGTTATCACCACAGGGCACAACTCAAAGTCATTAACAAACATGACAACCCCAGTTGTCATTATAATCAGTTGTTATAATGTAGTAAACCAGAAAAATGAAAAAAAAGAAAAGAAAAAAAAAAACAGTATGGTGGCGATTTGCATAATGCAAAAAGAATGTGGGATGTTTATGTTATATACAATAGTATATTCCTAATTACTTGTGCAATGGAAGAGGAGACATTTGTGATGGTTCTCTTTTGACTTTTTCTTATTGAATAGGGTACAATTGCCCACAATTTCTTGTGCAGTGGAAGAAGAGACATTTATGGTGGTTCTCTTTTGACTTTTTGACCCAAGTTTGACACTGATATAAATATAAGAATACATTTGTAATAATTCATTTTAAACAAGAGGATGGAAAGACATAGCGCCAAACATTAGTCCCAAACTGATGAATGATGTCTTCTTGCAGTGCGTAGATCCAAAAAGAAAATCAAAAATAAGAAAAAAGAGATCCGCACACGAATATGGGCCAAAAAGCCCACAGGATTTTATTGTCCAGAGGCCACAAATAAAGTGCAAAAGTGCAAAACAATTCAGGAGTGCAAAACGTTTTCGGGTTCAACCCTTCATCAGTGTCAATAATGAATTTTAAACAGAGAATATGGAGAAATTAGTTTTTCTAAATCAACATGCACTAGACTGTCATCTTTGACCCGTGCACCACATTTTTCAGCCCCGTGGGAGAAAAAACAAAACAAACAAAAAAAAACCTTTAATTTTACTCTGAGACCATCGCGTGCGCACGAGAAACGTATCGCGTGGTCACGAGAAACTTTCGCGTGCGCACAAGATACTAGGCTTGTTTGAGATGCGCCTTGCCTCGCCTGAAATGTATGCGAGAGTAGGCGGCTGCAGCGAGGGGAGGAGTGAAAAAAGCACAGGCAAGCCGGACAGATCTCTCTTCTCACAGTGGATCAGACACCTGTGAGATCAAAGGCGGATATCGCGGGATTCACGCTCATGCACAGTGTTGCTAATAAACTGGATGTAATTTAAGTTCTGTTGCTTTTATGTGAAAATAAATATAATGAACAAGACACCCAAAGTACTTGTTATTTAATTACATTCCAAATACATGTTTATCAATATTTTTTTCTTTAATACAGACATGTGTTTTTTTATTGTTTTAATAAAAATGACATCACATATCGCACTGTCAGAGAGTTTATTCACACATAGCCTACGTATACACAAAAAAATGATATCAGAGTTTTAAAATCGAACATTTTAAAAGAGAACAATACATCACGGTTGTTTAAACCAATCAGCATTAAGCTGTGTCGTCAGCAAGTCGTTTCCCATCATGCTTTTGATCAGCGCAGTCGGTGGAGAGCAACTGCGCGCGACTGCAGAATCTGACACGTGCGCCTTGCGGCGCGAGAATTTTTTGACATACGTCAGCATGACATCAGAGCAAGGCGGAACGCACTCAGACACATTTCTAACCGGCATGCATCTCGCGATGATCACCGGTGATCGGTTCTGCGCAGATTTAGCTCATCTCAAACAAGCCTACTATCGCGTGCGCAAAAGAAACTATCGCATGCGCACAAGAAACGTATCTCGTGCGCACGCATTACAATTTCCGGTTTGCGTTATAGCATCATTAATGCAAATGTGGAACTAGGAATGATATGTATGGAGCTTATTTTTCATCAATAATCGCAGATTGCAACATGGAAAAATTTATTGAATTGTTGAGGTCACGGGATATTCCTCAAGATCCAATTGAAAAACTAAAAGAGTATGAGGTCAATTGTGTAACAGTAATTATTGATCCACTAGGCCTTGTCATGATACTCATATGCATAATGTTTGTTGCAAATGTATTTATAGCTGACCTTTTCTTTTAGATTAACTTAAGTGTCATTGCAATCTTGACTGAAGACGAACTGGCAAAATATATCGTCAGATATGGGGATCGTCTTGCAATTAGAGCATCCTAGTTTAAAATAGATTTCGATTAATTCATGCGCATCCACATCCATGCTCTTGTTTTCCTCATAGTAATGACAGTGACGCAAATTGTACGCAAACCGGAAATTGTAATGCGTGCGCACGAGAAAGTTTCTCGTGCTCATGCGATAGTCTTTACTTTTTATTTTTGCTGGGGCTCCATACACTGCAGTGCATCTTGTGTTTTAAAGCAACACCAAGGAACTTTTCCTCAGCGGTTGCCGGTTGGAAGCGGAAATGTCCATTACCGCTGTCGTAAAATAATTTAGCCTACCGCAGCCTACTGTCGCACGCGCACGCTCGCTGTTTATCCAGCACCGGCCGTAAAGCAGTTGAGTTTTGTAGTTCTTTTTGTGCTCGGGTTACTACCCGAAACCCGAAGTTACATAGTGTGAGTAAAAGCGATACAGACCACGTCAGGCTATGGCAGACGTGTCATTTAACCTATTGTAAGTCGATGTACCATCACAAGGGTCTTGGAAATATATTATGAAGGTTGAAAAGTTCCATAGTGTTGCTTTAAAAACGTAGTGGAGCACTGCATGACGTTCTGTGTGAACACCTGAATAGCGGGAATAACCGTGGCAGGACAAAAGTCACCCATAGTTTTCAAAAAATAACCCTTTGGCATACATTACTGACATGCATGATTTAGAGTCACGAATGTGAATTGGAAGGCAGCCATTACTTTATTGCAGGCCCTTTGGTAGCTCGCAGATTGAGCTACAGCCCCAAATGTCACACTGACATTGAATAAAATAGCACCAGAGGTAAAGTATTGGGTCAGACAGTTGCATCAGTTTCAGTAAAAGATCCCATTGACCCAACCAAAATGGTATGACATTATGGACACCCTTTGGGAAACAGAATCAGGCAGTTCATTATAAAATATATTTATGAACAAGCACACAGTCAAATTAGTACAAACATAATAATAATAATAATTCTTATAGACAAATTCAGTTACAAGACACCTGTCTTATGGCTCTGAAACCATGAGCAACAAATGTATGAGAATTAATCAGCCACTACAATACATGGTCACAGGTATGGGATAGCCTACTCCTTTTTTTTTTTTTTTTAAATGGCTTGACTATTTCAGCTAGACACAATAGGTGCTTTAACAAAGCATACACTCATTAAAGTTTTTGGTAAAAATAGAGCCCTATTATGCTCTAGGCACAAAGCAAGAAGCAAGATCCATATATAAATGGTTACTGAGTCTGGAAGAACTCACCAAAGTCCAGACATGAACCCCACTGAACACCTTTGGGATGAATTGGAACTGTGAGCCAGTCCTCATCACACAACACCAGTATTATAAAAGCAAAGGGAGGAATTGTAGTAAAGAAGAAAGAAATCAAGAAAGAAAGCTTGTAAAACATTGGAAACTGATTTTATGATGTCCCAAGACATTTAAACAAAAATACATATAATGTGGGTAGAGTAACCAAAAAACTGTACTCAAGTAAAAGTACTTATATAAATATTTACTCAAAGTAAAAGTAATAATCTTAATAGTTACTTGAGTAAGAGTAAAAAGTATCCAATGAAAAAAACTACTCAAGTAGCTAGTTAGTTACTTCGGATCATATAGGCCTATGTATGTATGTATGTATGTATCACAATGTGAGTATGTGTATATATAACATGATATGATTTGTTTAATTCATATGTTAAATCATTGCCTGTCCTTTGGTTTGTATAATAGTAACTTATACAACATTTGGATTATTGGACAATGTCGAAATCAAGTGAATCTGCAGAGTTTTGCATTCAAAGGCATTTAAAGGCAGGTAACAATTGACAGAGAAGAAAGAGTTAAAACTATTCACATGTACTCACGCTCATGACCGCTAGGTAGGCTACTGAACATCTGAACACAAACAACGATCAAATGCACATCGACGGATCTTCCTCCGTCTGTTCTCCAAAATGTAATCCAATCTATATATCTGCAAGCATGTTTAAACTGGTAAACTGTGTCTAAGGCAGAAAAAGGCATTCGTTTCCAAGACGATTTTGCACGCCACTGCGCAATACACACAAATAACCGCCGGATGGCGGGTCATGTATGGGGTTAGATTTCGGTCACAATTCTGCGCAAGATCACATTTTAAGCGTGCAAAAGTTTTGCGGAGAAATCCTCGTCTCGCAGATAAGAAAATATTTCGAGCGAACGAAAATCAATTTAGCATTTAAAATAAGTAGGTGGATGTGCGCAGACGTTCTCATTCGCATGTGCAAAGTTTCACTTTCTTGCTCCTCTCATACCAGCCCTCAGCCCAGATGGCTCGCTTGCTCAACACAACCCAGCGTTACAATATGCCATAATTCCAGCCAACCTGAGAGATGAGGCTGCTAAATTCTGATTTGCTGGCTTGACAACCAATCACAAGACTCCCTGCATCACCGACAGCAGAAGAGGAAAAATACATGGTGGAAGAGATGTTTTATTAATGGCTTGAACACTTTAATTTAAGTTCAAATGTCTACTACTCGACGACCACACGTAACTAGCTTATTTTTAATCAAAATCAAATCGTACTATTACTGTACATAATGGCATGTCCCAGTGTTTCCTACACCTCAAGTGGTAGTTCTAACTTCTTTCTGAACTCTAAGTTATGTAATTAACATTAGTGGAATATGAATGTGACCGAGCTGTAAAAATATAGACTGGATTAGTAATCTTAACTACTATTTAGGATGGATAGTATGCACATTGGGATGCAGGCTTATATATAAATCTAATATTATATAAAATAAAAATCTAATTATGCAAGTAATTATATAGAAGTCTTGTGGGTCACACACCCAAAATTTTCACTTACAGTTATATTTGCATATGTTTGCATTGTTACCCATGTCTTTTTTTTTTTTTTTTTTTTGCAGTGAGGGGAACAAGACTGCATCCCAATGTGCACACTATCCATCCTAAATATAAGAAAATACAGTTTTTTAGTACGATAGTTGTTTTTACAGAACATCTCTGCTGTGAATGTTTTTGTTTAAATAATTCCAAGGATATGAAGTAGATTGATTATTATTTTAGTATTACATTGCATTTCTTTATTTGATGGCTTTTTTTTTTTATTCTAATGCGAGTGATGTACCGTTTTTACTCACTTATCTGATTAAAAGGGGAAAAGTCTGTCCATCTACATTTCTGAAAACGTGTAACATTTGATACCCCAGCTCGGTCACAAACAATCATATTCCACTAATGTTAATTACATAACTTGGAGTTCAGAAAGAAGTTAGAACTACCACTTGAGGTGTAGGAAACACTAGGACATGCCATTATATGTACAGTAATAGTACGATTTGATTTTGATTAAAAATAAGCTAGTTACGTGTGGTCATCGAGTAGCAGACATTTGAACTTAAAGTGTTCAAGCCATTAATAAAACATCTCTTCCACCATGTATTTTTCCTCTTCTGTTGTCGGTAATGCAGGGAGTCTTGTGATTGGTTGTCAAGCCAGCCAATCAGAATTTAGCAGCCTCATCTCTGGTTGGCTGGAATTCTGGCATATTGTAACGTTGGGTTGTGTTGAGCGAGCCGTCTGCACTTAGAGAGCGCTCAGGGCTGGTATGAGAGGAGCAATAAAGTGAAACTTTGCACATGCGAAAGAGAACGTCTGCGCACATCCAAATACTTATTTTAAATGCAAAATTGATTTTCGTTCGCTCTAAATATTTTCTTATCTGCGAGACGAACATTTCTCCACAAAACTCGGTTCACACGCGTGCGAAATGCCCTTTTGCACGCTCAAAATGTGATCTTGCGCGCGCAGAATTGTGACCAAAATCTAACCCCATAGCGGGTGTTCATTTCATAAACTGTGAACAATGGTAGCTTAATTAATGTATAAATTAAGGGTATATGTCCAAAAAAACGGGTAATGTCATATTTTGTAGTAGACTAGTGCTGACGTAATAATCTGTTTAGTTGTAAAATGTACCTGAAGGAAATTAAATCGAATGATCGTCCTGTGTAATCATTCATTCACAGACAGCATACGAAGATGTTAAACTAATAAAGGTCTTGATCGCTGGCAAACAATATTATGCATTTGCAGATTTGTTTTCACTGGATTGTAGGTCCACTGCCACTTCATCCAACGCTCTTAATGTTCTTAAACCTTCCTGTTACGACTCCGAGTGTGAACCGCTTCAGACTGACAATTCAGTGCATGAAGGAAACTGAACAAATCAGATTTGCGAACCAATTTCAGATTTGCCAACTTGTTTGATGAAGTCTTTTAACATAATTGACTCAAAATAGTGATTCATTTGTGAATTGAGTATCGCTCATACCCCAGAAAAAAGATACAGTGCGCTTGGAATAAACTACGCATTTAACAACATGTAGGCCTATTGCATTAAAGTCATGCGCGTAATTTGCACGGGGGTTACGTGGGTCATGACCCCCTCAATAATCAGATCCAGCTAATATACCCCCCCCCCCCTCACATCATTCAGATTAAAATAACTATGAAATATTCCGAATGAATACTTTTGTTTGTTTTCTTTATTAAACTCATTTGCCAGCAAGAAAGATAGTATCATATTTTAAATAATCTGTAATATACCCCCCGCCCACCGCACCGACTACTTGGTATTACCCAACCCACTTTCTCTACCAAGTTTGTTCACTATTTTGCGCAGTCGCTGGGATGAATGGTTGGAGAAAGCTGACGGTGCATGCTAACGGATGGAAAGATGAAAAGGACACTGAAAGGCAGCCAGACAACGATTTTTCATTGTTGGTTGACACCAGCCAAAAAGAGGAAAAATCCTGACAAAACGGAGGTACCCCATTGCTAAGTTAGCTGTTAAATTAGTTCAGCGTTTCTCAAAGTGTGGGGAGCGGGCGCGGGCGCGGGCGCGGGCGCGGCCTAGTGGTGGGGAATGGAGACATGACAAGTGGGGTGCGACAAACAGGTTTTGTGCCCATCTTTTTAATTCCTTTATTTCTTGAACATACACTCAAAACAAAACAAAGACACATTTAATTGTAAGCCTTACTTAACCTTTTCACATGTAAGTTTAAAAGTTTTTCAAGGCGACCGTTATTGATCGTAGTATCACTTTATGGTTCCCATGGAGACGCGTCATTCATTGCTTGTCACACCGCAGCCACAATAGCTGAATGACTGATGATCTGCTTTTATTTCCTTTTTTATTCAAAATTTCACAAATTTGTTAGCTATAGCAGGATATATTTGATATTCCGATAATCAAATGTGTGCAAGTGGATGTGTTTTGTTGTTCATACACCTTTATAACGATCGCGTTAGTTAGATAGCTAGTATGCCCAACGTATTTTAGGTAACGTTATCTTATTAAAATACCTAAAAAAAATACGTACATTATTAGGAATTTAGAGTTTGCAAAAGTGACAAAATGAATCAAAGCACAACTAACGTTAGTCCACACTTGTATTTTCTCAGTTTCTGAATTGATGTTATCAGAGGCTAAATGCAAACACAATTTTTTTTTATCTACTTTTGAGTCTTATTTCATGCAAAGTGATAATACAATTGCACTTTCATTTTCTCTATTTGAAAGTTTTTAATGCTGTTATTTTTATAAGTTTTTAAAATGTGATGTTAATAAAATACATTTTAACAGTTAAACTTAAACTCTAGTTTATTAACATTTTGTTGGGGTGATTGGGGACAGGTGGGGGTCGGAACCCTACCTCCGAAGTGGGGAATTAAAGTATCACAATGTATTTCTAATACAGGAACGGCAAATTAGCATGTTACCTTTTACACAAGAAAATTATTCAATAAATAAATAAATTAATAAATATGCCGCAAGTTTAACCGCCCCAATGGTAGACCCAAAGTTACGCCCTTGATTAAAATAAAATAACGAAAGGAATGTCGCCCAACGTAACGAAGAAAAAGTTTTTAAATTAGAAAAAAAAAATGCATTAGAAAAGTAGGCTACTCGAGTTAAAGTAAAAGTACCCACATTTAAATCTTCTCTTAAAAGTACAATTTTTCAAAAAATACAAAAATAAAAATACTCAAGTAGGCTAAATGTAACGTGTACTTTGTTACTACCCTATATATAAATATACTGTATATATAGTGTAGTTGCCTTTTTATACTGCCAACTTTTAATGAATTGCTGAAAGAACAGGCTTCAGTTTATACCTTTATAATTTCTTTCTTTTGTCAGCTATCTCCCACTTGTTGTGATGTCTGTCTGTGTTCCCCCGTCTTTGTGCATTTGGTTCAGTCCTGCTCCCTGTTTTCCCGCTCCTCGTTTGTGTTCATCTATACCACGCCCCTTGTTATCTCGTTTAGCTCCTTTGTCCCTTGTATTTAAGCCCTGTGTTTCAGCCCTAACTTTTTGAGTTCTTGTTTTGATGTTGTAGTGTCGATCAGTATCGCTGATCCTGCGCCGGTGTCTGCTCCTGCTGATGACCCCATGGCTGCCCCTAAGAAAATTTTTGGGGGGGGCAGTAGGACCCTGGATGGGACTATGAAGGCCGCACCGCCATGGCCGCCCGAGGGGTCTTCTCCGCCGTGGCCGCCCGAGGGGTCTTCACCGCCGTGGCCGCCCGAGGGGTCTTCACCGCCGTGGCCGCCCGAGGGGTCTTCACCGCCGTGGCCGCCCGAGGGGTCTTCACCGCCGTGGCCGCCCGAGGGGTCTTCACCGCCGTGGCCGCCCGAGGGGTCTTCTCCGCCCTGGCCGCCCGAGGGGTCTTCTCCGCCCTGGCCGCCCGAGGGGTCTGCTCCCTAGAGCCGGCCGAGCCACTAAGCGACCGTTGCAATTGCAAAGGGCCCCGTGGCCAGCAGAGGGCCCCCTAGAGTCACTGCTAGCTAGTGGGGGGGAAAAAATCGCACAACGAAAGTAACATAAAATAAATAAATAAAAAGAAATGGACCTACAGCGCTCTTTATCAGGCATCACGATAAGCACAGAGTTGTTATTTATTTAGTTCTGTATTATGGCTAATCAACCGGGAGCTCCCCGCGAAGGCGCGCACGCGCGCGTCTTGATCCCGACTGCCCCTATGATGTCACTCGTTGTCACTTAGTCAGTCAGGTAGCGACTCCGACGAATCGACGATGTCTGACAAGAAACCAAAATATCTTTCTGGCCAAGAAAAACGACAAAAAAGACCCTGGAAGAAGAGAAGCAAGAAGATAAAGGTACGTAAGCCTGTAGCCTTAATTTTCCGATTTCTGTAATATGGATAATCTGCACTAAAAGTCTTAACATTAGCCTAAATTGTGCTTGTATTAATTTTCTACAGTTGTTTAACTTACATGCTAATAACATGCTGTATAAAATTGGTTTAGTATTAGGCCTATACCATTTGCTGTGGTGTTACTGTTAAAGCATTTAACAGAACAATATAAACCCAGTTTGGATTCTACACTAAAGGGCTAACATTAGTTTACTCCTTATGTCCCCTTAGGAGCACTATTAAAGTAACGTTATATGCTGCCAGTAAGCAAAGCTCCAGCTGTTGGTGAGTATAAAGGGGCTGTAAAATGATAACCTTCTGCATTTTCAAAATTAAGTCTTTAGAACTTTATGTATAATTATTTTCTTTATTTGGATTGGATTTTAATAGTTATATTGAAATGTTACCTTATTCTTAATATTGTTACTATTGATCTTCTTTGTGGTGTTTGATGTTATTGTTAATTTTGTTTATTTGAAAAATCTATTTATTATTTTATATAATTTAAATGTTATTCTATTTAATTTAAATTATATATATATATATATATATATATATATATATATATATATATATATATATGTGCTGTAGTTTGTGACTCTTAAACTCTGGTGTCAATAAAAATGTATCTTTGTTCAGTGATAATCACTTTATCTGTCTTTTTATTCAGCAAGTTAATCAGTTTGTGTGTGTGTGTGTGTGTGTGTGTGTGTGTGTGTGTCTTGCACTGCCATTCAGCTCAGTGGTATCATAATTTTCCTGTTAGACATCAAACAAAGTATATACAGTATAATATAGTTATATAGTATGGTATAGTTATAAGGTAGTCATTGCTTTTCTTAAGGCCTTAAAACGGTCAAAGGGGCCTCCAACCAAATTTTGCTTAGGGCCCCCAAAGGTCTAGGGCCGGCTCTGCTGCTCCGCCCTGGCCACCGGTACTGCCAGCTCCGCCATGGCCGCCTGAACGTCCAGCTCCGCCCACGTTCCATGGCCCAGGTCCGCCCACGTTCCATGGCCTATGCCCGCCATTGCAAGGCCCTGGTCCCGTTCCCTGCGCGGACCTGGCCCTCCATCCCTCCCCCGGGACCGCCTCCGCTCCACCACCCTCCCGAACTGTCTTGTTTCCTGTTTTGTTGGGCGTCGGGAGACGCCCATAGAGGGGGGAGGGGGGGGGGGGTCTATGTTGTGATGTCTGTCTGTGTTCCCCTGTCTTTGTGCATTTGGTTCAGTCCTGTTCCCTGTTTTCCCGCTCCTCGTTTGTGTTCATGTATACCACGCCCCTTGTTATCTCGTTTAGCTCGTTTGTCCCTTGTATTTAAGCCCTGTGTTTCAGTCCTATCTTTGTGAGTTCTTGTTTTGATGTTGTAGTGTCGATCAGTATGCAGTTAGTTTGAGGTTTGTTATTTTGATCCAGAGTCTTGTTCCTAGCCTGAGTCTTCGCCTAGTTTTGAGTTTATTTAATGAAGAGTGTGTGCTGCATTTGGACCCTGCCTCATCTCTGCTTTCAACTGCACTACATAACAGAACTAGAGATGTAAAATCTCAATTTCAGAAATAATTAATTTATTATGATAATACCTGATAGGTAAACAAAGCGATTATCTTAAATGACTAAAACTGAATTATCAGAATGGTGCTACTCCAAATCACATTACAGTTTTTCCAAATCATTGTACTAGTTGCTGGGTTATTTAAAGGGGTCATATGCCATTTTTGTACAAGCTAATATGATTCTTTAGGGTCTAAATTAAAAGTTTGTAATATACTTTAATTAAAAATTCTCATTAGTATTGTAAGAAAACATTTATTTTACCTGGTCAAAAACAGCTCTGTTTTCAGCATGCCGTTTCAGTGCATATGACTTTAAATGATAATGAGCTTTGCTCACTCCGCCTCTCTGTTCTGTGCGTACACCATTTGTAACACAATAACACAATAACCATAACGCGTTGTTCAGTATAAACGTGGGATTATGAATTATATTGAGAACGTCGTACATAGAAAACATGCCGTAATGTACCCTGAGTGTAAACCTTAGAAGCATTCATTGTGAAGCGTGCAGCTAGCGATTTGCAAAGATTAATATATTAATATAAAGTTTAATAAAACGTTGCACTCACTTCCGTTCTTCTGGAGATTCAGCAGGAACACAAATATCTGGTACCGATCCTTTTTTCATGAGCAGCTTCTTAGCAAATCCAGCTTTATACTGATCCTTGTTTATAAAGCAGTCTGGTGTGTGAAATGATTCGCGCAAACATGAAAGCATTGACGTTGCTCGTTGGGAATATTCCCTTTCGAAAACAAGCTCAGCCACTGCGTCTTAAGCGATTCGGATTTAGGAACATTAAAATGACTGCTGTGTTCGTTATTACACCCAATAACAGAACACCACAATCACTTAGACGCCATTCTGCTCATAGACAGTGCTCCAGCATATAAACAATGACCGCGCCTGTCCGCGCGGACTATGATTGACAGCTCCCTCACGAGCGAGGGCGGGTCTGTGTTGAAACGCTCCTGTCAATCAACAATCATGGGAGGGGCTTCCGAAACGGCTTGATTTGAGGCAGGGGAAAACATATAAGGAGATTAAAACAAAAACACTGGATGGATTTTTATCATTTTATGATGTTTGTGTACAGGCACTGCCAACACACACTTCAGTACAATCAACTTGTAAAAGTGCATGTACCATTATATGACCCCTTTAAAGCAGTGGTTCGCTAACACACCTGATTCAAATTGGAAAACACTAAAATATGTATTTTTTACACTTTTCATTTAAGTTCCACATACAACTAAAATAGTTAGCTTTGCACAGTAAAAAATAAGAAATTTAAAAACATCAATGGTAACAACTTGATGTTTATCTAATTGCCCTCAGCAATTAAGCCAACTTAAATTTGTTTGTTAATTAAATGCTGTATCTTTCAGCCAATAAACTTTTCACAGCAGCTACAGATCTCTTGTTCAGTGAATTTTCAATTAGCAACAAAGGAAACTTCTTTTTAAGTTTTGCAGTTGTAAGTGACTGATTGCCTCTTCATTTTAAAAGAACGGCAAACATAGGTCCTCTAAACACATACGTCTCAATAATATAACAAATCACCATTCATCATTAAGTAAAGATTAGCATCAGCACACGCCACAAGACAAGAAATTAAGACTAACAACAACAGCCTAAAATAGATCCAGCAACAACACAATTATCCTAAAACAGTAACCATAATTTATTCAAGCTGCAAAGCATGCTGGACACTCGTCTTAACAAATCAGCAACCTTCATTAACCCTCTATGGTACGCAATATGATATCAGTGAGAAAAAAATTATTTGTTATGTTTTTCCTGCTTAAAATTGGACACTATAACAATATCAATAAACATTATCATTATTTTTAAATTTATTTATTAATTAAAAGTTTGTTGCCTCAGGGCAACATTGTACCACAATGGAAAAATTGAAACATTTGACACTTTCATGAAGAAAAAAATGATAGATTTATTGAAAACATCAATTTATTTAACTAAACACTTGAACAAACACATTTATCAAGTTTTTAATGACTTACACATTTCATATTTAATAAAAAGTAACATTTATTATCCAGCTGTTGCCCTTGGGCAACATTGTACCATCGTGGAACGCAAGTACTACAAACCATCATATCAAGTTATCATATCAAAACATTACAATCGGTGTTGTTTCAGGGTAAACATTAACAATGTTTGTCCAGTCAATTGATTTCAAATGGTTTCAACTGGTTTCAACATACAAAGGCTAATTTCATCGATGCTGTAATAAATAAATAGATGAGTAAACTTGCTGGCTGAATTAGTACTCAAGTAAACCATATATTGCATGATGGTGTGGAAGTAACTTCAAAGCAAAACAATTATTTGTTGGATTTTTACTGTGAAGAGGTGTGAAGAAGTGAATTTCTATATCCTTAAATAATGTTTTAGGATGCCCAAATGCCACAATTGAGTGCAACATATTTATACTCATATTTTAGCAGTCAAACGAAGCCAAACATGAAAGGAAAACACAAAGTTTTTTTTTTTTTTTTTTGTGGTGGGAAAATCCAAATGTAGTGTGCAAATGGCCACAGCTAGTTTTCAAGCGTACCAGGGGAACAATTGAATCTGCTCCCCCAGGTCTTGTTCTTCCTCTAACTGAATGTGAATGTGATAAGGGATATACATTATACACACACTGAAGTGAAGCTCACAACAAACACCAGCATAGTAGGTAAATAAGCATCACGTGTTGGCCACATGCCCCAGGGCCCTATACTCCTACTGTAGATGCCCAGAGAGAATCCCATCCAACACAAATAGTTCACTGGTGCACTTGTATGTTTTAGGCTAGCACACACTGTTAAGGAAATATCTTACTGGTCTATCAACCCAGAGTGCATATGGAATACTATAAATCATTATCAAATTTCAATGCCACAATGTCTAACAAAAAATTACAAATTGCCTAAAGAGAGCATTTAGTCTTTCAGGTAATTTAGGCAATTCAACAGTGTTACTATTGGGATTAAACTCTTTGAAGTGTTGATGATCAGCACTTGATGAATCTTTGTTCCCTGAGAACACGGAACTCGCACTGCGTCGAATGGCGCTTTGGGGAACGCCTTAGGCGTGACAGGTGTCTGAAATCACAATCAAATCACGGAAATCAGATTTACCGACGACAGCCCATGAATCATTAGTGTGCGACCTGGAAGTATAAAAGGGCGCCTTGCAAACACCTTATCGTCTGAAGGGACTGTTAGGCAGGCAGGCCCTAAGGCATGGCGAAAAGATGCAGTGTCAGTGTCGTAACCTGAGACGTTCCCTTTCGAAAAGGAACTCGCACTGCGTCGAATGACGCTTTGGGGAACGATATACCCACGCTGCCATGCTAAGGGGAGTGCATTCCATTGGCAGTGACTACTGTCAGAACCAGCAAATCCAAATGAAATGCTAGACCCACTCACCCTCAGGTCACACTGGGCTGTCAGTGACAGCATTCCCTACGGTCATAGCCCAAGCTATACGGTCCACATGCCTACCTGGGCCTGCTCAAGGACCTAGGACCACAGCCTAAAATTCAGAAGGGGTCCCTTCTAGGGAATGTGGCTAGGGAACCCGAAGGAGCCCCAGCCAATCTCTATTCAGGGGAACATACTTAGCCGAAATGCCACCAGGAAGGCCTGACCTGGTGTCAATTACATTGGATACTTCAACCTGGCCAACGTCCTGTCTGTCCGAAGACAGAGCCTCTGGACACTTGCCTTTAGATAAGGCATCCAACCCGAGGGACTGCAAAGCTGACAGTTAACCACTCGGCCCAGATCTCAGAGACGGGGTATCCCGGAGAGCATGACTCAGCATAGCGCTTACAACCCTTGCCAGCAAGGGGAGTTTCTCTGCTCGATCCACGGATCTACCCAGCGTTTGTGTTTCAAAACACTGAGGAGGCCTGAGAAGGCCCAAGGGCTGATCTAACTGGGAGGCCTCACGAGAGGCCTAGGACCGTCTGACTAGACTCAGGAGTCCGCATATTCATAGTGACCCTCAGTGAGGGGAGCACATGGTCCGCCTGGTAGGCAAACCAGGCTGTAGGCAGGATAAAAAGAGGTTCCGGGAGGGAACCAGTAGCAGAGATGAATAGTTTAGTTGAGCCAGGGCGCAAGATCCATTCAGAAGCTGCCTGCTAAGGCTAGCTGAACTGATAGCAAGCGGCCATTAGCTGCCCAAACCACTTAGCTGGAGGCCTGGTGAGGCCTACTACCTGACAACCACCACATATGGAAACTTTGTCTTCAGGGAGGCCTGGTGAGGCCTACTACCTGGTAACCACCAAATGTGGAAACTCAATGTTCCCGGAGGCCTGGTGAGGCCTACTACCTGATAGCTGGTCAGGCTAGCTGTCCAGTTGCCTGTCCTTGGGACTTAGCCCTCAGGGAGGTCATAATGAGGCCTACTACCTGATAACCACCATATGTGGAAACTCACCTTCAGGGAGGCCTGGTGAGGCCTACTACCTGATAACCACCCTATGTGGAAACTCGCCTTCAGGGAGGCCTGAAGAGGCCTACTACCTGATAGCAAGCTAAACAACTGGTTGCTATGAATCCTGAATCCGGGTGTCACTCCCAGAGTTGGCCTGCTAAGGCCAGCCAGTCCTGGGGCTCAGTCTTGGAGCGGCCTGTTGAAGCCGGCCTCCTGAAAGTCTTCTAATGTAAGAAACTAACTCCCATGAACCAGAAAGGTTGGGGACTGAGCGACATGGTGGCCTGATGAAGCCAACCGCCTGACAGTGGTCAAACCTGTTCGGCTGATCGTAATCGGGGCTCGCCTCCAGAGAGGCCCACTGAGGTCAATTGTCTGATTGGCCAGTGAAATATCAGTCAAGCACTCCATGGTGGGGCTCAGGGTCAGGAAGGCCCTTCTAAGGTCAGAGCCTGACCATGAACACTGCTGTTTGCAAACCCATCACTCGCCAACTCACTTAGAGGATTAAAGAGGCCTTCTAGGCCTGAAGCAAGTCAGTGCTGTCAGCCATCTTCACACTGCTGGGGACTCACCTATCAGGGAGGCCTGGTCAGGCTCATTAGCTGATAGCAAGTCTATTCTGCTACAAACTTACACTGTTGGGAACCATACTACACCAATATAACTATTGGGCCCACCCACAGGAGGCCTAATACAGCTAGCTACCTGGTCGCGGCAATAATGTATGTCCAACAATGTTGGGACTCACCTTCTTAGGAGGCCTGTTAAAGCCTACTACCCGTCGGTGAGTCCACTGCCCAAACTACTAAGGCCAACTACCAGAGGTAAGCTGGCCTCAAGAGCCCTAGAACTTCCCGCTCGACCCGAGCCATAGTGGTGCGAGGTAGAATAATACAGAACTGAGAGTGGGGTACTCACTACCTACCCTGTATCACCAGGGGAGTACCACCACCTAACCCTGACATTCAACAGGTTTCGGGCCTACCAGTGGCTCCAGGGGTAACAGAACCTTATTTGCGCCTAGCCTAGGGAAGTGGGGCTTGATTGCAAGCCACCCACCTACAACCCATCGCTCGGGCAGGTAGCTCGCCGAGCTGAATTGAGCCTATTCTGGCAGCCTGGGTCCATATACTAGTTATGCACGACGGGGTCGGGCAAACAACAAACCAGTCTCTTCGTGAGGCGAAAGACGGCCTAAACCCTGCTCAAAAAGACCTATTGTACCGGGGAGGCCTTATTGAAGGCCTAACCTAGGTCATTACTACTCATGCCTCTGCACCAACCTGCATTACTTTTCTCACCCCCGAATGCAGAGAAGGGGACATGCCTTGGCCGAACGACTCCCACCATGGGAGGAGGCTGTCATATAGGGTTGCTTAAAAACCCTACATTCACACAGGGAAGGGCCAGAGGCAGAAATGCTTTAGCAGAATGCCTCCTGTATCCCTAGTATAGCCAAGGCCAGCTACTACGACGGCCCTGGTGAGGGCCAGCCTGTAAGCATAGACCTGCCTGAGGGCTCGGAGGAGCCACAGCCTCAAGACAGAGATGTCTTATATGAGGGCTGCTAAAAATGCTCAGCCTGTATGAAAATCCAAACAGAGCTCAATGTAGCAATGTACTCTGGACCCAAAAATGTCAGACGGCCCCGTGGGCTGGATATAAGATCTATCTGAAGCTCCAGCATCAGTCTACACTCCAAAACCCCCAGTTCTTTGGGGGGGAGGAGACAAACTACTCTACCCCGAGGTGGCTAATAGCCCAAGGGCTAACAGAGATGTGTCTCAGAAATAAAACAAGTGGTTGCATAAAACACTTCCCTTTTTTCTAGAATGACGTTCTGCCACCTAGTGCTCCGCTAACATTCCATTTATGTGAATGAGTGGCGGCCTCAAAAAGCTCTCATCATGAGAGGAAGCCTAAGCTATTAACATAGTTCCTTACAATTAGAATGAGTGGTGGCACACCCCGTGAATACACAAAAAGCCATCACATACTCACAAAAGATGCCCATATAATTGGTGCTTCTTTATATCGTTCTAGCCACCTAACGGGAACTTCAGGGCCCTAATATCCAAGTTTACCTTACCTTAATGTACAATAACATGACCCCATAACTCTACACAGGGAACAAAAGGTCTGTAGGGAAATACATTTTAGTGTTAGTTGCACACAAAAAATGTTTCTTAGAGAAGACCACTCAGCTCACCTGCGGCGTGCGGCGGAGTAAAGACTCACCAGACGGTTCTCTATGAACATGGGGTCTACCACTTTACATGCCTGAAAGAGGCGCTCTCACTAACCAAGCCGAGGTGGGCCATCAGAACATCGTTCTCATCAGGCCTGATGTAAGAAACGTCTGGGGAGTCGGGAAGAGAGGAGAGGGCTGAGATGTAACACACCCTCCGGGGAGATGATCCATCACCGACGGTGTGTGCGTTTGTGCTGGATCACCTCCCTCAGGTCTCTCTTTTTGCGGGAGTCACGCCTCTTCTGCGACCTGCTCCTCCACGAGAGGCGACACTGGGTCTGTGGCCCTGTCTACGGTCCTCGGACCATGAAGGGCCAGGTCTTCCTGCCTGTCTGGGCGTGGATCTGGATCTCAGCGGTATACAAGTCCTGAAAGCAGCTTAGCGCGCCTTCGCCTTCCAACCAACGCCTCCACGGAGGTGCCAAAAAATTCAGAGGGCGAAACCAGCGAGTCGAGGAGAAAGGCCTTCTCTTTCTCCCCGATGTCAGCCAGGTTTAACCACAGATACCTCTCCGTGGCCACCATTGCCGCCATCGACCGACCAAACGCGGCGGCAGTATGTTTAGTGGCTCGGAGAGTAAGATCTGTGGTGCGGCGCAGCTCAGCAACCGCCTCAGGGGACATCCCTGCCCCCTGGTCGAGATCCCCCAGCAGGTTGGCCTGGTACACCTGCAACACCGCCATGATGTGCATGGCAGCACCGGCCTGACCCGCTGCCGTGAATGCTCTGCCATTCAAACGTGCTGTAGTATTCAGCGGTTTGGATGGCAGGGTTGGAGCTCTCAGTGTCGACGCCTGCCCAGAGACGAGATAGTTCGCAAACGTCTCGTCAATAGGCGGCATTGACACATACCCATGCTCTCCGATCCCCTCAACATCAGCGAAACTAGCCCGCTGATGTCGGTGGATCCGGGCAGAGTATGGGTTCTTCCATGCCCTCTTGATCTCCATGTGAAGATCAGGAAGGAATGGAAGGCTCGCCTGTGCTGGTGGTCTATGGCGCGAGCCTGCCGGCGGCGCATTCCACAACATCCACCAGGTCAGCATACACGGGGCAGGGTGGCTGAGAGGGTTCAAGATCTACCTGATTATCACCCTCATCAGCCATCTCCTACTCATTCTGAAGAGCACTCGCTGCAGGAACAGCAGGAGAATACTCTTCCTCATCCACCTGCAACTCACCCTCGTCTGCCGCCGAATCGTCTGAGAGGTTTACACCTCTCCAGGCGATCGGCGAGGTCTTTCTGGGAACCCCATGATGCAAGCCGCTGCTCTGCCTCAGCACGAGTGGGACCTGAACCACGAGGTCCAGATGCTGAGCCCTCCTCACTCGAGAAGAAGACCAGATGAGAGCGTTTTTTCAAAGAAAAATGCTCACAGTTTGCACAGGTGGCTCCCTCGAGAACCGTCTGTGCGAGCTCTTCACCCAGACAGAAAATGCACAGTTCATGTGTGTCACCCGGCGTCAAATATCTTGGGCACGGGTCAGCACACTTCTCAAGTCAAGTCAAGTCATCTTCATTTATATAGCGCTTTTAACAATGAATTGTTTCAAAGCAGCTTTACAGAGATAAACATATCATTTAAGGTAACAGATTGTTTTGGCGTTATAGCGGTTCTTGAATAATGTTACTTCCAGCTAAAGTTAACTTTGATTGATTCACCTCCGTCGAAATGATCAGACTTTAAACGCGAACCTGTGATTAACGCTGACGGCGTTCACATGCTCATTCAGAATTCTATAGTTATGTGCTTTTTAAAATATGTGCGCAGGTTTGTAATTCATACAACCCAGCCTAAACAAACTACTTTTCTTGCCTATAAATTTTGATACAGAATTTTGTTTTATTTTATCACTTCGGGGTACGCGAGCCAGAATTCACAACGCTTTATCTGTAGAGTGGGAAAGGGATCCTCCATAGGGAGAGGATAGTGGATACTTCAGCACTGCATTGTCATCGGGTCCAGGCGAATCTCCTTCGTCAGATCTGGACACGGCCTGGATCCGGCAGGCTGCGGGAAAACCTCGGGATAAACAAAGACACTAATATTAGCGTAGATGCCATTCTTCTTATGATGTAGCGAGTACATCAAGATTTAAGGGAAGTGTTCCCAGTTCCGGCTGACCTAATCTATGCAGCCTAACATTGAATTTATAGAAGTCTATAATGTATTATGTGTATGCTAGGTCAAAGAGATGTGTTTTTAGTCTAGCTTTGAACTGACAGAGTGTGTCTGCTTCCCGGACAATGGTAGGAAGACTGTTCCAAAGTTTTGGTGCTAAATAGGAAAAGGATCTACCGCCAGCAGTCGATTTAGATATTCTAGGTATTATCAACTGGCCGGAATTTTGAGATCGCAATAGACGTGAAGGACTATAATGCGTTAAGAGCTCGCTCAAGTACTGCGGAGCTAAACCATTTAGTGCTTTGTAGGTAATCAACAATATTTTAAAATTTATACGATGTTTAATAGGGAGCCAATGCAGTGTTGACAGAACCGGGCTAATATGGTCATATTTCCTGGTTCTGGTAAGAACTCGAGCTGCGGCGTTTTGAACTAGCTGTAGTTTGTTTATTAAGCGTGCAGGGCAACCACCCAGTAGAGCATTACAATAATCTAGCCTTGAGGTCATGAATGCATGGACTAATTGTTCCGCATTTCCCAATGAGAGCATATGGCGTAATTTAGATATATTTTTAAGATGGAAAAATGCAGTTTTTCGGATACTAGACACGTGGCTTTCAAAAGAAAGGTTGGTATCAAATAGTTCTGAAAACAATCAGCCTTCCCCGTGCACTTCATTTTTAAATTCCTCTTACCGTAATCCTTCAGTGTTTACAAACAGAACAGTCCCTGAAGACAAAAAGATGATTATCATGTTTGCAAAGCGCCCTTTTATACATCCAGGTCGTACGGTAATGATTCATGGGCTGTCGCCGGTCAATCTGATTTGTGACGGTCTCGGACCTGCCAGCTCCTCCTCCTTTGCGGTTTGCCTGTTCATTACGTCTCCCCTTGGTGAGAGGAGCGCAGGTGTGGTGTGTGTTGCAGGTGATTGCTCCAGGACCGCGTGTGGTTGCTTCCAGTATCCTGGGTGTTAAAAGCTCTCCAGACTTGGTTGAAGAAGGCCGCCGCTTCTCCTTCTCTCCCACACCGTTTTGCTGATTTTTTATTTTTTTTTGCATGACACTTCACATACCCTGATGGCATTTGTTCTTGTTTCGAGTTATACAACTTTAATTATTTTAGGTTGCTCTTTTCTTGTCTTTAATAAATACTTATTATTTGAAATCAACTAATCCGTGTGGTCTCCCCTCTCTGTTGCATGGGCCGGCACAGGCGGTATGTAACAGATTTGTGGCTCGTCAAGGGATTGGAACGTTCGGGATCTGAAATGACAGACTGGGAGGCTCGTCAAAAAAAAAAAGGATTTGAAAAGACATCGGTAAATATATTTTGATGCTTATAACTAGGTTTTGAATGGCCTGTGGGTTGGAAGCTTTAAATATATTAGGACCGCTTCATTCGGATACGTTTGATTTGGAAAGCGCTTTGATAGTTCGAGTTGAACGTTTTGTTTTGAATCATTGGGAAGACGCATGTGGATTAGTTTGAAAATTAGTTGCGTTTAAAATTATTTAATTATTTATTTTTTGTTGTTGGTGTGGAGAGGAGGAGAATATTTTTGTTAAATTTGTGCCTGGGCTGTTGAAGTAAGCCGGGTTGAAGAGTTTGCGGTGAGCCATTGTTTGGTAAGTGTGGGTCTGCACTGTGCGTGCAAGATTGAGTTTATTGATTAAGTATTCGATAAGATAATTATCGGAGCTTTGCTAATGCCCATCAAGTTTTAATGTTTGTTTGTTATTTTAGTTTGTTATTTTAGTGCTATCCTGGGCAGAGGGCACCGTCGTGGACGCCTGCTTTAACGGCATTTTGTCGGGGGAGTTAAGGCACCGCTGATATTGTGTATTAAAAATCTCTGTCCTTGGGATATGCATGAAGATGATCACTGTTTTCTTTTTTGTTTTTTATAGGTTTTTGAAGAGGTGAGCTTGTTTTTTATCTTTAGTAGGTTATCTGTATCAATTGTATGCTGTAGAATTAGTTTAATTTTTATGGCTAGTTTGGAGGATTTTTTTGTAGCTCCATCTGTGGAGGTTCTGAATAATTTGACAAAGGATCAGTTGCGTCAAGTTTGTGAACATTATAACTTTGATTTGGGTTTAACCAGAACAGCTAAATTAGCCCAGATTAGAGTGTCAGTTCAGGCGGAATTGGTCATTAGGAATTTTCTTTTGTCACCTGCATTTCTAATTATGGATGAGTTAGAGTTCGGAGAAGCAACGTCGACACCTCTTTCGACCGAGTTCTCTAAAATGTCACTTACGTTTGAGCAACAAAAGACGTTGATAGAAATGCAACAGAAAGAGAGAGAAGCTCAACGTGAGGCAGAGCAGAGAGAGAGCAGCTGAACGTAAAGAGAGAGAAGCTGAGCGTGAGGCGGAGAGGAGAGAAAGAGAAGCTCAACGAGAGGTAGAGATAGAAAGAATAAAAAGGAACGTGATGTGGCTTTAGAACGGTTGAGACTGAGCGCTGAAGGTAGGCTTTCAGTTGATGGAGGTGAGGGTACTGCTCTTAGGGGGTTTGTGCGTTCCCCTGATATACCTAACATGGTTAGGTTGCTGCCGAAATTCAATGAGAGAGATCCCAATGTTTTTTTTTCTTTATTTGAGAGTGTGGCTGATGGCCGTGGATGGTCTGACTCTGAGAGAACGTTGTTAGTCCAAAGTGTTCTTGTAGGTAGAGCACAAGAAGCGTTTATTGCGTTGCCTGTGTCAAAAATATGTCAGAGTAAAAGAGGCAGTGCTTAAAAGTATGAATTAGTTCCTGAGGCTTATCGTTTGAGATTTCGCAGTTGGAGAAAAGGAGAAAAACAGACGTATACAGAGGTAGCGAGAGAGCTGAACAGCCACTTTAATCGTTGGTGCTCTGCGGTGGGGGTCGCTACTTTTGATGAGTTTTCTAACCTGATTGTTTTAGAACAGTTTAGAAACATCCTTCCTGAGCGTATCGCTACACACATATCTGAGTATAAGATGAAAACAGCAGCGGAAGCTGCAGTCGTGGCTGATGATTTCGCTCTGACACAAAAGTATAGTTTAAAAGAAAACAATACAGGTAAGGTTTATCAGGAACAACGTTTCGGACGTTTCAATAGAGTTTTGGGGTCTTCTTCGTTGGGTCCATTGGAGTCAACTACTCAGAGAAAAATAGATTCACACTCAAATCAGTTGTAGTGATAATCAGATAGGTAATCGAGCCAGCTCTGGTATGTTGAGTAAATTAACTAGATTCTAATTTACTAAAGTCTCTTCCATTCGTGAAACAAAGGGGACAGTGTTTTGAATTGATTAAATCATCGCACATGCAGCGGCTTCTCTGATGAATGAACAACGAAGTGCTTTGCTTACTAATCGAGCCAGCTCGGAACATGTGACTCGAGATGACATCTCGTGAGTCCGGCCAAAGACCACGCGACCCCTTTGGGTCTCCTCTTATTTAATCACCTCACACACAGAGCATAAGTGTAATAACGTAATCACCACCACTCAAATGATTAAACTCATCAACTCAGAGGAGTACGCACACACACGAAACTCCACGGAGGGGGAGTGAGCAAGAGTCCACCACCCCGGCAAACTCTAACTGAACTCTGATACACACACACACGCAGAAACACTCATTCATGAACTTTTAAATGCTTACCTCTTTAAACGTATGAAGTGTTTCTCTTGTTGTGTTTTACAATCCCCATGTGACCAAATTGATGTAACTATAAGCTTTTATGGTATGTAATAAGTTTGACATTCGTTTAATCACGAAAAATCATCTATCTGCATTTTACTAGCCCTAGGAATGTCGCGCTGGGTATGATTGGAATCAGAGGAATCGAATAAGATCGAATCACTGACCCAAAGTGCAACATGAGGCATACTTTTATCAATACCAGTTTAGAAGTGTATTTTTACTAAATGTTATCTTCCATGCACATGACCCGGAGGGCGTGTGTTTTCGCAAACACAGAAGTTTGACAACACGCCCCCTCCCAAACGATTGGATAGGACACGCAAGAAGGGCGTGCCTCTAGCTCCTTCAAAACTCGAACGCCACAATCTGTTCGATGCAGTTTCTACGCCACATGAGAGCTTTTCCTGTGAGAGGATCCATGGCTCCTTCGGGGAGCTTTCTCCGTTTTCTTTAATCTTTCTTTATTTTCGTCTTCGGACTTTTCTTACGTTTAGTTTCAGTGAAATGAACGTAATCGGCAACTTCAACCTGAAGGAGACTCTTCGAATCTGCAGCGACAACGCTCGCCCAGAAGAGCTGAGAAAGCATGCACCCGCTCCTAAGGACACGCACGCAAGACGCGGTTTTCCTCAGCAACACCAGGAGAACCAAAGACCTTTAAGCCTGCATTCAAACTAAACGCGCTTTGCCCGCTCTGAAAGACCACTTGAACGCATGACGCAAGGACAGAGACACAGACACGTGCTGTCTTCACATCACGCCAGAGAGCGTTACCTGTGCAAGTAATCGTTTACCATTCTTTCAAGGTTTAAGATCTGTTGATTCTTGGTGTCTAAAAAGGTTCTGTGTCTGTGATGAATTTCGCCAAACCAGCTGGATCTCTCATCTTCTCACTCTCTCTCTCTCTCTCTCTCTCTCTCTCTCTCACTCCCAATCTTGCGCTCTTGCAATCTCTCTCTCTCACTCCTGTTTGTTATTCGTCTGTCTCATTTGTTTTACTGTTTACTGTACATACATGTATCCCGTGTTTAAATGTAGAATTCTGTATCCGTAGTTTCATTTTATTAAAACCATTATATTCTTGATTGTTTTGAATGCTCATATTTTACAAGTCAATGAAATGCGATCCTATAGCTACAAAGCTTTAAGTTGTTATATCAGTAACGTAAATTTTATAAACACGAGAAAATTAATGTTCACGGCCGGAACATTGAGATTTCTTGGAGTTTATAAAAAGGGATAACGTTGTTGAATTAATTGATGGGTTAATCTTACAGCCGTTTGCTGGACAAACCGATTGTTTGATATCCCATTGATTCCCTTAAAGTTATCTCATATAATCGATCTGAAATGAGACCATTGATATATGAATGAGGAATTATAATTCGTTATGATTGATCATTCATATATACAATCGATCTATTTTCAATTTCGATAATTTAACTGTAATATGCAATATATTAATCATATTCATGATTAATTATTAAAATTCCCTATGCATAATTTGAGCTAATTAAGGCACATCTCGATGTCGCTACAATTTGGTGGAGAACGCGACGCATTTCAAACTTTGTTTTATGAGCAAATTCAGTTTCAATCTGTTTATATGGTTATTAATAATTTTGTGCACGCACGATATGGAATTTTGAAATTGTGAGATAAGTCGCAACGCGAACTCACTCCTAACTGACTGAGGCAAAAACCGACGTCAGTCAGTAACGTTACATTTTAACAGCTGCTAAAATATGCATAGACATGTTTATCACTGTTAAATGCTGAGTACACTGCAGTATTAATATTGCAGATGTCCTGTTAAGAGATGAAGAAAACTCTCTGCAGGTGATACATTTTAATGTTTAAAACCGCCTATTAAGACGAAGAAATCTCTTTTTAGTGTGAGACGTAAATCTGATCAGAGTGAGATTCCTTTGATTCAGTAGTAAAAGGCCTGATATTATAATCGTTAGAGTAACGATGAACTCCTGGTTTGAAAAAACATTGACTTAGCTACTCAATTGTAAAAAACCGAAAAGCATATTATCACAAGTGCTATTTGATATATGCTTGGAGTCGAAAACAGATGAATAATTCCTGTTTCCTTTTGCACGACGCAGCGAAGAAAACCTGCTAACGTGTTAAATAAATATAGCACCGATAAAAATCCAAAACTGAAAACATTTTTAATCAATGCCATTTGATAAATGTTATTTGGAGTTGAAAACAGATGAATAATTCCTGTTTCCTTGCACAACGCAGCGAAGAAAACCTGCCAATGTGTTTAAAATAAGTATAGCACCGGAAAGAAATCCGTCGAGATTTAAATGAGACAGTGCATGTCCCCCGAGACACTCGAAAGCGGGCTGGTTGCAATACTACTGCCAAACGCTAGGGTGCGCCCTTGAGTGTTTTCCAGTATCAGATTGCCTCCACGCCCTCCATGAGCGAAATAGCGCCATCGTGTGGACACTAGCGGTAAAGTGTCTTTTCTTCAATTGTCTCTTCCCACAACTTCAAAGTTTACCAGTGAGATTTTGAACTTGTGTTTCTAACTTTCAATGCATGGCAATTTACAGCCTCGTTTACTAACATGATTTTCCCTGCCTTGACTGTGTGCACTTGTTTTGGATTTTGGTTCAAACCACATTTGAACTTAAAAATTCAAAATTATGTCTTAGCAGTTTCTGATGACCGCTCTGTTTTGAAATGGCTTTCTCCCAGTTGATCTTATGTTGGTTACTACCACTGACACCTCACTGTGGTCGTGATCATCAAATATAAGGCCAACCCTTAATTTCCTACACTTATTCAAATTTGGTTTGAAGCAAACAGATTTCAAGGTTAATTTGAATTAAGTCTCATTGCCTGTTGGGAATTGTTTTATGGCTTTTTCTATATTTCCCTTTTCAAATTATTTTTAACAATTTTGATTTTATTTTATTACAACTGTCTCCTTGCTGTTCTAGAAGTTACTTAACATCTATGAATACGCTTGATTTGAATCGTATTTAAACCAGTTTGAATGCAATTTAAATCAAGTTCTCTGTCAGCCAGCTTGACCACTAAGAGGAAGTGGCCCAAACCCCTTTGTGGCCCAAACGCGCCACTACAGCCTGCCTCCTCCTGTGCTCTTCCTGCGGCTCTAAAACTCTCCTCCGAAGGGAGACTAGGTTATTTTGATAATTAACATTGTCATAATTCCCTTTGTTTTTACCATAATTTTAGTAAAGCCGTTGCCTTTGATTTTTCTAAAAAAAAAAAAAGAGACACTCAATTTGATTTAGATAAAAGAGCTTTAATTCACGTTGAGGTTCAATTGTTCTTCATCCTGTTTTGTGTTTGTAGGTAGAAATCTCTCTCGGGCTGTGGCGATTTGACAGTCAGCTCTGCTCGAGGTCCGGCGGGCTGGTTCGTCTGATCTGCGTCACCAGCACTGACTAAGCACGGGTCTCGGACTTTCCTGTATCTTTCCCTTCGTGCGGCCCGCAACACGACATTACCAATTCGGCACCGCTGGTTGTGTTCCAGGTCAAGTTGCTTGAGAGGGCGCACCTAGGTACAGATGCACCGAAAGGCCCGGGACACTGCTGTCAAGTGTTTGGGGCGACAGAAGGACCAACCACGATGCTGACTTCGAGCGGAATGACCTCATTTCACCCCAGGCAAACTAGAAAAAGGTATTAAACCCATCCACTTAATATTGGCCACAGAATCTAGAGATTCCCCGGTCATGGGAGTGTTTGGCTCCCTCTCAAAGCCACAAACTGCAGGCTTAGGCCTCCTTTTCCCCTTTTAACACTTCTCGTGTACTATTAATGCCATTTCATTACAGACCTTTCCATTTTTGATGGTTGCAGGTTACTTCAAACTTTGCTATCTTGCCATTGCTCTGTTCTGTTGTGCTCTGTTCCTTTCAGTTCATCTAGAGACAGAACCTCTTGAGACACCAAGGAAAGCTGAAGAATAGTTTGACAACCAAGTCGTTAGCATAAACCGGTGACCCCTAAGCTAGCGCCCTGTCAAAAATCTTCATTCAGACACATGATGACCTACCCAAATTGTCCCACCGAACGGTTTAACTGTCTGCCTCAGTTAACCAGAATTTTCATACACGGCCTAGCCGGTATTATACCTCGTTAGACATAGACGAACTTGCATTGGTCTCTCTGTGTGTGTTGTGTTCCTCTCGCCCACAGTGAAGCCAGTATGTTCCGGTCCTACAGTCCCACAACCCGCTGGGACAACATGGAGACATGGCTGAGATTCATGACACCTCCATTCCTGCCCAAGGTCGCCAGTGACAGAGCCCGAGCCAAGAGCAGCTGGACGCAGACGTGGACACGCTAATGTCGCGCCAAAGCTCCCACGACAAAGACTGGGCCAAACACGTCAAAACCTCGCTTTCCAGCTCACCGCGCAAGCACGCCTCCGCAAAGGAGCCGCATCGCCCTGGAGCACAAGGTTGCAACGCCGAGGATGACAACGACCCCGAGCTACAAAAGGAAGTGGAAAGACTTCAAACTGCCCTGGCTAACCTTCATCGACACAGACCGAAGTGAATAGTCAGAGAAAAGAACCAGAGAGGAACTCGACGAGAAACTCCGACAAAGTGAAGCCTCTTGCAAAGAGCAGAGACCGAACTGAAAGAGACTCGAAAGCGCACGGCCTGCGAAAAACTCAAAAGAGGCCCGTGCGACCATCCACAAGCCCGTTCAACAGAGACAAGATCTCGAACACGAACTTGGCAACGATCACACAGAGTTGCCACACTCTTATAGACTGCAGCATGACCTGAAAAGGGGAAACACACACCACAAGTTTCCCCTGACCGGTCCGCACATTTCAGCCAACGCACAAGAGCTGAAAAGGGGGGGTGAAAAAGCCCGCCTTCCACACATCTCTGACAATCTACAGGACATTGATTTTTCACCTGCAGTCTCCAACCGGTGAACACACGTCACAGACACCCAGCAGCACAGACCTAGAAGAACCTGTGCTACCACCACCGGCTCTGAACGAGTTTGCTGTGGAACTTACAACGAACCTGTGACTGAGGACACAAGTTTCAAGAAACTTTCCCTCCAAAACCCGTCAGCCACCATAGTTCTTCTGCCCCCACGCAATGCCCACTCAACGATGCGTGAAGGTCCCCTCAGTAAGAATTCCTAAAACCCCAAATTCCTGAACTGCAAAACCAGAAGACACACTGCACGAACACCGTGCAAGACTCAGCTAAAAGGTCCTTGATCAACATTGGACATAAAACTTTTAAAAAGTAGATGAAAGTGTGCTCAAAGAGTTGCAAGACTCTGCGTCTGTAAAATTAGAATTTTACTGATTTAAAGGAATCTTAGACGGACATGTAAGCCTCAACGGCCGACAGACTATGCACGACTCTTTTGAAACAAACGGTTTCTAGATGTTGAGTAAATCGGCACCGCTAAACATTAGGTTCCGTGACAGTGAAGAGTTACATAGAACACCAGCTCCAAATAGGGTATACGTTACCTTGACGCCAGAGTGTAGTAAAATCACCTGAGTTCTAAACTACCGTTAACCCACGGGCGTGCACTTGATCATCGCGATCCAACTAAAACAAAACGTGCAACACGTGTTTCGATCGCTGGCTTGTCTAAATGCCGATAAAACAATAGCTGGAATTGACATCTCTACTTCAAGTAAAAGAGCCTTAGATTCTCAATTTCCTTACTCTGTAAACAAATAGAATAAAACAAGCTTTGACTTGCAGCAATTCTATTTCCTTACTTTGTAAACAAATAGAATAAGTCATGTAAAGTAAAGAGCAAAGTACAATTAGCAAATGCCAAAACGCATCTGCAGTTTACTAAATAGAACATCAAGTTCTTGAAAAACAAAGTATAGGCGCCTCCTGTTAACCCGTTAAAACGTGTGTGATTCATGTAAAATGTACAGACATTCTTCAAGTACTGTTGAATTGTTCTGACATGCTCTGGTTCCCATGACAACAACTTGCCACAGGAAGTGTTAACTCGTAATGTCACTTTTGTAAACAAACCAGCCTGGGTGGCTAAGCTAAATCTAGCCTAGCATCCAGCTAACTTAGGCTAAGCTAACCTAGCCTAGCATCAAGCTAACTTAGGCTAAGCTAACCTAGCTTAGCATCAAGCTAACTTAGGCTAAGCTAACCTAACCTAGCTCCCGTACAGCATAGGCTAAGCTAAATAACTTCCACAGTTAGCAGCTAGCATCATTTACTTGAACCCTTAATCACCGCCTGTGTTCCACAGGGCAAAGTATTCTAGAATACTTTCCTCAACACCAGTTAGGGTTTCTAATTATCCACTTTCCGTGTTTGCAATTCTTATTAGCTAAAGTTCACCTTCACTGGTTTAGGAATACTCCTTGCTAACCGTTGAAGACTAACTTCGCAGATCCCCTGTTAATTAAACTTAAGTTTAACTACATGTAAACTGCGTAACTAACTACAGAAGAATTTGTATAACCACAGGAATTTTCATCTGCATGTTGACTAAACCTTTGGAGGGACACACACGATGTGGTTTTGAACATGCAACCGCTACAACCCACTATAAAGTGTTGATCAAAGCAAATCCAAAGTTTAGTCACTAATGCCACTGATTATTCTCGACTTCAGATCATTCCTGTGTTTGATCATTTTATTCCATTTTGCTTTAGTTTTTATTTTAATTTCCTCTCTTATTCAAATGTGGTTCCAGTCCCCATAGGCCCCAGAAAGGAAACAGAGACACCTGTACTTGTGATTGTGTTTATTTTCAACAAGCGCACTCATTTTTGTGACCCTGAAACACAAGTATTTCAGCACTTCACTAGGGCACAACTATAGTCCAGAGAATTGATAATAAGCATTATTCAAATAGGACAGCTGTCCTTTTCCCCCTTATCATTCACTTCGTCAAGCCGGAGTGACCCACTAGTTAAGTCCAGAGAAATAATTTCGTCTTAAGACAATTATTTCATCTCGGCTATCCCCTTCACAGGACATACTCTCGGAACCACATAAAGTCCTGGCCTCCTAACATCCACAGCTAAGATAAGGATACAAGACACACTTCACTAGCTAGCCACACGTGAAACGCCTAGCTTTATGCTACATACCTAGTGAACCCGTTAAACCGTGGTTCTGAACTTTTAGGGTCATGCATTAGTCTCTCCCCACAAGTGTGACAAAAGTCACAGAGCCCCTGCTTCACCTTACCTTAACCTTTCAGCTTACCAAAGACTATGACAAAACAATGGACACTATGAGAAACCACCTCTAACCCCTCCAACCACCCACGGACCCCGTCTGCAAAAACCGACGACCGGTGCTTCAGCCAACCTGCATCAACAAGCACATGCTGCGTGCACTAAACAACATTCAGCGTTCTGCACCTGATGCCATCACTGCGCCACAGCTTGTGATGCCACAGTGCAAAAGGGGGGTAATGCCAATGTATGCCGCTGCACGCCGCAGCACCAGAGACACTTGCAAGACACCGAAGCAAGTGGCATACCGGCATCCTCAAAGCGAAAAGACTGTCCGAGCCAACCGAGGACGACACTCGCTGAAATTTTTCCTCCCTTTCTCTTTCTCTCTCCCTTTCACTTTTACCAGGATGCTGCTGTGGTTCGCGATGCCTGTGCCTCCAGCCAGAGGACAGCCGCAATCGGACATCTCACCAGGTCCGACAGCAGGCATCGTCCGGAGAGGACAACAACTCCTGATCACCAACTGCAGGACCCACACCCAGAAAGTGTGTGTTCGACGCAACCCCCGCAACGTCTACAGAGCACCTCACCCCAGCACAGCAGCCCAGCTGTACAGCTGGACCCGTGCCCAATGGACAGAGGACTCCCTCGCTCACGCCAAGGCCGAGCACATGCTCAACCAACTTGATAAAATGACTGTCACACAAGCCGAGTTAGGTGGACACAACCGCCGCTCCAAACGGTTCCTGGGAGCTTTGCTCGGAGCCGCCGCTGCTGTCAGAACTCTGTTAAGCATTGGTATGCCCAGTGCCAACGCAGTGAACCATGTGACTGAAATTCGGACTGAGGTCCCACAGCTAAGACTGCAACTCACAACACAGAGTGCATCCCTACAGACCATCGGAAAGACATTGATGGGAACTGTGGTAATTCTCAACATTCACAGCGTTCTGCTGAACTAGACAGTAAAAGACTTTGCTCAAACTCCGCTGGTCACAGCCCCGGACGGGGTGGCCTACCACATGACCAGCGACACACCGCTGCACCTGGCCCCACATGTGCAGCCCACGACCAAAGACATTCACTATCTCTGCCTTAGCAAACCCTTCCGCAGAGACAACACTGACGGAACCTGCGGTTGCAACCCATGATCAGCGACACACGCTGCCTTGCAGAAGCCAAGCTCACGAAAGTCGTGCCTGAAGGTCTCAGACAGCATCCCCGGAAAAGGGGGAGCCAAGTCAGAGACCACGCCGAACCTCATCGGGCTGAGCCCTCAGTCCTAACAACCACCTACCATCCGACCTTCATGACTTACCTGCTATCCTACCATCAGGTTCCACCTGCCATCCTACTTTCATGACTTACCTACCATCTGACCAATGTGACGGTTTAACGAGGCCGCCCACACGGGTCCTGCCAAACCGCCAAAAGGGGGAATGTAGTGATAATCAGATAGGTAATCGAGCCAGCTCTGGTATGTTGAGTAAATTAACTAGATTCTAATTTACTAAAGTCTCTTCCATTCGTGAAACAAAGGGGACAGTGTTTTGAATTGATTAAATCATCGCACATGCAGCGGCTTCTCTGATGAATGAACAACGAAGTGCTTTGCTTACTAATCGAGCCAGCTCGGAACATGTGACTCGAGATGACATCTCGTGAGTCCGGCCAAAGACCACGCGACCCCTTTGGGTCTCCTCTTATTTAATCACCTCACACACAGAGCATAAGTGTAATAACGTAATCACCACCACTCAAATGATTAAACTCATCAACTCAGAGGAGTACGCACACACACGAAACTCCACGGAGGGGGAGTGAGCAAGAGTCCACCACCCCGGCAAACTCTAACTGAACTCTGATACACACACACACGCAGAAACACTCATTCATGAACTTTTAAATGCTTACCTCTTTAAACGTATGAAGTGTTTCTCTTGTTGTGTTTTACAATCCCCATGTGACCAAATTGATGTAACTATAAGCTTTTATGGTATGTAATAAGTTTGACATTCGTTTAATCACGAAAAATCATCTATCTGCATTTTACTAGCCCTAGGAATGTCGCGCTGGGTATGATTGGAATCAGAGGAATCGAATAAGATCGAATCACTGACCCAAAGTGCAACATGAGGCATACTTTTATCAATACCAGTTTAGAAGTGTATTTTTACTAAATGTTATCTTCCATGCACATGACCCGGAGGGCGTGTGTTTTCGCAAACACAGAAGTTTGACAACACGCCCCCTCCCAAACGATTGGATAGGACACGCAAGAAGGGCGTGCCTCTAGCTCCTTCAAAACTCGAACGCCACAATCTGTTCGATGCAGTTTCTACGCCACATGAGAGCTTTTCCTGTGAGAGGATCCATGGCTCCTTCGGGGAGCTTTCTCCGTTTTCTTTAATCTTTCTTTATTTTCGTCTTCGGACTTTTCTTACGTTTAGTTTCAGTGAAATGAACGTAATCGGCAACTTCAACCTGAAGGAGACTCTTCGAATCTGCAGCGACAACGCTCGCCCAGAAGAGCTGAGAAAGCATGCACCCGCTCCTAAGGACACGCACGCAAGACGCGGTTTTCCTCAGCAACACCAGGAGAACCAAAGACCTTTAAGCCTGCATTCAAACTAAACGCGCTTTGCCCGCTCTGAAAGACCACTTGAACGCATGACGCAAGGACAGAGACACAGACACGTGCTGTCTTCACATCACGCCAGAGAGCGTTACCTGTGCAAGTAATCGTTTACCATTCTTTCAAGGTTTAAGATCTGTTGATTCTTGGTGTCTAAAAAGGTTCTGTGTCTGTGATGAATTTCGCCAAACCAGCTGGATCTCTCATCTTCTCACTCTCTCTCTCTCTCTCTCTCTCTCTCTCTCTCACTCCCAATCTTGCGCTCTTGCAATCTCTCTCTCTCACTCCTGTTTGTTATTCGTCTGTCTCATTTGTTTTACTGTTTACTGTACATACATGTATCCCGTGTTTAAATGTAGAATTCTGTATCCGTAGTTTCATTTTATTAAAACCATTATATTCTTGATTGTTTTGAATGCTCATATTTTACAAGTCAATGAAATGCGATCCTATAGCTACAAAGCTTTAAGTTGTTATATCAGTAACGTAAATTTTATAAACACGAGAAAATTAATGTTCACGGCCGGAACATTGAGATTTCTTGGAGTTTATAAAAAGGGATAACGTTGTTGAATTAATTGATGGGTTAATCTTACAGCCGTTTGCTGGACAAACCGATTGTTTGATATCCCATTGATTCCCTTAAAGTTATCTCATATAATCGATCTGAAATGAGACCATTGATATATGAATGAGGAATTATAATTCGTTATGATTGATCATTCATATATACAATCGATCTATTTTCAATTTCGATAATTTAACTGTAATATGCAATATATTAATCATATTCATGATTAATTATTAAAATTCCCTATGCATAATTTGAGCTAATTAAGGCACATCTCGATGTCGCTACACAGTCACACAGAGGTGCTGTGAGTTTTCGCAGAGACTCTAGGTATTCTGCGTTTACACCTGGAGGTCAGGCTAAGAACGATGCTGATGTGTGTCGATATTGTTTAGAAAAGGGGCATTGGAGGAAAGACTGACCTGTTTCAAAGGGGAAAAGTCAGCGAAATGGTACTGATGTTGTTAGGGGGGTTGTATCTGAATCAGTTATACCTGCTAAAGTTTTGGTGGGTGAGACTGAGGCTAAAGCTGAAGGCGTTGTGACTTCATCTCAGAAATCAGGCCTGAGTTCTGCTGAAGTTAGTGAGAGAAATGGTAGGGCTAATTCAGTTGTAACGGGTGGAAGTGGTTACTTTCCTTTTGTTACAGATGGCTTAGTTCCCTTTCGAGGGAACTCTACACTGCGTCGAGAATCGACACTTTGGGGACGCTCCCTAAGTGTGCGCCTCTGAAGTATGAATGAAACCAAAGTCCTTTTAGGCAAGTCATGCCACTCGGCCGCCATCTTGGCAACGCCTCCGGGCAGCTATTTCGGACTAACAAGACCAGGCTCCTATCTAAATGAATGGGCAGAGACCCAGAACTGCACTTTCACTGGTCACCGGGACATAAAAACTGCATGTATACAAACACTAATAAAATATGATAAAAATCGCTGAAAAAGTGTGATGACTTTGCCCCAAAATAAGGTTTAAAACGCCTTTTTCCCCACAGGTTATACTTTTACTGCGCATGCGCTAGGGTTCTCTCGCTCTCTGTCGTGCGTGCGCTACTGCTCGCTCGCTCTAGATTCCGGGAGATTTGAACTAATTTGCGGTCATCAGGGAGCCGCTATCAATCTGCGGGAGACTCCCGGAACTTCCGGGAGACTTGGGATGTCTGATATTTACACAACTAACACATCAAATCTGCCGCCTTTTCAAACAGTAACATATTTTCCGCTGTCGCAAACCTCAACTGTGCGCATGCGTCGGTGGAACCAGACGATAGGCTTAAATGTTTTCCGGCTTGACTGTTAAAAGCAGACGATTGGCTTTCCAGCGGGAGGGGCGGGGCATGTGCATACAACCGCCATCTTTGGCGTTACGGGTTTTCCCTATATAGTTGTATTAAGGATTGGGGAAGTGGCATGTCTCTATATAAATAGTCTCTGATGAAACTAATCCAATCCTGATTGGTGTTGCGTCGTGACGTAACATGTGACGGCATACCCGGAAGTATAAAAGTGACGCTGTCACAACACACACTAGCTTTCGCTCTTCAGCAAGCGCTCTCTGTGAAACTGTCTGTCTTATTTGATGTTGTTTGTCTGTGACAAAGCTCTACATATGGCGAGTGAACATTACACTAGTGTGTGTACCCCTGCCCTGTATATCTCACGGGCGGGGACACGCATCAGTTGTGTGTGTATAGTTATAGGAGCGCAGCACACACAGGCAGCTCTCGAGAGGGCTGCCTGTGAACACTGTGAAGCACTTCCTAATAGAGTGCTGCCCTCCCGCTCGGCTATAGTATTTTCTGATGATGGCCAGGCTCGCGATCCCCGCGATTCGGCTCCCGCGTCCGTTGAGGTGGCGCGGCGGCTTGGATCGCAGAAGGATCTCGCGGATGAGAAACAAGACTGCTGAGGCACTTTTTCGTTCATCATCTGCTGATTCTATAACACTCGTTCATGACGCAGAAGCCCGCGATGCGGTTTCTTCTGCCCGTGACGAGTGCATGTTGCTCGAGCTATCTGTTTCTGAGGGAGTAGATTATGCTCAGCATTGGGAACGAGCAACATGAGTCACACTCGCCGGCTCATGTTTCTGCTTATGTAGAGCTTGTGGAGGTTGTGATGCATACTGTGGAGTCTAGTCATAAATATATGTATGTATATATATATGTTAGCTGGCCACAAAATAAGCAGGATGATCCTTGTCGAAGCAAAAAGAGCTAGACGAGAGATTCCTGTAGCACTTTTCACAACCTCAGCGCCGGGCTAACTGTGTTTTCCCCCCAAATCTTCATAAAGAGATGAAGAGATTTTCCTCTCCTGGGAAAAACCCCACTCTTTTTCATATCTCATCATATTCATTAAATTATTATTTGAATGTGGTGGCTGTGAGAGAGGCGGGTTATGGCAAGAAGCTGTAAATGGAGGAAGCTTTAGTGAGCTATCTTTCTCCTGATGTGGCATCTTCGCTTAAAGTCCCGGCGCTGCCCAACAATCGTGCAGGGACACCTCTGCACTGGATGGCTGGGTTTATATGGCGGTTGGTCAGGCTGGTACGTTCCTGTACTCTAAGACGATTTTGCAGGCGTACCATGGCACTAAACATACCATAGCTTAGTGTAGCAGTTATGATGGCTTTGAAGAGACATCAGTGGCTACATTTGTCTGGTATAAAAAAAAAAAAAAAAAAGGGAAAGACAAATATTTTCTGCTGACCGCTCCGCTATCACCTTCTGGCCTGTTCTCCGACGCTGTAACTTCAATCGTCGACAGGTTGATAAAATATATATATATAAAAAATAAATAAATAAATATATATATATATATATATATATAAATATATGTTGTCCCGCCGTTTTGAACGTTTCGGGCTACATCGATTTCCAGCGAACGCACACTGTGGCGTTCACCCCAAGAGTTTGCAACCGGGCACCGACTATGGTCACAAAATATTTCTAGACTTTTTCCTGCCGGTCATCTGCTTCAGGAAGTCGAGAATAGTGCTCGAGAAACACCCGAGGCCGGTCTCAAGGGGCTGGTTCCCTTAGTAGATTTTGTAGAATGGCAATGCCTTCCAATTATCTATATGGGTCCTGAATATTTTTAAATATGGGACAGTCTGCAGTCCGGTTACCGACCTCCCAAGTTTGTTGGGGTCGTACCGACCGCAGTGGTTCCAGAACAGGCTCGGGTTATGGAACAAGAGGTACAGACTCTACTGGAGTTAAGGGGCCATAGAGAGTGTTCCCCTGCCAGACAGGAAGTCCAGGTTTTACAGCCGGTACATTTTAGTTCCAAAGGAGGATGGTGGACTAAGGCCCATTTTAGATCTAAGGCTATTGACTTGTTCTTTGAGGAGATCCAGGTTCAAAATGCTTACAATTTCCATTATCGGAAACCAAATCAGATCCGAGGACTGGTTTGGCATGGTAGATCTAAAAGTTGGGGCTGTCCATTCAGTTGCAGGGCAACCGATGTGGTTCTTGCAGCGGGGCCCGGAAACGATGTGTATTGCCCGCCGTCTATGACGCTTCGGGCCGCATCATTTTCCAGCGAATGCACTCTGCGTCGTTTTTCCTCGAAAAATTAAAAACGAGCATCAGTTATGGTCACGAAAACCGAATCGACTACAGCCTGCCGGTCTTCCGCTTCAGGCAGTCGAGAAGGGTGCTCGGAAACCACCAGAGACCAGTCTCGAGAGGCTGGATCGGATGTGGTTCTTGCAGCGGGGCCCAGAAACGATGTGTATTGCCCGCCGTCTATGACGCTTCGGGCCGCATCATTTTCCAGCGAACGCACTCTGCGTCGTTTTTCCTCGAAAAATTAAAAACGAGCATCAGTTATGGTCACGAAAACCGAATCGACTACAGCCTGCCGGTCTTCCGCTTCAGGCAGTCGAGAAGGGTGCTCAGATAACCACCAGAGACCAGTCTCGAGAGGCTGGATCGGATGTGGTTCTTGCAGCGGGGCCCGGAAACGATGTGTATTGCCCGCCGTCTATGACGCTTCGGGCCGCATCATTTTCCAGCGAACGCACTCTGCGTCGTTTTTCCTCGAAAAATTTAAAACGAGCATCAGTTATGGTCACGAAAACCGAATCGACTACAGCCTGCCAGTCTTCCGCTTCAGGCAGTCGAGAAGGGTGCTCGAAAACCACCAGAGGCCAGTCTCGAGAGGCTCGTTCTCTTATATCGGGTTCTTCCGTTTGGCCTAGCACTCTCTCCCCTCATGTTCATGTGTCGGTATATGGATGCTCTGGCTCCACTGAGGCTTCAGGGCATCCGTATACTGAATTACTTCGACGACTGGCTCTTATTGGCCCAGTCTCGAGGAATGGAAGTTCGGCATTGAGATGTCGTCATTGGCCAGAATTAGAATCGGGGGTTGAGACTCAACACTAAGAAAAATGTGTTGGACCCAGCTCAGAAGACTGCTCTTTTGGGCATGAAATGGAATTCGGTTACAATGTGGGCACGTATGTCTCCCGCTCGTATCGAATCCATCCTGGCCATGGTGTCCGGGATAAAGCTAGGCCAGGCCATCACTGTAAAGCAGTTTCAAAGACTGCTGGGCCTCATGATAGCGGCATCCAACATTATACATTTGGGCCTTCTACACATGAGGCCCTCTTCAGTGGTGGCTGAGAGCCAAGGGTTTTTTCCCTCAAGGGGAATCTGTTCCATATAATCAGAGTTACGCGCAGATGCCTTCGTTCTCTTGTAATTTGGAAGAAACCTTGGTTCCTATCCCAAGGGCCAGTGCTGGGAGCGTCATGTCGCCGGAAAACCGTTTCGACAGTCGCCTCCCTCACTGGTTGGGGCGCGGTCATGGACGGCCGCTTTGCCAGGGGTCTGTGGCAGGACCATCATCATTCTTGGCACATAAACTGTTTAGAGATGATGGCTGTGTTCAGGGCTTTGAGGAGCTTCCTCCCAGACATCAAAGGTTATCATGTCTTAGTACGATCTGACAATACGTCAGTGGTAACCTATCTGAACCGACAAGGGGGACTCAGATCGCGCCCTCTGTGCAGACTGGCGCATCAGATTATTCTTTGGTCCCAGGGGAAAATACTGTCTATCAGAGCAATGTATATTCCGGGGGTTCAGAAATCAGGGAGCAGACATCCTGTCGAGGCAGGGGCTGAGGCCCGGGGAATGGAGACTTCATCCAGATGTGGTGAAGTTGATATGGGAGAGGTTTTTGGACCAATGGAAGTGGATCTATTTGCGTCTTGAGAGACGTCCCACTGTCCACTTTGGTTCTACCTCTCACATCCAGCCCCACTGGGGTTGGATGCCATGGTACAGGCCTGGCCGAGGCTTCGGCTGTACGCATTTCCCCCGATCGCTCTGCTCCCGGGAGTCCTGGAGAGGGTCCGTCAGGAGGGCATCAGTCTTCTTCTGATAGCCCCGTTGTGGCCGGCCCGAGTATGGTTTTCAGACAAAATTTCACTCCTAATTGCTCCGCCGTGGCAGATTCCTCTGAGGAGGGATTTGTTGTCTCAGGCGGAGGGCACAATATTCCACCCTCGCCCAGAGCTGTGGAGATTGTGGGTCTGGCCCCTGAGGGAGTTCAGTACCTAAATGCTGGTCTATCAGCCGGAGTGGTTGAAACCATACTTAGCTCTAGGGCTCTGTCTACTAGGAGATTATATGGCCTCAAGTGGAATGTATTTTCCACTTGGTGTAGATAACAGGAGTTAGATCCAGTTAACCCTCTGGGGTCCAAGGTGTTTTTGGGGTCCTTGAGATGTTTTGACATACTCTGACATTTGTGCTTTTTTCAGTTGCTTATAAACATATTAATGGCAAAGGTGTAATTACACTCTATTTAGCACAAACAGGGCTACGATAATGTGTTATCAACATGTATGTACATTTTTGTATTTTTGAGAGAATATTGTTTATGCGTGGTTATTGAAAAAACTAAAACTTAAAGTTTCTGAAATAAGGCCACAAAACACATACTAAATATGTGTCCACAAGACTTTTGACTAATGGATGTTGTCGCCTAGAGTTTTTTCTTCAAAATGATCTGAAAATCATCCTGCCTTATCATTCACATAAAACAATAGATTGGTTTAAATTTAAAAACGACACTTTTTGTTTGGAAAGGCAATATGCGCAGGGGTGTGACCTGCTGTGATTCACACCTGAGAAGACAATGGGCCCGCATAATGAGCGCATAATGGGGCTGCATACTAATGACCCTTTCATTCAGGTGTGTCACTGAGCCACAAGAATGACAATATATATATATATATATATATATATATATATGCCTATATAATACAAAATTGGTTCACAGTGCTTGCAAATTGTATAATATCAAATGTAAATTTTTTTTAGTAATTGTGCAGTTAATTATCATACTGTTTTTACAGAAAGTTTGGGAATATATCCCAAATGTGTCACTAATAAAACACAATACAAATAATTTAAAGAGGAGGCTTATATTGAGCTTTTAAGATTTACCTAAGATTTATTTATATGTAGCCTACATATATTTTTGCTATTTTAATAAAAAGGTTACAATTACAACAACAATTAAAATTTTAACTATATTTCAAATGTAATCTTTCTTTGTATTATATACTAAAGTATACATTTTATCAGACATATTTCACAGTTGCGGATTAATTAGTTTGAATTAGAGGTCTTCACGGGTCCACTTGGATCCGAAAACCCGAGGTCCGACCCGAGACCCGAACGGGTTCGGGTCCAAAACTCCGACGAGTGTCTCGGACACGGGTCGGGTTCGGTATTAGTGGCCTCGGGTCTCGGGTAATTTAAAATAAATATGCCTTTTCCAAATGGACCCGAGAAGACCCGAATTCTTTTAAACTATGTTGGGCATTTAAGAAAATTGCAGTATTTAAAACAACTCTATGACACCGTTCTCGCACTTTTTCTAAGTGAGAGAGCGAATCCGCGCTTCTACGTGCAAATGGGCTATAAGCATAAGCACGGTTGCCTCTGCATTTATTTACTCAGTTGCTCGCTCCACATAAACCAACCCCTCCCTTTGCCAAGAAGAACTAGTGCGCCATCGTGTGGATGGATGTTCGACTAAATGCAAGTATTTGAAGTGTCGTTTAGCCAGGCCTGTCAATCAATTTTAAAAATACGCGACACTGTCAGAAAACCATGGCGATAACAGAAATTGCGAAAAATGTCAGGGAAAACGAATGGTGGTTCTAATCCTCGTATGGACCGGTAAATAACATTATGCCAAATTTTAGAGGACGTAATGGGTTACAGTGATGTGTGATTGACATTTTAGCACTTCAGCGCGCTTACACTTGCGCATCTATGTTAAGTGCATTTTTGAGAAACGCAGGGCTGCAGGCTGTGCACAATGTACTGCCGTTTACGTTCGGGTCCAGTCGGGTTCTAAAGGAAATGCCGTCAGGTCGGGTCGGACTCGGGTCTAATTTTATCGGGTCTGTCTCGGGTCGGGTTTTTCTTTAAAAAAAAAAATTTATGCACGTCGGGTTCGGGTAAGTAGTGATTCGGGTCGATTCGGGTCGGGTACAGTTTTTAGGACCCGAGAAGACCTCTAGTTTGAATATAGCCTACAATCGAACAAACACTATAATAACATCTTAGCAAACAAGCTTATTTGATGTGGCAGTATTTCACAGTAAAAACGACATCTTGTCTTTCATATGTAACATCGTTTTTATGATTAGGACATATAAATGTTAATTTGCAGTTTAATACATTGCTCATACAAAAATATTTTATTTCAACATATTTCAGTCGATTTTTACTCATCTCAGTATTGCAATATAGTTAGGTAAAAGCTGTTCATTCATTCACACACAAAAACGCGATTCAAACAGTCTTTTTGTTTACAGACACTATTTCATATCGCGATTAGCACAAAGCACTTGAAAATAAAGAATGTAACTATTCCTCGGCTGGATCCGTTGCTCCTCCAAATGAAACCTGTACTTCTGAGGTAATTTTTTCCAGGATTATTATTAAGATAGTATTATTCCTCACAGCGTCGTAAATATGAGTCTCTTTCGGTGGGTTATCCAGCTGATGTGTGGGCGTGGATCGCCTCAGAGCATTTGTGTTTGAATAGAGCGCGCGCTCCGTGGGCGTGGTCAAATTAACTTTAATGAGCTGAGACGAGAACGACTATCATCTCTCTCTTTTTGTACAGATTACATAAAATGAGAAAATTAGTTTTTTATATAAATTACTTCATTTAAAAGAAGATAATTCAGGCTCCATGCCTGTGTGCCTGTATAACTGTTTGACTGAGTATTGGCAGAGTTACAGTTCATTTTTCGGACGCGTTTCAGAATGGACTTCACTGACAGAGAGAACGCAGAACGCGCATCATGTTTATTTTTCTTTATTAGGCGAAAAGCACAACACTTTGTTTTTACTATGAGGTTCCACAAAAAAAATACAAACTCAACAGGATCAAATGATGTACAACACTTATATGTAATATCAAAATCAACAGAGTAATTTGAGTCTCTTTTGCACTGATAAGGAAAAAAAGTGAGCTGGTATCGCCGGCGAGACCGCCGACCCCAGAGGGTTAACTGCCCAGTGGCTTCAGTTCTGGAGTTTCTTCAAGATCGTTTCTCTGCGGGTCTCTCCCCTTCCACACTTAAGGTGTACGTGGCTGCCATTGCGGCTTTCCATGCGCCATTGAGTGATGGGCCTCTGGGGAGGCACCAGCTGGTCATTCGTTTTCTCCGCGGTACATGGAGGATGAGACCGACGACCAGGTCCAGGGTTCCTGCCTGGGACCTGGCGGTGGTTCTCGAAGGGTTATCCCTGGCCCCCTTCGAACCTCTGCAGTCGGCTTCACCTAAGGATCTTACGCTAAAAATGGTATTTCTCTTAGCTATTACCTCTCTTTAGAGGGTGGGAGATCTCCAAGCCCTGGCAGTGACACCAGCTTGCTTGGAGTTTGCCCCTGGCAGAGTTAAGCCTTTTTGCACCCGAGTCCGGGCTACGTGCCCAAGGTTCCTACGAATACGGCTCGGTCCACGGTCCTTCAGGCATTCCATCCTCCACCTCATGTGTCGGCAGAAGAAGAGAAGCTTAATTTGCTCTGCCCCGTCAGAGCTTTGAGCGTGTACCTTGAGAGGTCCTCTTCTTGGAGAAGGTCAGACCAATTATTAGTATGTTTTGGGTCACCTAAGAAGGGGCTCCCGGCATCCAAGCAAACTATTAGTAATTGGATTGTTCAGGCTATTACTGAGGCTTACAAGGTGTGCGACTTGCCTTCACCTTTAGCCGTGAGGGCTCATTCAACTAGAGGCATGGCTTCCTCTAGGACCCTTATTTCCGGAGTTCCTCTACAGGAGATCTGTGAGGCAGCCGTTTGGGCTGCTCCACATACTTTTATTAGGTTTTTCAGTCTCCACCTTCCTAGTACGCCTGGCACACACGTGCTCAGTCCTTGCTGAGTGCCTAAACAGTTTCACTCCGGGACAGGCCTATTCGGTGCGTGGCTTAGTGGGCATTCGTTCCCCAAAGTGTCGATTCTCGACGCAGTGTAGAGTTCCCTCGAAAGGGAACGTCTCGGGTTACAACTATAACCCTTGTTCCCTGAGAAGGGAACGAGACACTGCGTCGTTCTGCCACGCCCCTTGAGGCCTTAGAGCATCTTGCTTCATCGCGAGGCTAGTGTGTGTTGTGACAGCGTCACTTTTATACTTCCGGGTATGCCGTCACATGTTACGTCACGACGCAACACCAATCAGGATTGGATTAGTTTCATTCATACTTCAGAGGCGCACGCTTAGGGAGCGTCCCCAAAGTGTCGATTCTCGACGCAGTGTCTCGTTCCCTTCTCAGGGAACAAGGGTTATAGTCATAACCCGAGACGTTTCCCTGGTGGGTAGTTCCATCCAGGTGCCGGTTAAGATACTTAGGAACACAGGGGCGTCTGAGTCTTTTATCTTGGGGTCTGTGTTGCCTTTTTCTGTTGACTCGAGTACTGGGAACAATGTTTTAGTCCGGGTGATTGGGTTGCAGGTTGTTTCTGTTCCTTTGCACAGAGTTAATCTGCAGTCTGATTTAGTACAGGGGGAAGTAAAAATAGCAGTCCACCTATAGAGGGTGTTCATCTTCTCTTGGGTAACAATCTGACTGGAGGCCGTGTTTGGCGTGATATACCGCCCCCTGTAATTGTTAAGAATGTTCCCTCTATTGCAGATGATAGTGACGTTCATGGTCAGAATTTATCTGTTTTTACGGCTTGTGCAGTCACACGGGCCATGAGCCGTGCTGTTAATGATGATGTTCCCCAGACTAGAGAGTTTAAGTCCGTTATTGTGCCTAATCTACCACCTTCTCTCTCTCATAGTGATTTTGTTGCAGCTCAAAAGGAGGATGCGACATTAAAAAGATCTTTTCGTTGGGGTGTTACCACCTGAGGAGTTGCGCAATGCAGTAAGGGGTTATTTGGTTCAGGATGGGTTGTTGATCCGGAAGTGGTCTTCTCACACTGACGAAGGGGTTGAGGATCCAGTATTTCAGGTGATAGTACCAGTTAAGTTTAGAGATTTGGTCCTACAGATAGCTCATGGGGAGGTAGCTGGGCACTTGGGGGTAAGGAAAACCTATGACCGTCTTATGAAGTACTTATATTGGCCTCGTTTAAAGAAGGATATGGCATCCTTCATTAAGACGTGTCATGTATGCCAGTTAACAGGGAAGCCTAATCAGGTGTTAAAGCCAGCTCCACTCTACCCTATTCCAGCTGTAGGTAAACCATTTGAACATATGTTAATTGATTGTGTGGGACCATTGCCTCCATCTAAGTCAGGGTGTGGTTACCTGCTGACGGTGATGTGTCAGTCTACCCGATATCCTGCTGCCTATGCTTTGCGAACAATATCCACTATATCGGTGGTGAAAGCCCTTTCACAAATTTAATTTTATTTTCGGTATCCCTCATACTATACAGAGTGACAGAGGATCTAACTTTACGTCACGCATGTTCAGAGAAGTGCTCGAGCAGTTGCGTGTGAAACATCAACGTAGTAGTGCTTATCACGCCCAGAGCCAAGGTGTTCTGGAGCGGTTTCATCAGACACTGAAGTCGCTTCTCAGGGGTTATTGTGTTGAGCTTAACAGAGACTGGGAAGAAGGGCTCCCATGGCTAATGTTGGCAGCACGAGAGGTAACCCAGGAGAGTACGGGTTTCTCGCCTAATGATTGGTCTTTGGCCATAGAGTTCGTGGGCCTTTAGCAGTTTTACAGGGGGAGCTGAAGAGTCCTGAGTCTCCTGTTAATCTGTTGGACTACGTTAACGGTTTTCGTCGTAGGTTGTTTTTGGCCTGTGAGATGGTGGCGGACAACCTGACTAAAGCCCAACAGAAAATTGGTATGAGTTGGTATGACCGTCGAGCTGAACCAAGGGTCTTTAGTCCGGGTGATCAGGTTTTGGCCTTGTTGCCAATAGTAAACTCTCCTTTCCTTGCCAAATATATGGGTCCTTATAGGGTTATTCGACAGGTGTCAGACCCGAATTATTTACTTTCCACACCAAATCGTAGGCGTTCTATTCAGCTCTGTCACATAAATCTGTTGAAGTCCTATTATAGCAGGTCTTCAGTCTCTGGGACAGCAGAGTCTAGTGACCGGGTGATGCCCGTTTCTTTAGCCGCTGCTGTTGAGGCTCCTAGGGCCTCAACAGTGGCAGCGTGTAGTGGTGAGGATATGGTAGGTCCTGATGACGGTATGTTGAAACCTCGTCTGAGGACCTCTGAAAAACTGGGGGAGTTGATGATTGATTTCCATTACACGAGAGTAGATGTTAAAACTTCATGCTGATTTGTACTCGGCTTTAGCCAAGATAAGCAAAACTAAGACGTAGCTTTACAGTAAACTATGCTTCTCCATCCATTTACGCTTCTTTCCATATGGTGGTGTGACTCCCCTTCTGTCCGGCGTTAACGGCTGCAGGGTACTTGGCGCATCAGCACACGCGACGGCTGCAACTACAGGACCAGCACAACAACCGTCTGGATTGAGCCGAGTAGGGGACATCTCTAGGGTCTTCAAGTGGGCACCTTCCGTCCTCAGTGTTTCGTCGACTAGCCCACGACACCTCAAGAGGGCTCGACAGTGACTCTGGCGTCCCAGAGTCACTCCCCTCCGTCCCCCACTCAACTCAGCCCAGCTTACTGACCTCTACATCCCTCCTGCTGCTGAGACCAAACCACAATCTCACAATCTCTCCGCAACCCAACCATACGCGCCAAGCCGTTTGACTAAGGCTGTCGAGCCCCACTGGTGCGTTAATATGCAGTTTCAGTGGCAACGGTTCCGTATGGCATACCACCTACCGCAAAACACAATATCTGCTCAACCACCCGTCATTCACGCAATATCCACAGGAACGTATACAAATAAACCAACAGACTCTTCAAGTTTTCAAGAATTCTACGAAACCGTAGCGTGGCGGCCTGTACACAGCCAGCTAGAATCTGGCTGTGGTCTCAACCACAGCCAGTTGCTGCTCCTTTCTGCTAATAATAATTCATTACATTTATATAGCGCTTTTCTAGGCACTCAAAGCGCTTCACATGGAAGGGGGGATCTCCTCAACCACCACCAATGTGCAGCATCCACTTGGATGATGCGACGGCAGCCATAGTGCGCCAGTACGCTCACCACACACCAGCTTACTGGTGGAGAGGAGACAGTGATGAAGCCAATCAGTGTATATATATATGGGGATGATTAGGAGGCCATGATGAACAGAGGCCAATGGGCAAATTTTTCTGCTTCTTAAGATAAGTTCTTTACTGTGCGACGCAACTCTTGGCCGCTGAATCCGACGTCTCTGAGGAACCGGGTTGTAGAGTGTGCCACAAAACCTCGACAACCCACTTCCACTGGATAAACCTGGACTCTCCATCCTCGCTGTTCTGCTTCAGTGGCCAGATGAGCATACCGCAGTTTCTTCCTCTCATATGCCTCATCTACCGCATCCTCCCATGGCACTGTTAACTCTATCAGTTGAACAATGCGTGCTGATCCAGACCACAAAACAATATCTGGTCGTAGGTTAGTGGTGGCAATCTCAGGTGGAAAAATAAGCCGTTGATCAAGATCAGCCAGCATCTTCCAGTCCCTAGCAGCTTCCAGTTGTCCTGGGCGAGAATTGGTGTTAACACCTTTTCTTGGTGGTTGCTCGCCTGGGCGGAGGAATATTGTCTTCTGCGTGTAATGTTTTGCTAGAACAAGCGGCAACTTATTGGTCATACTACACTTGCCTTCCAATGCTGAAGCCAAACATTGCAGTACTTGGTCATGGCGCCAAGTAAACCGACCTTGGCTAAGAGCCACCTTACATCCTGTCAAAATGTGCCTTAATGTGGCAGGTGATGAACAAAAAGGACAAGAGGGATCCTCTCCTACCCAGAGGTTTAGGTTCTGCGGTGATGGGAGAACATCATATGTTGACCTAATAAGGAAACTAATCCTACTCTCTTCCATTGACCAAAGGTCTTGCCAGCCCATCGTGCGTTGTTCCACACTCTCCCATCTCATCCACTCTCCCTGCTTGGCCTGGGAAATGGCCTTTATACACCTCATCCTCTCCTCCTGCTTTCACACCTCGTTGACTACCAGCTTCCTTCTTTGAGCTGGGCCTGCCTTGTGCCATTTAGGAGGAGCGAAACTGAGCACAAAACCCCCTCTTCCATGCTCTACCTGTCCCACGATATCCCCAATTTGAAGGGCAGCCTTTGCCTCTACAACAGATTTCTTTGCTGACCACTTTCTACCAGTTTTTAACACAGGTACTGCCTCCCTTACACATTTGTCGCGTGACTCTACTAAGGTCATTTCCAGTCTGACCTTGGCACACTTAAACTCCTCGGTTAAAGCAGAGACTGGCAGCTGCAATATTCCTTTACTATAAAGTCCCACTCTGCTGAGGCAGCGTGGAACTCCCAACCATTTCCTGATGTATCAACTTATCATCGCTTCCAGCTTATCCACTGTTGTCAAAGAAACGTTGTACACGGTCAGTGGCCACAGTAACCTCGGGCAGTAGACCAAACTGAAAGCACCAGAGTTTTAGTTTGCCAGGTAGAGCACAGCTGTTTATGCTCTTCAACCCTTCCACTGCTTGTCGTCTAACTTCTCCCACCCGAACTGTGTCCTTTAGATCCCCATCATACCATCTCCCAAGACTCTTCACTGGCTTCTCAGAAACTGTTGGTATTGCCTCACCATTAATGAAGAATGTTTTATCTACTACCTTTCCTTTAACCCTCTGGGGTCGGCGGTCTCGCCGGCGATACCAGCTCACTTTTTTCCTTAACAGTGCAAAAGAGACTCAAATTACTCTGTTGATTTTGATCTTACTTTTAAATGTTGTACATCATTCAATCCTGTTAAGTTTGTATTTTTTTTGTGGAACCTCACAATAAAAACAAAGTGTTGTGCTTTTCCCCTAATAAAGAAAAATAAACATGATGCGGGTTCTGCGTTCTCTCTGTCAGTGAAGTCCATTCTGAAAGGCGTCCGAGAAATGAACTGTAACTCTGCAAATACTCAGTCAAACAGGTATACAGGCACACAGTCATGAAGCCTGAATTATCTTCTTTTAAATGAAGTAATTTATATAAAAAACAAATTTTCTCATTTTATGTAATCTGTACGAAAGAGAGAGATGATAGTCGTTCTCGTCTCAGGTCATTAAAGTTAATTTGACCACGCCCACGGAGTGCGCGCTCTATTCAAACACAAATGCTCTGAGGCGATCCACGCCCACATCAGCTGGATAACCCACCGAAAGAGACTCATATTTACGACGCTGTGAGGAATAATACTATCTTAATAATAATCCTGGAAAAAATTACCTCAGAAGTGCAGGTAATTTCATTTGGAGGAGCAACGGATCCAGCTGAGGAAAAGGTACATTCTTTATTTTCAAGTGCTTTGTTCTAATCGCGATATGAAATAGTGTCTGTAAACAAAAAGACTGTTTGAATATGAATTGCGTTTTTGTGTGTGAATGAATGAACAGCTTTTACCTAACTATATTCGAATACTGAGATGAGTAAAAATCGACTGAAATATGTTGAAATAAAATATTTTTGTATAAGCAACGTATTAAACTGCAAATTAACATTTATATGTCCTAATCATAAAAACGATATGTTACATATGAAAGACAAGATGTCGTTTTTACTTTAAAATACTGCCACATCAAATAAGCTTGTTTGCTAAGATGTTATTATAGTGTTTGTTCGATTGTAGGCTATATTCAAACTAATTAATCCGCAACTGTGAAATCTGTATGATAAAATGTATACTTTAGTATATACAAAGAAAGATTACATTTGAAATATAGCTAAAATTTTAATTGTTGTTGTAATTGTAACCTTTTTATTAAAATAGCAAAAATATATGTAGGCTACATATAAATAAATCTTAGGTAAATCTTAAAAGCTCAATATAAGCCTCCTCTTTAAATTATTTGCATTGTGTTTTATTAGTGACACATTTGGGATATATTCCCAAACTTTCTGTAAAAACAGTATGAGAATTAACTGCACAATTACTAGAAATGTTTACATTTGATATTATACAATTTGCAAGCACAATTTGAAAAATAAATAAATAATTGGAACTGAGAACCAATTTTGTATTATATAGGCCTATATATATATATATATATATATATATATATATATATATATTGTCATTGCATTCTTGTGGCTCAGTGACACAAGGGTCACAAGGGAATGAAAGGGTCATTAGTATGCAGCCCCATTATGCGCTCATCATGCGGGCCCATTGTCTTCTCAGGTGTGAATCACAGCAGGTCACACCCCTGCGCATATTGCCTTTCCATACAAAAAGTGTAATTTTTAAATTTAAACCAATCTCCCAGATAGCAATGAGTCGGCGGACCACCGTCGGTTCTCCGGCGGCAGTAGAAGCGTCAGAATGGCGACCTCGCAAATACGTTGGACGGCGCACCGCCGGCGGCAGCCGCTTTTTAAAAGCGGCTGCCGCCTTCCTACCGCCTTCGTTAAGCGGCCGGCCCGCGGGCCAACCGCCGTTCCGCCGCCTTTATATTGAAGGCCGTCCTTCCGCGGCCCGCCGGAGGCAAACGCTATTTTCGAGCGCTCTGCCGCCGCTTATTCTGGCTATATATATATTTTTTAGGTGTTCAAGCACGAAGTGCTGAAAACCTATTGTATTTGTACTGATTTTTAGGTGTTCAAGCACGAAGTGCTGAAAACCTATTGTATTTGTACTGATTTTTATTAGGTGTTCAAGCACGAAGTGCTGAAAACCTATTGTAATTGTACTGATTTTTATTATTATTATTATTAGGTGTTCAAGCACGAAGTGCTGAAAACCTATTGTAATTGTACTGATTTTTATTATTATTAGGTGTTCAAGCACGAAGTGCTGAAAACCTATTGTAATTGTACTGATTTTTATTATTATTATTATTATTATTATTCTTCTGCCGTAAAACGCATCGTGCAGACCAAACCGTAAGAGCTAGAGACTTGAAACTTTGTCAGATGGTAGTACAAAAATCGAGGAGAGCTTATCAAATTATGAGCCCGATTGGCCCATAGGTGGCGCTATAGCAACCAATTGCGCAAAACTGCTCATAACTCCTAGACCGTAAGTCGTAGACTCAAGTGTCTTATATCATTGGAAAGCTGGACTCCTGACTTAAAAAACGTATATCTCCGATTTCATTTCCGTCATGATAGATTTTCCGCCATTTTGAATTTTGTCAAAAAATTACTTTTGCGAACTAGTCCCTGGTTTTTCGCCCGATCGGAACCAAACCAGTGCACAAATGTTCTGTGGAGTCTGAATATAAATTATAATCGAAAAAAAGTTGAAATTTCGATTTTCGGTCGCTAGGGGGCGCAAAAAGAACGTTGTGGGAGGAGCCTATTTTACTAAAATGGCTATAACTCCAGAAGTAAATTAGGTAGGTTCACCAATCTTGGTACAGGTGTGCATAACTTCAATTTGAGGTCACAGTAAAAAAATCGCGACGATCGAACACTAGGTGGCGCTATAACATGAAAAAAACATATAAAAGACTGACCGTTAGTCCGATTGACTTGAAAATTGGTATGCAGTGTCTTGGTCCAAGGCCCCATGTATGTCTATGAGGACATTGGCGTATCTCAAAAAACATGGCCGCCATCGACCAATGAAGTTTGAGCCCCAATGAGACGAGGTTAACCGAGGCCAATCGGAACGAAACTAGATGGGCATGTTTGACTCATGGCCTAAGAGGTCTGTAAGAGTTTTGAAAGAAATCGGCCACTAGTTGGCGCTAACGAGTTTTACGGCTCTGTAATCACGTGGTGTTGCACACATCCCCCCAAAATGCATATCATTTGATAGATCTCCTCATGGTGAACAACTTTGCCTCTAGAACCATTGCTGTCAATCAAATCGTTCATTAAATATTCACGAATATGTTAAAAACCTACTTTTGCGAACTAGTCCCTGGTTTTTCGCCCGATCAAAACCAGACCAGTCTAGGACAATTCTCTGGACTCTCTAGATCAATAATTATCAAAAAAAAGTTGAACTTTGCCCTTTGGTTCACTGTAATAGGGTCATTTAGAAAAGGGGCGTGTCAAAATACACTCAAAAGCCTATAAATCATAAATGAAAACTCAGAACTTGACAAAAATTGATGAGTATATGTGTCATACCATGGTGAGGAAGCATGCAAAGTTTCATGGAGATCGGACCATAGGTGGCGCTATAACTGTTAAAAAGCTTTAGAACCATACATTTCCTATGGTAAATTGCCTGTATTGGCTGTAAATTGTCTTTTCCATCTATGATTGTATACTTTTCATATCATAATGTTTAAAACCAGTGCAGTACAATTCTCTGGACTCTCTAGATCAATAATGATCAGAAAAGGTATAACTTCTTAATTTGGATGGCTATAATAGGGTCACTTCAATATGTAGCCTTGACCAAATGTCCCCAAAAACCTATATCTCTTCAATGAATGCTCAGATCTTCTTAAAAAAAGGTCAGGACATATCACTCTAAACAAGCTTGACAAATTTTAGACAGATCGGACAAAATTTGCCTCTATAACAGTTAAAAAGTTGAAAATGATATGAATATAGTGGCATTTTAAGCCAATAAGTGGTGTTTTACTGCCCCCTGCTGTTTAAAATAGTAATTTTGTCATAATGCTGACTATCATTGTTCTATAATTCATTTTTAGAATTAACATAATCATTATTTTAACATTTACAATCACATTTAGTCAAAATTCATTGTCACATCGACAAATGTGAACCCTGAATGAGACAGTTTAATCTACAATAGAATGTGTGTGTGTGTAGTCCCATGTTTCTGAATAAATTCTGAATAATCTGATTAATAGCTTGCAAAGACATTAAATGCTTATAGACCATTAAAATATATTTTCATAATGACTTTGTGTGTGTGTGTGTGTGTGTGTGTGTGTGTGAAAAGCACCTGTGAAAACACTTTATTAATAAGTAAAATGGCCAGCAGAGGGCAGTAGAAGACCACTTATTGGCTCACTCTCATTTTGACAAACTTGATTTTCAACAGTAAATCAAAGCACTAACCAAAGCACTAACCAAACCAGTTTTTCCATGTTAACTATTATAACACAATCATTTTTTGTCAGAGTTTATCACTTCATTTTTATTGGCACTTCACATCAATGCAGCAATGTGGTAAATCATGGTAAATCACGATATAAACATGGTAAATCATAGTAAAAAATACTATTACATGGTGTATCATGGCAACTCATGCTAGCAATGTGATGAATCATGGTAAATCATGCTACAATCCTGGTAAATCATTCTAGAATGTGGTATATCATGGTAAATCATCCTATAACATGGTAAATCATGGTAAACTATGTTAAATCATGCTAGATTCATGGTAAATCATACTGGAACATGGTAGATCATGAAAAATCACACTAAATTTGGTATATTATGGTAAATCATGCTAAAACATGGTCTATTCCATCTATGATGTCAATGGTTAAATGCTTGCTACATAAAACTTAATGTCTTTTGATGCTTTTGTGCTTAACAGCCTTAAAGGCCTTAACTGCTTGAACACCGCTAAATGCTGCTTGCAGCTTTAATTAGGGGTTCAAGCACTTCAGTGCTGAAACCCTATTGTTATTGTTAATTTTCCCATCATGCAACATTCTCCACGTAAAACTGATCGGGCAGGACGAACCGTAAGTCGTAGAGACTTGAAACTTTGGGGGCTGGTAGTACTCTCACCGCCTACAGCCTCACCAAGGCACGCCCCGATTGGCCCATAGGTGGCGCTACAGCGGGCAAAAGTACGAAATGGCTCATAACTCCTCAACCGTCGGGCGTAGGCTCAAGTGTCTTACATCGTTGGAATCCTTGGCTCGAGCCGGACAAGATGCATGCCTCGGATTGGCTCGTCACCCTGGGTGCATTTTCGGGTATTTTGGGTTTTCCGTAAAACCTACTTTTGCGAACTAGTCCTAGGTTTTTGGGCCGGCCGGAACCAAACCAGTGCGGCAAGATTCTATGGAGTCCGAATGTCAATAATTATCAAAAAAAAGTGGAAATTTGGGTTCACGGTCCCTAAGGGCCGCCGAAACGTTCCGAGTGGGAGGGGCCCCTTTTACTAAATTGCCTATAACTCGTCAACGGAACGAGAAATTTGCACCAAACTCAACGCGCCTGTGTGAGAGCTCATTCTGTGGTCGCGTGAAAAAGGACAGGGCTAACGGGCACTTGGTGGCGCTCTAACTGTTAAACAGGTGCCAAAATTATGTATTTCTATATGGCAAATCCCATGAAATGGCTGAAAGCGGCCCTCTTCCTGCCTGATTTGCATACAACCTCACAAAACCGGCCGTGCGCATGCGTCACCTGGCCCTAAAGAGGCCTGGAAGCTTTTATGGACGTCGGGCCACCGGTGGCCCTTTAACTGTTATAAAGGTGTAAAATGCTCTATAATATCCTATGCAAAATGACATTTAAATGACTGAAAAAGGGTCTGCTCTGCTCAAAACTTCACCAAATTAGCTGAGCATGTGCGCCATATTATTCCGAGGAAGCGTGCAAAGTTTGACGGAGATCGGGCCATCGGTGGAGGTGTCGCAGTTTAAAAGGTAAAACAAAAATCACCACATTTCCATGAAAAATGAGCCAAAAAGGCAAAAAAGCGACTTTCTCCTCTCCGAGGCACATGTTAAAAGGCTTGATAAAGTTTTTGGAAAGCAGCAGCACAAGCGTCAAGTGCGTGGACCCTAAGGTTTTTTTTTTATAGGCCTTTTTAGTCCCTTTTTATTAGGGGTTCAAGCACTTCAGTGCTGAAACCCTATTGTTATTGTTAATTTTCCCATCATGCAACATTCTCCACGTAAAACTGATCGGGCAGGACGAACCGTAAGTCGTAGAGACTTGAAACTTTGGGGGCTGGTAGTACTCTCACCGCCTACAGCCTCACCAAGGCACGCCCCGATTGGCCCATAGGTGGCGCTACAGCGGGCAAAAGTACGAAATGGCTCATAACTCCTCAACCGTCGGGCGTAGGCTCAAGTGTCTTACATCGTTGGAATCCTTGGCTCGAGCCGGACAAGATGCATGCCTCGGATTGGCTCGTCACCCTGGGTGCATTTTCGGGTATTTTGGGTTTTCCGTAAAACCTACTTTTGCGAACTAGTCCTAGGTTTTTGGGCCGGCCGGAACCAAACCAGTGCGGCAAGATTCTATGGAGTCCGAATGTCAATAATTATCAAAAAAAAGTGGAAATTTGGGTTCACGGTCCCTAAGGGCCGCCGAAACGTTCCGAGAGGGGGGGGCCCCTTTTACTAAATTGCCTATAACTCGTCAACGGAACGAGATATTTGCACCAAACTCAACGCGCCTGTGTGAGAGCTCATTCTGTGGTCGCGTGAAAAAGGACAGGGCTAACGGGCACTTGGTGGCGCTCTAACTGTTAAACAGGTGCCAAAATTATGTATTTCTATATGGCAAATCCCATGAAATGGCTGAAAGCGGCCCTCTTCCTGCCTGATTTGCATACAACCTCACAAAACCGGCCGTGCGCATGCGTCACCTGGCCCTAAAGAGGCCTGGAAGCTTTTATGGACGTCGGGCCACCGGTGGCCCTTTAACTGTTATAAAGGTGTAAAATGCTCTATAATATCCTATGCAAAATGACATTTAAATGACTGAAAAAGGGTCTGCTCTGCTCAAAACTTCACCAAATTAGCTGAGCATGTGCGCCATATTATTCCGAGGAAGCGTGCAAAGTTTGACGGAGATCGGGCCATCGGTGGAGGTGTCGCAGTTTAAAAGGTAAAACAAAAATCACCACATTTCCATGAAAAATGAGCCAAAAAGGCAAAAAAGCGACTTTCTCCTCTCCGAGGCACATGTTAAAAGGCTTGATAAAGTTTTTGGAAAGCAGCAGCACAAGCGTCAAGTGCGTGGACCCTAAGGTTTTTTTTTTATAGGCCTTTTTAGTCCCTTTTTATTAGGGGTTCAAGCACTTCAGTGCTGAAACCCTATTGTTATTGTTAATTTTCCCATCATGCAACATTCTCCACGTAAAACTGATCGGGCAGGACGAACCGTAAGTCGTAGAGACTTGAAACTTTGGGGGCTGGTAGTACTCTCACCGCCTACAGCCTCACCAAGGCACGCCCCGATTGGCCCATAGGTGGCGCTACAGCGGGCAAAAGTACGAAATGGCTCATAACTCCTCAACCGTCGGGCGTAGGCTCAAGTGTCTTACATCGTTGGAATCCTTGGCTCGAGCCGGACAAGATGCATGCCTCGGATTGGCTCGTCACCCTGGGTGCATTTTCGGGTATTTTGGGTTTTCCGTAAAACCTACTTTTGCGAACTAGTCCTAGGTTTTTGGGCCGGCCGGAACCAAACCAGTGCGGCAAGATTCTATGGAGTCCGAATGTCAATAATTATCAAAAAAAGTGGAAATTTGGGTTCACGGTCCCTAAGGGCCGCCGAAACGTTCCGAGTGGGAGGGGCCCCTTTTACTAAATTGCCTATAACTCGTCAACGGAACGAGATATTTGCACCAAACTCAACGCGCCTGTGTGAGAGCTCATTCTGTGGTCGCGTGAAAAAGGACAGGGCTAACGGGCACTTGGTGGCGCTCTAACTGTTAAACAGGTGCCAAAATTATGTATTTCTATATGGCAAATCCCATGAAATGGCTGAAAGCGGCCCTCTTCCTGCCTGATTTGCATACAACCTCACAAAACCGGCCGTGCGCATGCGTCACCTGGCCCTAAAGAGGCCTGGAAGCTTTTATGGACGTCGGGCCACCGGTGGCCCTTTAACTGTTATAAAGGTGTAAAATGCTCTATAATATCCTATGCAAAATGACATTTAAATGACTGAAAAAGGGTCTACTCTGCTCAAAACTTCACCAAATTAGCTGAGCATGTGCGCCATATTATTCCGAGGAAGCGTGCAAAGTTTGACGGAGATCGGGCCATCGGTGGAGGTGTCGCAGTTTAAAAGGTAAAACAAAAATCACCACATTTCCATGAAAAATGAGCCAAAAAGGCAAAAAAGCGACTTTCTCCTCTCCGAGGCACATGTTAAAAGGCTTGATAAAGTTTTTGGAAAGCAGCAGCACAAGCGTCAAGTGCGTGGACCCTAAGGTTTTTTTTTTATAGGCCTTTTTAGTCCCTTTTTATTAGGGGTTCAAGCACTTCAGTGCTGAAACCCTATTGTTATTGTTAATTTTCCCATCATGCAACATTCTCCACGTAAAACTGATCGGGCAGGACGAACCGTAAGTCGTAGAGACTTGAAACTTTGGGGGCTGGTAGTACTCTCACCGCCTACAGCCTCACCAAGGCACGCCCCGATTGGCCCATAGGTGGCGCTACAGCGGGCAAAAGTACGAAATGGCTCATAACTCCTCAACCGTCGGGCGTAGGCTCAAGTGTCTTACATCGTTGGAATCCTTGGCTCGAGCCGGACAAGATGCATGCCTCGGATTGGCTCGTCACCGAGGGTGCATTTTTGGGTATTTTGGGTTTTCCGTAAAACCTACTTTTGCGAACTAGTCCTAGGTTTTTGGGCCGGCCGGAACCAAACCAGTGCGGCAAGATTCTATGGAGTCCGAATGTCAATAATTATCAAAAAAAGTGGAAATTTGGGTTCACGGTCCCTAAGGGCCGCCGAAACGTTCCGAGTGGGAGGGGCCCCTTTTACTAAATTGCCTATAACTCGTCAACGGAACGAGATATTTGCACCAAACTCAACGCGCCTGTGTGAGAGCTCATTCTGTGGTCGCGTGAAAAAGGACAGGGCTAACGGGCACTTGGTGGCGCTCTAACTGTTAAACAGGTGCCAAAATTATGTATTTCTATATGGCAAATCCCATGAAATGGCTGAAAGCGGCCCTCTTCCTGCCTGATTTGCATACAACCTCACAAAACCGGCCGTGCGCATGCGTCACCTGGCCCTAAAGAGGCCTGGAAGCTTTTATGGACGTCGGGCCACCGGTGGCCCTTTAACTGTTATAAAGGTGTAAAATGCTCTATAATATCCTATGCAAAATGACATTTAAATGACTGAAAAAGGGTCTGCTCTGCTCAAAACTTCACCAAATTAGCTGAGCATGTGCGCCATATTATTCCGAGGAAGCGTGCAAAGTTTGACGGAGATCGGGCCATCGGTGGAGGTGTCGCAGTTTAAAAGGTAAAACAAAAATCACCACATTTCCATGAAAAATGAGCCAAAAAGGCAAAAAAGCGACTTTCTCCTCTCCGAGGCACATGTTAAAAGGCTTGATAAAGTTTTTGGAAAGCAGCAGCACAAGCGTCAAGTGCGTGGACCCTAAGGTTTTTTTTTTATAGGCCTTTTTAGTCCCTTTTTATTAGGGGTTCAAGCACTTCAGTGCTGAAACCCTATTGTTATTGTTAATTTTCCCATCATGCAACATTCTCCACGTAAAACTGATCGGGCAGGACGAACCGTAAGTCGTAGAGACTTGAAACTTTGGGGGCTGGTAGTACTCTCACCGCCTACAGCCTCACCAAGGCACGCCCCGATTGGCCCATAGGTGGCGCTACAGCGGGCAAAAGTACGAAATGGCTCATAACTCCTCAACCGTCGGGCGTAGGCTCAAGTGTCTTACATCGTTGGAATCCTTGGCTCGAGCCGGACAAGATGCATGCCTCGGATTGGCTCGTCACCCTGGGTGCATTTTCGGGTATTTTGGGTTTTCCGTAAAACCTACTTTTGCGAACTAGTCCTAGGTTTTTGGGCCGGCCGGAACCAAACCAGTGCGGCAAGATTCTATGGAGTCCGAATGTCAATAATTATCAAAAAAAAGTGGAAATTTGGGTTCACGGTCCCTAAGGGCCGCCGAAACGTTCCGAGTGGGAGGGGCCCCTTTTACTAAATTGCCTATAACTCGTCAACGGAACGAGAAATTTGCACCAAACTCAACGCGCCTGTGTGAGAGCTCATTCTGTGGTCGCGTGAAAAAGGACAGGGCTAACGGGCACTTGGTGGCGCTCTAACTGTTAAACAGGTGCCAAAATTATGTATTTCTATATGGCAAATCCCATGAAATGGCTGAAAGCGGCCCTCTTCCTGCCTGATTTGCATACAACCTCACAAAACCGGCCGTGCGCATGCGTCACCTGGCCCTAAAGAGGCCTGGAAGCTTTTATGGACGTCGGGCCACCGGTGGCCCTTTAACTGTTATAAAGGTGTAAAATGCTCTATAATATCCTATGCAAAATGACATTTAAATGACTGAAAAAGGGTCTGCTCTGCTCAAAACTTCACCAAATTAGCTGAGCATGTGCGCCATATTATTCCGAGGAAGCGTGCAAAGTTTGACGGAGATCGGGCCATCGGTGGAGGTGTCGCAGTTTAAAAGGTAAAACAAAAATCACCACATTTCCATGAAAAATGAGCCAAAAAGGCAAAAAAGCGACTTTCTCCTCTCCGAGGCACATGTTAAAAGGCTTGATAAAGTTTTTGGAAAGCAGCAGCACAAGCGTCAAGTGCGTGGACCCTAAGGTTTTTTTTTTATAGGCCTTTTTAGTCCCTTTTTATTAGGGGTTCAAGCACTTCAGTGCTGAAACCCTATTGTTATTGTTAATTTTCCCATCATGCAACATTCTCCACGTAAAACTGATCGGGCAGGACGAACCGTAAGTCGTAGAGACTTGAAACTTTGGGGGCTGGTAGTACTCTCACCGCCTACAGCCTCACCAAGGCACGCCCCGATTGGCCCATAGGTGGCGCTACAGCGGGCAAAAGTACGAAATGGCTCATAACTCCTCAACCGTCGGGCGTAGGCTCAAGTGTCTTACATCGTTGGAATCCTTGGCTCGAGCCGGACAAGATGCATGCCTCGGATTGGCTCGTCACCCTGGGTGCATTTTCGGGTATTTTGGGTTTTCCGTAAAACCTACTTTTGCGAACTAGTCCTAGGTTTTTGGGCCGGCCGGAACCAAACCAGTGCGGCAAGATTCTATGGAGTCCGAATGTCAATAATTATCAAAAAAAAGTGGAAATTTGGGTTCACGGTCCCTAAGGGCCGCCGAAACGTTCCGAGAGGGGGGGGCCCCTTTTACTAAATTGCCTATAACTCGTCAACGGAACGAGATATTTGCACCAAACTCAACGCGCCTGTGTGAGAGCTCATTCTGTGGTCGCGTGAAAAAGGACAGGGCTAACGGGCACTTGGTGGCGCTCTAACTGTTAAACAGGTGCCAAAATTATGTATTTCTATATGGCAAATCCCATGAAATGGCTGAAAGCGGCCCTCTTCCTGCCTGATTTGCATACAACCTCACAAAACCGGCCGTGCGCATGCGTCACCTGGCCCTAAAGAGGCCTGGAAGCTTTTATGGACGTCGGGCCACCGGTGGCCCTTTAACTGTTATAAAGGTGTAAAATGCTCTATAATATCCTATGCAAAATGACATTTAAATGACTGAAAAAGGGTCTGCTCTGCTCAAAACTTCACCAAATTAGCTGAGCATGTGCGCCATATTATTCCGAGGAAGCGTGCAAAGTTTGACGGAGATCGGGCCATCGGTGGAGGTGTCGCAGTTTAAAAGGTAAAACAAAAATCACCACATTTCCATGAAAAATGAGCCAAAAAGGCAAAAAAGCGACTTTCTCCTCTCCGAGGCACATGTTAAAAGGCTTGATAAAGTTTTTGGAAAGCAGCAGCACAAGCGTCAAGTGCGTGGACCCTAAGGTTTTTTTTTTATAGGCCTTTTTAGTCCCTTTTTATTAGGGGTTCAAGCACTTCAGTGCTGAAACCCTATTGTTATTGTTAATTTTCCCATCATGCAACATTCTCCACGTAAAACTGATCGGGCAGGACGAACCGTAAGTCGTAGAGACTTGAAACTTTGGGGGCTGGTAGTACTCTCACCGCCTACAGCCTCACCAAGGCACGCCCCGATTGGCCCATAGGTGGCGCTACAGCGGGCAAAAGTACGAAATGGCTCATAACTCCTCAACCGTCGGGCGTAGGCTCAAGTGTCTTACATTGTTGGAATCCTTGGCTCGAGCCGGACAAGATGCATGCCTCGGATTGGCTCGTCACCCTGGGTGCATTTTCGGGTATTTTGGGTTTTCCGTAAAACCTACTTTTGCGAACTAGTCCTAGGTTTTTGGGCCGGCCGGAACCAAACCAGTGCGGCAAGATTCTATGGAGTCCGAATGTCAATAATTATCAAAAAAAGTGGAAATTTGGGTTCACGGTCCCTAAGGGCCGCCGAAACGTTCCGAGTGGGAGGGGCCCCTTTTACTAAATTGCCTATAACTCGTCAACGGAACGAGATATTTGCACCAAACTCAACGCGCCTGTGTGAGAGCTCATTCTGTGGTCGCGTGAAAAAGGACAGGGCTAACGGGCACTTGGTGGCGCTCTAACTGTTAAACAGGTGCCAAAATTATGTATTTCTATATGGCAAATCCCATGAAATGGCTGAAAGCGGCCCTCTTCCTGCCTGATTTGCATACAACCTCACAAAACCGGCCGTGCGCATGCGTCACCTGGCCCTAAAGAGGCCTGGAAGCTTTTATGGACGTCGGGCCACCGGTGGCCCTTTAACTGTTATAAAGGTGTAAAATGCTCTATAATATCCTATGCAAAATGACATTTAAATGACTGAAAAAGGGTCTACTCTGCTCAAAACTTCACCAAATTAGCTGAGCATGTGCGCCATATTATTCCGAGGAAGCGTGCAAAGTTTGACGGAGATCGGGCCATCGGTGGAGGTGTCGCAGTTTAAAAGGTAAAACAAAAATCACCACATTTCCATGAAAAATGAGCCAAAAAGGCAAAAAAGCGACTTTCTCCTCTCCGAGGCACATGTTAAAAGGCTTGATAAAGTTTTTGGAAAGCAGCAGCACAAGCGTCAAGTGCGTGGACCCTAAGGTTTTTTTTTTATAGGCCTTTTTAGTCCCTTTTTATTAGGGGTTCAAGCACTTCAGTGCTGAAACCCTATTGTTATTGTTAATTTTCCCATCATGCAACATTCTCCACGTAAAACTGATCGGGCAGGACGAACCGTAAGTCGTAGAGACTTGAAACTTTGGGGGCTGGTAGTACTCTCACCGCCTACAGCCTCACCAAGGCACGCCCCGATTGGCCCATAGGTGGCGCTACAGCGGGCAAAAGTACGAAATGGCTCATAACTCCTCAACCGTCGGGCGTAGGCTCAAGTGTCTTACATCGTTGGAATCCTTGGCTCGAGCCGGACAAGATGCATGCCTCGGATTGGCTCGTCACCCTGGGTGCATTTTCGGGTATTTTGGGTTTTCCGTAAAACCTACTTTTGCGAACTAGTCCTAGGTTTTTGGGCCGGCCGGAACCAAACCAGTGCGGCAAGATTCTATGGAGTCCGAATGTCAATAATTATCAAAAAAAGTGGAAATTTGGGTTCACGGTCCCTAAGGGCCGCCGAAACGTTCCGAGTGGGAGGGGCCCCTTTTACTAAATTGCCTATAACTCGTCAACGGAACGAGATATTTGCACCAAACTCAACGCGCCTGTGTGAGAGCTCATTCTGTGGTCGCGTGAAAAAGGACAGGGCTAACGGGCACTTGGTGGCGCTCTAACTGTTAAACAGGTGCCAAAATTATGTATTTCTATATGGCAAATCCCATGAAATGGCTGAAAGCGGCCCTCTTCCTGCCTGATTTGCATACAACCTCACAAAACCGGCCGTGCGCATGCGTCACCTGGCCCTAAAGAGGCCTGGAAGCTTTTATGGACGTCGGGCCACCGGTGGCCCTTTAACTGTTATAAAGGTGTAAAATGCTCTATAATATCCTATGCAAAATGACATTTAAATGACTGAAAAAGGGTCTACTCTGCTCAAAACTTCACCAAATTAGCTGAGCATGTGCGCCATATTATTCCGAGGAAGCGTGCAAAGTTTGACGGAGATCGGGCCATCGGTGGAGGTGTCGCAGTTTAAAAGGTAAAACAAAAATCACCACATTTCCATGAAAAATGAGCCAAAAAGGCAAAAAAGCGACTTTCTCCTCTCCGAGGCACATGTTAAAAGGCTTGATAAAGTTTTTGGAAAGCAGCAGCACAAGCGTCAAGTGCGTGGACCCTAAGGTTTTTTTTTTATAGGCCTTTTTAGTCCCTTTTTATTAGGGGTTCAAGCACTTCAGTGCTGAAACCCTATTGTTATTGTTAATTTTCCCATCATGCAACATTCTCCACGTAAAACTGATCGGGCAGGACGAACCGTAAGTCGTAGAGACTTGAAACTTTGGGGGCTGGTAGTACTCTCACCGCCTACAGCCTCACCAAGGCACGCCCCGATTGGCCCATAGGTGGCGCTACAGCGGGCAAAAGTACGAAATGGCTCATAACTCCTCAACCGTCGGGCGTAGGCTCAAGTGTCTTACATCGTTGGAATCCTTGGCTCGAGCCGGACAAGATGCATGCCTCGGATTGGCTCGTCACCCTGGGTGCATTTTCGGGTATTTTGGGTTTTCCGTAAAACCTACTTTTGCGAACTAGTCCTAGGTTTTTGGGCCGGCCGGAACCAAACCAGTGCGGCAAGATTCTATGGAGTCCGAATGTCAATAATTATCAAAAAAAGTGGAAATTTGGGTTCACGGTCCCTAAGGGCCGCCGAAACGTTCCGAGTGGGAGGGGCCCCTTTTACTAAATTGCCTATAACTCGTCAACGGAACGAGATATTTGCACCAAACTCAACGCGCCTGTGTGAGAGCTCATTCTGTGGTCGCGTGAAAAAGGACAGGGCTAACGGGCACTTGGTGGCGCTCTAACTGTTAAACAGGTGCCAAAATTATGTATTTCTATATGGCAAATCCCATGAAATGGCTGAAAGCGGCCCTCTTCCTGCCTGATTTGCATACAACCTCACAAAACCGGCCGTGCGCATGCGTCACCTGGCCCTAAAGAGGCCTGGAAGCTTTTATGGACGTCGGGCCACCGGTGGCCCTTTAACTGTTATAAAGGTGTAAAATGCTCTATAATATCCTATGCAAAATGACATTTAAATGACTGAAAAAGGGTCTGCTCTGCTCAAAACTTCACCAAATTAGCTGAGCATGTGCGCCATATTATTCCGAGGAAGCGTGCAAAGTTTGACGGAGATCGGGCCATCGGTGGAGGTGTCGCAGTTTAAAAGGTAAAACAAAAATCACCACATTTCCATGAAAAATGAGCCAAAAAGGCAAAAAAGCGACTTTCTCCTCTCCGAGGCACATGTTAAAAGGCTTGATAAAGTTTTTGGAAAGCAGCAGCACAAGCGTCAAGTGCGTGGACCCTAAGGTTTTTTTTTTATAGGCCTTTTTAGTCCCTTTTTATTAGGGGTTCAAGCACTTCAGTGCTGAAACCCTATTGTTATTGTTAATTTTCCCATCATGCAACATTCTCCACGTAAAACTGATCGGGCAGGACGAACCGTAAGTCGTAGAGACTTGAAACTTTGGGGGCTGGTAGTACTCTCACCGCCTACAGCCTCACCAAGGCACGCCCCGATTGGCCCATAGGTGGCGCTACAGCGGGCAAAAGTACGAAATGGCTCATAACTCCTCAACCGTCGGGCGTAGGCTCAAGTGTCTTACATCGTTGGAATCCTTGGCTCGAGCCGGACAAGATGCATGCCTCGGATTGGCTCGTCACCCTGGGTGCATTTTCGGGTATTTTGGGTTTTCCGTAAAACCTACTTTTGCGAACTAGTCCTAGGTTTTTGGGCCGGCCGGAACCAAACCAGTGCGGCAAGATTCTATGGAGTCCGAATGTCAATAATTATCAAAAAAAAGTGGAAATTTGGGTTCACGGTCCCTAAGGGCCGCCGAAACGTTCCGAGTGGGAGGGGCCCCTTTTACTAAATTGCCTATAACTCGTCAACGGAACGAGAAATTTGCACCAAACTCAACGCGCCTGTGTGAGAGCTCATTCTGTGGTCGCGTGAAAAAGGACAGGGCTAACGGGCACTTGGTGGCGCTCTAACTGTTAAACAGGTGCCAAAATTATGTATTTCTATATGGCAAATCCCATGAAATGGCTGAAAGCGGCCCTCTTCCTGCCTGATTTGCATACAACCTCACAAAACCGGCCGTGCGCATGCGTCACCTGGCCCTAAAGAGGCCTGGAAGCTTTTATGGACGTCGGGCCACCGGTGGCCCTTTAACTGTTATAAAGGTGTAAAATGCTCTATAATATCCTATGCAAAATGACATTTAAATGACTGAAAAAGGGTCTGCTCTGCTCAAAACTTCACCAAATTAGCTGAGCATGTGCGCCATATTATTCCGAGGAAGCGTGCAAAGTTTGACGGAGATCGGGCCATCGGTGGAGGTGTCGCAGTTTAAAAGGTAAAACAAAAATCACCACATTTCCATGAAAAATGAGCCAAAAAGGCAAAAAAGCGACTTTCTCCTCTCCGAGGCACATGTTAAAAGGCTTGATAAAGTTTTTGGAAAGCAGCAGCACAAGCGTCAAGTGCGTGGACCCTAAGGTTTTTTTTTTATAGGCCTTTTTAGTCCCTTTTTATTAGGGGTTCAAGCACTTCAGTGCTGAAACCCTATTGTTATTGTTAATTTTCCCATCATGCAACATTCTCCACGTAAAACTGATCGGGCAGGACGAACCGTAAGTCGTAGAGACTTGAAACTTTGGGGGCTGGTAGTACTCTCACCGCCTACAGCCTCACCAAGGCACGCCCCGATTGGCCCATAGGTGGCGCTACAGCGGGCAAAAGTACGAAATGGCTCATAACTCCTCAACCGTCGGGCGTAGGCTCAAGTGTCTTACATCGTTGGAATCCTTGGCTCGAGCCGGACAAGATGCATGCCTCGGATTGGCTCGTCACCCTGGGTGCATTTTCGGGTATTTTGGGTTTTCCGTAAAACGTACTTTTGCGAACTAGTCCTAGGTTTTTGGGCCGGCCGGAACCAAACCAGTGCGGCAAGATTCTATGGAGTCCGAATGTCAATAATTATCAAAAAAAAGTGGAAATTTGGGTTCACGGTCCCTAAGGGCCGCCGAAACGTTCCGAGAGGGGGGGGCCCCTTTTACTAAATTGCCTATAACTCGTCAACGGAACGAGATATTTGCACCAAACTCAACGCGCCTGTGTGAGAGCTCATTCTGTGGTCGCGTGAAAAAGGACAATGCTAACGGGCACTTGGTGGCGCTCTAACTGTTAAACAGGTGCCAAAATTATGTATTTCTATATGGCAAATCCCATGAAATGGCTGAAAGCGGCCCTCTTCCTGCCTGATTTGCATACAACCTCACAAAACCGGCCGTGCGCATGCGTCACCTGGCCCTAAAGAGGCCTGGAAGCTTTTATGGACGTCGGGCCACCGGTGGCCCTTTAACTGTTATAAAGGTGTAAAATGCTCTATAATATCCTATGCAAAATGACATTTAAATGACTGAAAAAGGGTCTGCTCTGCTCAAAACTTCACCAAATTAGCTGAGCATGTGCGCCATATTATTCCGAGGAAGCGTGCAAAGTTTGACGGAGATCGGGCCATCGGTGGAGGTGTCGCAGTTTAAAAGGTAAAACAAAAATCACCACATTTCCATGAAAAATGAGCCAAAAAGGCAAAAAAGCGACTTTCTCCTCTCCGAGGCACATGTTAAAAGGCTTGATAAAGTTTTTGGAAAGCAGCAGCACAAGCGTCAAGTGCGTGGACCCTAAGGTTTTTTTTTTATAGGCCTTTTTAGTCCCTTTTTATTAGGGGTTCAAGCACTTCAGTGCTGAAACCCTATTGTTATTGTTAATTTTCCCATCATGCAACATTCTCCACGTAAAACTGATCGGGCAGGACGAACCGTAAGTCGTAGAGACTTGAAACTTTGGGGGCTGGTAGTACTCTCACCGCCTACAGCCTCACCAAGGCACGCCCCGATTGGCCCATAGGTGGCGCTACAGCGGGCAAAAGTACGAAATGGCTCATAACTCCTCAACCGTCGGGCGTAGGCTCAAGTGTCTTACATTGTTGGAATCCTTGGCTCGAGCCGGACAAGATGCATGCCTCGGATTGGCTCGTCACCCTGGGTGCATTTTCGGGTATTTTGGGTTTTCCGTAAAACCTACTTTTGCGAACTAGTCCTAGGTTTTTGGGCCGGCCGGAACCAAACCAGTGCGGCAAGATTCTATGGAGTCCGAATGTCAATAATTATCAAAAAAAGTGGAAATTTGGGTTCACGGTCCCTAAGGGCCGCCGAAACGTTCCGAGTGGGAGGGGCCCCTTTTACTAAATTGCCTATAACTCGTCAACGGAACGAGATATTTGCACCAAACTCAACGCGCCTGTGTGAGAGCTCATTCTGTGGTCGCGTGAAAAAGGACAGGGCTAACGGGCACTTGGTGGCGCTCTAACTGTTAAACAGGTGCCAAAATTATGTATTTCTATATGGCAAATCCCATGAAATGGCTGAAAGCGGCCCTCTTCCTGCCTGATTTGCATACAACCTCACAAAACCGGCCGTGCGCATGCGTCACCTGGCCCTAAAGAGGCCTGGAAGCTTTTATGGACGTCGGGCCACCGGTGGCCCTTTAACTGTTATAAAGGTGTAAAATGCTCTATAATATCCTATGCAAAATGACATTTAAATGACTGAAAAAGGGTCTACTCTGCTCAAAACTTCACCAAATTAGCTGAGCATGTGCGCCATATTATTCCGAGGAAGCGTGCAAAGTTTGACGGAGATCGGGCCATCGGTGGAGGTGTCGCAGTTTAAAAGGTAAAACAAAAATCACCACATTTCCATGAAAAATGAGCCAAAAAGGCAAAAAAGCGACTTTCTCCTCTCCGAGGCACATGTTAAAAGGCTTGATAAAGTTTTTGGAAAGCAGCAGCACAAGCGTCAAGTGCGTGGACCCTAAGGTTTTTTTTTTATAGGCCTTTTTAGTCCCTTTTTATTAGGGGTTCAAGCACTTCAGTGCTGAAACCCTATTGTTATTGTTAATTTTCCCATCATGCAACATTCTCCACGTAAAACTGATCGGGCAGGACGAACCGTAAGTCGTAGAGACTTGAAACTTTGGGGGCTGGTAGTACTCTCACCGCCTACAGCCTCACCAAGGCACGCCCCGATTGGCCCATAGGTGGCGCTACAGCGGGCAAAAGTACGAAATGGCTCATAACTCCTCAACCGTCGGGCGTAGGCTCAAGTGTCTTACATCGTTGGAATCCTTGGCTCGAGCCGGACAAGATGCATGCCTCGGATTGGCTCGTCACCCTGGGTGCATTTTCGGGTATTTTGGGTTTTCCGTAAAACCTACTTTTGCGAACTAGTCCTAGGTTTTTGGGCCGGCCGGAACCAAACCAGTGCGGCAAGATTCTATGGAGTCCGAATGTCAATAATTATCAAAAAAAGTGGAAATTTGGGTTCACGGTCCCTAAGGGCCGCCGAAACGTTCCGAGTGGGAGGGGCCCCTTTTACTAAATTGCCTATAACTCGTCAACGGAACGAGATATTTGCACCAAACTCAACGCGCCTGTGTGAGAGCTCATTCTGTGGTCGCGTGAAAAAGGACAGGGCTAACGGGCACTTGGTGGCGCTCTAACTGTTAAACAGGTGCCAAAATTATGTATTTCTATATGGCAAATCCCATGAAATGGCTGAAAGCGGCCCTCTTCCTGCCTGATTTGCATACAACCTCACAAAACCGGCCGTGCGCATGCGTCACCTGGCCCTAAAGAGGCCTGGAAGCTTTTATGGACGTCGGGCCACCGGTGGCCCTTTAACTGTTATAAAGGTGTAAAATGCTCTATAATATCCTATGCAAAATGACATTTAAATGACTGAAAAAGGGTCTGCTCTGCTCAAAACTTCACCAAATTAGCTGAGCATGTGCGCCATATTATTCCGAGGAAGCGTGCAAAGTTTGACGGAGATCGGGCCATCGGTGGAGGTGTCGCAGTTTAAAAGGTAAAACAAAAATCACCACATTTCCATGAAAAATGAGCCAAAAAGGCAAAAAAGCGACTTTCTCCTCTCCGAGGCACATGTTAAAAGGCTTGATAAAGTTTTTGGAAAGCAGCAGCACAAGCGTCAAGTGCGTGGACCCTAAGGTTTTTTTTTTATAGGCCTTTTTAGTCCCTTTTTATTAGGGGTTCAAGCACTTCAGTGCTGAAACCCTATTGTTATTGTTAATTTTCCCATCATGCAACATTCTCCACGTAAAACTGATCGGGCAGGACGAACCGTAAGTCGTAGAGACTTGAAACTTTGGGGGCTGGTAGTACTCTCACCGCCTACAGCCTCACCAAGGCACGCCCCGATTGGCCCATAGGTGGCGCTACAGCGGGCAAAAGTACGAAATGGCTCATAACTCCTCAACCGTCGGGCGTAGGCTCAAGTGTCTTACATCGTTGGAATCCTTGGCTCGAGCCGGACAAGATGCATGCCTCGGATTGGCTCGTCACCCTGGGTGCATTTTCGGGTATTTTGGGTTTTCCGTAAAACCTACTTTTGCGAACTAGACCTAGGTTTTTGGGCCGGCCGGAACCAAACCAGTGCGGCAAGATTCTATGGAGTCCGAATGTCAATAATTATCAAAAAAAAGTGGAAATTTGGGTTCACGGTCCCTAAGGGCCGCCGAAACGTTCCGAGTGGGAGGGGCCCCTTTTACTAAATTGCCTATAACTCGTCAACGGAACGAGAAATTTGCACCAAACTCAACGCGCCTGTGTGAGAGCTCATTCTGTGGTCGCGTGAAAAAGGACAGGGCTAACGGGCACTTGGTGGCGCTCTAACTGTTAAACAGGTGCCAAAATTATGTATTTCTATATGGCAAATCCCATGAAATGGCTGAAAGCGGCCCTCTTCCTGCCTGATTTGCATACAACCTCACAAAACCGGCCGTGCGCATGCGTCACCTGGCCCTAAAGAGGCCTGGAAGCTTTTATGGACGTCGGGCCACCGGTGGCCCTTTAACTGTTATAAAGGTGTAAAATGCTCTATAATATCCTATGCAAAATGACATTTAAATGACTGAAAAAGGGTCTGCTCTGCTCAAAACTTCACCAAATTAGCTGAGCATGTGCGCCATATTATTCCGAGGAAGCGTGCAAAGTTTGACGGAGATCGGGCCATCGGTGGAGGTGTCGCAGTTTAAAAGGTAAAACAAAAATCACCACATTTCCATGAAAAATGAGCCAAAAAGGCAAAAAAGCGACTTTCTCCTCTCCGAGGCACATGTTAAAAGGCTTGATAAAGTTTTTGGAAAGCAGCAGCACAAGCGTCAAGTGCGTGGACCCTAAGGTTTTTTTTTTATAGGCCTTTTTAGTCCCTTTTTATTAGGGGTTCAAGCACTTCAGTGCTGAAACCCTATTGTTATTGTTAATTTTCCCATCATGCAACATTCTCCACGTAAAACTGATCGGGCAGGACGAACCGTAAGTCGTAGAGACTTGAAACTTTGGGGGCTGGTAGTACTCTCACCGCCTACAGCCTCACCAAGGCACGCCCCGATTGGCCCATAGGTGGCGCTACAGCGGGCAAAAGTACGAAATGGCTCATAACTCCTCAACCGTCGGGCGTAGGCTCAAGTGTCTTACATCGTTGGAATCCTTGGCTCGAGCCGGACAAGATGCATGCCTCGGATTGGCTCGTCACCCTGGGTGCATTTTCGGGTATTTTGGGTTTTCCGTAAAACCTACTTTTGCGAACTAGTCCTAGGTTTTTGGGCCGGCCGGAACCAAACCAGTGCGGCAAGATTCTATGGAGTCCGAATGTCAATAATTATCAAAAAAAAGTGGAAATTTGGGTTCACGGTCCCTAAGGGCCGCCGAAACGTTCCGAGAGGGGGGGGCCCCTTTTACTAAATTGCCTATAACTCGTCAACGGAACGAGATATTTGCACCAAACTCAACGCGCCTGTGTGAGAGCTCATTCTGTGGTCGCGTGAAAAAGGACAGGGCTAACGGGCACTTGGTGGCGCTCTAACTGTTAAACAGGTGCCAAAATTATGTATTTCTATATGGCAAATCCCATGAAATGGCTGAAAGCGGCCCTCTTCCTGCCTGATTTGCATACAACCTCACAAAACCGGCCGTGCGCATGCGTCACCTGGCCCTAAAGAGGCCTGGAAGCTTTTATGGACGTCGGGCCACCGGTGGCCCTTTAACTGTTATAAAGGTGTAAAATGCTCTATAATATCCTATGCAAAATGACATTTAAATGACTGAAAAAGGGTCTGCTCTGCTCAAAACTTCACCAAATTAGCTGAGCATGTGCGCCATATTATTCCGAGGAAGCGTGCAAAGTTTGACGGAGATCGGGCCATCGGTGGAGGTGTCGCAGTTTAAAAGGTAAAACAAAAATCACCACATTTCCATGAAAAATGAGCCAAAAAGGCAAAAAAGCGACTTTCTCCTCTCCGAGGCACATGTTAAAAGGCTTGATAAAGTTTTTGGAAAGCAGCAGCACAAGCGTCAAGTGCGTGGACCCTAAGGTTTTTTTTTTATAGGCCTTTTTAGTCCCTTTTTATTAGGGGTTCAAGCACTTCAGTGCTGAAACCCTATTGTTATTGTTAATTTTCCCATCATGCAACATTCTCCACGTAAAACTGATCGGGCAGGACGAACCGTAAGTCGTAGAGACTTGAAACTTTGGGGGCTGGTAGTACTCTCACCGCCTACAGCCTCACCAAGGCACGCCCCGATTGGCCCATAGGTGGCGCTACAGCGGGCAAAAGTACGAAATGGCTCATAACTCCTCAACCGTCGGGCGTAGGCTCAAGTGTCTTACATTGTTGGAATCCTTGGCTCGAGCCGGACAAGATGCATGCCTCGGATTGGCTCGTCACCCTGGGTGCATTTTCGGGTATTTTGGGTTTTCCGTAAAACCTACTTTTGCGAACTAGTCCTAGGTTTTTGGGCCGGCCGGAACCAAACCAGTGCGGCAAGATTCTATGGAGTCCGAATGTCAATAATTATCAAAAAAAGTGGAAATTTGGGTTCACGGTCCCTAAGGGCCGCCGAAACGTTCCGAGTGGGAGGGGCCCCTTTTACTAAATTGCCTATAACTCGTCAACGGAACGAGATATTTGCACCAAACTCAACGCGCCTGTGTGAGAGCTCATTCTGTGGTCGCGTGAAAAAGGACAGGGCTAACGGGCACTTGGTGGCGCTCTAACTGTTAAACAGGTGCCAAAATTATGTATTTCTATATGGCAAATCCCATGAAATGGCTGAAAGCGGCCCTCTTCCTGCCTGATTTGCATACAACCTCACAAAACCGGCCGTGCGCATGCGTCACCTGGCCCTAAAGAGGCCTGGAAGCTTTTATGGACGTCGGGCCACCGGTGGCCCTTTAACTGTTATAAAGGTGTAAAATGCTCTATAATATCCTATGCAAAATGACATTTAAATGACTGAAAAAGGGTCTACTCTGCTCAAAACTTCACCAAATTAGCTGAGCATGTGCGCCATATTATTCCGAGGAAGCGTGCAAAGTTTGACGGAGATCGGGCCATCGGTGGAGGTGTCGCAGTTTAAAAGGTAAAACAAAAATCACCACATTTCCATGAAAAATGAGCCAAAAAGGCAAAAAAGCGACTTTCTCCTCTCCGAGGCACATGTTAAAAGGCTTGATAAAGTTTTTGGAAAGCAGCAGCACAAGCGTCAAGTGCGTGGACCCTAAGGTTTTTTTTTTATAGGCCTTTTTAGTCCCTTTTTATTAGGGGTTCAAGCACTTCAGTGCTGAAACCCTATTGTTATTGTTAATTTTCCCATCATGCAACATTCTCCACGTAAAACTGATCGGGCAGGACGAACCGTAAGTCGTAGAGACTTGAAACTTTGGGGGCTGGTAGTACTCTCACCGCCTACAGCCTCACCAAGGCACGCCCCGATTGGCCCATAGGTGGCGCTACAGCGGGCAAAAGTACGAAATGGCTCATAACTCCTCAACCGTCGGGCGTAGGCTCAAGTGTCTTACATCGTTGGAATCCTTGGCTCGAGCCGGACAAGATGCATGCCTCGGATTGGCTCGTCACCCTGGGTGCATTTTCGGGTATTTTGGGTTTTCCGTAAAACCTACTTTTGCGAACTAGTCCTAGGTTTTTGGGCCGGCCGGAACCAAACCAGTGCGGCAAGATTCTATGGAGTCCGAATGTCAATAATTATCAAAAAAAGTGGAAATTTGGGTTCACGGTCCCTAAGGGCCGCCGAAACGTTCCGAGTGGGAGGGGCCCCTTTTACTAAATTGCCTATAACTCGTCAACGGAACGAGATATTTGCACCAAACTCAACGCGCCTGTGTGAGAGCTCATTCTGTGGTCGCGTGAAAAAGGACAGGGCTAACGGGCACTTGGTGGCGCTCTAACTGTTAAACAGGTGCCAAAATTATGTATTTCTATATGGCAAATCCCATGAAATGGCTGAAAGCGGCCCTCTTCCTGCCTGATTTGCATACAACCTCACAAAACCGGCCGTGCGCATGCGTCACCTGGCCCTAAAGAGGCCTGGAAGCTTTTATGGACGTCGGGCCACCGGTGGCCCTTTAACTGTTATAAAGGTGTAAAATGCTCTATAATATCCTATGCAAAATGACATTTAAATGACTGAAAAAGGGTCTACTCTGCTCAAAACTTCACCAAATTAGCTGAGCATGTGCGCCATATTATTCCGAGGAAGCGTGCAAAGTTTGACGGAGATCGGGCCATCGGTGGAGGTGTCGCAGTTTAAAAGGTAAAACAAAAATCACCACATTTCCATGAAAAATGAGCCAAAAAGGCAAAAAAGCGACTTTCTCCTCTCCGAGGCACATGTTAAAAGGCTTGATAAAGTTTTTGGAAAGCAGCAGCACAAGCGTCAAGTGCGTGGACCCTAAGGTTTTTTTTTTATAGGCCTTTTTAGTCCCTTTTTATTAGGGGTTCAAGCACTTCAGTGCTGAAACCCTATTGTTATTGTTAATTTTCCCATCATGCAACATTCTCCACGTAAAACTGATCGGGCAGGACGAACCGTAAGTCGTAGAGACTTGAAACTTTGGGGGCTGGTAGTACTCTCACCGCCTACAGCCTCACCAAGGCACGCCCCGATTGGCCCATAGGTGGCGCTACAGCGGGCAAAAGTACGAAATGGCTCATAACTCCTCAACCGTCGGGCGTAGGCTCAAGTGTCTTACATCGTTGGAATCCTTGGCTCGAGCCGGACAAGATGCATGCCTCGGATTGGCTCGTCACCCTGGGTGCATTTTCGGGTATTTTGGGTTTTCCGTAAAACCTACTTTTGCGAACTAGTCCTAGGTTTTTGGGCCGGCCGGAACCAAACCAGTGCGGCAAGATTCTATGGAGTCCGAATGTCAATAATTATCAAAAAAAGTGGAAATTTGGGTTCACGGTCCCTAAGGGCCGCCGAAACGTTCCGAGTGGGAGGGGCCCCTTTTACTAAATTGCCTATAACTCGTCAACGGAACGAGATATTTGCACCAAACTCAACGCGCCTGTGTGAGAGCTCATTCTGTGGTCGCGTGAAAAAGGACAGGGCTAACGGGCACTTGGTGGCGCTCTAACTGTTAAACAGGTGCCAAAATTATGTATTTCTATATGGCAAATCCCATGAAATGGCTGAAAGCGGCCCTCTTCCTGCCTGATTTGCATACAACCTCACAAAACCGGCCGTGCGCATGCGTCACCTGGCCCTAAAGAGGCCTGGAAGCTTTTATGGACGTCGGGCCACCGGTGGCCCTTTAACTGTTATAAAGGTGTAAAATGCTCTATAATATCCTATGCAAAATGACATTTAAATGACTGAAAAAGGGTCTGCTCTGCTCAAAACTTCACCAAATTAGCTGAGCATGTGCGCCATATTATTCCGAGGAAGCGTGCAAAGTTTGACGGAGATCGGGCCATCGGTGGAGGTGTCGCAGTTTAAAAGGTAAAACAAAAATCACCACATTTCCATGAAAAATGAGCCAAAAAGGCAAAAAAGCGACTTTCTCCTCTCCGAGGCACATGTTAAAAGGCTTGATAAAGTTTTTGGAAAGCAGCAGCACAAGCGTCAAGTGCGTGGACCCTAAGGTTTTTTTTTTATAGGCCTTTTTAGTCCCTTTTTATTAGGGGTTCAAGCACTTCAGTGCTGAAACCCTATTGTTATTGTTAATTTTCCCATCATGCAACATTCTCCACGTAAAACTGATCGGGCAGGACGAACCGTAAGTCGTAGAGACTTGAAACTTTGGGGGCTGGTAGTACTCTCACCGCCTACAGCCTCACCAAGGCACGCCCCGATTGGCCCATAGGTGGCGCTACAGCGGGCAAAAGTACGAAATGGCTCATAACTCCTCAACCGTCGGGCGTAGGCTCAAGTGTCTTACATCGTTGGAATCCTTGGCTCGAGCCGGACAAGATGCATGCCTCGGATTGGCTCGTCACCCTGGGTGCATTTTCGGGTATTTTGGGTTTTCCGTAAAACCTACTTTTGCGAACTAGTCCTAGGTTTTTGGGCCGGCCGGAACCAAACCAGTGCGGCAAGATTCTATGGAGTCCGAATGTCAATAATTATCAAAAAAAAGTGGAAATTTGGGTTCACGGTCCCTAAGGGCCGCCGAAACGTTCCGAGTGGGAGGGGCCCCTTTTACTAAATTGCCTATAACTCGTCAACGGAACGAGAAATTTGCACCAAACTCAACGCGCCTGTGTGAGAGCTCATTCTGTGGTCGCGTGAAAAAGGACAGGGCTAACGGGCACTTGGTGGCGCTCTAACTGTTAAACAGGTGCCAAAATTATGTATTTCTATATGGCAAATCCCATGAAATGGCTGAAAGCGGCCCTCTTCCTGCCTGATTTGCATACAACCTCACAAAACCGGCCGTGCGCATGCGTCACCTGGCCCTAAAGAGGCCTGGAAGCTTTTATGGACGTCGGGCCACCGGTGGCCCTTTAACTGTTATAAAGGTGTAAAATGCTCTATAATATCCTATGCAAAATGACATTTAAATGACTGAAAAAGGGTCTGCTCTGCTCAAAACTTCACCAAATTAGCTGAGCATGTGCGCCATATTATTCCGAGGAAGCGTGCAAAGTTTGACGGAGATCGGGCCATCGGTGGAGGTGTCGCAGTTTAAAAGGTAAAACAAAAATCACCACATTTCCATGAAAAATGAGCCAAAAAGGCAAAAAAGCGACTTTCTCCTCTCCGAGGCACATGTTAAAAGGCTTGATAAAGTTTTTGGAAAGCAGCAGCACAAGCGTCAAGTGCGTGGACCCTAAGGTTTTTTTTTTATAGGCCTTTTTAGTCCCTTTTTATTAGGGGTTCAAGCACTTCAGTGCTGAAACCCTATTGTTATTGTTAATTTTCCCATCATGCAACATTCTCCACGTAAAACTGATCGGGCAGGACGAACCGTAAGTCGTAGAGACTTGAAACTTTGGGGGCTGGTAGTACTCTCACCGCCTACAGCCTCACCAAGGCACGCCCCGATTGGCCCATAGGTGGCGCTACAGCGGGCAAAAGTACGAAATGGCTCATAACTCCTCAACCGTCGGGCGTAGGCTCAAGTGTCTTACATCGTTGGAATCCTTGGCTCGAGCCGGACAAGATGCATGCCTCGGATTGGCTCGTCACCCTGGGTGCATTTTCGGGTATTTTGGGTTTTCCGTAAAACCTACTTTTGCGAACTAGTCCTAGGTTTTTGGGCCGGCCGGAACCAAACCAGTGCGGCAAGATTCTATGGAGTCCGAATGTCAATAATTATCAAAAAAAAGTGGAAATTTGGGTTCACGGTCCCTAAGGGCCGCCGAAACGTTCCGAGAGGGGGGGGCCCCTTTTACTAAATTGCCTATAACTCGTCAACGGAACGAGATATTTGCACCAAACTCAACGCGCCTGTGTGAGAGCTCATTCTGTGGTCGCGTGAAAAAGGACAGGGCTAACGGGCACTTGGTGGCGCTCTAACTGTTAAACAGGTGCCAAAATTATGTATTTCTATATGGCAAATCCCATGAAATGGCTGAAAGCGGCCCTCTTCCTGCCTGATTTGCATACAACCTCACAAAACCGGCCGTGCGCATGCGTCACCTGGCCCTAAAGAGGCCTGGAAGCTTTTATGGACGTCGGGCCACCGGTGGCCCTTTAACTGTTATAAAGGTGTAAAATGCTCTATAATATCCTATGCAAAATGACATTTAAATGACTGAAAAAGGGTCTGCTCTGCTCAAAACTTCACCAAATTAGCTGAGCATGTGCGCCATATTATTCCGAGGAAGCGTGCAAAGTTTGACGGAGATCGGGCCATCGGTGGAGGTGTCGCAGTTTAAAAGGTAAAACAAAAATCACCACATTTCCATGAAAAATGAGCCAAAAAGGCAAAAAAGCGACTTTCTCCTCTCCGAGGCACATGTTAAAAGGCTTGATAAAGTTTTTGGAAAGCAGCAGCACAAGCGTCAAGTGCGTGGACCCTAAGGTTTTTTTTTTATAGGCCTTTTTAGTCCCTTTTTATTAGGGGTTCAAGCACTTCAGTGCTGAAACCCTATTGTTATTGTTAATTTTCCCATCATGCAACATTCTCCACGTAAAACTGATCGGGCAGGACGAACCGTAAGTCGTAGAGACTTGAAACTTTGGGGGCTGGTAGTACTCTCACCGCCTACAGCCTCACCAAGGCACGCCCCGATTGGCCCATAGGTGGCGCTACAGCGGGCAAAAGTACGAAATGGCTCATAACTCCTCAACCGTCGGGCGTAGGCTCAAGTGTCTTACATCGTTGGAATCCTTGGCTCGAGCCGGACAAGATGCATGCCTCGGATTGGCTCGTCACCCTGGGTGCATTTTCGGGTATTTTGGGTTTTCCGTAAAACCTACTTTTGCGAACTAGTCCTAGGTTTTTGGGCCGGCCGGAACCAAACCAGTGCGGCAAGATTCTATGGAGTCCGAATGTCAATAATTATCAAAAAAAAGTGGAAATTTGGGTTCACGGTCCCTAAGGGCCGCCGAAACGTTCCGAGTGGGAGGGGCCCCTTTTACTAAATTGCCTATAACTCGTCAACGGAACGAGAAATTTGCACCAAACTCAACGCGCCTGTGTGAGAGCTCATTCTGTGGTCGCGTGAAAAAGGACAGGGCTAACGGGCACTTGGTGGCGCTCTAACTGTTAAACAGGTGCCAAAATTATGTATTTCTATATGGCAAATCCCATGAAATGGCTGAAAGCGGCCCTCTTCCTGCCTGATTTGCATACAACCTCACAAAACCGGCCGTGCGCATGCGTCACCTGGCCCTAAAGAGGCCTGGAAGCTTTTATGGACGTCGGGCCACCGGTGGCCCTTTAACTGTTATAAAGGTGTAAAATGCTCTATAATATCCTATGCAAAATGACATTTAAATGACTGAAAAAGGGTCTGCTCTGCTCAAAACTTCACCAAATTAGCTGAGCATGTGCGCCATATTATTCCGAGGAAGCGTGCAAAGTTTGACGGAGATCGGGCCATCGGTGGAGGTGTCGCAGTTTAAAAGGTAAAACAAAAATCACCACATTTCCATGAAAAATGAGCCAAAAAGGCAAAAAAGCGACTTTCTCCTCTCCGAGGCACATGTTAAAAGGCTTGATAAAGTTTTTGGAAAGCAGCAGCACAAGCGTCAAGTGCGTGGACCCTAAGGTTTTTTTTTTATAGGCCTTTTTAGTCCCTTTTTATTAGGGGTTCAAGCACTTCAGTGCTGAAACCCTATTGTTATTGTTAATTTTCCCATCATGCAACATTCTCCACGTAAAACTGATCGGGCAGGACGAACCGTAAGTCGTAGAGACTTGAAACTTTGGGGGCTGGTAGTACTCTCACCGCCTACAGCCTCACCAAGGCACGCCCCGATTGGCCCATAGGTGGCGCTACAGCGGGCAAAAGTACGAAATGGCTCATAACTCCTCAACCGTCGGGCGTAGGCTCAAGTGTCTTACATCGTTGGAATCCTTGGCTCGAGCCGGACAAGATGCATGCCTCGGATTGGCTCGTCACCCTGGGTGCATTTTCGGGTATTTTGGGTTTTCCGTAAAACCTACTTTTGCGAACTAGTCCTAGGTTTTTGGGCCGGCCGGAACCAAACCAGTGCGGCAAGATTCTATGGAGTCCGAATGTCAATAATTATCAAAAAAAAGTGGAAATTTGGGTTCACGGTCCCTAAGGGCCGCCGAAACGTTCCGAGAGGGGGGGGCCCCTTTTACTAAATTGCCTATAACTCGTCAACGGAACGAGATATTTGCACCAAACTCAACGCGCCTGTGTGAGAGCTCATTCTGTGGTCGCGTGAAAAAGGACAGGGCTAACGGGCACTTGGTGGCGCTCTAACTGTTAAACAGGTGCCAAAATTATGTATTTCTATATGGCAAATCCCATGAAATGGCTGAAAGCGGCCCTCTTCCTGCCTGATTTGCATACAACCTCACAAAACCGGCCGTGCGCATGCGTCACCTGGCCCTAAAGAGGCCTGGAAGCTTTTATGGACGTCGGGCCACCGGTGGCCCTTTAACTGTTATAAAGGTGTAAAATGCTCTATAATATCCTATGCAAAATGACATTTAAATGACTGAAAAAGGGTCTGCTCTGCTCAAAACTTCACCAAATTAGCTGAGCATGTGCGCCATATTATTCCGAGGAAGCGTGCAAAGTTTGACGGAGATCGGGCCATCGGTGGAGGTGTCGCAGTTTAAAAGGTAAAACAAAAATCACCACATTTCCATGAAAAATGAGCCAAAAAGGCAAAAAAGCGACTTTCTCCTCTCCGAGGCACATGTTAAAAGGCTTGATAAAGTTTTTGGAAAGCAGCAGCACAAGCGTCAAGTGCGTGGACCCTAAGGTTTTTTTTTTATAGGCCTTTTTAGTCCCTTTTTATTAGGGGTTCAAGCACTTCAGTGCTGAAACCCTATTGTTATTGTTAATTTTCCCATCATGCAACATTCTCCACGTAAAACTGATCGGGCAGGACGAACCGTAAGTCGTAGAGACTTGAAACTTTGGGGGCTGGTAGTACTCTCACCGCCTACAGCCTCACCAAGGCACGCCCCGATTGGCCCATAGGTGGCGCTACAGCGGGCAAAAGTACGAAATGGCTCATAACTCCTCAACCGTCGGGCGTAGGCTCAAGTGTCTTACATTGTTGGAATCCTTGGCTCGAGCCGGACAAGATGCATGCCTCGGATTGGCTCGTCACCCTGGGTGCATTTTCGGGTATTTTGGGTTTTCCGTAAAACCTACTTTTGCGAACTAGTCCTAGGTTTTTGGGCCGGCCGGAACCAAACCAGTGCGGCAAGATTCTATGGAGTCCGAATGTCAATAATTATCAAAAAAAGTGGAAATTTGGGTTCACGGTCCCTAAGGGCCGCCGAAACGTTCCGAGTGGGAGGGGCCCCTTTTACTAAATTGCCTATAACTCGTCAACGGAACGAGATATTTGCACCAAACTCAACGCGCCTGTGTGAGAGCTCATTCTGTGGTCGCGTGAAAAAGGACAGGGCTAACGGGCACTTGGTGGCGCTCTAACTGTTAAACAGGTGCCAAAATTATGTATTTCTATATGGCAAATCCCATGAAATGGCTGAAAGCGGCCCTCTTCCTGCCTGATTTGCATACAACCTCACAAAACCGGCCGTGCGCATGCGTCACCTGGCCCTAAAGAGGCCTGGAAGCTTTTATGGACGTCGGGCCACCGGTGGCCCTTTAACTGTTATAAAGGTGTAAAATGCTCTATAATATCCTATGCAAAATGACATTTAAATGACTGAAAAAGGGTCTACTCTGCTCAAAACTTCACCAAATTAGCTGAGCATGTGCGCCATATTATTCCGAGGAAGCGTGCAAAGTTTGACGGAGATCGGGCCATCGGTGGAGGTGTCGCAGTTTAAAAGGTAAAACAAAAATCACCACATTTCCATGAAAAATGAGCCAAAAAGGCAAAAAAGCGACTTTCTCCTCTCCGAGGCACATGTTAAAAGGCTTGATAAAGTTTTTGGAAAGCAGCAGCACAAGCGTCAAGTGCGTGGACCCTAAGGTTTTTTTTTTATAGGCCTTTTTAGTCCCTTTTTATTAGGGGTTCAAGCACTTCAGTGCTGAAACCCTATTGTTATTGTTAATTTTCCCATCATGCAACATTCTCCACGTAAAACTGATCGGGCAGGACGAACCGTAAGTCGTAGAGACTTGAAACTTTGGGGGCTGGTAGTACTCTCACCGCCTACAGCCTCACCAAGGCACGCCCCGATTGGCCCATAGGTGGCGCTACAGCGGGCAAAAGTACGAAATGGCTCATAACTCCTCAACCGTCGGGCGTAGGCTCAAGTGTCTTACATCGTTGGAATCCTTGGCTCGAGCCGGACAAGATGCATGCCTCGGATTGGCTCGTCACCCTGGGTGCATTTTCGGGTATTTTGGGTTTTCCGTAAAACCTACTTTTGCGAACTAGTCCTAGGTTTTTGGGCCGGCCGGAACCAAACCAGTGCGGCAAGATTCTATGGAGTCCGAATGTCAATAATTATCAAAAAAAGTGGAAATTTGGGTTCACGGTCCCTAAGGGCCGCCGAAACGTTCCGAGTGGGAGGGGCCCCTTTTACTAAATTGCCTATAACTCGTCAACGGAACGAGATATTTGCACCAAACTCAACGCGCCTGTGTGAGAGCTCATTCTGTGGTCGCGTGAAAAAGGACAGGGCTAACGGGCACTTGGTGGCGCTCTAACTGTTAAACAGGTGCCAAAATTATGTATTTCTATATGGCAAATCCCATGAAATGGCTGAAAGCGGCCCTCTTCCTGCCTGATTTGCATACAACCTCACAAAACCGGCCGTGCGCATGCGTCACCTGGCCCTAAAGAGGCCTGGAAGCTTTTATGGACGTCGGGCCACCGGTGGCCCTTTAACTGTTATAAAGGTGTAAAATGCTCTATAATATCCTATGCAAAATGACATTTAAATGACTGAAAAAGGGTCTACTCTGCTCAAAACTTCACCAAATTAGCTGAGCATGTGCGCCATATTATTCCGAGGAAGCGTGCAAAGTTTGACGGAGATCGGGCCATCGGTGGAGGTGTCGCAGTTTAAAAGGTAAAACAAAAATCACCACATTTCCATGAAAAATGAGCCAAAAAGGCAAAAAAGCGACTTTCTCCTCTCCGAGGCACATGTTAAAAGGCTTGATAAAGTTTTTGGAAAGCAGCAGCACAAGCGTCAAGTGCGTGGACCCTAAGGTTTTTTTTTTATAGGCCTTTTTAGTCCCTTTTTATTAGGGGTTCAAGCACTTCAGTGCTGAAACCCTATTGTTATTGTTAATTTTCCCATCATGCAACATTCTCCACGTAAAACTGATCGGGCAGGACGAACCGTAAGTCGTAGAGACTTGAAACTTTGGGGGCTGGTAGTACTCTCACCGCCTACAGCCTCACCAAGGCACGCCCCGATTGGCCCATAGGTGGCGCTACAGCGGGCAAAAGTACGAAATGGCTCATAACTCCTCAACCGTCGGGCGTAGGCTCAAGTGTCTTACATCGTTGGAATCCTTGGCTCGAGCCGGACAAGATGCATGCCTCGGATTGGCTCGTCACCCTGGGTGCATTTTCGGGTATTTTGGGTTTTCCGTAAAACCTACTTTTGCGAACTAGTCCTAGGTTTTTGGGCCGGCCGGAACCAAACCAGTGCGGCAAGATTCTATGGAGTCCGAATGTCAATAATTATCAAAAAAAGTGGAAATTTGGGTTCACGGTCCCTAAGGGCCGCCGAAACGTTCCGAGTGGGAGGGGCCCCTTTTACTAAATTGCCTATAACTCGTCAACGGAACGAGATATTTGCACCAAACTCAACGCGCCTGTGTGAGAGCTCATTCTGTGGTCGCGTGAAAAAGGACAGGGCTAACGGGCACTTGGTGGCGCTCTAACTGTTAAACAGGTGCCAAAATTATGTATTTCTATATGGCAAATCCCATGAAATGGCTGAAAGCGGCCCTCTTCCTGCCTGATTTGCATACAACCTCACAAAACCGGCCGTGCGCATGCGTCACCTGGCCCTAAAGAGGCCTGGAAGCTTTTATGGACGTCGGGCCACCGGTGGCCCTTTAACTGTTATAAAGGTGTAAAATGCTCTATAATATCCTATGCAAAATGACATTTAAATGACTGAAAAAGGGTCTGCTCTGCTCAAAACTTCACCAAATTAGCTGAGCATGTGCGCCATATTATTCCGAGGAAGCGTGCAAAGTTTGACGGAGATCGGGCCATCGGTGGAGGTGTCGCAGTTTAAAAGGTAAAACAAAAATCACCACATTTCCATGAAAAATGAGCCAAAAAGGCAAAAAAGCGACTTTCTCCTCTCCGAGGCACATGTTAAAAGGCTTGATAAAGTTTTTGGAAAGCAGCAGCACAAGCGTCAAGTGCGTGGACCCTAAGGTTTTTTTTTTATAGGCCTTTTTAGTCCCTTTTTATTAGGGGTTCAAGCACTTCAGTGCTGAAACCCTATTGTTATTGTTAATTTTCCCATCATGCAACATTCTCCACGTAAAACTGATCGGGCAGGACGAACCGTAAGTCGTAGAGACTTGAAACTTTGGGGGCTGGTAGTACTCTCACCGCCTACAGCCTCACCAAGGCACGCCCCGATTGGCCCATAGGTGGCGCTACAGCGGGCAAAAGTACGAAATGGCTCATAACTCCTCAACCGTCGGGCGTAGGCTCAAGTGTCTTACATCGTTGGAATCCTTGGCTCGAGCCGGACAAGATGCATGCCTCGGATTGGCTCGTCACCCTGGGTGCATTTTCGGGTATTTTGGGTTTTCCGTAAAACCTACTTTTGCGAACTAGTCCTAGGTTTTTGGGCCGGCCGGAACCAAACCAGTGCGGCAAGATTCTATGGAGTCCGAATGTCAATAATTATCAAAAAAAAGTGGAAATTTGGGTTCACGGTCCCTAAGGGCCGCCGAAACGTTCCGAGTGGGAGGGGCCCCTTTTACTAAATTGCCTATAACTCGTCAACGGAACGAGAAATTTGCACCAAACTCAACGCGCCTGTGTGAGAGCTCATTCTGTGGTCGCGTGAAAAAGGACAGGGCTAACGGGCACTTGGTGGCGCTCTAACTGTTAAACAGGTGCCAAAATTATGTATTTCTATATGGCAAATCCCATGAAATGGCTGAAAGCGGCCCTCTTCCTGCCTGATTTGCATACAACCTCACAAAACCGGCCGTGCGCATGCGTCACCTGGCCCTAAAGAGGCCTGGAAGCTTTTATGGACGTCGGGCCACCGGTGGCCCTTTAACTGTTATAAAGGTGTAAAATGCTCTATAATATCCTATGCAAAATGACATTTAAATGACTGAAAAAGGGTCTGCTCTGCTCAAAACTTCACCAAATTAGCTGAGCATGTGCGCCATATTATTCCGAGGAAGCGTGCAAAGTTTGACGGAGATCGGGCCATCGGTGGAGGTGTCGCAGTTTAAAAGGTAAAACAAAAATCACCACATTTCCATGAAAAATGAGCCAAAAAGGCAAAAAAGCGACTTTCTCCTCTCCGAGGCACATGTTAAAAGGCTTGATAAAGTTTTTGGAAAGCAGCAGCACAAGCGTCAAGTGCGTGGACCCTAAGGTTTTTTTTTTATAGGCCTTTTTAGTCCCTTTTTATTAGGGGTTCAAGCACTTCAGTGCTGAAACCCTATTGTTATTGTTAATTTTCCCATCATGCAACATTCTCCACGTAAAACTGATCGGGCAGGACGAACCGTAAGTCGTAGAGACTTGAAACTTTGGGGGCTGGTAGTACTCTCACCGCCTACAGCCTCACCAAGGCACGCCCCGATTGGCCCATAGGTGGCGCTACAGCGGGCAAAAGTACGAAATGGCTCATAACTCCTCAACCGTCGGGCGTAGGCTCAAGTGTCTTACATCGTTGGAATCCTTGGCTCGAGCCGGACAAGATGCATGCCTCGGATTGGCTCGTCACCCTGGGTGCATTTTCGGGTATTTTGGGTTTTCCGTAAAACCTACTTTTGCGAACTAGTCCTAGGTTTTTGGGCCGGCCGGAACCAAACCAGTGCGGCAAGATTCTATGGAGTCCGAATGTCAATAATTATCAAAAAAAAGTGGAAATTTGGGTTCACGGTCCCTAAGGGCCGCCGAAACGTTCCGAGAGGGGGGGGCCCCTTTTACTAAATTGCCTATAACTCGTCAACGGAACGAGATATTTGCACCAAACTCAACGCGCCTGTGTGAGAGCTCATTCTGTGGTCGCGTGAAAAAGGACAGGGCTAACGGGCACTTGGTGGCGCTCTAACTGTTAAACAGGTGCCAAAATTATGTATTTCTATATGGCAAATCCCATGAAATGGCTGAAAGCGGCCCTCTTCCTGCCTGATTTGCATACAACCTCACAAAACCGGCCGTGCGCATGCGTCACCTGGCCCTAAAGAGGCCTGGAAGCTTTTATGGACGTCGGGCCACCGGTGGCCCTTTAACTGTTATAAAGGTGTAAAATGCTCTATAATATCCTATGCAAAATGACATTTAAATGACTGAAAAAGGGTCTGCTCTGCTCAAAACTTCACCAAATTAGCTGAGCATGTGCGCCATATTATTCCGAGGAAGCGTGCAAAGTTTGACGGAGATCGGGCCATCGGTGGAGGTGTCGCAGTTTAAAAGGTAAAACAAAAATCACCACATTTCCATGAAAAATGAGCCAAAAAGGCAAAAAAGCGACTTTCTCCTCTCCGAGGCACATGTTAAAAGGCTTGATAAAGTTTTTGGAAAGCAGCAGCACAAGCGTCAAGTGCGTGGACCCTAAGGTTTTTTTTTTATAGGCCTTTTTAGTCCCTTTTTATTAGGGGTTCAAGCACTTCAGTGCTGAAACCCTATTGTTATTGTTAATTTTCCCATCATGCAACATTCTCCACGTAAAACTGATCGGGCAGGACGAACCGTAAGTCGTAGAGACTTGAAACTTTGGGGGCTGGTAGTACTCTCACCGCCTACAGCCTCACCAAGGCACGCCCCGATTGGCCCATAGGTGGCGCTACAGCGGGCAAAAGTACGAAATGGCTCATAACTCCTCAACCGTCGGGCGTAGGCTCAAGTGTCTTACATTGTTGGAATCCTTGGCTCGAGCCGGACAAGATGCATGCCTCGGATTGGCTCGTCACCCTGGGTGCATTTTCGGGTATTTTGGGTTTTCCGTAAAACCTACTTTTGCGAACTAGTCCTAGGTTTTTGGGCCGGCCGGAACCAAACCAGTGCGGCAAGATTCTATGGAGTCCGAATGTCAATAATTATCAAAAAAAGTGGAAATTTGGGTTCACGGTCCCTAAGGGCCGCCGAAACGTTCCGAGTGGGAGGGGCCCCTTTTACTAAATTGCCTATAACTCGTCAACGGAACGAGATATTTGCACCAAACTCAACGCGCCTGTGTGAGAGCTCATTCTGTGGTCGCGTGAAAAAGGACAGGGCTAACGGGCACTTGGTGGCGCTCTAACTGTTAAACAGGTGCCAAAATTATGTATTTCTATATGGCAAATCCCATGAAATGGCTGAAAGCGGCCCTCTTCCTGCCTGATTTGCATACAACCTCACAAAACCGGCCGTGCGCATGCGTCACCTGGCCCTAAAGAGGCCTGGAAGCTTTTATGGACGTCGGGCCACCGGTGGCCCTTTAACTGTTATAAAGGTGTAAAATGCTCTATAATATCCTATGCAAAATGACATTTAAATGACTGAAAAAGGGTCTACTCTGCTCAAAACTTCACCAAATTAGCTGAGCATGTGCGCCATATTATTCCGAGGAAGCGTGCAAAGTTTGACGGAGATCGGGCCATCGGTGGAGGTGTCGCAGTTTAAAAGGTAAAACAAAAATCACCACATTTCCATGAAAAATGAGCCAAAAAGGCAAAAAAGCGACTTTCTCCTCTCCGAGGCACATGTTAAAAGGCTTGATAAAGTTTTTGGAAAGCAGCAGCACAAGCGTCAAGTGCGTGGACCCTAAGGTTTTTTTTTTATAGGCCTTTTTAGTCCCTTTTTATTAGGGGTTCAAGCACTTCAGTGCTGAAACCCTATTGTTATTGTTAATTTTCCCATCATGCAACATTCTCCACGTAAAACTGATCGGGCAGGACGAACCGTAAGTCGTAGAGACTTGAAACTTTGGGGGCTGGTAGTACTCTCACCGCCTACAGCCTCACCAAGGCACGCCCCGATTGGCCCATAGGTGGCGCTACAGCGGGCAAAAGTACGAAATGGCTCATAACTCCTCAACCGTCGGGCGTAGGCTCAAGTGTCTTACATCGTTGGAATCCTTGGCTCGAGCCGGACAAGATGCATGCCTCGGATTGGCTCGTCACCCTGGGTGCATTTTCGGGTATTTTGGGTTTTCCGTAAAACCTACTTTTGCGAACTAGTCCTAGGTTTTTGGGCCGGCCGGAACCAAACCAGTGCGGCAAGATTCTATGGAGTCCGAATGTCAATAATTATCAAAAAAAGTGGAAATTTGGGTTCACGGTCCCTAAGGGCCGCCGAAACGTTCCGAGTGGGAGGGGCCCCTTTTACTAAATTGCCTATAACTCGTCAACGGAACGAGATATTTGCACCAAACTCAACGCGCCTGTGTGAGAGCTCATTCTGTGGTCGCGTGAAAAAGGACAGGGCTAACGGGCACTTGGTGGCGCTCTAACTGTTAAACAGGTGCCAAAATTATGTATTTCTATATGGCAAATCCCATGAAATGGCTGAAAGCGGCCCTCTTCCTGCCTGATTTGCATACAACCTCACAAAACCGGCCGTGCGCATGCGTCACCTGGCCCTAAAGAGGCCTGGAAGCTTTTATGGACGTCGGGCCACCGGTGGCCCTTTAACTGTTATAAAGGTGTAAAATGCTCTATAATATCCTATGCAAAATGACATTTAAATGACTGAAAAAGGGTCTACTCTGCTCAAAACTTCACCAAATTAGCTGAGCATGTGCGCCATATTATTCCGAGGAAGCGTGCAAAGTTTGACGGAGATCGGGCCATCGGTGGAGGTGTCGCAGTTTAAAAGGTAAAACAAAAATCACCACATTTCCATGAAAAATGAGCCAAAAAGGCAAAAAAGCGACTTTCTCCTCTCCGAGGCACATGTTAAAAGGCTTGATAAAGTTTTTGGAAAGCAGCAGCACAAGCGTCAAGTGCGTGGACCCTAAGGTTTTTTTTTTATAGGCCTTTTTAGTCCCTTTTTATTAGGGGTTCAAGCACTTCAGTGCTGAAACCCTATTGTTATTGTTAATTTTCCCATCATGCAACATTCTCCACGTAAAACTGATCGGGCAGGACGAACCGTAAGTCGTAGAGACTTGAAACTTTGGGGGCTGGTAGTACTCTCACCGCCTACAGCCTCACCAAGGCACGCCCCGATTGGCCCATAGGTGGCGCTACAGCGGGCAAAAGTACGAAATGGCTCATAACTCCTCAACCGTCGGGCGTAGGCTCAAGTGTCTTACATCGTTGGAATCCTTGGCTCGAGCCGGACAAGATGCATGCCTCGGATTGGCTCGTCACCCTGGGTGCATTTTCGGGTATTTTGGGTTTTCCGTAAAACCTACTTTTGCGAACTAGTCCTAGGTTTTTGGGCCGGCCGGAACCAAACCAGTGCGGCAAGATTCTATGGAGTCCGAATGTCAATAATTATCAAAAAAAAGTGGAAATTTGGGTTCACGGTCCCTAAGGGCCGCCGAAACGTTCCGAGAGGGGGGGGCCCCTTTTACTAAATTGCCTATAACTCGTCAACGGAACGAGATATTTGCACCAAACTCAACGCGCCTGTGTGAGAGCTCATTCTGTGGTCGCGTGAAAAAGGACAGGGCTAACGGGCACTTGGTGGCGCTCTAACTGTTAAACAGGTGCCAAAATTATGTATTTCTATATGGCAAATCCCATGAAATGGCTGAAAGCGGCCCTCTTCCTGCCTGATTTGCATACAACCTCACAAAACCGGCCGTGCGCATGCGTCACCTGGCCCTAAAGAGGCCTGGAAGCTTTTATGGACGTCGGGCCACCGGTGGCCCTTTAACTGTTATAAAGGTGTAAAATGCTCTATAATATCCTATGCAAAATGACATTTAAATGACTGAAAAAGGGTCTGCTCTGCTCAAAACTTCACCAAATTAGCTGAGCATGTGCGCCATATTATTCCGAGGAAGCGTGCAAAGTTTGACGGAGATCGGGCCATCGGTGGAGGTGTCGCAGTTTAAAAGGTAAAACAAAAATCACCACATTTCCATGAAAAATGAGCCAAAAAGGCAAAAAAGCGACTTTCTCCTCTCCGAGGCACATGTTAAAAGGCTTGATAAAGTTTTTGGAAAGCAGCAGCACAAGCGTCAAGTGCGTGGACCCTAAGGTTTTTTTTTTATAGGCCTTTTTAGTCCCTTTTTATTAGGGGTTCAAGCACTTCAGTGCTGAAACCCTATTGTTATTGTTAATTTTCCCATCATGCAACATTCTCCACGTAAAACTGATCGGGCAGGACGAACCGTAAGTCGTAGAGACTTGAAACTTTGGGGGCTGGTAGTACTCTCACCGCCTACAGCCTCACCAAGGCACGCCCCGATTGGCCCATAGGTGGCGCTACAGCGGGCAAAAGTACGAAATGGCTCATAACTCCTCAACCGTCGGGCGTAGGCTCAAGTGTCTTACATTGTTGGAATCCTTGGCTCGAGCCGGACAAGATGCATGCCTCGGATTGGCTCGTCACCCTGGGTGCATTTTCGGGTATTTTGGGTTTTCCGTAAAACCTACTTTTGCGAACTAGTCCTAGGTTTTTGGGCCGGCCGGAACCAAACCAGTGCGGCAAGATTCTATGGAGTCCGAATGTCAATAATTATCAAAAAAAGTGGAAATTTGGGTTCACGGTCCCTAAGGGCCGCCGAAACGTTCCGAGTGGGAGGGGCCCCTTTTACTAAATTGCCTATAACTCGTCAACGGAACGAGATATTTGCACCAAACTCAACGCGCCTGTGTGAGAGCTCATTCTGTGGTCGCGTGAAAAAGGACAGGGCTAACGGGCACTTGGTGGCGCTCTAACTGTTAAACAGGTGCCAAAATTATGTATTTCTATATGGCAAATCCCATGAAATGGCTGAAAGCGGCCCTCTTCCTGCCTGATTTGCATACAACCTCACAAAACCGGCCGTGCGCATGCGTCACCTGGCCCTAAAGAGGCCTGGAAGCTTTTATGGACGTCGGGCCACCGGTGGCCCTTTAACTGTTATAAAGGTGTAAAATGCTCTATAATATCCTATGCAAAATGACATTTAAATGACTGAAAAAGGGTCTACTCTGCTCAAAACTTCACCAAATTAGCTGAGCATGTGCGCCATATTATTCCGAGGAAGCGTGCAAAGTTTGACGGAGATCGGGCCATCGGTGGAGGTGTCGCAGTTTAAAAGGTAAAACAAAAATCACCACATTTCCATGAAAAATGAGCCAAAAAGGCAAAAAAGCGACTTTCTCCTCTCCGAGGCACATGTTAAAAGGCTTGATAAAGTTTTTGGAAAGCAGCAGCACAAGCGTCAAGTGCGTGGACCCTAAGGTTTTTTTTTTATAGGCCTTTTTAGTCCCTTTTTATTAGGGGTTCAAGCACTTCAGTGCTGAAACCCTATTGTTATTGTTAATTTTCCCATCATGCAACATTCTCCACGTAAAACTGATCGGGCAGGACGAACCGTAAGTCGTAGAGACTTGAAACTTTGGGGGCTGGTAGTACTCTCACCGCCTACAGCCTCACCAAGGCACGCCCCGATTGGCCCATAGGTGGCGCTACAGCGGGCAAAAGTACGAAATGGCTCATAACTCCTCAACCGTCGGGCGTAGGCTCAAGTGTCTTACATCGTTGGAATCCTTGGCTCGAGCCGGACAAGATGCATGCCTCGGATTGGCTCGTCACCCTGGGTGCATTTTCGGGTATTTTGGGTTTTCCGTAAAACCTACTTTTGCGAACTAGTCCTAGGTTTTTGGGCCGGCCGGAACCAAACCAGTGCGGCAAGATTCTATGGAGTCCGAATGTCAATAATTATCAAAAAAAGTGGAAATTTGGGTTCACGGTCCCTAAGGGCCGCCGAAACGTTCCGAGTGGGAGGGGCCCCTTTTACTAAATTGCCTATAACTCGTCAACGGAACGAGATATTTGCACCAAACTCAACGCGCCTGTGTGAGAGCTCATTCTGTGGTCGCGTGAAAAAGGACAGGGCTAACGGGCACTTGGTGGCGCTCTAACTGTTAAACAGGTGCCAAAATTATGTATTTCTATATGGCAAATCCCATGAAATGGCTGAAAGCGGCCCTCTTCCTGCCTGATTTGCATACAACCTCACAAAACCGGCCGTGCGCATGCGTCACCTGGCCCTAAAGAGGCCTGGAAGCTTTTATGGACGTCGGGCCACCGGTGGCCCTTTAACTGTTATAAAGGTGTAAAATGCTCTATAATATCCTATGCAAAATGACATTTAAATGACTGAAAAAGGGTCTGCTCTGCTCAAAACTTCACCAAATTAGCTGAGCATGTGCGCCATATTATTCCGAGGAAGCGTGCAAAGTTTGACGGAGATCGGGCCATCGGTGGAGGTGTCGCAGTTTAAAAGGTAAAACAAAAATCACCACATTTCCATGAAAAATGAGCCAAAAAGGCAAAAAAGCGACTTTCTCCTCTCCGAGGCACATGTTAAAAGGCTTGATAAAGTTTTTGGAAAGCAGCAGCACAAGCGTCAAGTGCGTGGACCCTAAGGTTTTTTTTTTATAGGCCTTTTTAGTCCCTTTTTATTAGGGGTTCAAGCACTTCAGTGCTGAAACCCTATTGTTATTGTTAATTTTCCCATCATGCAACATTCTCCACGTAAAACTGATCGGGCAGGACGAACCGTAAGTCGTAGAGACTTGAAACTTTGGGGGCTGGTAGTACTCTCACCGCCTACAGCCTCACCAAGGCACGCCCCGATTGGCCCATAGGTGGCGCTACAGCGGGCAAAAGTACGAAATGGCTCATAACTCCTCAACCGTCGGGCGTAGGCTCAAGTGTCTTACATCGTTGGAATCCTTGGCTCGAGCCGGACAAGATGCATGCCTCGGATTGGCTCGTCACCCTGGGTGCATTTTCGGGTATTTTGGGTTTTCCGTAAAACCTACTTTTGCGAACTAGTCCTAGGTTTTTGGGCCGGCCGGAACCAAACCAGTGCGGCAAGATTCTATGGAGTCCGAATGTCAATAATTATCAAAAAAAAGTGGAAATTTGGGTTCACGGTCCCTAAGGGCCGCCGAAACGTTCCGAGTGGGAGGGGCCCCTTTTACTAAATTGCCTATAACTCGTCAACGGAACGAGAAATTTGCACCAAACTCAACGCGCCTGTGTGAGAGCTCATTCTGTGGTCGCGTGAAAAAGGACAGGGCTAACGGGCACTTGGTGGCGCTCTAACTGTTAAACAGGTGCCAAAATTATGTATTTCTATATGGCAAATCCCATGAAATGGCTGAAAGCGGCCCTCTTCCTGCCTGATTTGCATACAACCTCACAAAACCGGCCGTGCGCATGCGTCACCTGGCCCTAAAGAGGCCTGGAAGCTTTTATGGACGTCGGGCCACCGGTGGCCCTTTAACTGTTATAAAGGTGTAAAATGCTCTATAATATCCTATGCAAAATGACATTTAAATGACTGAAAAAGGGTCTGCTCTGCTCAAAACTTCACCAAATTAGCTGAGCATGTGCGCCATATTATTCCGAGGAAGCGTGCAAAGTTTGACGGAGATCGGGCCATCGGTGGAGGTGTCGCAGTTTAAAAGGTAAAACAAAAATCACCACATTTCCATGAAAAATGAGCCAAAAAGGCAAAAAAGCGACTTTCTCCTCTCCGAGGCACATGTTAAAAGGCTTGATAAAGTTTTTGGAAAGCAGCAGCACAAGCGTCAAGTGCGTGGACCCTAAGGTTTTTTTTTTATAGGCCTTTTTAGTCCCTTTTTATTAGGGGTTCAAGCACTTCAGTGCTGAAACCCTATTGTTATTGTTAATTTTCCCATCATGCAACATTCTCCACGTAAAACTGATCGGGCAGGACGAACCGTAAGTCGTAGAGACTTGAAACTTTGGGGGCTGGTAGTACTCTCACCGCCTACAGCCTCACCAAGGCACGCCCCGATTGGCCCATAGGTGGCGCTACAGCGGGCAAAAGTACGAAATGGCTCATAACTCCTCAACCGTCGGGCGTAGGCTCAAGTGTCTTACATCGTTGGAATCCTTGGCTCGAGCCGGACAAGATGCATGCCTCGGATTGGCTCGTCACCCTGGGTGCATTTTCGGGTATTTTGGGTTTTCCGTAAAACCTACTTTTGCGAACTAGTCCTAGGTTTTTGGGCCGGCCGGAACCAAACCAGTGCGGCAAGATTCTATGGAGTCCGAATGTCAATAATTATCAAAAAAAAGTGGAAATTTGGGTTCACGGTCCCTAAGGGCCGCCGAAACGTTCCGAGAGGGGGGGGCCCCTTTTACTAAATTGCCTATAACTCGTCAACGGAACGAGATATTTGCACCAAACTCAACGCGCCTGTGTGAGAGCTCATTCTGTGGTCGCGTGAAAAAGGACAGGGCTAACGGGCACTTGGTGGCGCTCTAACTGTTAAACAGGTGCCAAAATTATGTATTTCTATATGGCAAATCCCATGAAATGGCTGAAAGCGGCCCTCTTCCTGCCTGATTTGCATACAACCTCACAAAACCGGCCGTGCGCATGCGTCACCTGGCCCTAAAGAGGCCTGGAAGCTTTTATGGACGTCGGGCCACCGGTGGCCCTTTAACTGTTATAAAGGTGTAAAATGCTCTATAATATCCTATGCAAAATGACATTTAAATGACTGAAAAAGGGTCTGCTCTGCTCAAAACTTCACCAAATTAGCTGAGCATGTGCGCCATATTATTCCGAGGAAGCGTGCAAAGTTTGACGGAGATCGGGCCATCGGTGGAGGTGTCGCAGTTTAAAAGGTAAAACAAAAATCACCACATTTCCATGAAAAATGAGCCAAAAAGGCAAAAAAGCGACTTTCTCCTCTCCGAGGCACATGTTAAAAGGCTTGATAAAGTTTTTGGAAAGCAGCAGCACAAGCGTCAAGTGCGTGGACCCTAAGGTTTTTTTTTTATAGGCCTTTTTAGTCCCTTTTTATTAGGGGTTCAAGCACTTCAGTGCTGAAACCCTATTGTTATTGTTAATTTTCCCATCATGCAACATTCTCCACGTAAAACTGATCGGGCAGGACGAACCGTAAGTCGTAGAGACTTGAAACTTTGGGGGCTGGTAGTACTCTCACCGCCTACAGCCTCACCAAGGCACGCCCCGATTGGCCCATAGGTGGCGCTACAGCGGGCAAAAGTACGAAATGGCTCATAACTCCTCAACCGTCGGGCGTAGGCTCAAGTGTCTTACATTGTTGGAATCCTTGGCTCGAGCCGGACAAGATGCATGCCTCGGATTGGCTCGTCACCCTGGGTGCATTTTCGGGTATTTTGGGTTTTCCGTAAAACCTACTTTTGCGAACTAGTCCTAGGTTTTTGGGCCGGCCGGAACCAAACCAGTGCGGCAAGATTCTATGGAGTCCGAATGTCAATAATTATCAAAAAAAGTGGAAATTTGGGTTCACGGTCCCTAAGGGCCGCCGAAACGTTCCGAGTGGGAGGGGCCCCTTTTACTAAATTGCCTATAACTCGTCAACGGAACGAGATATTTGCACCAAACTCAACGCGCCTGTGTGAGAGCTCATTCTGTGGTCGCGTGAAAAAGGACAGGGCTAACGGGCACTTGGTGGCGCTCTAACTGTTAAACAGGTGCCAAAATTATGTATTTCTATATGGCAAATCCCATGAAATGGCTGAAAGCGGCCCTCTTCCTGCCTGATTTGCATACAACCTCACAAAACCGGCCGTGCGCATGCGTCACCTGGCCCTAAAGAGGCCTGGAAGCTTTTATGGACGTCGGGCCACCGGTGGCCCTTTAACTGTTATAAAGGTGTAAAATGCTCTATAATATCCTATGCAAAATGACATTTAAATGACTGAAAAAGGGTCTACTCTGCTCAAAACTTCACCAAATTAGCTGAGCATGTGCGCCATATTATTCCGAGGAAGCGTGCAAAGTTTGACGGAGATCGGGCCATCGGTGGAGGTGTCGCAGTTTAAAAGGTAAAACAAAAATCACCACATTTCCATGAAAAATGAGCCAAAAAGGCAAAAAAGCGACTTTCTCCTCTCCGAGGCACATGTTAAAAGGCTTGATAAAGTTTTTGGAAAGCAGCAGCACAAGCGTCAAGTGCGTGGACCCTAAGGTTTTTTTTTTATAGGCCTTTTTAGTCCCTTTTTATTAGGGGTTCAAGCACTTCAGTGCTGAAACCCTATTGTTATTGTTAATTTTCCCATCATGCAACATTCTCCACGTAAAACTGATCGGGCAGGACGAACCGTAAGTCGTAGAGACTTGAAACTTTGGGGGCTGGTAGTACTCTCACCGCCTACAGCCTCACCAAGGCACGCCCCGATTGGCCCATAGGTGGCGCTACAGCGGGCAAAAGTACGAAATGGCTCATAACTCCTCAACCGTCGGGCGTAGGCTCAAGTGTCTTACATCGTTGGAATCCTTGGCTCGAGCCGGACAAGATGCATGCCTCGGATTGGCTCGTCACCCTGGGTGCATTTTCGGGTATTTTGGGTTTTCCGTAAAACCTACTTTTGCGAACTAGTCCTAGGTTTTTGGGCCGGCCGGAACCAAACCAGTGCGGCAAGATTCTATGGAGTCCGAATGTCAATAATTATCAAAAAAAGTGGAAATTTGGGTTCACGGTCCCTAAGGGCCGCCGAAACGTTCCGAGTGGGAGGGGCCCCTTTTACTAAATTGCCTATAACTCGTCAACGGAACGAGATATTTGCACCAAACTCAACGCGCCTGTGTGAGAGCTCATTCTGTGGTCGCGTGAAAAAGGACAGGGCTAACGGGCACTTGGTGGCGCTCTAACTGTTAAACAGGTGCCAAAATTATGTATTTCTATATGGCAAATCCCATGAAATGGCTGAAAGCGGCCCTCTTCCTGCCTGATTTGCATACAACCTCACAAAACCGGCCGTGCGCATGCGTCACCTGGCCCTAAAGAGGCCTGGAAGCTTTTATGGACGTCGGGCCACCGGTGGCCCTTTAACTGTTATAAAGGTGTAAAATGCTCTATAATATCCTATGCAAAATGACATTTAAATGACTGAAAAAGGGTCTACTCTGCTCAAAACTTCACCAAATTAGCTGAGCATGTGCGCCATATTATTCCGAGGAAGCGTGCAAAGTTTGACGGAGATCGGGCCATCGGTGGAGGTGTCGCAGTTTAAAAGGTAAAACAAAAATCACCACATTTCCATGAAAAATGAGCCAAAAAGGCAAAAAAGCGACTTTCTCCTCTCCGAGGCACATGTTAAAAGGCTTGATAAAGTTTTTGGAAAGCAGCAGCACAAGCGTCAAGTGCGTGGACCCTAAGGTTTTTTTTTTATAGGCCTTTTTAGTCCCTTTTTATTAGGGGTTCAAGCACTTCAGTGCTGAAACCCTATTGTTATTGTTAATTTTCCCATCATGCAACATTCTCCACGTAAAACTGATCGGGCAGGACGAACCGTAAGTCGTAGAGACTTGAAACTTTGGGGGCTGGTAGTACTCTCACCGCCTACAGCCTCACCAAGGCACGCCCCGATTGGCCCATAGGTGGCGCTACAGCGGGCAAAAGTACGAAATGGCTCATAACTCCTCAACCGTCGGGCGTAGGCTCAAGTGTCTTACATCGTTGGAATCCTTGGCTCGAGCCGGACAAGATGCATGCCTCGGATTGGCTCGTCACCCTGGGTGCATTTTCGGGTATTTTGGGTTTTCCGTAAAACCTACTTTTGCGAACTAGTCCTAGGTTTTTGGGCCGGCCGGAACCAAACCAGTGCGGCAAGATTCTATGGAGTCCGAATGTCAATAATTATCAAAAAAAGTGGAAATTTGGGTTCACGGTCCCTAAGGGCCGCCGAAACGTTCCGAGTGGGAGGGGCCCCTTTTACTAAATTGCCTATAACTCGTCAACGGAACGAGATATTTGCACCAAACTCAACGCGCCTGTGTGAGAGCTCATTCTGTGGTCGCGTGAAAAAGGACAGGGCTAACGGGCACTTGGTGGCGCTCTAACTGTTAAACAGGTGCCAAAATTATGTATTTCTATATGGCAAATCCCATGAAATGGCTGAAAGCGGCCCTCTTCCTGCCTGATTTGCATACAACCTCACAAAACCGGCCGTGCGCATGCGTCACCTGGCCCTAAAGAGGCCTGGAAGCTTTTATGGACGTCGGGCCACCGGTGGCCCTTTAACTGTTATAAAGGTGTAAAATGCTCTATAATATCCTATGCAAAATGACATTTAAATGACTGAAAAAGGGTCTGCTCTGCTCAAAACTTCACCAAATTAGCTGAGCATGTGCGCCATATTATTCCGAGGAAGCGTGCAAAGTTTGACGGAGATCGGGCCATCGGTGGAGGTGTCGCAGTTTAAAAGGTAAAACAAAAATCACCACATTTCCATGAAAAATGAGCCAAAAAGGCAAAAAAGCGACTTTCTCCTCTCCGAGGCACATGTTAAAAGGCTTGATAAAGTTTTTGGAAAGCAGCAGCACAAGCGTCAAGTGCGTGGACCCTAAGGTTTTTTTTTTATAGGCCTTTTTAGTCCCTTTTTATTAGGGGTTCAAGCACTTCAGTGCTGAAACCCTATTGTTATTGTTAATTTTCCCATCATGCAACATTCTCCACGTAAAACTGATCGGGCAGGACGAACCGTAAGTCGTAGAGACTTGAAACTTTGGGGGCTGGTAGTACTCTCACCGCCTACAGCCTCACCAAGGCACGCCCCGATTGGCCCATAGGTGGCGCTACAGCGGGCAAAAGTACGAAATGGCTCATAACTCCTCAACCGTCGGGCGTAGGCTCAAGTGTCTTACATCGTTGGAATCCTTGGCTCGAGCCGGACAAGATGCATGCCTCGGATTGGCTCGTCACCCTGGGTGCATTTTCGGGTATTTTGGGTTTTCCGTAAAACCTACTTTTGCGAACTAGTCCTAGGTTTTTGGGCCGGCCGGAACCAAACCAGTGCGGCAAGATTCTATGGAGTCCGAATGTCAATAATTATCAAAAAAAAGTGGAAATTTGGGTTCACGGTCCCTAAGGGCCGCCGAAACGTTCCGAGTGGGAGGGGCCCCTTTTACTAAATTGCCTATAACTCGTCAACGGAACGAGAAATTTGCACCAAACTCAACGCGCCTGTGTGAGAGCTCATTCTGTGGTCGCGTGAAAAAGGACAGGGCTAACGGGCACTTGGTGGCGCTCTAACTGTTAAACAGGTGCCAAAATTATGTATTTCTATATGGCAAATCCCATGAAATGGCTGAAAGCGGCCCTCTTCCTGCCTGATTTGCATACAACCTCACAAAACCGGCCGTGCGCATGCGTCACCTGGCCCTAAAGAGGCCTGGAAGCTTTTATGGACGTCGGGCCACCGGTGGCCCTTTAACTGTTATAAAGGTGTAAAATGCTCTATAATATCCTATGCAAAATGACATTTAAATGACTGAAAAAGGGTCTGCTCTGCTCAAAACTTCACCAAATTAGCTGAGCATGTGCGCCATATTATTCCGAGGAAGCGTGCAAAGTTTGACGGAGATCGGGCCATCGGTGGAGGTGTCGCAGTTTAAAAGGTAAAACAAAAATCACCACATTTCCATGAAAAATGAGCCAAAAAGGCAAAAAAGCGACTTTCTCCTCTCCGAGGCACATGTTAAAAGGCTTGATAAAGTTTTTGGAAAGCAGCAGCACAAGCGTCAAGTGCGTGGACCCTAAGGTTTTTTTTTTATAGGCCTTTTTAGTCCCTTTTTATTAGGGGTTCAAGCACTTCAGTGCTGAAACCCTATTGTTATTGTTAATTTTCCCATCATGCAACATTCTCCACGTAAAACTGATCGGGCAGGACGAACCGTAAGTCGTAGAGACTTGAAACTTTGGGGGCTGGTAGTACTCTCACCGCCTACAGCCTCACCAAGGCACGCCCCGATTGGCCCATAGGTGGCGCTACAGCGGGCAAAAGTACGAAATGGCTCATAACTCCTCAACCGTCGGGCGTAGGCTCAAGTGTCTTACATCGTTGGAATCCTTGGCTCGAGCCGGACAAGATGCATGCCTCGGATTGGCTCGTCACCCTGGGTGCATTTTCGGGTATTTTGGGTTTTCCGTAAAACCTACTTTTGCGAACTAGTCCTAGGTTTTTGGGCCGGCCGGAACCAAACCAGTGCGGCAAGATTCTATGGAGTCCGAATGTCAATAATTATCAAAAAAAAGTGGAAATTTGGGTTCACGGTCCCTAAGGGCCGCCGAAACGTTCCGAGAGGGGGGGGGCCCTTTTACTAAATTGCCTATAACTCGTCAACGGAACGAGATATTTGCACCAAACTCAACGCGCCTGTGTGAGAGCTCATTCTGTGGTCGCGTGAAAAAGGACAGGGCTAACGGGCACTTGGTGGCGCTCTAACTGTTAAACAGGTGCCAAAATTATGTATTTCTATATGGCAAATCCCATGAAATGGCTGAAAGCGGCCCTCTTCCTGCCTGATTTGCATACAACCTCACAAAACCGGCCGTGCGCATGCGTCACCTGGCCCTAAAGAGGCCTGGAAGCTTTTATGGACGTCGGGCCACCGGTGGCCCTTTAACTGTTATAAAGGTGTAAAATGCTCTATAATATCCTATGCAAAATGACATTTAAATGACTGAAAAAGGGTCTGCTCTGCTCAAAACTTCACCAAATTAGCTGAGCATGTGCGCCATATTATTCCGAGGAAGCGTGCAAAGTTTGACGGAGATCGGGCCATCGGTGGAGGTGTCGCAGTTTAAAAGGTAAAACAAAAATCACCACATTTCCATGAAAAATGAGCCAAAAAGGCAAAAAAGCGACTTTCTCCTCTCCGAGGCACATGTTAAAAGGCTTGATAAAGTTTTTGGAAAGCAGCAGCACAAGCGTCAAGTGCGTGGACCCTAAGGTTTTTTTTTTATAGGCCTTTTTAGTCCCTTTTTATTAGGGGTTCAAGCACTTCAGTGCTGAAACCCTATTGTTATTGTTAATTTTCCCATCATGCAACATTCTCCACGTAAAACTGATCGGGCAGGACGAACCGTAAGTCGTAGAGACTTGAAACTTTGGGGGCTGGTAGTACTCTCACCGCCTACAGCCTCACCAAGGCACGCCCCGATTGGCCCATAGGTGGCGCTACAGCGGGCAAAAGTACGAAATGGCTCATAACTCCTCAACCGTCGGGCGTAGGCTCAAGTGTCTTACATCGTTGGAATCCTTGGCTCGAGCCGGACAAGATGCATGCCTCGGATTGGCTCGTCACCCTGGGTGCATTTTCGGGTATTTTGGGTTTTCCGTAAAACCTACTTTTGCGAACTAGTCCTAGGTTTTTGGGCCGGCCGGAACCAAACCAGTGCGGCAAGATTCTATGGAGTCCGAATGTCAATAATTATCAAAAAAAAGTGGAAATTTGGGTTCACGGTCCCTAAGGGCCGCCGAAACGTTCCGAGTGGGAGGGGCCCCTTTTACTAAATTGCCTATAACTCGTCAACGGAACGAGAAATTTGCACCAAACTCAACGCGCCTGTGTGAGAGCTCATTCTGTGGTCGCGTGAAAAAGGACAGGGCTAACGGGCACTTGGTGGCGCTCTAACTGTTAAACAGGTGCCAAAATTATGTATTTCTATATGGCAAATCCCATGAAATGGCTGAAAGCGGCCCTCTTCCTGCCTGATTTGCATACAACCTCACAAAACCGGCCGTGCGCATGCGTCACCTGGCCCTAAAGAGGCCTGGAAGCTTTTATGGACGTCGGGCCACCGGTGGCCCTTTAACTGTTATAAAGGTGTAAAATGCTCTATAATATCCTATGCAAAATGACATTTAAATGACTGAAAAAGGGTCTGCTCTGCTCAAAACTTCACCAAATTAGCTGAGCATGTGCGCCATATTATTCCGAGGAAGCGTGCAAAGTTTGACGGAGATCGGGCCATCGGTGGAGGTGTCGCAGTTTAAAAGGTAAAACAAAAATCACCACATTTCCATGAAAAATGAGCCAAAAAGGCAAAAAAGCGACTTTCTCCTCTCCGAGGCACATGTTAAAAGGCTTGATAAAGTTTTTGGAAAGCAGCAGCACAAGCGTCAAGTGCGTGGACCCTAAGGTTTTTTTTTTATAGGCCTTTTTAGTCCCTTTTTATTAGGGGTTCAAGCACTTCAGTGCTGAAACCCTATTGTTATTGTTAATTTTCCCATCATGCAACATTCTCCACGTAAAACTGATCGGGCAGGACGAACCGTAAGTCGTAGAGACTTGAAACTTTGGGGGCTGGTAGTACTCTCACCGCCTACAGCCTCACCAAGGCACGCCCCGATTGGCCCATAGGTGGCGCTACAGCGGGCAAAAGTACGAAATGGCTCATAACTCCTCAACCGTCGGGCGTAGGCTCAAGTGTCTTACATCGTTGGAATCCTTGGCTCGAGCCGGACAAGATGCATGCCTCGGATTGGCTCGTCACCCTGGGTGCATTTTCGGGTATTTTGGGTTTTCCGTAAAACCTACTTTTGCGAACTAGTCCTAGGTTTTTGGGCCGGCCGGAACCAAACCAGTGCGGCAAGATTCTATGGAGTCCGAATGTCAATAATTATCAAAAAAAAGTGGAAATTTGGGTTCACGGTCCCTAAGGGCCGCCGAAACGTTCCGAGAGGGGGGGGCCCCTTTTACTAAATTGCCTATAACTCGTCAACGGAACGAGATATTTGCACCAAACTCAACGCGCCTGTGTGAGAGCTCATTCTGTGGTCGCGTGAAAAAGGACAGGGCTAACGGGCACTTGGTGGCGCTCTAACTGTTAAACAGGTGCCAAAATTATGTATTTCTATATGGCAAATCCCATGAAATGGCTGAAAGCGGCCCTCTTCCTGCCTGATTTGCATACAACCTCACAAAACCGGCCGTGCGCATGCGTCACCTGGCCCTAAAGAGGCCTGGAAGCTTTTATGGACGTCGGGCCACCGGTGGCCCTTTAACTGTTATAAAGGTGTAAAATGCTCTATAATATCCTATGCAAAATGACATTTAAATGACTGAAAAAGGGTCTGCTCTGCTCAAAACTTCACCAAATTAGCTGAGCATGTGCGCCATATTATTCCGAGGAAGCGTGCAAAGTTTGACGGAGATCGGGCCATCGGTGGAGGTGTCGCAGTTTAAAAGGTAAAACAAAAATCACCACATTTCCATGAAAAATGAGCCAAAAAGGCAAAAAAGCGACTTTCTCCTCTCCGAGGCACATGTTAAAAGGCTTGATAAAGTTTTTGGAAAGCAGCAGCACAAGCGTCAAGTGCGTGGACCCTAAGGTTTTTTTTTTATAGGCCTTTTTAGTCCCTTTTTATTAGGGGTTCAAGCACTTCAGTGCTGAAACCCTATTGTTATTGTTAATTTTCCCATCATGCAACATTCTCCACGTAAAACTGATCGGGCAGGACGAACCGTAAGTCGTAGAGACTTGAAACTTTGGGGGCTGGTAGTACTCTCACCGCCTACAGCCTCACCAAGGCACGCCCCGATTGGCCCATAGGTGGCGCTACAGCGGGCAAAAGTACGAAATGGCTCATAACTCCTCAACCGTCGGGCGTAGGCTCAAGTGTCTTACATTGTTGGAATCCTTGGCTCGAGCCGGACAAGATGCATGCCTCGGATTGGCTCGTCACCCTGGGTGCATTTTCGGGTATTTTGGGTTTTCCGTAAAACCTACTTTTGCGAACTAGTCCTAGGTTTTTGGGCCGGCCGGAACCAAACCAGTGCGGCAAGATTCTATGGAGTCCGAATGTCAATAATTATCAAAAAAAGTGGAAATTTGGGTTCACGGTCCCTAAGGGCCGCCGAAACGTTCCGAGTGGGAGGGGCCCCTTTTACTAAATTGCCTATAACTCGTCAACGGAACGAGATATTTGCACCAAACTCAACGCGCCTGTGTGAGAGCTCATTCTGTGGTCGCGTGAAAAAGGACAGGGCTAACGGGCACTTGGTGGCGCTCTAACTGTTAAACAGGTGCCAAAATTATGTATTTCTATATGGCAAATCCCATGAAATGGCTGAAAGCGGCCCTCTTCCTGCCTGATTTGCATACAACCTCACAAAACCGGCCGTGCGCATGCGTCACCTGGCCCTAAAGAGGCCTGGAAGCTTTTATGGACGTCGGGCCACCGGTGGCCCTTTAACTGTTATAAAGGTGTAAAATGCTCTATAATATCCTATGCAAAATGACATTTAAATGACTGAAAAAGGGTCTACTCTGCTCAAAACTTCACCAAATTAGCTGAGCATGTGCGCCATATTATTCCGAGGAAGCGTGCAAAGTTTGACGGAGATCGGGCCATCGGTGGAGGTGTCGCAGTTTAAAAGGTAAAACAAAAATCACCACATTTCCATGAAAAATGAGCCAAAAAGGCAAAAAAGCGACTTTCTCCTCTCCGAGGCACATGTTAAAAGGCTTGATAAAGTTTTTGGAAAGCAGCAGCACAAGCGTCAAGTGCGTGGACCCTAAGGTTTTTTTTTTATAGGCCTTTTTAGTCCCTTTTTATTAGGGGTTCAAGCACTTCAGTGCTGAAACCCTATTGTTATTGTTAATTTTCCCATCATGCAACATTCTCCACGTAAAACTGATCGGGCAGGACGAACCGTAAGTCGTAGAGACTTGAAACTTTGGGGGCTGGTAGTACTCTCACCGCCTACAGCCTCACCAAGGCACGCCCCGATTGGCCCATAGGTGGCGCTACAGCGGGCAAAAGTACGAAATGGCTCATAACTCCTCAACCGTCGGGCGTAGGCTCAAGTGTCTTACATCGTTGGAATCCTTGGCTCGAGCCGGACAAGATGCATGCCTCGGATTGGCTCGTCACCCTGGGTGCATTTTCGGGTATTTTGGGTTTTCCGTAAAACCTACTTTTGCGAACTAGTCCTAGGTTTTTGGGCCGGCCGGAACCAAACCAGTGCGGCAAGATTCTATGGAGTCCGAATGTCAATAATTATCAAAAAAAGTGGAAATTTGGGTTCACGGTCCCTAAGGGCCGCCGAAACGTTCCGAGTGGGAGGGGCCCCTTTTACTAAATTGCCTATAACTCGTCAACGGAACGAGATATTTGCACCAAACTCAACGCGCCTGTGTGAGAGCTCATTCTGTGGTCGCGTGAAAAAGGACAGGGCTAACGGGCACTTGGTGGCGCTCTAACTGTTAAACAGGTGCCAAAATTATGTATTTCTATATGGCAAATCCCATGAAATGGCTGAAAGCGGCCCTCTTCCTGCCTGATTTGCATACAACCTCACAAAACCGGCCGTGCGCATGCGTCACCTGGCCCTAAAGAGGCCTGGAAGCTTTTATGGACGTCGGGCCACCGGTGGCCCTTTAACTGTTATAAAGGTGTAAAATGCTCTATAATATCCTATGCAAAATGACATTTAAATGACTGAAAAAGGGTCTACTCTGCTCAAAACTTCACCAAATTAGCTGAGCATGTGCGCCATATTATTCCGAGGAAGCGTGCAAAGTTTGACGGAGATCGGGCCATCGGTGGAGGTGTCGCAGTTTAAAAGGTAAAACAAAAATCACCACATTTCCATGAAAAATGAGCCAAAAAGGCAAAAAAGCGACTTTCTCCTCTCCGAGGCACATGTTAAAAGGCTTGATAAAGTTTTTGGAAAGCAGCAGCACAAGCGTCAAGTGCGTGGACCCTAAGGTTTTTTTTTTATAGGCCTTTTTAGTCCCTTTTTATTAGGGGTTCAAGCACTTCAGTGCTGAAACCCTATTGTTATTGTTAATTTTCCCATCATGCAACATTCTCCACGTAAAACTGATCGGGCAGGACGAACCGTAAGTCGTAGAGACTTGAAACTTTGGGGGCTGGTAGTACTCTCACCGCCTACAGCCTCACCAAGGCACGCCCCGATTGGCCCATAGGTGGCGCTACAGCGGGCAAAAGTACGAAATGGCTCATAACTCCTCAACCGTCGGGCGTAGGCTCAAGTGTCTTACATCGTTGGAATCCTTGGCTCGAGCCGGACAAGATGCATGCCTCGGATTGGCTCGTCACCCTGGGTGCATTTTCGGGTATTTTGGGTTTTCCGTAAAACCTACTTTTGCGAACTAGTCCTAGGTTTTTGGGCCGGCCGGAACCAAACCAGTGCGGCAAGATTCTATGGAGTCCGAATGTCAATAATTATCAAAAAAAGTGGAAATTTGGGTTCACGGTCCCTAAGGGCCGCCGAAACGTTCCGAGTGGGAGGGGCCCCTTTTACTAAATTGCCTATAACTCGTCAACGGAACGAGATATTTGCACCAAACTCAACGCGCCTGTGTGAGAGCTCATTCTGTGGTCGCGTGAAAAAGGACAGGGCTAACGGGCACTTGGTGGCGCTCTAACTGTTAAACAGGTGCCAAAATTATGTATTTCTATATGGCAAATCCCATGAAATGGCTGAAAGCGGCCCTCTTCCTGCCTGATTTGCATACAACCTCACAAAACCGGCCGTGCGCATGCGTCACCTGGCCCTAAAGAGGCCTGGAAGCTTTTATGGACGTCGGGCCACCGGTGGCCCTTTAACTGTTATAAAGGTGTAAAATGCTCTATAATATCCTATGCAAAATGACATTTAAATGACTGAAAAAGGGTCTGCTCTGCTCAAAACTTCACCAAATTAGCTGAGCATGTGCGCCATATTATTCCGAGGAAGCGTGCAAAGTTTGACGGAGATCGGGCCATCGGTGGAGGTGTCGCAGTTTAAAAGGTAAAACAAAAATCACCACATTTCCATGAAAAATGAGCCAAAAAGGCAAAAAAGCGACTTTCTCCTCTCCGAGGCACATGTTAAAAGGCTTGATAAAGTTTTTGGAAAGCAGCAGCACAAGCGTCAAGTGCGTGGACCCTAAGGTTTTTTTTTTATAGGCCTTTTTAGTCCCTTTTTATTAGGGGTTCAAGCACTTCAGTGCTGAAACCCTATTGTTATTGTTAATTTTCCCATCATGCAACATTCTCCACGTAAAACTGATCGGGCAGGACGAACCGTAAGTCGTAGAGACTTGAAACTTTGGGGGCTGGTAGTACTCTCACCGCCTACAGCCTCACCAAGGCACGCCCCGATTGGCCCATAGGTGGCGCTACAGCGGGCAAAAGTACGAAATGGCTCATAACTCCTCAACCGTCGGGCGTAGGCTCAAGTGTCTTACATCGTTGGAATCCTTGGCTCGAGCCGGACAAGATGCATGCCTCGGATTGGCTCGTCACCCTGGGTGCATTTTCGGGTATTTTGGGTTTTCCGTAAAACCTACTTTTGCGAACTAGTCCTAGGTTTTTGGGCCGGCCGGAACCAAACCAGTGCGGCAAGATTCTATGGAGTCCGAATGTCAATAATTATCAAAAAAAAGTGGAAATTTGGGTTCACGGTCCCTAAGGGCCGCCGAAACGTTCCGAGTGGGAGGGGCCCCTTTTACTAAATTGCCTATAACTCGTCAACGGAACGAGAAATTTGCACCAAACTCAACGCGCCTGTGTGAGAGCTCATTCTGTGGTCGCGTGAAAAAGGACAGGGCTAACGGGCACTTGGTGGCGCTCTAACTGTTAAACAGGTGCCAAAATTATGTATTTCTATATGGCAAATCCCATGAAATGGCTGAAAGCGGCCCTCTTCCTGCCTGATTTGCATACAACCTCACAAAACCGGCCGTGCGCATGCGTCACCTGGCCCTAAAGAGGCCTGGAAGCTTTTATGGACGTCGGGCCACCGGTGGCCCTTTAACTGTTATAAAGGTGTAAAATGCTCTATAATATCCTATGCAAAATGACATTTAAATGACTGAAAAAGGGTCTGCTCTGCTCAAAACTTCACCAAATTAGCTGAGCATGTGCGCCATATTATTCCGAGGAAGCGTGCAAAGTTTGACGGAGATCGGGCCATCGGTGGAGGTGTCGCAGTTTAAAAGGTAAAACAAAAATCACCACATTTCCATGAAAAATGAGCCAAAAAGGCAAAAAAGCGACTTTCTCCTCTCCGAGGCACATGTTAAAAGGCTTGATAAAGTTTTTGGAAAGCAGCAGCACAAGCGTCAAGTGCGTGGACCCTAAGGTTTTTTTTTTATAGGCCTTTTTAGTCCCTTTTTATTAGGGGTTCAAGCACTTCAGTGCTGAAACCCTATTGTTATTGTTAATTTTCCCATCATGCAACATTCTCCACGTAAAACTGATCGGGCAGGACGAACCGTAAGTCGTAGAGACTTGAAACTTTGGGGGCTGGTAGTACTCTCACCGCCTACAGCCTCACCAAGGCACGCCCCGATTGGCCCATAGGTGGCGCTACAGCGGGCAAAAGTACGAAATGGCTCATAACTCCTCAACCGTCGGGCGTAGGCTCAAGTGTCTTACATCGTTGGAATCCTTGGCTCGAGCCGGACAAGATGCATGCCTCGGATTGGCTCGTCACCCTGGGTGCATTTTCGGGTATTTTGGGTTTTCCGTAAAACCTACTTTTGCGAACTAGTCCTAGGTTTTTGGGCCGGCCGGAACCAAACCAGTGCGGCAAGATTCTATGGAGTCCGAATGTCAATAATTATCAAAAAAAAGTGGAAATTTGGGTTCACGGTCCCTAAGGGCCGCCGAAACGTTCCGAGAGGGGGGGGCCCCTTTTACTAAATTGCCTATAACTCGTCAACGGAACGAGATATTTGCACCAAACTCAACGCGCCTGTGTGAGAGCTCATTCTGTGGTCGCGTGAAAAAGGACAGGGCTAACGGGCACTTGGTGGCGCTCTAACTGTTAAACAGGTGCCAAAATTATGTATTTCTATATGGCAAATCCCATGAAATGGCTGAAAGCGGCCCTCTTCCTGCCTGATTTGCATACAACCTCACAAAACCGGCCGTGCGCATGCGTCACCTGGCCCTAAAGAGGCCTGGAAGCTTTTATGGACGTCGGGCCACCGGTGGCCCTTTAACTGTTATAAAGGTGTAAAATGCTCTATAATATCCTATGCAAAATGACATTTAAATGACTGAAAAAGGGTCTGCTCTGCTCAAAACTTCACCAAATTAGCTGAGCATGTGCGCCATATTATTCCGAGGAAGCGTGCAAAGTTTGACGGAGATCGGGCCATCGGTGGAGGTGTCGCAGTTTAAAAGGTAAAACAAAAATCACCACATTTCCATGAAAAATGAGCCAAAAAGGCAAAAAAGCGACTTTCTCCTCTCCGAGGCACATGTTAAAAGGCTTGATAAAGTTTTTGGAAAGCAGCAGCACAAGCGTCAAGTGCGTGGACCCTAAGGTTTTTTTTTTATAGGCCTTTTTAGTCCCTTTTTATTAGGGGTTCAAGCACTTCAGTGCTGAAACCCTATTGTTATTGTTAATTTTCCCATCATGCAACATTCTCCACGTAAAACTGATCGGGCAGGACGAACCGTAAGTCGTAGAGACTTGAAACTTTGGGGGCTGGTAGTACTCTCACCGCCTACAGCCTCACCAAGGCACGCCCCGATTGGCCCATAGGTGGCGCTACAGCGGGCAAAAGTACGAAATGGCTCATAACTCCTCAACCGTCGGGCGTAGGCTCAAGTGTCTTACATTGTTGGAATCCTTGGCTCGAGCCGGACAAGATGCATGCCTCGGATTGGCTCGTCACCCTGGGTGCATTTTCGGGTATTTTGGGTTTTCCGTAAAACCTACTTTTGCGAACTAGTCCTAGGTTTTTGGGCCGGCCGGAACCAAACCAGTGCGGCAAGATTCTATGGAGTCCGAATGTCAATAATTATCAAAAAAAGTGGAAATTTGGGTTCACGGTCCCTAAGGGCCGCCGAAACGTTCCGAGTGGGAGGGGCCCCTTTTACTAAATTGCCTATAACTCGTCAACGGAACGAGATATTTGCACCAAACTCAACGCGCCTGTGTGAGAGCTCATTCTGTGGTCGCGTGAAAAAGGACAGGGCTAACGGGCACTTGGTGGCGCTCTAACTGTTAAACAGGTGCCAAAATTATGTATTTCTATATGGCAAATCCCATGAAATGGCTGAAAGCGGCCCTCTTCCTGCCTGATTTGCATACAACCTCACAAAACCGGCCGTGCGCATGCGTCACCTGGCCCTAAAGAGGCCTGGAAGCTTTTATGGACGTCGGGCCACCGGTGGCCCTTTAACTGTTATAAAGGTGTAAAATGCTCTATAATATCCTATGCAAAATGACATTTAAATGACTGAAAAAGGGTCTACTCTGCTCAAAACTTCACCAAATTAGCTGAGCATGTGCGCCATATTATTCCGAGGAAGCGTGCAAAGTTTGACGGAGATCGGGCCATCGGTGGAGGTGTCGCAGTTTAAAAGGTAAAACAAAAATCACCACATTTCCATGAAAAATGAGCCAAAAAGGCAAAAAAGCGACTTTCTCCTCTCCGAGGCACATGTTAAAAGGCTTGATAAAGTTTTTGGAAAGCAGCAGCACAAGCGTCAAGTGCGTGGACCCTAAGGTTTTTTTTTTATAGGCCTTTTTAGTCCCTTTTTATTAGGGGTTCAAGCACTTCAGTGCTGAAACCCTATTGTTATTGTTAATTTTCCCATCATGCAACATTCTCCACGTAAAACTGATCGGGCAGGACGAACCGTAAGTCGTAGAGACTTGAAACTTTGGGGGCTGGTAGTACTCTCACCGCCTACAGCCTCACCAAGGCACGCCCCGATTGGCCCATAGGTGGCGCTACAGCGGGCAAAAGTACGAAATGGCTCATAACTCCTCAACCGTCGGGCGTAGGCTCAAGTGTCTTACATCGTTGGAATCCTTGGCTCGAGCCGGACAAGATGCATGCCTCGGATTGGCTCGTCACCCTGGGTGCATTTTCGGGTATTTTGGGTTTTCCGTAAAACCTACTTTTGCGAACTAGTCCTAGGTTTTTGGGCCGGCCGGAACCAAACCAGTGCGGCAAGATTCTATGGAGTCCGAATGTCAATAATTATCAAAAAAAGTGGAAATTTGGGTTCACGGTCCCTAAGGGCCGCCGAAACGTTCCGAGTGGGAGGGGCCCCTTTTACTAAATTGCCTATAACTCGTCAACGGAACGAGATATTTGCACCAAACTCAACGCGCCTGTGTGAGAGCTCATTCTGTGGTCGCGTGAAAAAGGACAGGGCTAACGGGCACTTGGTGGCGCTCTAACTGTTAAACAGGTGCCAAAATTATGTATTTCTATATGGCAAATCCCATGAAATGGCTGAAAGCGGCCCTCTTCCTGCCTGATTTGCATACAACCTCACAAAACCGGCCGTGCGCATGCGTCACCTGGCCCTAAAGAGGCCTGGAAGCTTTTATGGACGTCGGGCCACCGGTGGCCCTTTAACTGTTATAAAGGTGTAAAATGCTCTATAATATCCTATGCAAAATGACATTTAAATGACTGAAAAAGGGTCTACTCTGCTCAAAACTTCACCAAATTAGCTGAGCATGTGCGCCATATTATTCCGAGGAAGCGTGCAAAGTTTGACGGAGATCGGGCCATCGGTGGAGGTGTCGCAGTTTAAAAGGTAAAACAAAAATCACCACATTTCCATGAAAAATGAGCCAAAAAGGCAAAAAAGCGACTTTCTCCTCTCCGAGGCACATGTTAAAAGGCTTGATAAAGTTTTTGGAAAGCAGCAGCACAAGCGTCAAGTGCGTGGACCCTAAGGTTTTTTTTTTATAGGCCTTTTTAGTCCCTTTTTATTAGGGGTTCAAGCACTTCAGTGCTGAAACCCTATTGTTATTGTTAATTTTCCCATCATGCAACATTCTCCACGTAAAACTGATCGGGCAGGACGAACCGTAAGTCGTAGAGACTTGAAACTTTGGGGGCTGGTAGTACTCTCACCGCCTACAGCCTCACCAAGGCACGCCCCGATTGGCCCATAGGTGGCGCTACAGCGGGCAAAAGTACGAAATGGCTCATAACTCCTCAACCGTCGGGCGTAGGCTCAAGTGTCTTACATCGTTGGAATCCTTGGCTCGAGCCGGACAAGATGCATGCCTCGGATTGGCTCGTCACCCTGGGTGCATTTTCGGGTATTTTGGGTTTTCCGTAAAACCTACTTTTGCGAACTAGTCCTAGGTTTTTGGGCCGGCCGGAACCAAACCAGTGCGGCAAGATTCTATGGAGTCCGAATGTCAATAATTATCAAAAAAAGTGGAAATTTGGGTTCACGGTCCCTAAGGGCCGCCGAAACGTTCCGAGTGGGAGGGGCCCCTTTTACTAAATTGCCTATAACTCGTCAACGGAACGAGATATTTGCACCAAACTCAACGCGCCTGTGTGAGAGCTCATTCTGTGGTCGCGTGAAAAAGGACAGGGCTAACGGGCACTTGGTGGCGCTCTAACTGTTAAACAGGTGCCAAAATTATGTATTTCTATATGGCAAATCCCATGAAATGGCTGAAAGCGGCCCTCTTCCTGCCTGATTTGCATACAACCTCACAAAACCGGCCGTGCGCATGCGTCACCTGGCCCTAAAGAGGCCTGGAAGCTTTTATGGACGTCGGGCCACCGGTGGCCCTTTAACTGTTATAAAGGTGTAAAATGCTCTATAATATCCTATGCAAAATGACATTTAAATGACTGAAAAAGGGTCTGCTCTGCTCAAAACTTCACCAAATTAGCTGAGCATGTGCGCCATATTATTCCGAGGAAGCGTGCAAAGTTTGACGGAGATCGGGCCATCGGTGGAGGTGTCGCAGTTTAAAAGGTAAAACAAAAATCACCACATTTCCATGAAAAATGAGCCAAAAAGGCAAAAAAGCGACTTTCTCCTCTCCGAGGCACATGTTAAAAGGCTTGATAAAGTTTTTGGAAAGCAGCAGCACAAGCGTCAAGTGCGTGGACCCTAAGGTTTTTTTTTTATAGGCCTTTTTAGTCCCTTTTTATTAGGGGTTCAAGCACTTCAGTGCTGAAACCCTATTGTTATTGTTAATTTTCCCATCATGCAACATTCTCCACGTAAAACTGATCGGGCAGGACGAACCGTAAGTCGTAGAGACTTGAAACTTTGGGGGCTGGTAGTACTCTCACCGCCTACAGCCTCACCAAGGCACGCCCCGATTGGCCCATAGGTGGCGCTACAGCGGGCAAAAGTACGAAATGGCTCATAACTCCTCAACCGTCGGGCGTAGGCTCAAGTGTCTTACATTGTTGGAATCCTTGGCTCGAGCCGGACAAGATGCATGCCTCGGATTGGCTCGTCACCCTGGGTGCATTTTCGGGTATTTTGGGTTTTCCGTAAAACCTACTTTTGCGAACTAGTCCTAGGTTTTTGGGCCGGCCGGAACCAAACCAGTGCGGCAAGATTCTATGGAGTCCGAATGTCAATAATTATCAAAAAAAGTGGAAATTTGGGTTCACGGTCCCTAAGGGCCGCCGAAACGTTCCGAGTGGGAGGGGCCCCTTTTACTAAATTGCCTATAACTCGTCAACGGAACGAGATATTTGCACCAAACTCAACGCGCCTGTGTGAGAGCTCATTCTGTGGTCGCGTGAAAAAGGACAGGGCTAACGGGCACTTGGTGGCGCTCTAACTGTTAAACAGGTGCCAAAATTATGTATTTCTATATGGCAAATCCCATGAAATGGCTGAAAGCGGCCCTCTTCCTGCCTGATTTGCATACAACCTCACAAAACCGGCCGTGCGCATGCGTCACCTGGCCCTAAAGAGGCCTGGAAGCTTTTATGGACGTCGGGCCACCGGTGGCCCTTTAACTGTTATAAAGGTGTAAAATGCTCTATAATATCCTATGCAAAATGACATTTAAATGACTGAAAAAGGGTCTACTCTGCTCAAAACTTCACCAAATTAGCTGAGCATGTGCGCCATATTATTCCGAGGAAGCGTGCAAAGTTTGACGGAGATCGGGCCATCGGTGGAGGTGTCGCAGTTTAAAAGGTAAAACAAAAATCACCACATTTCCATGAAAAATGAGCCAAAAAGGCAAAAAAGCGACTTTCTCCTCTCCGAGGCACATGTTAAAAGGCTTGATAAAGTTTTTGGAAAGCAGCAGCACAAGCGTCAAGTGCGTGGACCCTAAGGTTTTTTTTTTATAGGCCTTTTTAGTCCCTTTTTATTAGGGGTTCAAGCACTTCAGTGCTGAAACCCTATTGTTATTGTTAATTTTCCCATCATGCAACATTCTCCACGTAAAACTGATCGGGCAGGACGAACCGTAAGTCGTAGAGACTTGAAACTTTGGGGGCTGGTAGTACTCTCACCGCCTACAGCCTCACCAAGGCACGCCCCGATTGGCCCATAGGTGGCGCTACAGCGGGCAAAAGTACGAAATGGCTCATAACTCCTCAACCGTCGGGCGTAGGCTCAAGTGTCTTACATCGTTGGAATCCTTGGCTCGAGCCGGACAAGATGCATGCCTCGGATTGGCTCGTCACCCTGGGTGCATTTTCGGGTATTTTGGGTTTTCCGTAAAACCTACTTTTGCGAACTAGTCCTAGGTTTTTGGGCCGGCCGGAACCAAACCAGTGCGGCAAGATTCTATGGAGTCCGAATGTCAATAATTATCAAAAAAAGTGGAAATTTGGGTTCACGGTCCCTAAGGGCCGCCGAAACGTTCCGAGTGGGAGGGGCCCCTTTTACTAAATTGCCTATAACTCGTCAACGGAACGAGATATTTGCACCAAACTCAACGCGCCTGTGTGAGAGCTCATTCTGTGGTCGCGTGAAAAAGGACAGGGCTAACGGGCACTTGGTGGCGCTCTAACTGTTAAACAGGTGCCAAAATTATGTATTTCTATATGGCAAATCCCATGAAATGGCTGAAAGCGGCCCTCTTCCTGCCTGATTTGCATACAACCTCACAAAACCGGCCGTGCGCATGCGTCACCTGGCCCTAAAGAGGCCTGGAAGCTTTTATGGACGTCGGGCCACCGGTGGCCCTTTAACTGTTATAAAGGTGTAAAATGCTCTATAATATCCTATGCAAAATGACATTTAAATGACTGAAAAAGGGTCTACTCTGCTCAAAACTTCACCAAATTAGCTGAGCATGTGCGCCATATTATTCCGAGGAAGCGTGCAAAGTTTGACGGAGATCGGGCCATCGGTGGAGGTGTCGCAGTTTAAAAGGTAAAACAAAAATCACCACATTTCCATGAAAAATGAGCCAAAAAGGCAAAAAAGCGACTTTCTCCTCTCCGAGGCACATGTTAAAAGGCTTGATAAAGTTTTTGGAAAGCAGCAGCACAAGCGTCAAGTGCGTGGACCCTAAGGTTTTTTTTTTATAGGCCTTTTTAGTCCCTTTTTATTAGGGGTTCAAGCACTTCAGTGCTGAAACCCTATTGTTATTGTTAATTTTCCCATCATGCAACATTCTCCACGTAAAACTGATCGGGCAGGACGAACCGTAAGTCGTAGAGACTTGAAACTTTGGGGGCTGGTAGTACTCTCACCGCCTACAGCCTCACCAAGGCACGCCCCGATTGGCCCATAGGTGGCGCTACAGCGGGCAAAAGTACGAAATGGCTCATAACTCCTCAACCGTCGGGCGTAGGCTCAAGTGTCTTACATCGTTGGAATCCTTGGCTCGAGCCGGACAAGATGCATGCCTCGGATTGGCTCGTCACCCTGGGTGCATTTTCGGGTATTTTGGGTTTTCCGTAAAACCTACTTTTGCGAACTAGTCCTAGGTTTTTGGGCCGGCCGGAACCAAACCAGTGCGGCAAGATTCTATGGAGTCCGAATGTCAATAATTATCAAAAAAAGTGGAAATTTGGGTTCACGGTCCCTAAGGGCCGCCGAAACGTTCCGAGTGGGAGGGGCCCCTTTTACTAAATTGCCTATAACTCGTCAACGGAACGAGATATTTGCACCAAACTCAACGCGCCTGTGTGAGAGCTCATTCTGTGGTCGCGTGAAAAAGGACAGGGCTAACGGGCACTTGGTGGCGCTCTAACTGTTAAACAGGTGCCAAAATTATGTATTTCTATATGGCAAATCCCATGAAATGGCTGAAAGCGGCCCTCTTCCTGCCTGATTTGCATACAACCTCACAAAACCGGCCGTGCGCATGCGTCACCTGGCCCTAAAGAGGCCTGGAAGCTTTTATGGACGTCGGGCCACCGGTGGCCCTTTAACTGTTATAAAGGTGTAAAATGCTCTATAATATCCTATGCAAAATGACATTTAAATGACTGAAAAAGGGTCTGCTCTGCTCAAAACTTCACCAAATTAGCTGAGCATGTGCGCCATATTATTCCGAGGAAGCGTGCAAAGTTTGACGGAGATCGGGCCATCGGTGGAGGTGTCGCAGTTTAAAAGGTAAAACAAAAATCACCACATTTCCATGAAAAATGAGCCAAAAAGGCAAAAAAGCGACTTTCTCCTCTCCGAGGCACATGTTAAAAGGCTTGATAAAGTTTTTGGAAAGCAGCAGCACAAGCGTCAAGTGCGTGGACCCTAAGGTTTTTTTTTTATAGGCCTTTTTAGTCCCTTTTTATTAGGGGTTCAAGCACTTCAGTGCTGAAACCCTATTGTTATTGTTAATTTTCCCATCATGCAACATTCTCCACGTAAAACTGATCGGGCAGGACGAACCGTAAGTCGTAGAGACTTGAAACTTTGGGGGCTGGTAGTACTCTCACCGCCTACAGCCTCACCAAGGCACGCCCCGATTGGCCCATAGGTGGCGCTACAGCGGGCAAAAGTACGAAATGGCTCATAACTCCTCAACCGTCGGGCGTAGGCTCAAGTGTCTTACATTGTTGGAATCCTTGGCTCGAGCCGGACAAGATGCATGCCTCGGATTGGCTCGTCACCCTGGGTGCATTTTCGGGTATTTTGGGTTTTCCGTAAAACCTACTTTTGCGAACTAGTCCTAGGTTTTTGGGCCGGCCGGAACCAAACCAGTGCGGCAAGATTCTATGGAGTCCGAATGTCAATAATTATCAAAAAAAGTGGAAATTTGGGTTCACGGTCCCTAAGGGCCGCCGAAACGTTCCGAGTGGGAGGGGCCCCTTTTACTAAATTGCCTATAACTCGTCAACGGAACGAGATATTTGCACCAAACTCAACGCGCCTGTGTGAGAGCTCATTCTGTGGTCGCGTGAAAAAGGACAGGGCTAACGGGCACTTGGTGGCGCTCTAACTGTTAAACAGGTGCCAAAATTATGTATTTCTATATGGCAAATCCCATGAAATGGCTGAAAGCGGCCCTCTTCCTGCCTGATTTGCATACAACCTCACAAAACCGGCCGTGCGCATGCGTCACCTGGCCCTAAAGAGGCCTGGAAGCTTTTATGGACGTCGGGCCACCGGTGGCCCTTTAACTGTTATAAAGGTGTAAAATGCTCTATAATATCCTATGCAAAATGACATTTAAATGACTGAAAAAGGGTCTACTCTGCTCAAAACTTCACCAAATTAGCTGAGCATGTGCGCCATATTATTCCGAGGAAGCGTGCAAAGTTTGACGGAGATCGGGCCATCGGTGGAGGTGTCGCAGTTTAAAAGGTAAAACAAAAATCACCACATTTCCATGAAAAATGAGCCAAAAAGGCAAAAAAGCGACTTTCTCCTCTCCGAGGCACATGTTAAAAGGCTTGATAAAGTTTTTGGAAAGCAGCAGCACAAGCGTCAAGTGCGTGGACCCTAAGGTTTTTTTTTTATAGGCCTTTTTAGTCCCTTTTTATTAGGGGTTCAAGCACTTCAGTGCTGAAACCCTATTGTTATTGTTAATTTTCCCATCATGCAACATTCTCCACGTAAAACTGATCGGGCAGGACGAACCGTAAGTCGTAGAGACTTGAAACTTTGGGGGCTGGTAGTACTCTCACCGCCTACAGCCTCACCAAGGCACGCCCCGATTGGCCCATAGGTGGCGCTACAGCGGGCAAAAGTACGAAATGGCTCATAACTCCTCAACCGTCGGGCGTAGGCTCAAGTGTCTTACATCGTTGGAATCCTTGGCTCGAGCCGGACAAGATGCATGCCTCGGATTGGCTCGTCACCCTGGGTGCATTTTCGGGTATTTTGGGTTTTCCGTAAAACCTACTTTTGCGAACTAGTCCTAGGTTTTTGGGCCGGCCGGAACCAAACCAGTGCGGCAAGATTCTATGGAGTCCGAATGTCAATAATTATCAAAAAAAGTGGAAATTTGGGTTCACGGTCCCTAAGGGCCGCCGAAACGTTCCGAGTGGGAGGGGCCCCTTTTACTAAATTGCCTATAACTCGTCAACGGAACGAGATATTTGCACCAAACTCAACGCGCCTGTGTGAGAGCTCATTCTGTGGTCGCGTGAAAAAGGACAGGGCTAACGGGCACTTGGTGGCGCTCTAACTGTTAAACAGGTGCCAAAATTATGTATTTCTATATGGCAAATCCCATGAAATGGCTGAAAGCGGCCCTCTTCCTGCCTGATTTGCATACAACCTCACAAAACCGGCCGTGCGCATGCGTCACCTGGCCCTAAAGAGGCCTGGAAGCTTTTATGGACGTCGGGCCACCGGTGGCCCTTTAACTGTTATAAAGGTGTAAAATGCTCTATAATATCCTATGCAAAATGACATTTAAATGACTGAAAAAGGGTCTACTCTGCTCAAAACTTCACCAAATTAGCTGAGCATGTGCGCCATATTATTCCGAGGAAGCGTGCAAAGTTTGACGGAGATCGGGCCATCGGTGGAGGTGTCGCAGTTTAAAAGGTAAAACAAAAATCACCACATTTCCATGAAAAATGAGCCAAAAAGGCAAAAAAGCGACTTTCTCCTCTCCGAGGCACATGTTAAAAGGCTTGATAAAGTTTTTGGAAAGCAGCAGCACAAGCGTCAAGTGCGTGGACCCTAAGGTTTTTTTTTTATAGGCCTTTTTAGTCCCTTTTTATTAGGGGTTCAAGCACTTCAGTGCTGAAACCCTATTGTTATTGTTAATTTTCCCATCATGCAACATTCTCCACGTAAAACTGATCGGGCAGGACGAACCGTAAGTCGTAGAGACTTGAAACTTTGGGGGCTGGTAGTACTCTCACCGCCTACAGCCTCACCAAGGCACGCCCCGATTGGCCCATAGGTGGCGCTACAGCGGGCAAAAGTACGAAATGGCTCATAACTCCTCAACCGTCGGGCGTAGGCTCAAGTGTCTTACATCGTTGGAATCCTTGGCTCGAGCCGGACAAGATGCATGCCTCGGATTGGCTCGTCACCCTGGGTGCATTTTCGGGTATTTTGGGTTTTCCGTAAAACCTACTTTTGCGAACTAGTCCTAGGTTTTTGGGCCGGCCGGAACCAAACCAGTGCGGCAAGATTCTATGGAGTCCGAATGTCAATAATTATCAAAAAAAGTGGAAATTTGGGTTCACGGTCCCTAAGGGCCGCCGAAACGTTCCGAGTGGGAGGGGCCCCTTTTACTAAATTGCCTATAACTCGTCAACGGAACGAGATATTTGCACCAAACTCAACGCGCCTGTGTGAGAGCTCATTCTGTGGTCGCGTGAAAAAGGACAGGGCTAACGGGCACTTGGTGGCGCTCTAACTGTTAAACAGGTGCCAAAATTATGTATTTCTATATGGCAAATCCCATGAAATGGCTGAAAGCGGCCCTCTTCCTGCCTGATTTGCATACAACCTCACAAAACCGGCCGTGCGCATGCGTCACCTGGCCCTAAAGAGGCCTGGAAGCTTTTATGGACGTCGGGCCACCGGTGGCCCTTTAACTGTTATAAAGGTGTAAAATGCTCTATAATATCCTATGCAAAATGACATTTAAATGACTGAAAAAGGGTCTACTCTGCTCAAAACTTCACCAAATTAGCTGAGCATGTGCGCCATATTATTCCGAGGAAGCGTGCAAAGTTTGACGGAGATCGGGCCATCGGTGGAGGTGTCGCAGTTTAAAAGGTAAAACAAAAATCACCACATTTCCATGAAAAATGAGCCAAAAAGGCAAAAAAGCGACTTTCTCCTCTCCGAGGCACATGTTAAAAGGCTTGATAAAGTTTTTGGAAAGCAGCAGCACAAGCGTCAAGTGCGTGGACCCTAAGGTTTTTTTTTTATAGGCCTTTTTAGTCCCTTTTTATTAGGGGTTCAAGCACTTCAGTGCTGAAACCCTATTGTTATTGTTAATTTTCCCATCATGCAACATTCTCCACGTAAAACTGATCGGGCAGGACGAACCGTAAGTCGTAGAGACTTGAAACTTTGGGGGCTGGTAGTACTCTCACCGCCTACAGCCTCACCAAGGCACGCCCCGATTGGCCCATAGGTGGCGCTACAGCGGGCAAAAGTACGAAATGGCTCATAACTCCTCAACCGTCGGGCGTAGGCTCAAGTGTCTTACATCGTTGGAATCCTTGGCTCGAGCCGGACAAGATGCATGCCTCGGATTGGCTTGCCCTTCAGGCTCCAATTTCGAGTAAATTGCGTTTTTGTGTAAAACCTACTTTTGCTAACTACTCCTAGGTTTTTGGCCTGATTGGAACCAAACCACTGCAGAAATATTCACTGGAGTCTGATTGTCAATAATCATAAAAAAAAAAATTCAATTTCAATTGTCGGTTGCTAAGGGGAACCAAAACGTTTGATGGCACCAGAGCCACTTTTACTAAAATGGTTATAACTTGTGAACGGAAAGAGATATTTTCGCTAAATTTGGGACACATGTTCATGAGCACAATCTGAGGTGGCATGAAAAAAATTGCGACGATTGGCCACTTGGTGGCGCTATAACATGGAAAAAAATCATGACAATGGTAATAACCACATCCAAACGTTAGTCTAATGAAAGATGGCATGCAGTGTCTTTGTCCAGGGTACCTTGATAGTCTATGAGAACATTGGTGTAGCTAAAAAAACTCAGTATACGTCATCAGCAAAATGCCCTGAAGGAGCCTGAGACTTTTCAAGCCAGCGTTTTTTCACAGGAGTGACCTCCTTATACTCCTGAATCCTTGCCGAGTCCAACAATACCAAACATGCCAGGTTTTGCCTTTTGGTTTTGTAACGTGTCATTTAGAGCTTAAAAAGAATTACTGTTATCTTCAAAGACCATTAGTCCGATCGAGACAAAAAAAAAAAAACACAGGCAATTTGAAAACATAAGTAAATAGCTAAACAATAATGCCCAAATGTCAAAATTATGATAGAAACTAAAAAAAAAAAAAAATCCAATCAATATCACCGATGCATAATTTTTATGCTCTCATAAATATAAGTGTCTCAACTTCAAAACAAAATGAGATATTTACAAAAAATTTGAGACATGTATATGGGCACACTTTTAGGACTAGTAATAAAACTACATTTAATCAAAAAAATTAAAAGTTAATTAACCTAACATTCATTCCAAATATCAAAATCAACAATTTACTATATATAGTGCTATTAAATGTTCCTTAAAATATTTTTTAAAACTCATTTTTCTTGTGTAGAGTGTCTCTTGTCAAAATGTGTAATATCAATGGTAAATCCTTCAATAGTTTCATTCTTCTTTACATTTTACAGTCCGATGTTTTGCAGTGGTTTTCGAAATAAAATAAAAATCCCTTTTATGCATGCCTGCTGTTAAAATCATGACTAGCACTACTATACAAAAATTGAGAGTAAAGGAAATTAGGAATTCTAGACACAGAAATATTTATTATAAAACAAAGCAGAGACAATCTTTCACCTGTACATTTTTTGTCTATATGCACTCGACCAAACAACTGGGCCATAATCTAAGCTAGAACCATTGTTTTAGAAATACATTTGTAACCCGGGTAACCCAGGCCACCAGTAAATGACTTGAGAGTTGGAAAAAGTTAAGAAATATAAAGAATTAAAGTGTTCTACAAAGAAACGCGATTCATCCAATCACTGATTGTGCTGCATTGACTGACAGCCCTAAGAACCAACAGTAGCGGCATGTTCATTAGGCCCGCCCACAGTTCGCGCCGGTGCCGTCGTCAGCATTCAACAGACGAAATCAGATGAGAACAGGTCAGACAGGCAGCAGCACACGGAGCATTTCTCCACAAACTTCTTTCACAAAATCATAATCGAACGGGAACTGTGATTGAGTGCACTTGGAAACTTTGGATACGTCAGGCTGGTGTGTTGTCATAGAGAGAAAAGTGGAGTGGAAATCTGTATTGAATTTGGTTTTGGTGAGTGATTTTTAAAAATATTAAATCTGAATATAAAAAGACATATGAAAGATATAGCTAGGTATGTCAATTTCAGAAATGATTTGATATGAGTAGGCCGCACTCACAGCACGAGCTGAGCTAGTTAGCTAACGCTAAAGCTACCACATGTAACGATGCTTATTGTATCATCATGAGTTGAGACAATGAGTGTTTTATGAGTGTTGATCTGTTCTATAAATGTCGATAAGTTAGATTAATGAGTCATTTGAGATGCGCATACTTAACGTTAATTATTGTACGTTTGTCTTGTCTTTTGCAAGGCTGTGTTTCCTTATTCTCAGTTTATTCCTATGTGAAAGTGATCCGCAAGTATCCTGTTTTGAAACTATCAACTGGTAAGATGTCTTCAATCAATCACTAAATCCCATGAATCAAAGTCCTTTGAGTCCGAAAAACAAAAGAAAATTGATTTATTTTTTCTTCTGAAATGGACAGACTTTGTTTTTTGTACTTGAACTGATCGGAGAAATTTGAACAACTCTTTAAACTGAATCCTTTGATTCACGATATTTGTTCAACTGAGTAGTTTTATTCATGAACTTTGTTCAACTGAATCTTTTCATCTTTCCAGCATTTCCAATTCATATTGTGGAATATACTGTTTACTATTGACAGTAAATGTGTTTATTGGAAGGAATTCTGAATCATTGTGTTTTGACTCGAATCCAATATCTAATTACATTTCTTTTTTTACATTTCATCATTCATTCATCCCAAAAGAAATGACTAGTCGTTAAGGCTGTAAGGTTAGTCAACCAGAGAAATCCTTAGTCAACCAAAGTCCTGTCCTGCACAACGATCAGTCAATAAAATAAAAATAAAAAAAGATGCGATGTTTTGCATTTTTATTGAACATTTATTAAACAATTGTCATAGAGCATTTATAAAACAACAACAAAAAATCAATACTACATAAAACTATAATAATAAAATTAGTTGAAAAGTGAATTTAGTAGTGATTTTTTTTAACTGCAAAGTGAGAAGTTCTGTCCTAGATCTATAGTGACCGTCACAATCGCGCACCTGAAAAATCATAACAAAAGCTCTAGTTTATACTGGTGTATATTCTTCTTTACTTTCAAAGCTTTGTGTTAACTTTTGTTCAGCCGATCTAGGCATTTTAAAACACACAAACCCAAATAGCCTAAAAAACAATCCTAATAATTATAGGCTGTACAGTAGGAAGGCATATAGGTTTATTTTCATTTTGTAACATTATTTAGGCTATTTTCAAACGCGTCAAGTGTACAAATAAAAACATAAAACACAATCTATTGAGTCAGTCTAATAAAGCCGTTAAAGCTACTTACAGATTTGCAGGCCTAGTCCACCTTTTTTATGTTGTGGACCAAAAACACTAACATTTCCACATTCTTGGGTAAAAGACAGCTCCTCGACTTAACAATAAATCCTGCTTTGGAAAATATGTGCTCTAGAGGAGTGGAGGTTGAAGGGATGCAGAGCAGGCGTCTTTTGCGCGCTCAAGTTCGTTATTTCAAATGTAGGCACGCGGCATGTGCGCTGATAATGGAAGCGACACGCTCATTTTTTCCAAGCGCGTTCGTGCCGCATCGAGATAAAAACATCTTAACTTTTCAGAATGCTGCAAGCGCACCGTAGGTCATGTAACAAGAACCTTAACAACAACAACAACAAGCTTAGAAACAACAGACGCCTCCGGAGCGCAACCGCCCTAGCGCTTTGGAAAAAGGAGAACGCGCCGCGCCTAGCGTTTTCTACGCCTATATGTGAATGGCGCAGCAGCATAGCTTGCACTCCACAGTCTTGTCTTTTTTTGTAAAATGCAGCCAGAGAAAAGATTTAGATTTCTTGGAGATTTTGTTGACTAAAGCCAAAACAAATAGCATTCTAACTGAATGAATACAGCAAAACTACCTATATTCCTTACTGAGCGCGAAGCAGCAGTGCAGCCAGCCGCAGGTGCGGTTCCCGAGTGTTCTACGTGCTGCGCTAAACTGGTGCAGAATAGCCTAAATTAAAACATTTAAATTTGGGGATAAATTTCTTTCTGCGCATGAGCACTTTCAGTTGTATTATGTGTGATGAGTTACGGTTTCAGCCGTTCCTTTGAAAATGGCTGAGGGTCGAAAGAGAAAAAATGTATACGAAGTGTATGATAAGAAGAGAAAGGCCGCAGAATATAGAAACAAGACCAGAGTGATTTTGGGTGAATATTTCACACCCTGGCGTGCGCTAAAAGCACAGGTTGGGCTTCCCACTGATGCCGTAGTCGCGAAAATTCTACTAGACGGGTAAAGTTTGTAGGGATGCTCCGATCAGGATTTTTGCAGCCGATACCGATTGCCGATTTATTGTCATGGTGATCGGCCGATACCGATCCCGATTAGTGCTGCCACTAACGACTAATTTTCTAACGACTAATCTTTCGACTAATTTTTCGATTAGTCGACTAATCTAAACGACTAATTAAAAAAAAAATCAAGTGTTTATTTCGTTGTGTCCATTTTATTTTGAACTCAACTGAAGGGCCAAAACATAAAATGTCACCTGTTCAAAAACATTATGTATTAACAATCTAAGCATTAAGTATCTGCATTTCCATTAGGCTATACCATATTGGTCAGAGTCCTAATCTAATCCTCTAATAACAAACATGTATGTATTACTTAAATTAGCTCTCAGGCACGCAGTTATGTAGCTCGCGTTTACACCTGCGTGCATGGCGGGCCCGTACCGCGGTTCGCGGGAATGTGAAAGCAACACGGACTCGGGAGCGCTTGTTCAGGAAGTTAAGTAACCTGCCCATGCGTTTTAGCTGATTATGATGCATTTAGTTAAATAAAACACATGTAAGGGATGATAGTGTTGATGATTTACCTTGGATACGCGAGAGTTGAGTCTGCAGTGTATTCGCGCATTGCGCGTGCAATCAGGGCAACACATTTGGAAATCCACTGTCTCCTCAAAAGAGTCCGTTTGAAAAACACAATATATTGACCCGCGTCCTGTTTTCTATCATGCGCCGTGCACGTTTGCTATGGCATAAGATGCACGCAAACTCAACAGGGTTCGATAGAATTGAGTGTGAAACCAGACCAACGCTGCGGGGGGCGCCGGGAACAATCGCGCTCGCGCTCGGACCGCAGCAAACGAGCCCACTGTGAAAGCTCCGTCACCTGCCGCCGCAATTTTTCATATCAAAGCAGTGAAGGCGGGCGGGAACGTGAAGGAAAATTATAGCAGATAAACCAGCAGGGCGCGCATGGCGCACAGACTGGTGTGTGGAGGTGAATTAAAGTGAGCCGTTTGTGACGGGAGACCAAAAATAAATAGCGGTCAATAGTAAAACGACACGTCGACTAAAAAAATTGCCGTCGACTAATTTGCATGGTCGATTACGTCGACTAAGTCGACTAATCGCGGCAGCACTAATCCCGATACCGATGCTTAATATAAGACAAAGATAAATACAAACAAAATGGAGCACTCTGATGCAGCCCACAAGGTTTAATTAAACATTGTCCAATAGTAAACTTTGGAGGACAAAATAAACATTTAAATACCTAAAATAGAGAGTCTGATGTAACTTTAACCTGGTCTAATACAAGTCTAAGCAGGACAAAATTAATTTAATTAGATTAATTATTAATTTAATTAGAACAAATTGGAGTAGTTTGATGCTACTCATTAGAAGGGATGGGCATTTCAAGCAAAAATAATATTCGAAGATCTGGGTATTATTCGCTTATTCGAAAATCGCACCCCTCCCCCATATGCACGCACACATGCATAGGCCACACACATGAGAAAAGCGGAGTGGTGTGACGTTTAAATATAACTTAAAAACATAAATATACGTTTCATATTTATGTTTTATAGTAGGCTAATATAGTGTTCTTTTTAAAAAAAAAGTCATATGTTGATTATATTAAAAGGGAACCGCATGAGATGAGTAAGATAGGATCATAAGATGCCCAATATATCGGAAAACATTTGGAATGGGTCAGGCATGATTTTGACCACTTAATTAAGTTTTGTTTTGTAGAAAGCCATTCTTTAAAGTGAATTTCGTTTTGTAAAAATTGTATCTTAATTTCAAACTATGTTTCATCATCCATTTGCCTGAATTTAATAAATAATAAGCGAAATATAGCAGACAATATAATCAGGACACGGACACGCCGGCGCGTGAACTGGAGCGCGTCTCATAAGTGAACCGAACCTCAACTTGCCTCACATACCTGAGAATGTATAGTTCAGGCTTGAAATGTCTACTTAAAAAAAACAACAACTATTTAAATAATAATAAATGGGCTACTCTCTGCTTAGGCTAATCCGTATGAAGTGTGCATTTCTCTCTATAAGCGCGTTCACTATGCGAAGATGGCGTCAACATCGCCAACTGTATCGTTGCAGTTTATTAATAAACAATTAAAATGTATCATGCTGCATAAACATTACTTTTGCCGGTTCTTTGTGGCAAGCTTTATGCATGCGCTTGATATGCGAAATATAGGCAATATAGCCTATTATGATGACGCTCATTATGGTTTAATATTTTCTCACATATATATATTTAATTAAATTAATATAGATATGCGATTAGACTATTCGCTTAAATGAACTACTACTAGTCGACTAGAAAAAAACTTTAGTCGTGCACGGGCAGCCCAACTTATTTAACATATTTTCTAACCAGCATGTCACTGCGGGCGTTCTGAGCGAGTGGCGCTGTGGACTGAGCGAGCGAAGCATACTCTTCAAAAAGGCGCTCTCTCTGGAGGACAATGATCCTCCATGTGAGATTCCTTTGAAACATACACGGCAAATAGCAAATTTTTTTCATTGTTTCTCGACACATCATAGCAGCCTAATTCCACACCGGCGATGACATGACTGCCAAAACATTTAAGTCCCCACGCATCATATAGGCTACCTCCTCACATTTTGACGTCATCAAATTGTGATCGGTTTGTGAGATCGGCCAAGTTGAGTGAGTACCGATCGAGTCATAAAATGTGATGATCGCCCGATACCGATCTCCGGCCGATCGATCGGAGCATCCCTAAAAAATCCATTTAAAATCACTGCTAGTAAAAGTTAAGATATGATTAGCGATGCTAGCCCTGGCACAAGTCATGCACGGCGTAGACACGGTAAACATCTCAATTTGTCTAAAGTAGCCTTATGACCAAATGCTAAATGATATTACGCTGAAATATTCTAAAACCTTGTGTGTTCATTTTCGATAATTCCAATGTATTCACCATAGTATTTATTACACAAATGCAACAAGCTACTTCTCCATTGCATATCATGTCTCGAGTCCTCGGTCACTCAATCGATCAGTATAATAAGTAAATAAAACACAGAAGGGCATTTGACATTTTGTCTTGCATGAATGCTTTTGAGTTAGTTTATAATTTGCTACATAATTGTGCCACCAAACGTGACTACCCAAATATGGATGCCCTTCCAAACAATCTACTTTGCATATCTGTGCGCCCTCTCGGGAGCAAATAGTGTTGCGCATGTGCATTTTAAAAAAAAATTGGAGAGGGCGGGTCTTCTCTAAAATTCGGAAAGATCCTCCGCTATACCTTTAACATTGTGTCGAATAACATGGATTCATTGATTGTAATGACATTAGGGATGCACGATGATATCGGGACAACATCGGTATCGGCCGATAAAAGCTTAAAATGACCATCATCGGCATCAGCCGATATGAATATTTCTGCCGATGAGCCTTGCCGATAGGGTGGCGTGTTTCCTATGCGCACGTGACGCGAACGAAGCATGAGCGCCAGCAACTTAAACTTCCAACTAGGGATGTGCGTCTCACAGTTTTTGATCGTGGATGATTAAAATGTCTCCACGATCTGCTTTTGAAAAAAAAACATAGTATCGTGCATTCAATCAGTTCAATTCTGGCGCCTTCATCTCAACATACTGTACAACGCGACGTACATTCACATCACATCACATGTAAACGCAGAGGTAGAGTTACACTCACGGGACACGGGACACCGCAATTCACAAAAGTTCATTATTTGCATGTGCGTCAAAGTCTTGCTAGTTAAACATGTCATACACGTGCTGATGCGCTGTTCTAACATCCGCTTTTCTGAGCACGTTACACCCGACGCTCACATGAACTAAAAGCCAGTCACAGAGTCTGCATACTGGACTAATCTTTCGAGTCTTATTGCGCTAATACTGTCAAATACACACACGGTTTACATAAACAAAGTTGGTTATGTCTAAAGTGAAAGCAAACAGAGAAAATCTGCTTGTCAAATGCGTGTATATTAGACGCGTCGCGTGCAGTTCTTAAAGAGACAGTATAATATGCTGCCGCTTGTCCTTAAAGAGATACTGCACCCAGAAATAAAAATTCTGTCATTATTTACTCACTCTAATGTTGTTCCAAACCTGTATTCATTTCTTTCTTGTGCTTAAATATACAATGGAAGTCACTGAAGTACAGCAACTGTTTGGTTAGCCACATTCTTCCAAATAACTTTTATAATTTCAACAGAAGAAAGAAACTTGAGAGAGTAAATGATGACAATTTAAATTTTCGGGAGAACTATAGGGGCTCGACAGCCTTAGTCAACGGGTTGGCGCGTATGGTTGGGTCGCGGAGAGATTGTGATATTGTGGTTAGGTCTCAGCAGCAGGAGGGATGTAGAGGTCAGTAAGCTGGGCTGAGTTGAGTGGGGGACGGAGGGGGGTGACTCTGGGACGCCAGAGTCACTGTCGAGCCCTCTTGAGGTGTCGTGGGCTAGTCGACGAAACACTGAGGACGGAAGGTGCCCACTTGAAGACCCTAGAGATGTCCCCTACTCGGTTCAATCCAGACGGTTGTCGTGCTGGTCCTGTAGTTGCAGCCGTCGCGTGCACTAACGCGCCAAGTACACTGCTGCCGTTAACTCCGGACAGAAGGGGAGTCACACTACCTTATGGAAAGAAGCGTAAATGGATGGAGAAGCATAGTTTACTGTAAAGCTACGTCTTAGTTTTGCTTATCTTGGCGAAAGCCGAGTACAAATCAGCATGAAGTTTTAACATCTACTCTCGTATAATGGAAATCATCTCGTTAATGTTAATAAAACAACAAAACACAAAGAGGAAATCACTCACTGCTCTTGACTGAGAACTTTAATAGAAGCTTTAATAAGCTTTTTTTGCACTTAAAAAAAAACACACAAATATATCGGTATCGGCATCGGGCAAAATTAGTCTGAAAATATCGGCATATCGAATATCGGCCAAAATCCTATATCGTGCATCCCTAAATTACATGGATTGTGTCTAATGACATTGTGTCTTACATGGATTCATGGTTTTCTAAACAAACCTTATCAAAACATGGAGCAAATCCGACCTTTCGCGAGTTGGGGCGCGCAATGTTCCATGACGCATAATAACATTCCATTTGTAGGGTATTGACTGTACCCCTTATTTACACTCTTAGTGCGTTAGAGCTGTGATGCTCGGCTACCGGAGCTGATTGCGCCCAATCTAATGAATGCTTGTGTTTACACCAGCCACGACGCAGCATTTCAGAAGCGTCTCTCCACGCCACTTCCCTAAAGATAGGCGCCTAGTTTATATTCGACGGACACCATGTCCAAGCCACACCACACCGTATACAAAATAAGAGTAAAAGTCAATTTCAAATATTTTGCGAACTAGTCCCTGGTTTTTTGCCCAAACGGGACTAGACCAGTCTAGGACAATTCTCTGGACTCTCTAGGTCAATAATTATCGAAAAAGTTGAACTTTTGCATTTTTCATATTGTTATAACAGGATGATTTAGAAAAGGGGCATGGCAATAAAACTCAAAAAGCCTATATCTCTTCAATGAATGCTCAGATGTTATTAAAAACAAGTCTGAACATGTGGGCCATGACTCTAAATAATCATGAAAATTTTTCGGACAGATTGGACAAAATATGCCTGTATAACAGTTAAAAAGGTGAACATTATATGAACATAATGGCCTATTAAGCCAATAAGTGGTATTTTACTGCCCCCTGCTGTTTAAAAAAAGTCATTTTGTCACACTACTCAACTATAATTAATATTTAGACTTTATAAATTCACTATTTTAACATTTACAAAAAAATTTGGTCAAAAATCATCTATTGAAGTGACAATTGAGTCAAATTGGCTCCTGAAGTTCCAAATGTTTCTATCTACAACAGAATGAGTGTGTGTAGATTAAATGATATGAAAAACATGGCATATTGTATAAGTAGGCTGTAATAGCACTGTTGTCCACTAGATGGAGCAGCAGCATTACACATTTCTAATCTTTTTATCAGCTTTCAGCATTGGCTAGAAACATGGTAAATCATAGTAAAAAAGGTCAATCATGCTAGAATCCTGGTAAATTATTCTAGAATGTACTATATCATGGTAAATCATCCTATAACATGGTATATCAAGGTAAACTATGGAAAATCATACTGGAACATGGTAAATCATACTGGAACATGGTAAATCATGAAAAATCACACTGAAATGTAGTATATCATGGTAAATCATGCTTACTACATAAAACTTAATGTCTTTTGATGCTTTTGTGCTTAACGGCCTTAAAAGGCCTTAACTGCTTGAACCCCGATAAATGCTGCTTGCAGCTTTAATTATTATTATTATTATTATTATTATTCTTCTGCCGTAAAACGCATCATGCAGACCAAACCGTAAGAGCTAGAGACTTGAAACTTTGTCAGATGGTAGTACAAAAATCGAGGAGAGCTTATCAAATTATGAGCCCGATTGGCCCATAGGTGGCGCTATAGCAACCAATTGCGCAAAACTGCTCATAACTCCTAGACCGTAAGTCGTAGACTCAAGTGTCTTATATCATTGGAAAGCTGGACTCCTGACTTAAAAAACGTATATCTCCGATTTCATTTCCGTCATGATAGATTTTCCGCCATTTTGAATTTTGTCAAAAAATTACTTTTGCGAACTATTCCCTGGTTTTTCGCCCGATCGGAACCAAACCAGTGCACAAATGTTCTGTGGAGTCTGAATATAAATTATAATCGAAAAAAAGTTGAAATTTCGATTTTCGGTCGCTAGGGGGCGCAAAAAGAACGTTGTGGGAGGAGCCTATTTTACTAAAAGGGCTATAACTCCAGAAGTAAATTAGATAAGTTCACCAAACTTGGTACAGGTGTGCATAACTTCAATCTGAGGTCACAGTAAAAAAATCTCGACGATCGAACACTAGGTGGCGCTATAACATGAAAAAAACATATAAAGGACTGACCGTTAGTCCGATTGACTTGAAAATTGGTATGCAGTGTCTTGGTCCAAGGCCCCATGTATGTCTATGAGGACATTGGCGTATCTCAAAAAACATGGCCGCCATCGACCAATGAAGTTTGAGCCCCAATGAGACGAGGTTAACGGAGGCCAATCGGAACGAAACTCGATGGGCATGTTTGACTCATGGCCTAAGAGGTCTGTAAGAGTTTTGAAAGAAATCGGCCACTAGTTGGCGCTAACGAGTTTTACGGCTCTGTAATCACGTGGTGTTGCACACATCCCCCCAAAATGCATATCATTTGATAGATCTCCTCATGGTGAACAACTTTGCCTCTAGAACCATTGCTGTCAATCAAATCGTTCATTAAATATTCACGAATATGTTAAAAACCTACTTTTGCGAACTAGTCCCTGGTTTTTTGCCCGATCAAAACCAGACCAGTCTAGGACAATTCTCTGGACTCTCTAGATCAATAATTATCAAAAAAAAGTTGAACTTTGCCCTTTGGTTCACTGTAACAGGGTCATTTAGAAAAGGGGCATGTCAAAATACACTCAAAAGCCTATAAATCATAAATGAATACTCAGAACTTGACAAAAATTGATGAGTATATGTGTCATACCATGGTGAGGAAGCATGCAAAGTTTCATGGAGATCGGACCATAGGTGGCGCTATAACTGTTAAAAAGCTTTAAAACCATACATTTCCTATGGTAAATTGCCTGTATTGGCTGTAAATTGTCTTTTCCATCTATGATCGTATACTTTTCATATCATAATGTTTAAAACCAGTGCAGTACAATTCTCTGGACTCTCTAGATCAATAATGATCAGAAAAGGTATAACTTCTTAATTTGGATGGCTATAATAGGGTCACTTCAATATGTAGCCTTGACCAAATGTCCCCAAAAACCTATATCTCTTCAATGAATGCTCAGATCTTCTTAAAAAAAAGGTCAGGACATATCACTCTAAACAAGCTTGACAAATTTTAGACAGATCGGACAAAATTTGCCTCTATAACAGTTAAAAAGTTGAAAATTATATGAATATAGTGGCATTTTAAGCCAATAAGTGGTGTTTTACTGCCCCCTGCTGTTTAAAATAGTAATTTTGTCATAATGCTGACTATCATTGTTCTATAATTCATTTTTAGAATTAACATAATCACTATTTTAACATTTACAATCACATTTAGTCAAAATTCATTGTCACATTGACAAATGTGAACCCTGAATGAGACAGTTTAATCTACAATAGAATGTGTGTGTGTGTAGTCCCATGTTTCTGAATAAATTCTGAATAATCTGATTAATAGCTTGCAAAGACATTAAATGCTTATAGACCATTAAAATATATTTTCATAATGACTTTGTGTGTGTGTGTGTGTGTGTGTGTGTGTGTGAAAAGCGCCTGTGAAAACACTTTATTAATAAGTAGAATGGCCAGCAGAGGGCAGTAGAAGACCACTTATTGGCTCACTCTCATTTTGACACGCTTGATTTTCAACAGTAAATCAAAGCACTAAAGCAAACCAGTTTTTCCATGTTAACCATTATAACACAATCATTTTTTGTCAGAGTTTATCACTTCATTTTTATTGGCACTTCACATCAATGCAGCAATGTGGTAAATCATGGTAAATCACGATATAAACATGGTAAATCATAGTAAAAAATACTATTACATGGTGTATCATGGCAAATCATGCTAGCAATGTGATGAATCATGGTAAATCATGCTACAATCCTGGTAAATCATTCTAGAATGTGGTATATCATGGTAAATCATCCTATAACATGGTAAATCATGGTAAACTATGTTAAATCATGCTAGATTCATGGTAAATCATACTGGAACATGGTAGATCATGAAAAATCACACTAAATTTGGTATATTATGGTAAATCATGCTAAAACATGGTCTATTCCATCTATGATGTCAATGGTTAAATGCTTGCTACATAAAACTTAATGTCTTTTGATGCTTTTGTGCTTAACGGCCTTAAAGGCCTTAACTGCTTGAACACCGCTAAATGCTGCTTGCAGCTTTAATTATTATTATTATTCTTCTGCCGTAAAACGCATCGTGCAGACCAAACCGTAAGAGCTAGAGACTTGAAACTTTGTCAGATGGTAGTACAAAAATCGAGGAGAGCTTATCAAATTATGAGCCCGATTGGCCCATAGGTGGCGCTATAGCAACCAATTGCGCAAAACTGCTCATAACTCCTAGACCGTAAGTCGTAGACTCAAGTGTCTTATATCATTGGAAAGCTGGACTCCTGACTTAAAAAACGTATATCTCCGATTTCATTTCCGTCATAACAGATTTTCCGCCATTTTGAATTTTGTCAAAAAACGACTTTTGCGAACTAGTCCCTGGTTTTTCGCCCGATCGGAACCAAACCAGTGCACAAATGTTCTGTGGAGTCTGAATATAAATTATAATCAAAAAAAAGTTGAAATTTCGATTTTCGGTCGCTAGGGGGCGCAAAAAGAACGTTGTGGGAGGAGCCTATTTTACTAAAATGGCTATAACTCCAGAAGTAAATTAGGTAGGTTCACCAAACTTGACACACGTGTGTATGAGGACAGTTTGAGGTCACAGTAAAAACAATTGCGTCGATATAACACTAGGTGGCGCTATAACATGAAAAAAACTTATAAAGAGCTGACCGTTAGTCCGATTGACTTGAAAATTGGTATGCAGTGTCTTGGTCCAAGGCCCCATGTATGTCTATGAGGACATTGGCGTATCTCAAAAAACATGGCCGCCATCGACCAATGAAGTTTGAGCCCCAATGAGACGAGGTTAACGGAGGCCAATCGGAACGAAACTCGATGGGCATGTTTGACTCATGGCCTAAGAGGTCTGTAAGAGTTTTGAAAGAAATCGGCCACTAGTTGGCGCTAACGAGTTTTACGGCTCTGTAATCACGTGGTGTTGCACACATCCCCCCAAAATGCATATCATTTGATAGATCTCCTCATGGTGAACAACTTTGCCTCTAGAACCATTGCTGTCATTCAAATCGTTAATTAAATATTCACGAATATGTTAAAAACCTACTTTTGCAAACTAGTCCCTGGTTTTTCGCCCGATCAAAACCAGACCAGTCTAGGACAATTCTCTGGACTCTCTAGATCAATAATTATCAAAAAAAAGTTGAACTTTGCCCTTTGGTTCACTGTAACAGGGTCATTTAGAAAAGGGGCGTGTCAAAATACACTCAAAAGCCTATAAATCATAAATGAAAACTCAGAACTTGACAAAAATTGATGAGCATATGTGTCATACCATGGTGAGGAAGCATGCAAAGTTTCATGGAGATCGGACCATAGGTGGCGCTATAACTGTTAAAAAGCTTTAAAACCATACATTTCCTATGGTAAATTGCCTGTATTGGCTGTAAATTGTCTTTTCCATCTATGATCGTATACTTTTCATATCATAATGATTAAAACCAGTGCAGTACAATTCTCTGGACTCTCTAGATCAATAATGATCAGAAAAGGTATAACTTCTTAATTTGGATGGCTATAATAGGGTCACTTCAATATGTAGCCTTGACCAAATGTCCCCAAAAACCTATATCTCTTCAATGAATGCTCAGATCTTCTTAAAAAAAGGTCAGAACATATCACTCTAAACAAGCTTGACAAATTTTAGACAGATCGGACAAAATTGGCCTCTATAACAGTTAAAAAGTTGAAAATGATATGAATATAGTGGCATTTTAAGCCAACAAGTGGTGTTTTACTGCCCCCTGCTGTTTAAAATAGTAATTTTGTCATAATGCTGACTATCATTGTTATATAATTCATTTTTAGAATTAACATAATCACTATTTTAACATTTACAATCACATTTAGTCAAAATTCATTGTCACATTGACAAATGTGAACCCTGAATGAGACAGTTTAATCTACAATAGAATGTGTGTGTGTGTGTAGTCCCATGTTTCTGAATAAATTCTGAATAATCTGATTAATAGCTTGCAAAGACATTAAATGCTTATAGACCATTAAAATATATTTTCATAATGACTTTGTGTGTGTGTGTCTGTGTGTGTGTGTGTGTGTGAAAAGCACCTGTGAAAACACTTTATTAATAAGTAGAATGGCCAGCAGAGGGCAGTAGAAGACCACTTATTGGCTCACTCTCATTTTGACACACTTGATTTTCAACAGTAAATCAAAGCACTAAAGCAAACCAGTTTTTCCATGTTAACTATTATAACACAATCATTTTTTGTCAGAGTTTATCACTTCATTTTTATTGGCACTTCACATCAATGCAGCAATGTGGTAAATCATGGTAAATCACGATATAAACATGGTAAATCATAGTAAAAAATACTATTACATGGTGTATCATGGCAAATCATGCTAGCAATGTGATGAATCATGGTAAATCATGCTACAATCCTGGTAAATCATTCTAGAATGTGGTATATCATGGTAAATCATCCTATAACATGGTAAATCATGGTAAACTATGTTAAACCATGCTAGATTCATGGTAAATCATACTGGAACATGGTAGATCATGAAAAATCACACTAAATTTGGTATATTATGGTAAATCATGCTAAAACATGGTCTATTCCATCTATGATGTCAATGGTTAAATGCTTGCTACATAAAACTTAATGTCTTTTGATGCTTTTGTGCTTAACGGCCTTAAAGGCCTTAACTGCTTGAACACCGCTAAATGCTGCTTGCAGCTTTAATTAGGTGTTCAAGCACGAAGTGCTGAAAACCTATTGTAATTGTACTGATTTTTATTATTAGGTGTTCAAGCACGAAGTGCTGAAAACCTATTGTAATTGTACTGATTTTTATTATTAGGGGTTCAAGCACGAAGTGCTGAAACCCTATTGTAATTGTAAGGATTTTTATTATTATTATTATTATTATTCTCCCCTAAAACGCATCGTGCAGCCCAAACCGTAAATGCTGGAGCTCTGAAACTTTGTCAGATGGTAGTACAAAAATCGAGGAGAGGTTATCAAATTATGAGCCCGATTGGCCCATAGGTGGCGCTATAACAACCAATTGCGCGAAATGGCTCATAACTCCTAGACCGTATGTCGTAGACTCAAGTGTCTTATATCATTGGAAAGCTGAATGGATACTGAAAAAAATGTATATTTCCGATTTCATTTCCGGTATGAAAATTTTTCCGCCATTTTGAATTTTGTCAAAAAACGACTTTTGCGAACTAGTCCCTGGTTTTTTGCCCGATCGGAACCAAACCAGTGCAGAAATGTTCTCTGGAGTCTGAATATCAATAATTATCAAAAAAAAGTTGACATTTCGATTTCCGGTTGCTAGGGGGCGCAAAATGATCGTTGTGGGAGGAGCCTATTTTACTAAAATGGCTATAACTCGAGAAGTAAATGAGATATCTTCACCAAACTTGACACACATGTGTATGAGGACAGTCTGGGGTTACAGTAAAAAAACCGCGTCGATCTAACACTAGGTGGCGCTATAACATTAAAAAAACATAAAAAGGGGTGTGGCCACCTGACCGTTAGTCCGATTGACTTGAAATTTGGTATGCAGTGTCTTGGACCAAGGCCCCATGTACGTGTATGAGGACATTGGCGTATCTCAAAAAACATGGCCGCCATCGGCCAATGAAGTTTGAGCACCTATGAGACGAGGTTAACGAAGGCTGATCGGAACGAAACTCGATGGGCATGTTCGACTCATGGCCCAAGAGGTCTGTAAGAGTTTTGAAAAAAATCGGCCACTAGTTGGCGCTAACGAGTTCTACGGCTCTGTAATCACGTGGTGTTGCACACATCCCCAAAATATGCATATCAATTGATAGATCTACTCATGTTGAACAACTTTGCCTCTAGAACCATTGCTGTCAATCAAATCGTTCATTAAATATTCACCAAAATGTTAAAAACCTACTTTTGCGAACTAGTCCTAGGTTTTTCGCCCGATCGGAACCAGACCAGTCTAGGACAATTCTCTGGACTCTCTAGATTAATAATTATCAAAAAAAAGTTGAACTTTGCCCTTTGGTTCACTATAACAGGGTCATTTAGAAAATGGGCGTGGCAAAATACACTCAAAAGCCTATAAATCATAAATAAAAACTCAGAACTTTACAAAAATTGGTGAGCATATGTGACATAACATCATTAACAAGCATGCAAAGTTTCATGGAGATCGGACAATAGCTGGCGCTACAACTGTTAAAAATCTTAAAAACCATGTATTCCCTATGGTAAATTGCCAGTATTGACTGTAAATGGTTTGTTCCATCTCAGATCATATAAATTTCATATAATAACGTTCAAAACTAGTGCAGTACAATTCTCTGGACTCTCTAGAGCAATAATTATCAGAAAAGGTTGAACTTCTGCATTTTGATGGCTATAATAGGGTCACTTCAATGTGTAGCCTTGACTGAGCGTCCCCGAAAGCCTATATCTCTTCAATGAATGCTCAGACGTTATTAAAAACAAGTCTGAACATGTGGGCCATGACTCTAAATAATCATGAACATTTTCGGACAGATTGGACAAAATATGCCTGTATAACAGTTAAAAAGGTGAACATTATATGAACATAATGGCCTATTAAGCCAATAAGTGGTATTTTACTGCCCCCTGCTGTTTAAAAAAAGTCATTTTGTCACACTACTCAACTATAATTAATATTTAGACTTTATAAATTCACTATTTTAACATTTACAAAAACATTTAGTCAAAAATCATCTATTGAAGTGACAATTGAGTCAAATTGGCTCCTGAAGTTCCAAATGTCTCTATCTACAACAGAATGAGTGTGTGTAGATTAAATGATATGAAAAACATGGCATATTGTATAAGTAGGCTGTAATAGCACTGTTGTCCACTAGATGGAGCAGCAGCATTAAACATTTCTAATCTTTTTATCAGCTTTCAGCATTGGCTAGAAACATGGTAAATCATAGTAAAAAAGGTAAATCATGCTAGAATCCTGGTAAATTATTCTAGAATGTGCTATATCATGGTAAATCATCCTATAACATGGTATATCAAGGTAAACTATGGAAAATCATACTGGAACATGGTAAATCATACTGGAACATGGTAAATCATGAAAAATCACACTGAAATGTAGTATATCATGGTAAATCATGCTTACTACATAAAACTTTATGTCTTTTGATGCTTTTGTGCTTAACGGCCTTAAAAGGCCTTAACTGCTTGAACCCCGATAAATGCTGCTTGCAGCTTTAATTATTATTATTATTATTATTATTATTATTCTTCTGCCGTAAAACGCATCGTGCAGACCAAACCGTAAGAGCTAGAGACTTGAAACTTTGTCAGATGGTAGTACAAAAATCGAGGAGAGCTTATCAAATTATGAGCCCGATTGGCCCATAGGTGGCGCTATAGCAACCAATTGCGCAAAACTGCTCATAACTCCTAGACCGTAAGTCGTAGACTCAAGTGTCTTATATCATTGGAAAGCTGGACTCCTGACTTAAAAAACGTATATCTCCGATTTCATTTCCGTCATGATAGATTTTCCGCCATTTTGAATTTCGTCAAAAAACGACTTTTGCGAACTAGTCCCTGGTTTTTTGCCCGATCGGAACCAAACCAGTGCACAAATGTTCTGTGGAGTCTGAATATAAATTATAATCGAAAAAAAGTTGAAATTTCGATTTTCGGTCGCTAGGGGGCGCAAAAAGAACGTTGTGGGAGGAGCCTATTTTACTAAAAGGGCTATAACTCCAGAAGTAAATTAGGTAGGTTCACCAAACTTGGTACAGGTGTGCATAACTTCAATCTGAGGTCACAGTAAAAAAATCGCGACGATCGAACACTAGGTGGCGCTATAACATGAAAAAAACATATAAAGGACTGACCGTTAGTCCGATTGACTTGAAAATTGGTATGCAGTGTCTTGGTCCAAGGCCCCATGTATTTCTATGAGGACATTTGCGTATCTCAAAAAACATGGTTGCCATCGACCAATGAAGTTTGAGCCCCAATGAGACGAGGTTAACGGAGGCCAATCAGAACGAAACTCGATGGGCATGTTTGACTCATGGCCTAAGAGGTCTGTAAGAGTTTTGAAAGAAATCGGCCACTAGTTGGCGCTAACGAGTTTTACGGCTCTGTAATCACGTGGTGTTGCACACATCCCCCCAAAATGCATATCATTTGATAGATCTCCTCATGGTGAACAACTTTGCCTCTAGAACCATTGCTGTCAATCAAATCGTTCATTAAATATTCACGAATATGTTAAAAACCTACTTTTGCGAACTAGTCCCTGGTTTTTCGCCCGATCAAAACCAGACCAGTCTAGGACAATTCTCTGGACTCTTTAGATCAATAATTATCAAAAAAAAGTTGAACTTTGCCCTTTGGTTCACTGTAACAGGGTCATTTAGAAAAGGGACGTGTCAAAATACACTCAAAAGCCTATAAATCATAAATGAAAACTCAGAACTTGACAAAAATTGATGAGTATATGTGTGATACCATGGTGAGGAAGCATGCAAAGTTTCATGGAGATCGGACCATAGGTGGCGCTATAACTGTTAAAAAGCTTTAAAACCATACATTTCCTATGGTAAATTGCCTGTATTGGCTGTAAATTGTCTTTTCCATCTATGATCGTATACTTTTCATATCATAATGTTTAAAACCAGTGCAGTACAATTCTCTGGACTCTCTAGATCAATAATGATCAGAAAAGGTATAACTTCTTAATTTGGATGGCTATAATAGTAATAAAAAACATTTATTCCCTATGGTAAATTGCCAGTATTGACTGTAAATGGTTTGTTCCATCTAAGATCATATAAATTTAATATAATAACGTTCAAAACTAGTGCAGTACAATTCTCTGGACTCTCTAGAGCAATAATTATCAGAAAAGGTTGAACTTCTGCATTTTGATGGCTATAATAGGGTCACTTCAATGTGTAGCCTTGACTGAGCGTCCCCGAAAGCCTATATCTCTTCAATGAATGCTCAGATGTTATTAAAAACAAGTCTGAACATGTGGGCCATGACTCTAAATAATCATGACAGATTGGACAAAATATGCCTGTATAACAGTTAAAAAGGTGAACATTATATGAACAGGGTCACTTCAATATGTAGCCTTGACCAAATGTCCCCAAAAACCTATATCTCTTCAATGAATGCTCAGATCTTCTTAAAAAAAGGTCAGGACATATCACTCTAAACAAGCTTGACAAATTTTAGACAGATCGGACAAAATTTGCCTCTATAACAGTTAAAAAGTTGAAAATGATATGAATATAGTGGCATTTTAAGCCAATAAGTGGTGTTTTACTGCCCCCTGCTGTTTAAAATAGTAATTTTGTCATAATGCTGACTATCATTGTTCTATAATTCATTTTTAGAATTAACATAATCACTATTTTAACATTTACAATCACATTTAGTCAAAATTCATTGTCACATTGACAAATGTGAACCCTGAATGAGACAGTTTAATCTACAATAGAATGTGTGTGTGTGTAGTCCCATGTTTCTGAATAAATTCTGAATAATCTGATTAATAGCTTGCAAAGACATTAAATGCTTATAGACCATTAAAATATATTTTCATAATGACTTTGTGTGTGTGTGTGTGTGTGTGTGAAAAGCACCTGTGGAAACACTTTATTAATAAGTAGAATGGCCAGCAGAGGGCAGTAGAAGACCACTTATTGGCTCACTCTCATTTTGACACACTTGTTTTTCAACAGTAAATCAAAGCACTAAAGCAAACCAGTTTTTCCATGTTAACTATTATAACACAATCATTTTTTGTCAGAGTTTATCACTTCATTTTTATTGGCACTTCACATCAATGCAGCAATGTGGTAAATCATGGTAAATCACGATATAAACATGGTAAATCATAGTAAAAAATACTATTACATGGTGTATAATGGCAAATCATGCTAGCACTGTGATGAATCATGGTAAATCATGCTACAATCCTGGTAAATCATTCTAGAATGTGGTATATCATGGTAAATCATCCTATAACATGGTAAATCATGGTAAACTATGTTAAATCATGCTAGATTCATGGTAAATCATACTGGAACATGGTAGATCATGAAAAATCACACTAAATTTGGTATATTATGGTAAATCATGCTAAAACATGGTCTATTCCATCTATGATGTCAATGGTTAAATGCTTGCTACATAAAACTTAATGTCTTTTGATGCTTTTGTGCTTAACGGCCTTAAAGGCCTTAACTGCTTGAACACCGCTAAATGCTGCTTGCAGCTTTAATTATTATTATTATTATTATTCCGCCCTAAAACGCATCGTGCAGACCAAACCGTAAGAGCTAGAGACTTGATATTTGGGATTAAGGTAGCACAGAAATCGAGGAGAGGTTATCAAAATATGAGCCCGATTGGCCCATAGGTGGCGCTATAGCGCAAAAAACAAAAAAATGGCACTATTTTCCTTAAATCTCAATAACCCTGTGTCCCAACATCAAGTGTCTTATATCATTGGAATCCTTGGCTCAAGCAGAACAAAAATGGCCTCAAGGATTTCATTTCCGGTATGCAAATTTTTCCGCTATTTCCGGTTTTGTCTAAAACCTACTTTTGCGAACTAGTCCCTGGTTTTTTGCCCGATCGGAACCAAACCAGTGCAGAAAGATTCTCTGGACACTGAATATCAATAATTATCGAAAAAAAGTAGAAATTTCGATTCACGGTCGCTAGGGAGTGCCCAAACGTTCGAAGGAGGCGGAGCTAATTTTACTAAAATGGGTATAACTCGTGAACGAAATGAAATATTTTCACCAAACTTGGTACACATATTTATGAGTTCAATCTGAGGTCACAGTAAAAAAACCGCGTCGATCTAACACTAGGTGGCGCTATAACATTAAAAAAACATAAAAGGGGGTGTGGCCACCTGACCGTGAGTCCGATTGACTTGAAATTTGGTATGCAGTGTCTTGGACCAAGGCCCCATGTATGTGTAAAAGGATACTGGCGTATCTCAAAAAACATGGCCGCCATTGGCCAATGAACTTTGAGCACCTATGAGACGAGGTTAACGGAGGCCGATCGGAACGAAACTCGATGGGCATGTTCATCTCATGGCCCAAGAGGTCTTTAAGAGTTTTGAAAGAAATCGGCCACTAGTTGGCGCTAACGAGTTTTACGGCTCTGTAATCACGTGGTGTTGCACACATTCCCCCAAAATGCATATCATTTGATAGATCTCCTCATGGTGAACAACTTTGCCTCCAGAACCATTGCTGTCAATCAAATCGTTCATTAAATATTCACGAATATGTTAAAACCCTACTTTTGCAAACTAGTCCCTGGTTTTTCACCCGATCGGAACCAGACCAGTCTAGGACAATTCTCTGGACTCTCTAGATCAATAATTATCGAAAAAAAGTCGAAATTTGCCATTTGGTTTATTATAACAGGATCATTTATAAAAAGGGGCGTGTCAAAACACACTCAAAAGCCTATAAATCATAAATAAAAACTCAGAACTTCACAAAAATTGGTGAGCATATGTTTCATACCATGGTGAAGAAGCATGCAAAGTTTCATGGAGATCGAACCATAGGTGGCGCTATAACTGTTAAAAAGCTTTAAAACCATACATTTCCTATGGTAAATTGCCTGTATTGGCTGTAAATGGTCTTTTCCATCTATGATCGTATAATTTTCATATCATAATGTTTAAAACCAGTGCAGTAAAATTCTGTGGACTCTCTAGATCAATTATTATCAGAAAAGGTTGAACTTCTGCATTTTGATGGCTATAATAGGGTCACTTCAATGTGTAGCATTGCCCGAAAGCCTATATCTCTTCAATGAATGCTCAGATCTTATTAAAAACAAGTCTGAACATGTGGGCCGTGACTCTAAATAATCATGAAAATTTTCGGACAGATTGGACAAAATATGCCTGTATAACAGTTAAAAAGGTGAAAATTATGTGCACATAATGGCCTATTAAGCCAATAAGTGGTATTTTACTGCTTCTTGCTGTTTAAAAAAAGTAATTTTGTCACACTACTCAACTATAATTAATATTTAGACTTTATAAATTCACTATTTTAACATTTACAAAAACATTTAGTCAACAATCATCTATTGAAGTGACAATTGAGTCACATTGCCTCCTGAGGTTCCAAATGTCTCTGTCTACAACAGAATGAGAGTGTGTAGATTAAATGATATGAAAAACTTGGCATATTGTATAAGTAGGCTGTAATAGCACTGTTGTCCACTACATGGAGCAGCAGCATTAGACATTTTAAATTTTTTTTTTAAAGCTTTCAGCATTGGCTAACAAACAAATGCTTAAAGCATTTTCTTTAATTACTTTTATATTATTACATTGCAAAGAAATATGTGAAATGCTCATATACCATTCAAACACATTTTCACAATAACATATCCCAAAAGTGTGTGTGTGTGTGTGTGTGTGTGTGTGTATGTGTGTGTGTGTGCGCGTGCGTGCGTGTAAGCATGCATTATGGAGTTAACATGAAAAAAATGGTTTGCTTTAGCAGGTATAGCATTTTGGTTTACAAAAACATTTTTTTATTTATGACATTTAAGAGTCATAAACGTGGCAATAAAGTTTTCTTAGTAATGTAAATCAAACCAGTAGATATCCTGTAGACACTTTTTTTGTAGATATAAATATAATAATTGATATAAATGATAGAGAGATGTAACCTTCCCCAGCCGGGTACTCTTGTATAATGCTGGTAAAAAGGAGACGTGATATTCCATAAGTAAAGGGTAATGTCTGTTCCTTCCCTTGAAGATGATAGTAACAAGAATATTTTGTTCTATAGCGAGGTGCCTCCAATTAATAACCATGTTTTAGAATACAAAAAAAAGGTGACCAAAAGAGGTTGTGATATACCCTGAGGTTTATTTAATAAATTAAAACTCACAATACAATATAATACAATATAGTGTGATAGTGCAAATAGTGCAACACTTTAAGTGACCCAAAACCTAAAAAAACAGTTATTAAAAATAGTCAGACCCAAAAGAGAATTTCAGTTACCTCAATTGCAAGTGAATTACTCATTAAAATCAATAAATACTTTTTTTTTAACATATGACTCCTTTTGATTCATTAATTCTAATGCTCTTCTCTTTTATTTGGTATCTATTTGTAAAAATATATACAATTGGTCCTATTGTTAGTTTAACTACTTCTATTGCTCTTTTAATTTGTAAGTCGTTTTGGATTAAAAAGTGTCTGCTAAATGATTAAATGTAAATGACTCTTAAATTGACTCGTAATCAGATGACTCTGAAATTCACTTGTTCGAAACAAAATAACCCTTAAACTGACTCATTTAAAACAAAATAACTTATACAAAGACTTGTTTGTAACCAAAAGACTGAAATATCCTTGTATGTAATCAAATGACTCTTAAATTGACTCGTTCGAAACAAAATAATTGTTAAAATGGCTCGAAAGTGACTCGTTGTATCCAAAAGACTCAAATGTTCTTGTATGGATTCAAATTAGCCTACTCTTAAATTCAGTCGTTCGAGAAAAAAAAAGACTCTTAAATTGAGTCATTTGAAACTGATTCACTTGTAACTCCTTGTTTGGAATCAAATGACTGCGTGCTGTATTGTCTTTCCGTTTTGACAGGAAGTGAAGCCATTTTGTCTACTTTCGGCAAAGGTAAGACATGCGTGTAGTGATTCTCTTTGTGTAATCTTAATCATCTGTGTATTAATCTTTATCATCTTTACCATTTTTAGCCTTGTTTAAATTGGGTTTTATCTGTTTGAATGTTTTGTGGTTGTATTTTGTGAATAATTGTATGAAGACACCGTTTTGTTACAGTATTCAATTCATGTAATTCATCTGACCAGCGTTTCATTTAGAAGACCAAATAAGTTATTTAAAACATTTTTGATGTTATGATTGTTCTCATTAGCTTAATAGTAAATGCATACTATAGTATTGAATGGTTTATTGATACACATATTTTTCCTTAATTTGTAAATATCTTAACCTTTACATTTTAAACTACAGTTCACAAAACTATGCAGAATAACATTTCTGCCATTTATTTACTCTTTTTTATTATGATAATGTAAATTCTATAGATTTCGAGGTTAATGTGTCTGTATAGCGCATGGCTGCTAACGTTTTTAATAGGAGTGATGAAAAATGCATTAATGATGCGGGATGTGCTTGGTGTTAAAGTGAGTTATTAACCTGTGGAAAAGAAGTCATATGTGCTCGTTATGATTATAATGTGGTTCTGATTCAGTTGTATTTTGCAACCTATCGAAGTTGAATCATTGTTGGTGACAAAAATGTGTTGCTAGTATTCTTTTAAATGCGGTCGCTCATGTTTGTGAAGTGAACACGTGCATCATTAAATCCGTGCACGAGGTCTTAAGTGACGTTAATTAAAAGAATGAAACAAAGTTGAAATAAAAAACGTGTTTAAATCATATTTCCAGTTTTATTGTTATTATTATTGCTTTGTTAAATTAACTTAAACTGAAAGTAGGGTCTTTTTTGTTGTATAAAATTGACTTTAGTGTGTGTGTGTGTGTGTATATATATATATATATATATATATACATACATACACAAATAAAATATATATTTATATTATTAGTGTAAAATAAAATCTCTCGTATTGTGAAAGATTTATTTTGGCCATATTGACCAGTGTTATTCAGGATACAAATGAAGATATATATATATATATATATATATATATGTAATAGTACACTGTGCGTTTTGTTTGGGTGTGCACTGAATGAAGATGCACATTTATAGTTTAAAATCGAGGAATTTATTATTTTGCATGAAATAAAACGATGTGCACTAAGTTTATTTTTTTTTACACGCTGCCTGCATGAGTGTGAAATCTACATATTATTTACTAAATGTAATTGCTTTTGTTTTATAAACACGTTTTTTTACTCTTATGTTGTAGAAGACGGTGTAACCTGATTTGAGGTAAGATGTTACTTTTTTCTTAATATATAGTGATAATATAGGCAATAGTGTACAGCAGGGATATGCAACTTTGGTCCTGGAGGGCCACTGTCCTGCAGTAGAGATGGGATTTATGGCTCTTTGAGGAGATCCGGATCTTTGCGATCCGTTCCTTTCAAAGAGCCGTTCAAAAGAACGGCTCTTTTGGCTCTTTTTAAATATTTAGTCAGTTTTAAGAAGCCAGCTTGGGGGCATCTCAGTTTATCCTGGAAATAATCACTGGGAGGAATGATGAGGTGAGATTTGTAGTCAATTAATTAAAACTCAGATATCACACACCAATATCTGAGTTTGAATTATTCTGAAATATTGATTATTACCTCATTTGTCATGTGTGGACTATATTCCATAGGGTTGCACAACATCCCTCTGCTTAGAAAGTGATATCACTATTTTGGATTTACCTTTAGTACAAAGTATGTGTATGTGTAAAGCTATGTTGACTTATGTTATTCATACAATACCACAAGAACATTTTGATAAAAAACAAAAACTATTTAAAGTTGTAAATATATACTGTAGATACAATAACATGAACACAAAATGCAATGTTAATAAATACAAAGCAGTTCCTTTGTATTTATTTACAAAGGAACTTAGTGTTACTTTAGTGTTTTTTTGTTTGTTTGTTTTTTAACTGGAGTAACCATGTGACGGCATAAGTCATTGGCTCTGCTCCTACCCAATGACAGCACGTAGGGTTTTTTTTATCCCACTGGAGTACTCACGTAAAGGATGCGCTCGCGTGCACAACTATCATCATGCTGTTAGGCAGTAGCACCCCTGCGCTGGGTGCGCCCCTTCCCCTATAACTGAGGAGCTAATTTGTGTGCATCTGTGTGAAACACGCATGAAAAAAGAACGACAGAAAGAACGGCTCCCCTCCAGCCGCGACTCGGCTCCCATCGTTCATGTTTATAAGCCGTTCAAAAGAATCGGTTCGTTCGCGAACGTCACAACTCTATCCTGCAGAGTTTAACTTCAGCCCTGATAAAAACACATCTGCCTGTGTCTATTTAGTAATCCTGAAAACAGTGATTTCCTTGTTCAGGTGTGTTTAATTAGGCTTGTAGCTAAACTGTGCAGGACAGTTGCCCTCCAGGACCAAAGTTGCATATCCTTGGTGTACAGTATGAGAAAACATTTGGCAAAGTGTGAGAGGGGGTATTAACATTAAGTGGCATGGCATCTGATGCACAGAGGCCAATGTCATGGCACTATGCTTATTGGCACATCCAGTCTTCATTGGCATGTGCCAGTGGATAGTACTAGGTCACTGACATTATCGCTAAACATGTATACCTCCAGTAGTGATTGACATATTAACTGAACAGCTATACTGACATAATTGTCATAATCCTAAATAGTCCAATTTTGTGATATTTTAAATATCAATTAAACGCATTAATGTCAGTAATATTTTTTCCAAACATGTTACTTGTCACGTCTGTATTTGATTGGCATGCCACTGCATGTTTAATAATACTAGTGTTTCTTTATATTGTTTATCTCAAGTCATACATTGCCCATTCTAAGAAAATATATCATGGGTCTATTAATAATGAATTAACAGTCACGTTTGTTTACTGTAAACTGTAAGCCTATTTTTGCATGATGCTGCACAGACACACACCAGTAGGTGTCAGTATAAGTGATTGTAACACTGGATAGCGCAAGATTTTTGTTTGTGGCTTTAATATATCAAGTCCTTTCAAAAAGTGTAAAAAAAATAATTTGTTAGGCCATGTATCTGAAAAGGATTACATACGGAGCTAGCAGTCTTTATTTATACAAGTGCAAAAAAGTGATGAGTGCATTTAAAAAAATTAGCTTTAGTAGCTTTAATGTTTTAAATTATTTATTCAATTATTTCAATAAATAAAATAATTTTGTTGTACAAATTAATTATGTGCATATGTTACATAATCTATGTTATACTCAGGCAGACTGCTGCAAGTGTCACTACTGGAGATGCCACAACATAAAGACTAGGCCTGTTGTAACGAATTCCGATATTTGAATATTTAAAAAAATCAATACTATTCGAATGCTGAAATTACACTAACGGCCTGATCCCCTCCCCTGTATACCGGCACCTGTTCAGTGGTATGAAAGCTGTAACGAGTGGAAATAAGTTGTGGTCCCTTTAAGAGCTGCGCGCACCCTGTTGAACTGCCGGCAGTCTGTATTGTATGTGCGCCTCGAACACCACATGTATACGGCGCCGGGTTATTTCTGTTTTTCTGTTATTCGTATTGACCCATCATCGATTTATTTTGTGTCTTTCCTAGAGAATAGGCAGTTTGTAACTTTGTGAGATAAATAACAGAGTAGCACTGGTATTACAAAACATTCAGTGCCAATCAAATACGTGACAAGTAACTTGTTTGGACTTTAATGCGTTTAATTGATACTTAAAATATCACAAAATTAGGCTATTTATTTAGGATTTTGTCACAATTATCAATCGAATCATTTGTCAATCACTACTGGAGTCACAACAAACGGTGACATGTTCTGCATTAATGTCAGTGACACATGTCACTATCCACATGGCACAACCTGTGGTTTTAGATGGCTTGCTCTGTTAGATATTTCGCATGTGGTGTTTAATGTGTGAAATGGGTTTCCTCAGCGCTAAATTTTCATTTTATAGTTAGATCCTTGATGTAAATGTTACAAATTTCACAAAGTTTTCCCATTTTGTATTAATGTGTGTCTGCCAGAGTTTCCGCTAGAAAAAAATGGTGCCGGTCAAAGTGACCGGCAGAGGTTTCGTTAAACGGACATTTTGATGATATGCCGGTCAAATATCGCCTCTTAATTAGTCAAGTTGAGGAAAACTGGAGGCAGGCTATATAACTTAAAAAATGACATAATCAGGCCTTATAGAATGCTAGCTACATGTTATTATATTAGCCTAACTTTCAAATAGACGGAAAAAACCATGAACGTCCGATTGGCGTCAATCAACACCAATTGTTTTTTACTATGGTTTCACACACATTCACTCTTTGAAACATTGAGGCACGGATGTACCTAACACAAATAAATAAAAAATATCCAGTTAACTAGTAGATCATTCATTTAGTTCGCTATTAAATAAGAGATCTAGCGCTAAAATCAGTTGTTTTTTAAATCAAGCTGAGCGCTCGTGTCCGCTGCTATCAGTTGCATGGACGACGCGCTGCGCGAATTGCGCAATCTTCACTCGGACGCGCGTTTCAATCTATCGCCGTTGCGGAGACTCTACACAGGCGAAGCACTGATACTTGGGCGCAGAGATATCACGCAACACCTGAAATAAAGCTTGCCACAAAGAACCGGCGAAAGTAATGATTATGCATGAAACATTTAAATTGCTGATAAATTGATTAAGTTGACGATGCAGACTCGCCATCTTCGCAGTAGTGAACGCGCCTAGAGAGAGAAATGCACACTTCATATGAATAAATTCTTATTTATTAATCCAGGCAAATTTGTTGATGAAACATTGATTAAAATGAAGATACAATTTATACAAAACAAAATAAACTTTAAAGAAAGGCTTTCTACAAAACGAAACTAAATAACTGGTCAAAATCATGTCTGACCAATTCCAAATGTTTTCCGATAGGCCTATTGGTCATCGTATGATCCTTACTCATCTCATGCGGTTCCCTTTTCATATAGCCTAATCAACATAGATGAAATACAAAAAATAATAACATTATATTTTTTATAAATATGAAACTTATATTTAATTTTTTTTACTTATAATAAGCGTCACACCGCTCTGCTTTGCTCACATGCTCTGGTGTGTAGTCTAATGCATGTGTGTGTGCATGTGGTGGAGGGGTGCGATTTTCGAATAATAATCAACCCAGCGATCTTCGAATATTATTTTTGCTTGAAAATTTCGTTTTGTATAAATTGTATATTAATTTTAATTATTATTATTATTATTATTATTCCGCCCTAAAACGCATCGTGCAGACCAAACCGTAAGAGCTAGAGACTTGATATTTGGGATTAAGGTAGCACAGAAATCGAGGAGAGGTTATCAAAATATGAGCCCGTTTGGCCCATAGGTGGCGCTATAGCGCAAAAAAACAAAAAAATGGCACTAGACCAGTCTAGGACAATTCTATGGACTCTCTAGATCAATAATTATCGAAAAAAAGTTGAACTTTGCCCTTTGCTTCGCTATAACAGGGTCATTTATAAAAGGGGTGTGTCAAAACACACTCAAAAGCCTATAAATCATAAATAAAAACTCAGAACTTCACAAAAGTTGATGAGCATATGTGCCATACCATGGTGACGAAGCATGCGAAGTTTCATGGAGATCGGACAATAGGTGGCGCTATAACTGTTGAAAAGCTTTAAAACCATACATTTCCTATGGTAAATTGCCTGTATTGGCTGTAAATGGTCTTTTCCATCTATGATCGTATAATTTTCAAATCTTAATGTTTAAAACCAGTGCAGTACAATTATCTGGACTCTCTAGATCAATAATTATCAGAAAAGGTGTAATTACTTAATTTGGATGGCTATAATAGAGTGTAAATTGGATGCCTATAACATCTATAACAGCTTGGATGGCTATAACAGCCAATAAGTGGTATTTTACTGCCCCCTGCTGTCATTTCATCATACTACTCTCTAATATTTTTATATATAATTGATATTTAGACTTTATTAAATCATTATTTTAACATTTACAATCACATTTTGTCAAAATTCATCTATTGCTCTGTACTCTCTAGAACAATAATTATAGGAAAATGTATAACTTCTTCATTTGGATGACTATAATAGGGTCACTTCAATATGTAGCCTTGACCGAAAGCCAATATCTTTTCAATAAAAAAGTCATTTTGTCACACTACTCAACTATAATTAATATTTAGACTTTATAAATTCACTATTTTAACATTTACAATAACATTTAGTCAAAAATCGTCTATTGAAGTGACAATTGAGTCACATTGGCTCCTGAAGTTCTAAATGTCTCTATCTACATCAGAATGAGCGTGTGTAGATTAAATGATATGAAAAACATGGCCTATTGTATAAGTAGGCTGTAATAGCACTGTTGTCCACTAGATGGAGCAGCAGCATTAGACATTTTTAATCTTTTTTTGCTATCAACGTGGTAAATCATGGTAAATAACGCCAGAAACATGGTAAATCATAGTAAAAAAGGTAAATCATGCTAGAATCCTGGTAAATTATTCTAGAATGTGCTATATCATGGTAAATCATCATATAACATGGTATATCAAGGTAAACTATGGAAAATCATGTTACATTCATGGTAAATCATACTGGAACATGGTAAATCATGAAAAATCACACTGAAATGTAGTATATCATGGTAAATCATGATTGCTACATAAAACAATGTCTTTTCATGCTTTTGTGTCTAACGGCCTGAAAGGCCTTAACTGCTTGAACACCGCTAAAATGCTGCTTGCAGCTTTAATTATTATTAGGTGTTCAAGCACGAAGTGCTGAAAACCTATTGTAATCGTACCGATTTTTATTATTATTATTATTTTTCTCCTGTAAAACGCATCGTGCAGCCCAAACCGTAAGTGCTAGAGACTTGAAACTTTGGCACAAGGTAGTACAAAAATCGAGGAGAGGTTATCAAAGTATGAGCCCGATTGGCCAATAGGTGGCGCTATAGCGCAAAAAACAAAAAAATTGCACTATTTTGCTTATATCTCAACAACCCTTTGACCCAGCCTCAAGTGTCTTATATCATTGGAATCCTTGGGTCAAGCCGAACAAAAACCCCCCCAGGTGTTTTATTTCCGGTATGCAAATTTTTCCGCCATTTTGGATTATGTCCAAAACCTACTTTTGCTAACTAGTCCCTGGTTTTTCACCCGATCGGAACCAAACCAGTGCAGAAATGTTCTCTGGAGTCTAAATATAAATAATTATTGAAAAAAAGTTGAAATTTTGATTCACAGTTGCTAGGGGGTGCAAAATGAACATTTGGGGCGGAGCCTATTTTACTAAAATGGCTATAACTCAAGAAGTAAATGAGATATCTTCACCAAACTTGGTAGACATGTGAATGAGTTCAATTTGAGGTGACAGTAAAAAAATCGCGACGATCGAACTCTAGGTGGCGCTATAACATGAAAAAAACATAAAAATGGCTATGACCACCTGACCGTTAGTCCGATTGACTTGAAAATTGGTATGCAGTGTCTTGGTCCAAGACCCCATGTATGTGTATGAGGAAATTGGCGTAACTCAAAAAACATGGCCGCCATTGGCCAATGAATTTGAGCACCTATTAGACAAGGTTAACGGAGGCCAATCGGAGCGAAACTCAATGGGCATGTTTGACTCATGGCCCAAGAGGTCTGTAAGAGTTTTGAAAGAAATCGGCCACTAGTTGGCGCTAACGAGTTTTACGGCTCTGTAATCACGTGGTGTTGCACACATCCCCACAATATGCATATCATTTGATAGATCTCCTCATGCTGAACAACTTTGCCTCTAGAACCATTGCTGTCAATCAAACCGTTCATTAAATATTCACGAATATGTTAAAAACCTACTTTTGCGAACTAGTCCCTGGTTTTTTGCCCGATCGGAACCAGACCAGTCTAGGACAATTCTCTGGACTGTCTAGGTCAATAATTATCAAAAAAAAGTTGAACTTTTGCATTTTTCGTATGGCTATAATAGGGTCAATTAGAAAAGGGGCGTGTCAAAATATACTCAAAAGCCTATAAATCATAAATTAAAACTCAGAACTTGACAAAAATTGATGAGCATATGTGTCATACCATGGTGAAGAAGCATGCAAAGTTTCATGGAGATCGGACAATAGGTGGCGCTATAACTGTTGAAAAGCTTTAAAACCATGCATTTCCTATGGTAAATTGCCTGTATTGGCTGTAAATGGTCTTTTCCATCTATGATCGTAAAATTTTCATATCTTACTGTTTAAAACCAGTGCAGTACAATTATCTGGACTCTCTAGATCAATAATTATCAGAAAAGGTATAATTTCTTCATTTGAATGGCTATAATAGTGTAAATTGGATGGCTTTAACATTTTGGATGGCTATAACAGCCAATAAGTGGTATTTTACTGCCCCCTGCTGTCATTTCATCATACTACTCCCTAATGTTGTTTTATAATTCATATTTAGACTTTTATAAAATCATTATTTCAACATTTACAATCACATTTTGTAAAAATGTATCTATTGGAGTATTATGGACTACATTTATTTATTACTATTTACAATTGTGTCACAGGAAGGCTGAAAACGAAAGTATAACATTGGGCCACGCCCCCCAAGTACAAATTCACTCATAACTCGAAAACAGAAAGTCGCTGATGGTAAGGTTCTCTCGGGTTCTTGATCCAAAGCTATCGCCGCGGGGCTCGGGAACGCCAACATTTACAACATTTACAAATACTTTATTACAATCTTGTTAACATTAGTTAATGCACTGTGAACTAACATTGAACTAACAATGAACAGCTGGATTTGTATTAACTAACGTTAACAAAGAGGAACAAAAACAGTAACAAATGTATTGCTCATGGTTAGTTCATGTTAATTAATACATTAAATAATGTTTAATAAATGAAACTTATTGTTGAGTGTTACCAACATTTTTAATCTTTTTTTATCGGCTTTCAGCATTGGCTAACAAACAGCTTTCAACAAATGCTTAAGGCAATTTTTTTATTAGTTTTAATATAGTTTTATATTATTACATCACAAAGAAATATGTGAAATGCATGCTTATACACAATTAAAAGAGATTTTCACAATAACATATCCCATGTGTGTGTGTGTGTGTGTGTGTGTGTGTGTGTAAGCATATGTCTACATATGAATGCAAAAGCACTTGTGAAAACACTTTTTTAATAAGTACAGTGGCCAGCAGAGGGCAGTAGAAGACCACTTATTGGCTCACTTTCATTTTGACTCACTTGATTTTCACCAGTTTTCTGCACTAAAGCAAACCAGTTTTTCCATGTTAACTATTATAACACAATCATATTTTGTCAAAGTTTATCACTTCATTTTTATTGACACTTCACATTAATGCTAGCAATATGGTGCATCATGGTAAATCACAATAGAAACATGGTAAATCATTGTAAACAATACTATTACATGGTGTATCATGGCAAATCATGCTACAATCCTGCGGTAAATCATTCTAGAATGTGTTATATCATGGTAAATCATCCTATAACATGGTAAATCATGCTAGAATCATATTAAATCATACTAGAATATGTTCAATTGTGGTAAATCATGCTAGAACAGGATAAATCATGGCGAATCATACTAGAACTTGGTATATCATGGTAAACTATGGTAAATTATGCTAGATTCATGGTAAATCATACTGGAACATTGTAAATAGTGAAAAATCACACTGAAATGTGGTATATCATGGTAAATCATGCTAAAACATGGTCTATTCTATCTATGATCTCAGTGGTTAAATGCTTGCTATATACAACTTAATGTCTTTTGATGCTTTTGTGCTTAACGGCCTTAAATGCTTGAACACCGCTAAATGCTGCTTGCAGCTTTAATTATTATTATTATTCTTCTGCCGTAAAACGCATCGTGCAGACCAAACCGTAAGAGCTAGAGACTTGAAACTTTGTCAGATGGTAGTACAAAAATCGAGGAGAGCTTATCAAATTATGAGCCCGATTGGCCCATAGGTGGCGCTATAGCAACCAATTGCGCAAAACTGCTCATAACTCCTAGACCGTAAGTCGTAGACTCAAGTGTCTTATATCATTGGAAAGCTGGACTCCTGACTTAAAAAACGTATATCTCCGATTTCATTTCCGTCATGATAGATTTTCCGCCATTTTGAATTTTGTCAAAAAACGACTTTTGCGAACTAGTCCCTGGTTTTTCGCCCGATCGGAACCAAACCAGTGCACAAATGTTCTGTGGAGTCTGAATATAAATTATAATCGAAAAAAAGTTGAAATTTCGATTTTCGGTCGCTAGGGGGCGCAAAAAGAACGTTGTGGGAGGAGCCTATTTTACTAAAATGGCTATAACTCCAGAAGTAAATTAGGTAGGTTCACCAAACTTGGTACAGTTGTGCATAACTTCAATCTGAGGTCACAGTAAAAAAATCGCGACGATCGAACACTAGGTGGCGCTATAACATGAAAAAAACATATAAAGGACTGACCGTTAGTCCGATTGACTTGAAAATTGGTATGCAGTGTCTTGGTCCAAGGCCCCATGTATGTCTATGAGGACATTGGCGTATCTCAAAAAACATGGCCGCCATCGACCAATGAAGTTTGAGCCCCAATGAGACGAGGTTAACGGAGGCCAATCGGAACGAAACTCGATGGGCATGTTTGACTCATGGCCTAAGAGGTCTGTAAGAGTTTTGAAAGAAATCGGCCACTAGTTGGCGCTAACGAGTTTTACTGCTCTGTAATCACGTGGTGTTGCACACATCCCCCCAAAATGCATATCATTTGATAGATCTCCTCATGGTGAACAACTTTGCCTCTAGAACCATTGCTGTCAATCAAATCGTTCATTAAATATTCACGAATATGTTAAAAACCTACTTTTGCGAACTAGTCCCTGGTTTTTCGCCCGATCAAAACCAGACCAGTCTAGGACAATTCTCTGGACTCTCTAGATCAATAATTATCAAAAAAAAGTTGAACTTTGCCCTTTGGTTCACTGTAATAGGGTCATTTAGAAAAGGGGCGTGTCAAAATACACTCAAAAGCCTATAAATCATAAATGAAAACTCAGAACTTGACAAAAATTGATGAGTATATGTGTCATACCATGGTGAGGAAGCATGCAAAGTTTCATGGAGATCGGACCATAGGTGGCGCTATAACTGTTAAAAAGCTTTAAAACCATACATTTCCTATGGTAAATTGCCTGTATTGGCTGTAAATTGTCTTTTCCATCTATGATCGTATACTTTACATATCATAATGTTTAAAACCAGTGCAGTACAATTCTCTGGACTCTCTAGATCAATAATGATCAGAAAAGGTATAACTTCTTAATTTGGATGGCTATAATAGGGTCACTTCAATATGTAGCCTTGACCAAATGTCCCCAAAAACCTATATCTCTTCAATGAATGCTCAGATCTTCTTAAAAAAAGGTCAGGACATATCACTCTAAACAAGCTTGACAAATTTTAGACAGATCGGACAAAATTTGCCTCTATAACAGTTAAAAAGTTGAAAATGATATGAATATAGTGGCATTTTAAGCCAATAAGTGGTGTTTTACTGCCCCCTGCTGTTTAAAATAGTAATTTTGTCATAATGCTGACTATCATTGTTCTATAATTCATTTTTAGAATTAACATAATCACTATTTTAACATTTACAATCACATTTAGTCAAAATTCATTGTCACATTGACAAATGTGAACCCTGAATGAGACAGTTTAATCTACAATAGAATGTGTGTGTGTGTAGTCCCATGTTTCTGAATAAATTCTGAATAATCTGATTAATAGCTTGCAAAGACATTAAATGCTTATAGACCATTAAAATATATTTTCATAATGACTTTGTGTGTGTGTGTGTGTGTGTGTGTGTGTGTGAAAAGCACCTGTGAAAACACTTTATTAATAAGTAGAATGGCCAGCAGAGGGCAGTAGAAGACCACTTATTGGCTCACTCTCATTTTGACACACTTGATTTTCAACAGTAAATCAAAGCACTAAAGCAAACCAGTTTTTCCATGTTAACTATTATAACACAATCATTTTTTGTCAGAGTTTATCACTTCATTTTTATTGGCACTTCACATCAATGCAGCAATGTGGTAAATCATGGTAAATCACGATATAAACATGGTAAATCATAGTAAAAAATACTATTACATGGTGTATCATGGCAAATCATGCTAGCAATGTGATGAATCATGGTAAATCATGCTACAATCCTGGTAAATCATTCTAGAATGTGGTATATCATGGTAAATCATCCTATAACATGGTAAATCATGGTAAACTATGTTAAATCATGCTAGATTCATGGTAAATCATACTGGAACATGGTAGATCATGAAAAATCACACTAAATTTGGTATATTTTGGTAAATCATGCTAAAACATGATCTATTCCATCTATGATGTCAATGGTTAAATGCTTGCTACATAAAACTTAATGTCTTTTGATGCTTTTGTGCTTAACGGCCTTAAAGGCCTTAACTGCTTGAACACCGCTAAATGCTGCTTGCAGCTTTAATTATTATTATTATTCTCCTGTAAAACGCATCGTGCAGCCCAAACCGTAAGTGCTGGAGAGTTGAAACTTTGTCAGATGGTAGTACAAAAATCGAGGAGAGGTTATCAAATTATGAGCCCGATTGGCCTATAGGTGGCGCTATAGCGATCAATTGCGCGAAACTGCTCATAACTCCTAAACCGTAAGTCGTAGACTCAAGTGTCTTATATCATTGGAAAGCTGGAGGCCTGAAGTAAAAAACGTATATCTCCGATTTCATTTCCGGTATGCAAATTTTTCCGCCATTTTGAATTTTGTCAAAAACCTAATTTTGCGAACTAGTCCCTGGTTTTTCGCCCGATCAAAACCAAACAAATGCATACATGTTCTCTGGAGTCTGATTATCAATCGTTATCGAAAAAAAGTTGAATTTTCGATTTCCGGTCGCTAGGGGGAGTAAAATGATCGTTGTGGGAGGAGCCTATTTTACTAAAATGGCTATAACTCGAAAAGTAAATGAGATATCTTCACCAAACTCAAGAGACATGTGTATGAGGACAGTTTGAGGTCACAGTAAAAAGATCGCGACGATCGAACACTAGAAGGCGCTATAACATAAAAAAAACATAAAAAGGGCTATGACCACCTGACCGTTAGTCCGATTGACTTGAAAATTGGTATGCAGTGTCTTGGTCCAAGGCCCCATGTATGTGTATGAGGAAATTGGCGTAACTCAAAAAACATGGCCGCCATTGGCCAATGAATTTGAGCACCTATTAGACGAGGTTAACGAAGGCCGATCGGAACGAAACTCGATGGGCATGTTCAACTCATGGCCCAAGAGGTCTGTAAGAGTTTTGAAAGAAATCGGCCACTAGTTGGCGCTAACGAGTTTTACGGCTCTGTAATCACGTGGTGTTGCACACATCCCCACAATATGCATATCATTTGATAGATCTCCTCATGCTAAACAACTTTGCCTCTAGAACCATTGCTGTCAATTAAATCGTTCATTAAATATTCATGAATATGTTAAAAACCTACTTTTGCGAACTAGTCCCTGGTTTTTCGCCCGATCGGAACCAGACCAGTCTAGGTCAATTCTCTGGACTCTCTAGATCAATAATTATCGAAAAAAAGTTGAACTTTTGCATTTTTCGTATGGCTATAATAGGGTCATTTAGAAAAGGTGCGTGTCCAAATACACTCAAAAGCCTATAAATCATAAATAAAAACTCAGAACTTGACAAAAATTGATGAGCATATGTGTCATACCATGGTAAAGAAGCATGCAAAGTTTCATGGAGATCGGACCATATGTGGCACTATAACTGTTAAAAAGCTTTAAAACCATACATTTCCTATGGTAAATTGCCTGTATTGGCTGTAAATGGTCTTTTCCATCTATGATCGTATAATTTTTTAATTAAAACCAGTGCAGTACAATTATCTGGACTCTCTAGATCAATAATTATCAGAAAAGGTATAATTTTTTTATTTGGATGGCTATAACAGCCAATAAGTGGTATTTTACTGCCCCCTGCTGTCATTTCATCATACTACTCCCTAATATTGTTATAGTTCATATTTAGACTTAAAATAAAATCATTATTTCAACATTTACAATCACATTTTGTAAAAAAATGCATCTATTGGAGTATTATGGACTGCATTTATTTATTTTATTTATTACTATTTACAATTGTGTCACAGTAACACAGGAACAACACAACACTTATCACGATAATATCAATATCGATAATTATGACGATAAATGTCAATTCTTTATTTCTTTGAACTTTGAAGGCAGATTTTTGTTCCCAACTGAAAGTTAGTTTTAACTTTTAGTTTTACGGCTCTGTAATCACGTGGTGTTGCACACAACCCCACAAAATGCATATCATTTGATAGAAACTAGAGCGTTAATTGTGGTTTTAAACTACTCTTTATTGTCAAAACATATCATGACAAACACTTGCCAAACAGGTGAACATTTCACAAATCTGAGGTAGAACATTCAAACATTTGTATTTTTTCCTTAACAAAAATAATATCTTTATTTCAAAATTAATTTCTTAGTTTCTGCATGTGCTAATGGGGGATATTGTTTCAAGTCTTGAAACAGGTTTGTGTTGCCTGACTTTGATGGCACGTATCTTTATGAAATGTATGAAAAACAGTAGGCTATAGCCTAAATACATAAATACTGTAATTATATTCCATTAGTCCTTTAATACATTGTCTACATTAATAATATAATACAATTCAATATGTATCCCACATTTCATGGTGCAGTTAATATTACTAGGCTAACGTTACAGTAAAACCATGGTAAAGGATGTAAATGTGTAGATGGAAAAGCTTTCTGACTGTATAGTTGCGCACAGTGTTTCTCCTGTTCGTCAGCGCTGTTTCATCTGCCTTTAAACTGGTTTAAATCACTGAGACATTTGTGTTCTTCGCTGAATTCAAGTGCTTCTCACTGGATCTCGTGATCGAGACTGATCAAAGTTAACCATAGACAGTAAAAGAACGCGTCTGCTCTAGTGAGCTTGATCGCGCTACGCTGCCGTTTGGACTTTGAGCCGAGCGGATAAATGCTCCGTGAGGCGCGCGCGGTTCAAATGAGTTTCGTTCCGCTTTTGGCGCATAAACATGATCTAACATTTATCGAACTCTTGATATCGTTTTATAGAGAAAACATTATATCGCGATAATGAATGAATGAGCATATCAATTTAAGACGTGGCTAAATGTAATTTATGACCTTGTATGGAAAAACCGGACGTTTTTATGGCCTAAAATTCTTATTATTAAATTTAAGACGTTTTATGACTTTTTATGACCCCACGGAAACCCTGATACTGATTAAACCAAGTAGTTCAAAATAAAAGTGGTACTATAGCAATAAGTGGTCTTCTACTACCCTCTGCTGGACATTATACTTATTAATAGTCTTTTCACATGTGCTTTTGCATTCATATATTCAGACACTAAAAATAGCCTTATGTGACAATTACTATAATAACACAATCATATTTTGTCTTTCAATTCACTTTACTGTTCTGAAACTTCACATAATTGCTAACAACGTGGTAAATCATAGTAAATCATGCTACAATCCTGCTGAATCATTCTAGAATGTGGTATATCATGATAAATTATTGTGTAACATTCGGTCACAACAAGGTAACATCAAGGTAAACTAAGACAAACCATGGTAAACTGACTATTGTAGTGCATTGAGAAATATGAATCCTGAAGGACAATTGCAGTAAACATTTCTTTTTTCCATCACATAGTTCAAATATCTGTATCTACAACAGAATGTGTGTGTGTGTAGTCCTAGGTTTCTGAATAAATGCTGAATAATCTGATTAATAGCTTGCAAAGACATTAAATGCTTATAGACCATTAAAATATATTTATATAATGACTTTGTGTGTGTGTGTGTGTGTGTGTGTGTGTGTGTGTGTGTGTGTGTGTGTGTGATCAAATGTCTACATATGAGTGCAAAAGCACCTGTGAAAACACTTTATTAATAAGTAGAATGGCCAGCAGAGGGCAGTAGAAGACCACTTATTGGCTCACTCTCATTTTGACACACTTGATTTTCAACAGTAAATCAAAGCACTAAAGCAAACCAGTTTTTCCATGTTAACTATTATAACACAATCATTTTTTGTCAGAGTTTATCACTTCATTTTTATTGGCCCTTCACATCAATGCAGCAATGTGGTAAATCATGGTAAATCACGATAGAAACATGGTAAATCATAGTAAAAAATACTATTACATGGTGGATCATGGCAAATCATGCTAGCAATGTGATGAATCATGGTAAATCATGCTACAATCCTGGTAAATCATTCTAGAATGTGGTATATCATGGTAAATCATCCTATAACATGGGAAATCATGGTAAACTGTGGTAAATCATGCTAGATTCATGGTAAATCATACTGGAACATTGTAGATCATGAAAAATCACACTAAATTTGGTATATCATGGTAAATCATGCTAAAACATGGTCTATTCCATCTATGATGTCAATGTTTAAATGCTTGCTACATAAAACTTAATGTCTTTTGATGTTTTTGTGCTTAACGGCCTTAACTGCTTGAACACCGCTAAATGCTGCTAGCAGCTTTAATTATTATTAGGTGTTCAAGCACGAAGTGCTGAAAACCTATTGTATTTGTACTGATTTTTATTATTATTATTATTATTATTCTTCTGCCGTAAAACGCATCGTGCAGAACAAACCGTAAGGGCTGGAGCTCTGAAACTTTGTCAGATGGTAGTACAAAAATCGAGGAGAGCCTCAGAAAGTATGACCCCGATTGGCCTATAGGTGGCGCTACAGCAATCAATTGCGCGAAACTGCTCATAACTCCTAAACCGTATGTCGTAGACTCAAGTGTCTTATATCATTGGAAAGCTGGAGGCCTGATGTAAAAAATGTATATCTCCGATTTCATTTCCGGTATGCAAATTTTTCCGCCATTTTGAATTTTGTCAAAAACCTATTTTTGCGAACTAGTCCCTGGTTTTTCGCCCGATCAAAACCAAACAAATGCATACATGTTGTCTGAAGTCTGAATATCAATAATCATTGAAAAAAAGTTGAATTTTCGATTCACGGTCGCTAGGGGGAGTAAAATGATCGTTGTGGGAGGAGCCTATTTTACTAAAATGGCTATAACTCGAGAAGTAAATGAGATATCTTCACCAATCTCAAGAGACATGTGTATGAGGACAGTCTGAGGTCACAGTAAAAAAACCGCGTCGATCTAACACTAGGTGGCGCTATAACATTAAATAAACATAAAAAGGGCTATGACCACCTGACCGTTAGTCCGATTGACTTGAAAATTGGTATGCAGTGTCTTGGTCCAAGGTGCCATGAATGTGTATGAGGAAATTGGCATAACTCAAAAAACATGGCCGCCATCGGCCAATGAATTTGAGCACCTATTAGACAAGGTTAACGGAGGCCAATCGGAACGAAACTCGATGGGCATGTTTGACTCATGGCCCAAGAGGTCTGTAAGAGTTTTGAAAGAAATTGGCCACTAGTTGGCGCTAACAAGTTTTATGGCTCTGTAATCACGTGGTGTTGCACACATCCCCAAAATATGCATATCATTTGATAGATCTCCTCAGGCTGAACAACTTTGCCTCTAGAACCATTGCTGTCAATCAAATCGTTCATTAAATATTCACGAATATGTTAAAAACCTACTTTTGCGAACTAGTCCCTGGATTTTCGCCCGATCAGAACCAGACCAGTCTAGGGCAATTCTCTGGACTCTCTAGATCAATAATCATTGAAAAAAAGTTGAACTTTTGCATTTTTCGTATGGCTATAACAGGGTAATTTAGAAAAGGGGCGTGTCAAATACACACAAAAGCCTATAAATCATAAATAAAAACTCAGAACTTGACAAAAAATGATGAGCATATGTGTCATACCATGGTGAAGAAGCATGCAAAGTTTCATGGAGATCGGACAATAGGTGGCGCTATAACTGTTGAAAAGCTTTAAAACCATGCATTTCCTATGGTAAATTGCCTGTATTGGCTGTAAATGGCCTTTTCCATCTATGATCATAAAATCTTAATGTTTAAAACCGGTGCAGTACAATTCTCTGGACTCTCTACATCAATAATTATCAGAAAAGGTTGAACTTCTTCATTTGAATGGCTATAATAGTGTAATTTGGATGGCTGTAACATTTTGGATGGCTATAACAGCCAATAAGTGGTATTTTACTGCCCCCTGCTGTCATTTCATCATACTACTCCCTAATATTGTTATATATAATTGAAATGTAGACTTTATTAAATCATTATTTTAACATTTACAATCACATTTTGTCCAAATTCATCTATTGGAGTATTATGGACTGCATTTATTTATTTTATTTATTACTATTTACAATTGTGTCACAGGAAGGCTAAAATACGAAAGTATAACGTTGGGCCACGCCCCCCAAGTACAAATTCACTCATAACTTGAAAACAGAAAGTCTCTGCACGCTAGGTAAGGTTCTCTCGGGGTTCTTGATCCAAATCTATCGTCGCGGGGCTTGGGAACGCCCCCCGCGACGAATTCTTAGTTAATGTTAACTAATGTAGTTAACATTAACTAAGAATGAACAATACTCCTTCAGCATTTGTTAATCTTTGTTAATGTTAATTTCAACATTTACAAATACTTTATTAAAATCTTGTTAACATTAGTTAATGCACTGTGAACTAACATGAACTAACAATGAACAGCTGGATTTGTATTAACTAATGTTAACAAAGATGAACAAAAACAGTAACAAATGTATTGCTCATGGTTCACGTTAATTAATACATTAACTACTGTTTAATAAATGAACCTTATTGTAAAGTGTTACCGACATTTTTAATCTTTTTTATCAGCTTTCAGCATTGGCTAACAAACAAACGCTTAAAGCTATTTTTTTATTAGTTTTAATATAGTTTTATATTATTACATCACAAAGAAATATGTTAAATGCATGCTTATACACCATTAAAAGAGATTTTCACAATAACATATCCCGTGTGTGTGTGTGTAAGCATATGTCTACATTTGAATGCAAAACCACTTGTGTGACCAGCAGAGGGCAGTAGAAGACCACTTATTGGCTCACTTTCATTTTGACACACTTGAGTAGGGATGGGAATTGATAAGAATTTAACAATTCCGATTCCATTATCGATATTGCTTATCGATTCGATTCCTTATCGATTCTCTTATCGATTCTCATTGGGTGAGGGAATAAGTACAAATTTGTTTGTTTGTATTAACTTATTGAACTTATAACTTATTTTGTTTGTTAATTATTATTAACTCGCTGACACAGCACAGAGTATTAGGGGTGTGAAGCTACAATGGTCTCACGGTTCGGTTCGATTACGATTATCATGTCATCGATTCAGTTCAATTTGATATCTCGATGCATCTACATGCACTGCATCCTCAATTTTACTTCAAAAGTGATGTGTGTGTGCGTGCGCGTGTTCACCCGTTCGTGAAGTCGCAGTGACAGAAACAGTGACATTCCAGTTTAAGTTGTGTGTGCGCGCGCGCGTCTCAGATGAGTATGTGCCTGGAGAGTTTTGCGCATCTCGTGTGTGTAGAGTTTGCATGTATGCGTGAGCGACTTTAGGTGTGTCGTTGTGCATTTCATATGTATTTGTTTGAGCATTCAGCAGTATACATGTATGTTTGACTACTTAGTATACGTGTATATGCAAGTGTTTCATATTTGTGTGCGTGAATGAAGTTTGATTTAAGCCCTAGACGGCACCTCATATATTGTCGTCTTTTCGCGTGAAATATAACCAAACGAGCGCTTCTGCCTCGATGTTATGTTTGATGCGTTCTGAATCAAAATAACGCAGCTCGTGTGTGACGTCATGACACATTTGCAACGAGCGGAACCGATAAGCGGAATCGTTAAGCAGGCATACTAACGGTTCCAGGGAATTGGTTAACTGGGCACCGGTTCTGAAGAAGAAACATGGTAAATCATTGTAAACAATACTATTACATGGTGTATCATGGCAAATCATGCTATAATCCTGCGGTAAATCATTCTACAGGGTATCCGCGGGTCCTTAAAAAGTCTTAAAAAGTCTTATTTTGACTTATGAAAGGTCTTAAATTTTCAATGGCAATTTGAGTTAGACATATCTAAATGTTTTCCAAATTAAAACTATCTAATTAGCGTACTTTTTTATTTACTATTCGTTCTTTGTGGATTTGCTCGTTCACGTGACATTTCGCGTCACATTCGCGCCAGCATTATGTCTGTCTCCTGCACACGAAACAGCAGGAGAGGAGAAGAAAGCTGGTTAATTTCAGTTCAATTGTAAGTTCATTCTTTATGTGCGTAGTGGTGTGCGATGTGTATTGTCTATTATGATATTGTAATCATTGTTTTACTTTAACGTTAACTATGTACGAGGGCGCACTGTGAGCTGACATCGCATTTGTCTCTCATGCTTGCTTTCACTGCGTGATGTGTCAGTGCAGTTATAGGTATGTTCCCTAATAGACGTATAAAGTTTTTGTATTTTATATATCATATGTTGTTATCATACAATATTACATCAGCAAGAGGGCTGTTTTCCCGTGCACAATAGCAAATATGATATTTATTTTATAACAGTTAAATTAACATTGTTACATTTTATAAACAATATTGTCAATATTGTTTGTTTTCCCTTTATTTCGCTGACGAGAATTTCAAAATGAAACCGTAGCAGAGACTCAATGCAAAAGACAGCGATGATTTCTTGACTGAAATCCGCGTTTTGAACGATTCATTTTAACGATTCAATGAACAATCACTTGCAGTTCCTGAATGAATCAGCCGTTTGAACAAATCGTTTGTATGAATGACTCCCTGAGACAGTGACTTGCCGCCACCTACTGGCGGGTTTAGTTTCACATTTAAAGTACCCTGTAATTAAAATGTTACAATTAGAAATCAGTTCATATTTAAATATTGAATTAATAATTGAAAGAATTGAATATATCATAGCTTTATTTATGCAATTGTAAATGGAGTATAAATATATTAATGCCAGTTCTGATGCTGCTTCTGTGTCTCCTCTGCACTGCAAAGATGGATTTTGATTTAATGATTTAATATAACTGGTAACAGTGGTATTGTGTTATTATTCTAATATAATTTAATTTGAATGTTAGAATTTGACATAAAAGGTGATGCATACCTCTAAGTAAAAAAAAAAAGAAAGTCCATATATGGGTGAAAATGCCCCTGGAACTCAATTTAAGGTTGCAAATATTGCCCTTTAATAAAAAAATGTTAATTCCTTTCACTGCTGTGAACTGACCACTGCATAGAATATGAAAAATATGAATATCTTCGTGAGTCAGCTGTCAACAACAGGCCTAAACCAGCCATGGTACCAGTACACAAACACAATCAGTAAAATATCATCTAATTATCATCAACAAAACTTTGAAAATATTGAGACATTTTTTTTAAAATATTGCGCACCCCTAATGTAAGGTATTAATTTTGATTTCTTCAGGTCTTAAAAAGGTCTTAAAAAGCCTTAAATTTGACTTTAAAGGTGAACTAAGTAACTTTTTTACCTTAACCGAACAGCTTTGGAGTCATTGTAATGTTTACATTACTGATTTCGTGTTGAATGGTGGTTGTCTCGCACCCCCCTGGTGCCTGTGAGCCGCAAAACCACCCTTGCAACTTTGGGCCGGCGAGCCGCCGGCCTGAGTGTTAGGAAGTATCGTGTGATATCAGGTCTTGCGAGGTAACAAATTGCTTTACGGCAAAAAAACAGATCTGATAAAATTCTGATAAAATGAGCATCAAACAGAAATAACCCGGCGCCGTATACATGTGGTGTTGGGCGCGCGCAGCTCTTAAAGGGGCCATACCTTATTTCCACTCGTTACAGCGTCCATCCCACTGAACAGGTACCGGTGTACAGGGGGAGGGGATCCGGCCGTGAGTGCGAGCCATCTCTGCGTGAGTGCTATTCACGACAGTACAAGTGCTCCACAGCGACTCTAGGGGTCGCTGTTTGACAAAAACGGAATTCTTACTGAGCGCTGCTTTAAGAAGTGTGCAGATACCCTGTTCTAGAATGTGGTATATCATGGTAAATCATCCTATAACATGGTAAATCATGCTAGAATCATATTAAATCATACTAGAATATGTTCAATAGTGGTAAATCATGAACCTTTGCATTTTTCGTATGGCTATAACAGTGTGTGTGTGTGTGTGTGTGTGTGTGTGTGTGTAAGCATGCACAATGGAATTCACATTGAAAGACTGGTTTGCTTTAGTGCACAATACTGATTAAACCAAGTTGTTCAAAATAAAAGTGGTACTATAGCAATAAGTGGTCTTCTACTACCCTCTGCTGGACATTATACTTATTAATAGTCTTTTCACATGTGCTTTTGCATTCATATATTTAGACACTAAAAAATAACCTTATGTGACAATTACTATAATAAATCAATCATATTTTGTCTTTCAATTCACTTTACTGTTCTGAAGCTTCACATAATTGCTAGCAACGTGGTAAATCATGGTAAATCACGATAGAAACATGGTAAATCACAGTAAATAATATTATTACATGGTGTATCATGGTAAATCATGCTAGCAATGTGATTAATCATGGTAAAGCATGTTACAATCCTGGTAAATCATCCTATAACATGGTAAATCAAGGTAAACTAAGACAAATCAAGGTAAACTATGATAAAGCATGCTAGAATCATATTACATCATAGGCTACTAGAATGTGTTCAATTGTGGTAAATCATGCAAGAACAGGGTAAACCATGGTGAATCATACTAGAACTCGGTATATCATAGTAAACTATGGTAAATCATACTGTAACATAGTAAATCATTAACAATCACACTGAAATGTTGTATATCATGGCAAATCATGCTAAAACATGGTCTATTCCATCTATGATGTCAGTGGTTAAATGCTTGCTACATAAACCTTAATGTCTTTTGATGCTTTTGAGCTTAACTGTCTTAACTGTCTTAACTGTCTTAAATGCTTGAACACCGCTAAATGCTGCTAGCAGCTTTAATTAGGTGTTCAAGCACGAAGTGCTGAAAACCTATTGTATTTGTACTGATTTTTATTATTATTATTATTATTATTATTATTATTATTATTCTGCCGTAAAACGCGTCGTGCAGACCAAACCGTAAGGGCTGGAGCTCTGAAACTTTGTCAGATGGTAGGACAAAAATCGAGGAGAGGTTATCAAAGTATGAGCCCGATTGGCCCATAGGGGGCGCTATAGCAACCAAAAGCGCAAAACTGCTCATAACTCCTAGACCGTAAGTCGTAGAGTCAAGTGTCTTATATCATTGGAAAGCTGGTCACCTGACGAAAAAAACGTATATCTTCGATTTCATTTCCGGTATGCAAATTTTCCCGCCATTTTGAATTTCGTCAAAAAACAACTTTTGCGAACTAGTCCCTGGTTTTTCGCCCGATCAAAACCAAACAAATGCATACATGTTCTCTGGAGTCTGAATATCAATAATTATCGAAAAAAAGTTTACATTTCGATTTACGGTCAATAGGGGGAGTAAAATGATCGTTGTGGGAGGAGCCTATTTTACTAAAATGGCTATAACTCGAGAAGTAAATGAGATATCTTCACCAAAATCGACACACATGTGTATGCGGACAGTCTGGGGTCACAGTAAAAAAAACGCGTCGATCTAACACTAGATGGCGCTATAACATAAAGAAAAACATAAATAGGGCTATGACCACCTGACCGTTAGTCCGATTGACTTGAAAATTGGTATGCAGTGTCTTGGTCCAAGGCCCCATGTGTGTGTATGAGGACATTGGCGTATCTCAAAAAACATGGCCGCCATCACCAATGAAGTTTGAGCACCTATGAGACGAGGTTAACGGAGGCCAATCGGAATGAAACTCAATGGACATGTTCGACTCATGGCCCAAGAGGTCTGTAAGAGTTTTGAAAGAAATCAGCCACTAGTTGGCGCTAACGAGTTTGACAGCTCTGTAATCACGTGGTGTTGCACACATCCCCAAAATATGCATATCAATTGATAGATCTCCTCATGCTGAACAACTTTGCCTCTAGAACCATTGCTGTCAATCAAATCGTTCATTAAATATTCACGAATACATTAAAAACCTACTTTTGCGAACTAGTCCCTGGTTTTTCGCCCGATTGGAACCAGACCAGTCTAGGACAATTCTCTGGACTCTCTAGATCAATAATTATCGAAAAAAAGTTGAACTTTGCCCTTTGGTTCACTGTAACAGGGTCATTTAGAAAATGGGCGTGTCAAAATACACCCAAAAGCCTATAAATCATAAATGAAAACTCAAAACTTGACAAAAATTGATGAGCATATGTGTCATACCATGGTAAAGAAGCATGCAAAGTTTCATGGAGATCGGACCATATGTGGAGCTATAACTGTTAAAAAGCTTTAAAACCATACATTTCCTATGGTAAATTGCCTGTATTGGCTGTAAATGGTCTTTTCCATCTATGATCGTATAATTTTATATAAAACCAGTGCAGTACAATTATCTGGACTCTCTAGATCAATAATTATCAGAAAAGGTATAATTTTTTTATTTGGATGGCTATAACAGCCAATAAGTGGTATTTTACTGCCCCCTGCTGTCATTTCATCATACTACTCCCTAATATTGTTATAGTTCATATTTAGACTTAAAATAAAATCATTATTTCAACATTTACAATCACATTTTGTAAAAAATGCATCTATTGGAGTATTATGGACTGCATTTATTTATTTTATTTATTACTATTTACAATTGTGTCACAGGAAGGCTGAAAACGAAAGTATAACGTTGGGCCACGCCCCCCAAGTACAAATTCACTCATAACTCGAAAACAGAACGTCGCTGCACGCTCAAATTTTGATGGTAAGGTCCTCTCGGTGCTCTTGATCGAAATCTATCGTCTCGGGGCACGGGAACGCCCCCCCGCCCCCCTCCCCCCGCGGATATCTAATCCGTGAGACTCCCGAATTGAAACGGCTGTAACTCCCGACCTAGACCACCTATATCCTTGTGGGTGAGCTTGTTGGAAAGGGCCCGTCCTCATCTAGCTTCGATCCGAGTATGGTGCGATTTGACCCAGGCATTCCCGAGATATAAGCCCACAAAGATATGCATTTCAACAGACATTACTCCCGACAGCAATCACTCAGCAACACGGGGATGGTCTTGTTCAAGAGGGCTCCTCTAACCCTATCTAAGTTCTGAGTTTCAGATTTTTTCACTTTCTCGTTCCCGAGATATAAGTAAAAAAAAAAACGAATTTCCTGTCATTCATTTCAACCGTTTATGTAGGCGGTAAAACCGCTGTTGTCCACTAGAGGGAGCAACAGCATTAGATATTTTTAATCTTTTTTAACCAGTTTTCAGCAATGGCTAACAAACAAATGCTTATAATATAATATTAAATAATGATTTATTAGAAAGTTTAATATTTTTACATCACAAATAAATATCTGAAATGCTTAAGGACCACAAAAAGAGATTTTCACAATATCATAACCCACAATTGTGTGTGTGTGTGTGTGTGTGTTTGTGTGTGTGTGTAAGCATGCATAATGGTATTCACATTGAAAGAATGGTTTGCTTTAGCGCACAATACTCAGGGTTTCTGCAGGGTTTAGTCAGTCAAATTTAAGACCTTTTAAGACCTTTTTATGACCAATATGATTTAAATTTATGACCTACTCGAATTACGAAAAATAACTTCCTTTCAAAAGTCTTTTTTTATTGACTTTCATTAAAAGTAATAAGTTTAATTATTTAAAGGTTCCATTTTCTTAAGAGTAACAAACTGAAGGCTCCCTTTTCCTAAGTATCAATAACACAGGAACAACACAACACTTATCACGATAATATATCAGTCAATATCGATAATTATGACGATAAATGTCAATTCTTTATTTCTTTGAACTTTGAAGGCTTTCTTAGTTTTAACTTTTAGTTTTACGGCTCTGTTATCACGTGGTGTTGCACACAACCCCACAAAATGCATATCATTTGATAGAAACCAGAGCGTTAATTGTGGTTTTAAACTACTCTTTATTGTCAAAACATATCATGACAAACACTTGCCAAACAGGTGAACATTTCACAAATCTGAGGTAGAACATTCAAACATTTGTATTTTTTCCTTAACAAAAATAATATCTTTATTTCAAAATTAATTTCTTAGTTTCTGCATGTGCTAATGGGGGATATTGTTTCAAGTCTTGAAACAGGTTTGTGTTGCCTGACTTTGATGGCACGTATCTTTATGAAATGTATGAAAAACAGTAGGCTATAGCCTAAATACATAAATACTGTAATTATATTCCATTAGTCCTTTAATACATTGTCTACATTAATAATATAATACAATTCAATATGTATCCCACATTTCATGGTGCAGTTAATATTACTAGGCTAACGTTACAGTAAAACCATGGTAAAGGATGTAAATGTGTAGATGGAAAAGCTTTCTGACTGTATAGTTGCGCACAGTGTTTCTCCTGTTCGTCAGCGCTGTTTCATCTGCCTTTAAACTGGTTTAAATCACTGAGACATTTGTGTTCTTCGCTGAATTCAAGTGCTTCTCACTGGATCTCGTGATCGAGACTGATCAAAGTTAACCATAGACAGTAAAAGAACGCGTCTGCTCTAGTGAGCTTGATCGCGCTACGCTGCCGTTTGGACTTTGAGCCGAGCGGATAAACGCTCCGTGAGGCGCGCGCGGTTCAAATGAGTTTCGTCCCGCTTTTGGCGCATAAACATGATCTAACATTTATCGAACTCTTGATATCGTTTTATAGAGAAAACATTATATCGCGATAATGAATGAATGAGCATATCAATTTAAGACGTGGCTAAATGTAATTTATGACCTTGTATGGAAAAACCCGACGTTTTTATGGCCTAAAATTCTTATTATTAAATTTAAGACGTTTTATGACTTTTTATGACCCCGCGGAAACCCTGATACTGATTAAACCAAGTAGTTCAAAATAAAAGTGGTACTATAGCAATAAGTGGTCTTCTACTACCCTCTGCTGGACATTATACTTATTAATAGTCTTTTCACATGTGCTTTTGCATTCATATATTCAGACACTAAAAAATAACCTTATGTGACAATTACTATAATAACACAATCATATTTTGTCTTTCAATTCACTTTACTGTTCTGAAACTTCACATAATTGCTAACAACGTGGTAAATCATAGTAAATCATGCTACAATCCTGCTGAATCATTCTAGAATGTGGTATATCATGATAAATTATTGTGTAGTATTCGGTCACAACAAGGTAACATCAAGGTAAACTTAAGACAAACCATGGTAAACTGACTTTTGTAGTACATTGAGAAATATGAATCCTGAAGGACAATTGCAGTAAACATTTCTTTTTTCCATCACATAGTTCAAATATCTGTATCTACAACAGAATGTGTGTGTGTAGTCCTAGGTTTCTGAATAAATGCTGAATAATCTGATTAATAGCTTGCAAAGACATTAAATGCTTATAGACCATTAAAATATATTTATATAATGACTTTGTGTGTGTGTGTGTGTGTGTGTGTGATCAAATGTCTACATATGAGTGCAAAAGCACCTGTGAAAACACTTTATTAATAAGTAGAATGGCCAGCAGAGGGCAGTAGAAGACCACTTATTGGCTCACTCTCATTTTGACACACTTGATTTTCAACAGTAAATCAAAGCACTAAAGCAAACCAGTTTTTCCATGTTAACTATTATAACACAATCATTTTTTGTCAGAGTTTATCACTTCATTTTTATTGGCCCTTCACATCAATGCAGCAATGTGGTAAATCATGGTAAATCACGATAGAAACATGGTAAATCATAGTAAAAAATACTATTACATGGTGGATCATGGCAAATCATGCTAGCAATGTGATGAATCATGGTAAATCATGCTACAATCCTGGTAAATCATTCTAGAATGTGGTATATCATGGTAAATCATCCTATAACATGGGAAATCATGGTAAACTGTGGTAAATCATGCTAGATTCATGGTAAATCATACTGGAACATTGTAGATCATGAAAAATCACACTAAATTTGGTATATCATGGTAAATCATGCCAAAACATGGTCTATTCCATCTATGATGTCAATGTTTAAATGCTTGCTACATAAAACTTAATGTCTTTTGATGTTTTTGTGCTTAACGGCCTTAAAGGCCTTAACTGCTTGAACACCGCTAAATGCTGCTAGCAGCTTTAATTATTATTATTATTATTCTTCTGCCGTAAAACGCATCGTGCAGAACAAACCGTAAGGGCTGGAGCTCTGAAACTTTGTCAGATGGTAGTACAAAAATCGAGGAGAGCCTCAGAAAGTATGACCCCGATTGGCCTATAGGTGGCGCTACAGCAATCAATTGCGCGAAACTGCTCATAACTCCTAAACCGTATGTCGTAGACTCAAGTGTCTTATATCATTGGAAAGCTGGAGGCCTGACGTAAAAAACGTATATCTCCGATTTCATTTCCGGTATGCAAATTTTTCCGCCATTTTGAATTTTGTCAAAAACCTACTTTTGCGAACTAGTCCCTGGTTTTTCGCCCGATCAAAACCAAACAAATGCATACATGTTGTCTGAAGTCTGAATATCAATAATCATTGAAAAAAAGTTGAATTTTCGATTCACGGTCGCTAGGGGGAGTAAAATGATCGTTGTGGGAGGAGCCTATTTTACTAAAATGGCTATAACTCGAGAAGTAAATGAGATATCTTCACCAATCTCAAGAGACATGTGTATGAGGACAGTCTGAGGTCACAGTAAAAAAACCGCGTCGATCTAACACTAGGTGGCGCTATAACATTAAATAAACATAAAAAGGGCTATGACCACCTGACCGTTAGTCCGATTGACTTGAAAATTGGTATGCAGTGTCTTGGTCCAAGGTGCCATGAATGTGTATGAGGAAATTGGCATAACTCAAAAAACATGGCCGCCATCGGCCAATGAATTTGAGCACCTATTAGACAAGGTTAACGGAGGCCAATCGGAACGAAACTCGATGGGCATGTTTGACTCATGGCCCAAGAGGTCTGTAAGAGTTTTGAAAGAAATTGGCCACTAGTTGGCGCTAACAAGTTTTATGGCTCTGTAATCACGTGGTGTTGCACACATCCCCAAAATATGCATATCATTTGATAGATCTCCTCAGGCTGAACAACTTTGCCTCTAGAACCATTGCTGTCAATCAAATCGTTCATTAAATATTCACGAATATGTTAAAAACCTACTTTTGCGAACTAGTCCCTGGATTTTCGCCCGATCAGAACCAGACCAGTCTAGGGCAATTCTCTGGACTCTCTAGACCAATAATCATTGAAAAAAAGTTGAACTTTTGCATTTTTCGTATGGCTATAACAGGGTCATTTAGAAAAGGGGCGTGTCAAATACACACAAAAGCCTATAAATCATAAATAAAAACTCAGAACTTGACAAAAAATGATGAGCATATGTGTCATACCATGGTGAAGAAGCATGCAAAGTTTCATGGAGATCGGACAATAGGTGGCGCTATAACTGTTGAAAAGCTTTAAAACCATGCATTTCATATGGTAAATTGCCTGTATTGGCTGTAAATGGCCTTTTCCATCTATGATCATAAAATCTTAATGTTTAAAACCGGTGCAGTACAATTCTCTGGACTCTCTACATCAATAATTATCAGAAAAGGTTGAACTTCTTCATTTGAATGGCTATAATAGTGTAAATTGGATGGCTGTAACATTTTGGATGGCTATAACAGCCAATAAGTGGTATTTTACTGCCCCCTGCTGTCATTTCATCATACTACTCCCTAATATTGTTATATATAATTGAAATGTAGACTTTATTAAATCATTATTTTAACATTTACAATCACATTTTGTCCAAATTCATCTATTGGAGTATTATGGACTGCATTTATTTATTTTATTTATTACTATTTACAATTGTGTCACAGGAAGGCTAAAATACGAAAGTATAACGTTGGGCCACGCCCCCCAAGTACAAATTCACTCATAACTCGAAAACAGAAAGTCTCTGCACGCTAGGTAAGGTTCTCTCGGGGTTCTTGATCCAAATCTATCGTCGCGGGGCTTGGGAACGCCCCCCGCGACGAATTCTTAGTTAATGTTAACTAATGTAGTTAACATTAACTAAGAATGAACAATACTCCTTCAGCATTTGTTAATCTTTGTTAATGTTAATTTCAACATTTACAAATACTTTATTAAAATCTTGTTAACATTAGTTAATGCACTGTGAACTAACATGAACTAACAATGAACAGCTGGATTTGTATTAACTAATGTTAACAAAGATGAACAAAAACTGTAACAAATGTATTGCTCATGGTTCATGTTAATTAATACATTAACTACTGTTTAATAAATTAACCTTATTGTAAAGTGTTACCGACATTTTTAATCTTTTTTATCAGCTTTCAGCATTGGCTAACAAACAAACGCTTAAAGCTATTTTTTTATTAGTTTTAATATAGTTTTATATTATTACATCACAAAGAAATATGTTAAATGCATGCTTATACACCATTAAAAGAGATTTTCACAATAACATATCCCGTGTGTGTGTGAGTAAGCATATGTCTACATATGATTCTAAAAGCACTTGTGTGACCAGCAGAGGGCAGTAGAAGACCACTTATTGGCTCACTTTCATTTTGACACACTTGATTAGGGATGGGAATTGATAAGAATTTAACAATTCCGATTCCATTATCGATATTGCTTATCGATTCGATTCCTTATCGATTCTCTTATCGATTCTTATTGGGTGAGGGAATAAGTACAAATTTGTTTGTTTGTATTAACTTATTGAACTTATAACTTATTTTGTTTGTTAATTATTATTAACTCGCTGACACAGCACAGAGTATTAGGGGTGTGAACCTACAATGGTCTCACGGTTCGGTTCGATTACGATTATCATGTTATCGATTCAGTTCAATTTGATATCTCGATGCATCTACATGCACTGCATCCTCAATTTTACTTCAAAAGTGATGTGTGTGTGCGTGCGCGTGTTCACCCGTTCGTGAAGTCGCAGTGACAGAAACAGTGACATTCCAGTTTAAGTTGTCTGTGCGCGCGCGCGTCTCATATGAGTATGTGCCTGGAGAGTTTCGCGCATCTCGTGTGTAGAGTTTGCATGTATGCGTGAGCGACTTTAGGTGTGTCGTTGTGCATTTCATATGTATTTGTTTGAGCATTCAGCAGTATACATGTATGTTTGACTACTTAGTATACGTGTATATGCAAGTGTTTCATATTTGTGTGTGTGAATGAAGTTTGATTTAAGCCCTAGACGGCACCTCATATATTGTCGTCTTTTCGCGTGAAATATAACCAAACGAGCGCTTCTGCCTCGATGTTATGTTTGATGCGTTCTGAATCAAAATAACGCAGCTCGTGTGTGACGTCATGACACATTTGCAACGAGAGGAACCGATAAGCGGAATCGTTAAGCAGGCATACTAACGGTTCCAGGGAATTGCTTAACTGGGCACCGGTTCTGAAGAAGAAACATGGTAAATCATTGTAAACAATACTATTACATGGTGTATCATGGCAAATCATGCTATAATCCTGCAGTAAATCATTCTACAGGGTATCCGCGGGTCCTTAAAAAGTCTTAAATTAGATTTTAAAAATTTATGGCCTTAAAAAGTCTTATTTTGACTTATGAAAGGTCTTAAATTTTCAATGGCAATTTGAGTTAGACATATCTAAATGTTTTCCAAATTAAAACTATCTAATTAGCGTACTTTTTTATTTACTATTCGTTCTTTGTGGATTTGCTCGTTCACGTGACATTTCGCGTCACATTCGCGCCAGCATTATGTCTGCACACGAAACAGCAGGAGAGGAGAAGAAAGCTGGTTAATTTCAGTTCAATTGTAAGTTCATTCTTTATGTGCGTAGTGGTGTGCGATGTGTATTGTCTATTATGATATTGTAATCATTGTTTTACTTTAACGTTAACTATGTACGAGGGCGCACTGCGAGCTGACATCGCATTTGTCTCTCATGCTTGCTTTCACTGCGTGATGTGTCAGTGCAGTTATAGGTATGTTCCCTAATAGACGTATAAAGTTTTTATATTTTATATATCATATGTTGTTATCATACAATATTACATCAGCAAGAGGGCTGTTTTCCCGTGCACAATAGCAAATATGATATTTATTTTATAACAGTTAAATTAACATTGTTACATTTTATAAACAATATTGTCAATATTGTTTGTTTTCCCTTTATTTCGCTGACGAGAATTTCAAAATGAAACCGTAGCAGAGACTCAATGCAAAAGACAGCGATGATTTCTTGACTGAAATCCGCGTTTTGAACGAATCATTTTAACGATTCAATGAACAATCACTTGCAGTTCCTGAATGAATCAGCCGTTTGAACAAATCGTTTGTATGAATGACTCCCTGAGACAGTGACTTGCCGCCACCTACTGGCGGGTTTAGTTTCACATTTAAAGTACCCTGTAATTAAAATGTTACAATTAGAAATCAGTTCATATTTAAATATTGAATTAATAATTGAAAGAATTGAATATATCATAGCTTTATTTATGCAATTGTAAATGGAGTATAAATATATTAATGCCAGTTCTGATGCTGCTTCTGTGTCTCCTCTGCACTGCAAAGATGGATTTTGATTTAATGATTTAATATAACTGGTAACAGTGGTATTGTGTTATTATTCTAATATAATTTAATTTGAATGTTAGAATTTGACATAAAAGGTGATGCATACCTCTAAGTAAAAAAAAAAAAAGAAAGTCCATATATGGGTGAAAATGCCCCTGGAACTCAATTTAAGGTTGCAAATATTGCCCTTTAATAAAAAAATGTTAATTCCTTTCACTGCTGTGAACTGACCACTGCATAGAATATGAAAAATATGAATATCTTCGTGAGTCAGCTGTCAACAACAGGCCTAAACCAGCCATGGTACCAGTACACAAACACAATCAGTAAAATATCATCTAATTATCATCAACAAAACTTTGAAAATATTGAGACATTTTTTTTAAAATATTGCGCACCCCTAATGTAAGGTATTAATTTTGATTTCTTCAGGTCTTAAAAAGGTCTTAAAAAGCCTTAAATTTTACTTTAAAGGTGAACTAAGTAACTTTTTTACCTTAACCGAACAGCTTTGGAGTCATTGTAATGTTTATATTACTGATTTCGTGTTGAATGGTGGTCGTCTCGCACCCCCCTGGTGCCTGTGAGCCGCAAAACCACCCTTGCAACTTTGGGCCGGCGAGCTCCTCTAACACTATCTAAGTTCTGAGTTTCAGATTTTTTCACTTTCTCCTTCCCGAGATATAAGTAAAAAATAAAAACGAATTTCCCGGCATTCATTTCAACCGTTTATGTGGGCTGTAAAACCGCTGTTGTCCACTAGAGGGAGCAACAGCATTAGATATTTTTAATCTTTTTAACCAGTTTTCAGCAATGGCTAACAAACAAATGCTTAAAGATATTTATTATGTTGGAAATAATATTTATAATAAATAATATAATATTAAATAATGATTTATTAGAAAGTTTAATATTTTTACATCACAAATAAATATCTGAAATGCTTAAGGACCACAAAAAGAGATTTTCACAATATCATAACCCAAAATTGTGTGTGTGTGTGTGTGTGTGTGTGTAAGCATGCACAATGGAATTCACATTGAAAGACTGGTTTGCTTTAGTGCACAATACTGATTAAACCAAGTTGTTCAAAATAAAAGTGGTACTATAGCAATAAGTGGTCTTCTACTACCCTCTGCTGGACATTATACTTATTAATAGTCTTTTCACATGTGCTTTTGCATTCATATATTTAGACACTAAAAAATAACCTTATGTGACAATTACTATAATAACACAATCATATTTTGTCTTTCAATTCACTTTACTGTTCTGAAGCTTCACATAATTGCTAGCAACGTGGTAAATCATGGTAAATCACGATAGAAACATGGTAAATCACAGTAAATAATATTATTACATGGTGTATCATGGTAAATCATGCTAGCAATGTGATTAATCATGGTAAAGCATGTTACAATCCTGGTAAATCATCCTATAACATGGTAAATCAAGGTAAACTAAGACAAATCAAGGTAAACTATGATAAAGCATGCTAGAATCATATTACATCATAGGCTACTAGAATGTGTTCAATTGTGGTAAATCATGCAAGAACAGGGTAAACCATGGTGAATCATACTAGAACTCGGTATATCATAGTAAACTATGGTAAATCATACTGTAACATAGTAAATCATTAACAATCACACTGAAATGTTGTATATCATGGCAAATCATGCTAAAACATGGTCTATTCCATCTATGATGTCAGTGGTTAAATGCTTGCTACATAAACCTTAATGTCTTTTGATGCTTTTGAGCTTAACTGTCTTAACTGTCTTAACTGTCTTAACTGTCTTAAATGCTTGAACACCGCTAAATGCTGCTAGCAGCTTTAATTTTAATTTATTTATTTATTTATAGCATGCAGTTTATCAAGAATAATGATTGCTCAAACCAGACAAATTTACAATTGGCATTTTTATTCTACATTTCAAAGTACAGTAACTGTCATTTAAACAAGATGTTTCAGATCACTGAAACATAACAGAAAAATAAATAAATCAATATACTAACATGCAGGTTTCCAATTCAATTTTGGTTAAACAGCCTTACAAGCAAATTACAACACTTACAATAAGTGTTCATATAAAAAGGACAGCTCTAGGGTAACAAATTACCAGTAAACATTATGACAAGTAAAGAGGATATTTGATACCTATAACTACAAAGTATAACTACATTTACAAACCATTTCTAACAATATGATAAGTGGTAGTAATTTATAGTAAAGCTCTGGAGTAGAATAGGCCATTATAACGGCAATGCTGACCTGTGGCACAAGGATTTACAAGCTTTATTTGAAAAAGAAAAAAATAAAGTAATTTCCACAGTGAGTGAGTGTAGTCTGACACTTCTGACTTCTTTAGGGGTCTTGATTCTACTGACTGCAAGATAAAGAAAGGATTCCAGTTGTCAGTGATTCTGGGGTGTCAGTAGTCAGTCTAGTTTTAAGTGGTCGGCTGTGGGTCCCTCTCAGCTGTGCGGCGCTTTTTTCTGCCTTCACGGTCAGATGCTGCTTTCAGGTAACGCGTAACGTTAACCTGGACTGCCTCATCAGTGCATCCTGGGTTGCCGGGTCCTTCCGGATGGCTAAAATAGAAAATACAGATCTGTCATTTAATTTGAATTGCATGAGGACAATAGGACATACACATCTACTTAAATCTAAAAAAATATCCAACTTACTTTGAACAATGGTCTTAAGGAACATGTCTCTAAAACATGCTTTATCCCCTACACCAAGCTGAAAATGCAAAAAAGTGTTACAAATTACATTTCTCTGAAGCTTCTCATAAATAAATAAAAAATGTGAAAGGCTAAGGATTCAGACTGTAATATATGCAGTATACAATGTTAAATTTTACTTTATATCTAGGTCTACTACATGTACAGGTAGCCCCAGTGGGAATTAAACCTACAACCACAGGTGCTGTTTGCAAGTTGTACCTAATTGCTCAGTGCAAGCAAACGTCTTCAACATTGTTTGTTGAACTTGCTTCACCTGCTCTTGAAGTAAGATTTTACAATTCGTATTTTTATATGTAATATTGTAGTGTTTATTATAAATGATTTATCTGTGCACTTCATTATTCTTTTAAAATTCATGTAGCCTTATAATCTTTAATCAAATACATTACCCTTCCCTCCCCCCTCGAAACGACTTCTCTTCTCTTCCGGTCATGTGCTATTGCGCGAGGGCGTGGCAACTCCCCTCAAACCGTGCTATGAGCAGAGATGGAGAAGAGGAGCGCTAGAGTAAAACCCTGCCCTCAGTTCAATATACTTTTTCACTTTTAAATACGTCACAACACTGGAGAAAAGTCGTTTGTAACTTCCGGTTCATGCCGACTTCAAATAGAAGCAATAGTTTCCAAGACAAAAAAACTTCACAAATAACATCACTTACTTGTACTCAAACTCTTGGCTCTGTGAAGTGGAGTCTGGATTACTGGGGAGAAACCTGGTTGCGAGAAAGAGGAAACAGAAATTTGAAAATCTAACAAATGGTATAGTTTAGTGGCAGGATCACAAATCCAGCATCACAGCAATAGATTTTACATACCAGTTCAGCATTTTCCTGGTTTTCTGGAATCGATGCATCTTTCTAGAGTTTTTTTTCTTGAGACTTACAAGATTCTAGAGTAGGGAATAATGAATGAAAGAGTCAGTTATCCACAATAAACAGAAAATAAATTACACAGATGAAATACAGGAAAATCAAATACACAAGTCAGACCCATTTACCTGCTCCCTTCATGAACTTAAAATGATGTTTCTCCCAGGTGCTGTGTGGAGGTGTGCAGAGGATGGCTAAATTGTTGCCTTCGTCTTTTTGCTGAGGTTAAATGGGGGCCAATGGCACATGCTCTCTTGCGGAACCACTGCAAATGGCAGATCCTCCTCGTTGATAAACTGAACAATGTGAACCATCTAAAATAGAAGAACATTTTGCATAAAGTATACTTTTTGATTAATTTCCAGGCAAAATCAATAACATTAAAATGCTCACCCCTTCAAAAAACGAGTCATTTTCACAAGTGGATCAACAGAAAACCATGTTCAGAAAAACACAATCATATACATACATATATATATATATATATATATATATATATATATATATATATATATATATATATACACACATCGTTATTTTTGTAAGAAAACACCAAAAGTTAAACTTTCTAGATGTAAAGCTTTCTTTCTAGATGTAAAGCTTTGGCGATCTACTGTAGCTAAGTTAGATACATTTCAACATGTCGAACATGCTTGAATTCAGTGAGTAAAAAAGGCGAAGCAGCATGTGTTAGCTAACACTGTAAGTTAAACTAGACTAGCAGCATGGTTGTCGAATCAAACAAAACATCATTATGTTTAGTTAGAAAACCACACAAGTTATACTGATCAGTCTTTCTTGTCGTAAAGATGTTGCTAACGTTACCCTTCCCACGTGGGAGGGAGAATTGTCCTTCAGGATTTAGTTACGTAAGTTAGTTAATTATTCGACTGACCAATACTATTTTAAACCACATACTGTAGTACTCACACTTGCATAAACATACGTAAATATAGTTAAAAGAAGAAAAGAAAAAACTAACGCCAGGAAGAAACTAAGTAACGTTAGCCTAACTAACATTAGCTATGTCAGAAACATGACGCAAACTTTGTAAACAGGCTAACTTACTAGCTTGACTAGTAAGGCAAGAACATATTTGAAAAAGATGACCTAAAAATGTAAAAAATGAACATAATATTGCGTTACACAAAAAGGAAAAATGTACTTACTTTAAAGATCGTAGTCAATGACTAGATAGGATATCCTCTCCAAATACTGAAATCGTGTGACGAGTGGCCACTGTTGTCTCCAATAGTATCTGTCCTCTGCTTCCGTTTTTTAGGGACTGCCCCTCTCGGCCGGTGGAGGTACTTCTCTGTTTGTGCTTTAATACTTTCTTAAACATTTGTACAGATTGCAAAACTCGCAATTGCAAATTAATCCCTTATACATGTAAAAGGTAAAAAAAAAAAAAAAATCGAACATGTAAAAAAATGAAAGACAAACGAAATTTCCTGGGGTGACAGAGAGATAAAATATTTCTAAATATTTCACTTTATCTTTCAGGTCAAAACAGGGATTTTCATGTTTATTATAAATATTACCATGGTTGCAAATTAATAAAAAAAATCTAAAGCATACCCAAGCTTTTGGCCAAGTTGCACTGTTCTTTCAATGTCTTTCACTGTTCACTGATTTCAGGCATTGGTTAAAAGTCTAACTTCATCCATTTATTCTGCTAAATTGTTCATACCATGAATGAAATATTTATTTTAAAACCTAATCAGAATCAGAAAGATATTTATTGCCAAGTAAGTTTTACAAAAGGAATTCTTTTTGGGCTATTTGTGCATCTCAATTGTGCATAAATCAAAGAAATGAATTGTCACCTTAAGTGAATAAAATAATTCTATATATTTTACATAGGCCTATCACTGAATCGCTTCAGAGTTCCAACGTAATTTAAACTGAGTCAAATCTGTTATAAACCCTAATGACTTTGGTACCTACAAATTTGATATAATTCACATAATAATTATAATCGCTTTATATGTGAAAGTTAAAATGCTGTCAGTTCCACTCATGCCAATGACATGGCTGGTCGATTTCAAAGCGGCTTGCCGCCAGCCGGCCGCGGTTCATTTAGACGGCGGCAACCGCCAGAGAGAATGAAGTCGGCGGCCCGGCGGCTGTTCGCCGGCGGCATCTCGCAAGAAATGGGAGTGACGTATTCCGCGGCAAACGTTTCTTCTCCGCCAGCGGGGCGCACCTATAGCCGACAGTTTGGGGCCGGCGGCAAAAAGAAGCCATGCCGATATTTTTTGCTATCTGGGCTATTGTCAGAGGTGGAAAGAGTAATAAAATATTCTACTCAAGTAAAAGTACTACTACTTCAATAAAATTTTACTTAAGTACAAGTAAAAGTACTGGTCTAAAAATCTACTCAAGTAAAAGTAAAAAGTAGCTCATTTAAAATTTACTCAGAGTAAAAGTTACTGAGTAACTTTTTTAACAGCGGGGGTGGGGACTCTCCCGTGTAGGCTTGTAATGGTATGAGATTTTCACAGTATGATAACGTCTCAGAAAATATCACGGTTTACAGTATTAACTAATTATTAAATAAATAAACTGTATTATTAAATTATGAGTATTATTATTATTATTATTATTATTATCATCAGTTAAAATGACAGTTAAAGGAGCTGTATGTAAGAAATGTATTTCAATTAATCATAAAATGGCCCTGATATGTCTCTAGACATTAAGAAATCATGTTCATTTCAAATACTTATATCACTGACAACAGTAGTATGGCCACGATATTGTCATTTAAAAAGTGAAGTTGCAGCCCTCAACTGATGTTGATGTTGTCATCTTGTGTTTTGGCCTGAAGCCCCACCCTCCACCTATCTACCAATCACGAAGTCAGTAGTGTTTCGGCATCCGGGTTGCCAGCTCTGCTCTAGTTGAAAGCTCCTTGTAGCAGCCTATGTTCCTGCTGGATCCTGCAGCCTATCTGGCATCAGGGGGGAGGGGGAGGGGATACACAGCTCTACAGTAATTTGAAAGTGATTAGCACCAGTTTTGTCCACAATCTTACATACAGCTCCTTTAAATTAAAGGGTCACTTCAGGATTTAGCATTAAGCTTTGTATCAGTAGAAAACCTGTAGTATTTGCGAATTACCGTGCTCCCCCTCCCCTCCCCTCCCCTCCCCTGAATGTAGTGTTTACATGAACGCTAAACAAGTGATCGGTTGATGTGTGTTTTGACATTGCTAAGAAAACTCCCGCTCCTCCGTGAGAGATACGAGACCTGTGTCTCACAGGTGTCGCTCATCGGTAATCACGCCACCGGCCTCGCGCCGTTCTCCCACGGCCCTCACTCGTCCTGCCCGCCACAGTAAACATGACTCGCGTTGTTCTCCAGCGGCCCTAGCATCGTCCTGCTCGCCACAGTAAACATGACTCGTGTCGTTCTCCCGCGGCCCTCGCCTCGTCCTCCTCGCCACAGTAAACATGATGAATGGCGACTGTAGAACGCAAAAGCCGAATCCTGGACATTATGGGCGATCTCGAAAAACCCGGGCAGACTCATCACGGAGAGTCACTAGTAACATCTGCGCTCTGTTACCGGTAGGAAGCGTGGCCTCCTAGGGCAGCGAAGCAATTGCATTCTGGGAGTTGTTGTCTTTCATCCACATAAGCCAAAAATACATTTTCTGGCTTTTCTCAGTCTAGAAAGCTCCAAATTCAAAAATAATTTCACATTTCTTCTACATAAATGACCCATTTTAAATACACATTCATCTTCCCAGAGGTGAAGTGCCCCTTTAATGAAAACAGGATTTTTTTTTTTTGGTTGAACAAATGCTTTTATTATAACAAACTTGAAACCATTTGTTTGTTTTGTTTATTAAAATTTCAATAAAACATGTCTAATCAATTAAATTTGATAATTGATAATGAATTTGATTAACAACTTATTTTTAACAGTAATAATTTATTAAAATGTTTAAGAAAAATATTGTCCTGAAATGTATTTTATTCAGAAAATTAATGTTTCTTTTTATGATTTAATCCAAATATATTATCAAAAACGGTTGTAATCAAATGTAAATTTAAAATTGTGTCCTTTTATTTTTTGGGGAAGCGCTGCAAAAACAGATTTACTAAATTAAACCATGGACAAAAAATATATTCCTTTAAATAAAATGTATTATTATTGTTGTTATTTAATATTATTTAGAGAAGTAGGCTACGTTCTATTGTGTGCCTATAATAGTAATATACTTCTGTCCTAATTTCTCCTAGTAAAACCAAACTTTTATTTTGACGGGTTGTAGTGAAGGCCAAAAGTGTAAAAAAAAGTGTTTTAAAGTGACAAGTGTATTTGACAATGGTTTATCTCAAATAAAATTATGAAAATGCTCATTAGGCGTTCTCTCAGAGCAGCTCTGGAAATGTTCATGTATTCATATCCTCAAATTGTTTGTGAGACGACTCTGAATGTCACGCGTACTTGAGTATGTAGACAAAGCGGCGCAGCTCAGCAGAACAAATAGGGTTATATTTACATGCAGTATTTTTGTGCTAAGCTTAAATATTCACAGACCATTCACTTTCCAAAGTAGAACTGTGCAATAAATCCAATCGCGACATGGTATTCATCCATCCATTATTTTGCGTGTTTTACGTGACATCTGCGTTATGTAAATTTCATTTTCATGACTGGATTCTCTGCATCACGTACATCGGGACATACCTTTATCTGCAGGAGGGATGGTGTCCTATATCCTCCTTTTGCAGCCACTTTGCGTCCACATTTTTTGCAAATTGGATATCTATCCTCGAAGACAACCACGCTTTTTTTCTACAAAGTATTTTCATACTGGCCATAATTCGCTTGGCGCTTCGGTTTCAGCTTCAGCTGTGTCTGCGTCACCTTTTTTGCGCGTTTGTTCTCCCGCCCTTCAATCAATGCAGTAGTTTCCGGATTTTATTTATTTTTTTTTACTCAGTAACGGATATGATTTCAAATGTAGCGAAGTACAATACTTCAAAGAAAACATACTTAAGTAAAAGTAAAAGTACAGATTTTAAAAGCTACTTAAAAAAGTAGAAGTACACAAAAAAACTACTCAATTACGTAACGCGAGTAAATGTAATTCGGTACATTGATGTGTTCTAAGCATCCTGAGAACCCCGGAATGCCCGCTTTTTGAACTGAAGTGTCAATGAAGCCATTCTTTAACAGGTAGGTGGACAATCTCTGGGCAATAATGCTAAAGAAAATCTTACCCTCAACGTTTAATAGTGAAATAGGACGAAACTGACTGATGCTTGTAGCATCTTTTTCTTATAAAGACTTCACCTGCTCTGCGCCATGCTCTAGGTACAACCTGTTTTTCCTATGCCACTTTTATCAATTTCCACAGAATTCGCAGAACTCCTGGAGCACTCTTGTACACTCTGTACGGAACTCCATTAGGCCCTGGAGATGATGAAGCCCTTGCCTTTCTCACAGCCTGCTCTACCTCTTTCCACTTAGGTGCACAGACCTCCATTTGGTATTCTGGTGGGTTGATAGGTGGTATGTCTGATGGAATTGACATAGGCTCATGCCTTTTTTGCATCTGTATGCTTGTCCTCCAGATATCTCTCTAGCTCAATCCTAGATGTTTTTAAAGTGCCATTCTTCTCGCTGGTGAATAACTTCTTTACGAATTTGAATGGGTCTTTATAGAAATTAGCCCTCGCACGTTCCTTCTTTTTGTAGCGTTTCCGTAGGCGCTCAGCTCTGCGTTATGTTGCCAGCTTATCTTTTATGGCCCTTTGTAAGAGATTGAGTCCCTCCTTCTGACTTTGCTCTGCTCTTTTCCATTGCTTCCTCAGCTGTCTCCTTTCTCTAACTAACCCTTCAATTTTCTGCTGCCGTCTAGACATTCCAGGAGTAGTTTGTACTTTTCCTTCCTTTTTTCCACACCAAACCTCTCACTTCCATATGCGTAAATGATGTCCCCAAATTTATCCAGCTTCTTTTCAACTGTACCAGTTAATCTTTCCAATGCAAAGCATAAATCTGTGTTTACCGTGTCCCATGCAGTTTTCTCACAAGCTCTTGCCCATCTAACTCCAGGCCTTTGCCCGTTGAGGTTCTTTTCTCTCTTATGCTGGTTAGCCTGACCGGGTTCACAAGTATGAATATGTTCATCACTAACTGTGCAAGCCCTCCTTTCGTCAATGACAGGGGTGCTGATGTCCTGCGAGCTGTGGTTTGCTTCCTGTAGCTGGATTTTATTCGACTGACTTGACTGACTTCATAAGAAGTACTGATCAATGCGAGGCCCTTGTCCCTTCTCCCTCAAGCATTTCATTGATGGTGGCGGACAACCTGACTAAAGCCCAACAGAAAATTGGTATGAGTTGGCATGACCGTCGAGCTGAACCAAGGGTCTTCAGTCCGGGTGATCAGGTTTTGGCCTTGTTGCCAATAGTAAACTCTACTTTCCTTGCAAAATATACGGGTCCTTATAGGGTTATTCGACAGGTGTCAGACCCGAATTATTTACTTTCCACACCAAATCGTAGGCGTTCTACTCAGCTCTGTCACATAAATCTGTTGAAGTCCTATTATAGCAGGTCTTCAGTCTCTGGGACAGCAGAGTCTAGTGACCGGGTGATGCCCGTTTCTTTAGCCGCTGCTGTTGAGGCTCCTAGGGCCTTGGAGACTCCCTACATGGTGGTAGCGTGTAGTGGTGAGGATATGGTAGGTCCTGATGACGGTATGTTGAAACCTCGTCTGAGGAACTCTGAAAAACTGGGGGAGTTGAATACATTGTTTGAACATTTGCCAGAGGAATGTGTATTAGAACCAATGTTCCCTCTAATTTTTTTCAGCACTGAGCAAATTTTTTTTTTTCTGAGCGCACATTTCAGTACTGTGAGCAATTCGCAACCACACGACCTGCCGAAAATGACCACGAGCCTACGTTAGCCATAGGGGATTCAAAGAGATGACAGCAAATGCATCAATATGTCTACAAGGTTGATATTTATTCAATATCCTTTATAATGGTTGGACTTTGGGAACATTTTAATGATGGTGTTTTACCAGTTAGTTTTGTTGAACTTAAAGGATCTTTGCTTGATAAGGTTTCAATAAGGTTTAAAGAGGTTATGACTGGTTCACTGGTTATGACTGATAATGATAAAAAAAAATAAAGGTATCCAAGATGTTTAGTCATTTCTCAGCAGGTACAACATTTAAGTGGAACTTCATTGAAAGAAAAATATTAATGCAGTGCTTAACAATAATTATAGGCCTATTAAATTGACATGGTGTAATTTTCCCTAAAGGTTGCCTATATAAACAATTTAATAACTGTGCAACAAACTAGTGCAATAAACTAGTGCAACAAACTAGGTTACAAAACATGTAATTTGAATTTCATTGAGGATGATAGGCCTATCTGGCTATGTGGCTCATTTTGTCTGCAGGCCTATGGAAGACACATCTCTCCAAAGAACAGCATCTGAAAAACAGGTTAACCAAAAGAGAAACATAATTTCTCTTCAAAACACAAAATCATTATTACATTAAACAACTGCAAATATATTAAAACAGAATTAACCTACATGATTCAATGACTAAACATAAATGTTGTTGCAGTAATCAAGATCACTTTGATCTATATTAAGCCTAATAGTGTCACAGTCTTCGTCTGCACCTGTCTGTCTTAGTCATCACTACACTACCCAGAATCCTTCTTCTCTCCACACCTGAACTCACTCCCTCAATTCATCCACCTGTTCATCGTCTTAATCATCTGTGTCACCTGTCCTCACCTCGTTAGTGGTCGTTTGTCTCTGTATTTAGTTCTCTCTGTTCAGTCTGTCTTTGTCGGTTCTCGTCAATGTTACCTGGGGGCTGTTCCATAAACCAAGATTAGAGTATAAGCCAGGCTTATTTCGGTTAGTCAGGCTTATTTTTGGTAGATTCGATTTCATAAATCAAACTTAAAAAAGTTCAAACTCAGTTACCCTGGCAACTTATGCTGGGAAACTAGCCTGGTCCACAGCAGGTTAACTGTCAGGCTAAGCCTCAGTTGTTACACAGATCCTCAACACTGACCGACAAGAACACAATGATATTACCACTGACAGTCTCTAATACCATTATTGGACTTTATAAATACACAGTATACAGAAAATCAACTTAAATAAGGCTACAATATAGACAATATAGACACATATATAAGGCGTTTTAAAGTTGTCCGTTTAGGACATGTCATTTTTGCAATAAAGACATTTTAATTAAGGAATGCCTCGGTTATTCAGAGAATTTGTAATAAAATAACAAATAACTAGAAATAAAAGGGAAGGTTACATAAAAATGTAGTTAATGTAGGCCAATATATTCCTTTATTTTATGGAATATTCTTTGATTTAAGAGTTGCACATATCTTTTAAAAATGTATACATTTGTTCTTAATTTAATGTTATCCTCTCCATAATGTACTTTAGAAACTAAATCTAACCACTCATTTAAAACTGGGGATTCTTGCTTTCTCAAAAAAATGATTGCATTAAAAGCTGTAATTCTCAGCATTCTAAATAAGTATGTATCATCTTTATAAAGTGGCATAGGTCCTATACCCAAAACTATATTTTGTATCTTTATATATTTAGTTTCTTTAAAAAACAATCTTCCCTGAATTAGGCTACTTCTGTTTATTTTTTTTTTTTTTATTAGAAGTATAAAATATATGAGTGTAATGAGCTAGAAGTTCACTGCAACTTATCCAACATCCTAAAGAGAAATTATTATAATTAGAAGATATTTCTAGTGTTATAAAATATCGCATATTAATTTTCCAAGCAAAATGTATATTTTAGTCAGAATTATTGCGCTCCTATTTGGCGCGCATGCGCGCAGCAGCGCTAGTTCAATATGAAGATTAGCAGCAAAATGGATACATTTGCACGACTTTCTAACATTTACAGATGGAGAATATAACTGTAAAATGTCATTTTTGCACTGAAAAAAAAAAAAAAACATGTCACAAACGCATAAAACAGCACAAAATATACGCTGTTTATTGGTGGATCGATTTGATCCACGATCGACCTCTAGGGCTGCTTCAGAAACGCGTGCACACGCAATTGACCGTTCGCAGGCCCCTCCCCCAAAACGGCTATTGTCCAATCACACATCATAGCAACCGTTACTATGTGAGCAGGTCCGTCAAACATTGACTCCAAGCAAGATGGTGAAGTTGTGCGCCCACGGCGTTTGTAAATCGGACACTAGATACCCCGAGAGATTGTCTGGAGGAGTTGTGTTCTTTCCGTTTCAAAAGCCGAAAACACAACGTGTGCGGTCCCTGCAATGGATAAAAACAGTGTGGACGGCCCCACTCCCAGTTAAATGTGTCGAACATAGTTAACTCGCGTGCAGCGTGCTTGAGACTGAGACAATGAGATTATCGTAGTGAAAGACAAATGGAGAAAGCAGATCAAGAGGATCCACAAAGGAAGTACGTTTTCTAAAGTGTTGTTGTTAACATGATATTTTCGGGGGGAAATTAGCAGCAGTCACTAGCAGTGCAGGCAGCACCTGTAGACTACAGTTTAGACGTTAGAGGAGTGCACGTTCGCAACGGGGAACGCATGAAGCTTACTTGACAACATCAGTTCATATCAATATCGTAACGAATAGAAATAATGTATGGTTATCTGCATCTTTCCGTCTATTATGTATAGTTACTTTTTAAACACGAAAATCGCATTCAGCATGACATGCAAGCGGTTGCCGTGGTAATGAACAACCTGCTTGTTAAAGCGAATGAATAATCCTGTATCTGAGGCAAAATTACTAAATATGCAGCGCGAGTTATATATTTCTAACTCCAAACAATTAGCCACTGAAACAGCTTATAAAATCTTCTTCAAGGCTGTGCTGGTTGCATTTGAGGTAACGTTACAGGTCATGGGGTTTCTCAGATTTCGCTTGAGACCGGTTTGAGAGCTTGAGAGCATTATTAGGCTCGATAGTAGTCGTGTCTCCTTCATTGCGTATTTTTATATTTTGAATATATCCCTCCACTGCATACTGTAACCCCTTTTGCCTCGATCTGGAGGATATCGTGGAGGTATTGCTCCAAAAAAGGTCACTGACGCACCTCTTACCGTCATGGCAATCTGTGGCGCTGGTCGTGTTTGACCATTTGTTTGACGGGCGTAGCAACAGTAACTAGGGGGCGTGGCTTTTGCGAACGGTCAATTATCTAGACTAGATAAACCTGGATCAAATTAGTGAGATTGTGTGAACTTCAATTACCTTTTATGGAACCACTTTAGCCCCAACTTATTTGTTAGGCTCATTCAAGTCCGGTTTTGGAGTTTAATCCCCGCTTTTCTAAGCTTCATTTATGGAACAGCCCCCGGGTGTTTGCATCCGCTACCCATCTGTCTGCCAGTACCTGTTTGTTGTTTTGATTTATAGTAAAGTTTATGGTAACACTTTATAATAACTACACGCTAATAATCATTAGTTAAGCATGAGTAAACAGTTTATTCATCATTCATAAAGCATTAATAGACATTAATAAGCAGTTTATAAATACAGCTATAAATGCTTTCTTCTTGATTTACAAGCATATCTATAATTTATTTAATAATTGTATTTTCATCCTTTATTAATGATCAATTTATTATTTCTAAATGAATAATTGCATTTTTTTATAAACCAGTTATTTAAGAGTTTTCAGTGGTTCATAAGATTACTTAGAATGTGTAAGTAAATGATTAATAAACTATTTAAATGTTCATTCATACATCTTATTATTCAGACATATAGTGATGGTTACTTAGTGTGTTAATAAATGCTTTATTAACATGTATTTATGCTGTAATTCAGAACCAAGGGCCATGACCGCATCGTCTGCTTCCTCCAGAAGCGCTTCGAACTTCTTCGCCAGACTGGTCACGTCATTCAGCCCATGATCAAATTCACCAACTGCATGATCCAACGTGTCCGGCTCAAAAGCAGCCCACTCTTTGAGCTCATTTTCAGGGAAGCGGGCATCCAAGTGCTCACAAACTTTACGAACAAACAGAATAATGTCCCTTGTGTTCACTGCACTCTCACTTTCCAAAACTGTGAGCGCTCGTTTGCCCCAGTGAACTCGCTCTCCTAAATATTGCGCGCGTAGTTTCTGTATTTCCGCTTTGGCAATGCAGTGCCCATCCACGGCCGTAAGGTTACTGCGCTGTAAGCAGGTGCACAGCTGAGCGATTTCCTCAAGCACTTCTGCTAGCACAGTGATTGCAAATTTGTACTTGGTGTCGGTCAGTTTTCTATGACAGTATTTCGCAATGGGGTCAGTGTCAGCTTCTTTGGCGCAGTATTCGGTCAACGCGCTGAAGTTTCGCAAAAAAGCGTGCACAGCTTGGTAGCGTGACAGCCAACGCACTTCATTTAAAGGCCTAAAATACAGCAAATCCACTTCCAAAACCTCTGCCATCTCTGTGAATTTGGCTTTCTTCACAGATGATCTGCAAAACATGGAGTATACTGTCCGGAGTAGCGTTTCTACCTCTTTCATTATAGGGACATCTTTCCATGTGTCATCAATTCCTAAGTCCTCCCTATGGGCCACGCAGTGTTGCTCAGTCAGGTGCGGTACCTGACGCTTCAGTAAAGCAGCCACTCCTTTATGTCTGCCTAACATGACAGAAGCACCATCTGAAGTAAACATGACCATTTTGTTCATGTCTAGCGCATGGTCTGCGTAGAACTTGGTAATGGCATCAAGGATGTTTTCTGCAGTGCATCCTGAAAGCTGAATGATTCCAGCAAAAACTGTCTTGTAACTGAAATCAGTTTGCTCCCGAAACTTAATGTAAAGTACAAGCATCTTATGCACTGAGATATCGGTACTTTTATCCACAATTAGTGTGTGGACATGAGCATTTCTTATGCTGCTTATCATCTCAGTCTGCACAACTGAGTTGATACATTCCACAAATTCAAAAGCATAATTTTTGCTTCTCCAACTCTGAGGTAGGTCTACGTATTTTGCCATATGATCGTGTATATCCTGAACTGATAACATGGACATGTTGGTGTTAATTGCTAGCATCACATTGTCGATCAATATTTTTATTTGTTCAAGGTCGGATCGTGCTCTCTGAATTCGTCTCTCTCAGAGGTGGGTAGTAACGAAGTACATTTACTTCGTTACATTTACTTGAGTAGTTTTTTGGAATTTTTTTTTACTTTTAAGAGTAGATTTAATTGTGGGTACTTTTACTTTAACTCGAGTACATTTCTAATGAAAAAAAATGTACTTTTACTTCGTTACGTTGGGCGACGTTCCTCTCGTTACTTTATTTTAATGCAATATTTTGTTAAAAGCGTAGTTTATTCTAAGCGCGCGCTCTCTCTTTTTTCTGGGCATGAGCGATGCTCAATTCACAAATGAATCACTCTTTTGAGTCGATTCTGTTCAAAGACTCTATCAAACAAGTTGGGCAGATCTGTCTAAATCGGTTCGCGAATCAGTTTGAATGATCTGTTCAGTTTCCTGCACGCACTGAATCGTTTTGGAGTCGTAACAGGAGGGTTTAAGAACATCAAAAGCGTTGTATGAAGTGGCGGTCCACAGTCTACAGTAGGCAAGTCTAGAAAGTAAATCTGCAAATGCATCATATTTTTTTGCCAGCGATGAAGATCTTTATTAGTTGAACATCTTCGTATGCTACTTCGTAAGCTGTCTGTGAATGAATTATTCCACACGACGATACATTCGATTTCATTTCATTCAGGTAATACATTTTACAACCAAACAGATTATTACGCCATATAGCACTACTACAAAGTATGGCATTACCCTTTTTTTTGGACATATACATTACTTTATACATTAAATAAGCTATCATCGTTCAGTTTATGAATGTGTGTATACACACACACAATGTGTGTGTATTGCGCAGTGGCGTGCAAACTCGACTTGAAAACGAATGCCTTTGCCTGCCTTATTACTTATTAGACTCAGTTAACCAGTTTAAAGATGCTTTCATAAATATAGCCTTCATTTAAATACATTTTGGAGAACAGACAGAAGAAGATCCGTGTGTTTGATCGTTGTTTGTGTTGGACATGACATGACTGCCAGCACATGTGAAGAGTTTTAACTCTTTCTAATCTGTGTCAATGGTTCCCACCCCTTTATGAATGCAAAACTCCATAGAGTCACTTTATTCCGACATTGTCTAATAATCCAAATGTAGTTGTATAAGTTACTATACTATTATACAAACCAAAGGACAGGCAATGGTTTTCGGGCTATAATATACATATATACAGAAATAATGTTTGTCTCTTCTGTTTTTGTTGCAAAAGATAGCTTATCTAATTATGATGATAATAGTCATTTAAATGAAAAAATATAATATCATGATATATAGGCTATATTATATATAAATATGCCTATGTGATCCAAAGTAACTAGTAACTAACTACTTGAGTAGTTTTTTCATTGGATACTTTTTTACTCTTACTCAAGTAACTTTTGAGATTATTACTTTTACTTTGAGTAAATATTTCTATAAGTACTTGTAGTTTTACTTGAGTACAGTTTTTGGATACTCTACCCACCTCTGGTCTCTCTCGAGATTCATTAGTTTCTGTGATAATTTTATCGATAGAGTTCCCAATCCCATGTCTAAGTCTTAATGTGTTCAATGCGTCTACATGGACTTTCTGTGTCAGATGACGCTTTAGGTAATCAAGCTTCCACTCGGACCAATGTTTCCCCCGAGTGAACTCTCCTTTCGCTTTTGCCTCCGAGCTGAATTTGCAGATCACGCCACTCCTTTCTTTATATGTAAATATGTCTGAAAGTTTTATCCTACCTGGACCATCTTTTGTGTCAGTTTGGACTATTTCATCTAGCCACTCATGTTTAAACATTAGGCAGACCTTTTTCTGGGGCACCTGCTCTGCCTTTCTCTTTGCCATGGTAGCCTACTGTATAACTGCTGGGGCACGCCAAGAGTAGCTTAGGATACGTATGTAAACATTCTAACGTACATCCGGCTTGGTTGTCACATGTCAGTATTTTAAATGTATATTACCTAGCCTGCATCGCCTTTGATGCTCAGATGTTTAACCCCTGAAAAAAAAAAATCGTTTGTGCGGTCTGAAAAATGTGCGCGGGCTGAAAAATCTATTACGCGGCCACTTCAACTGGCCTGCGCGGCCGCGCGCGCAGCTTAGAGGGAACATTGATTAGAACTGTCGTCTTTGTTGTCTGATTTTCCTTCTTTATTTTCAGATACACCATCATGTACTCATTTAATTGAGCATGATATTGATGTTGGTGACGCAGAACCAATAAGACAGCGGTTCTATCGGGTGTCACAAGATAAACAGCGACATTTAGAGGCTTCTCCCTGTTTATTGGTCAGTAAACCTGATGGGACATATAGATTCTGTACCGATTATCGTAAATTGAATAACATCACAAAATCTGATTCTTTTCCAATTCCAAGAGTTGAAGATTGTGTTGATCGTGTAGGATCCGCAAGGTTTGTGAGTAAGTTTGATTTGTTGAAGGGTTATTATCAAGTCCCTTTGTCACCTCGAGCTCAGGAAGTTTCAGCTTTTATAACATCATCTGGGCTATATTCTTACTCTGTTATGAGTTTCGGTTTGCGAAACGCTCCAGCCACATTTCAGCGACTTATGAACCGTGTCGTATCTGGTTTGCAGGGGTGTGCTGTGTACCTTGATGATGTGGTTGTGTATAGTGAGGAGTGGTCTGTGTATAGTGAGGAGTGGTCTGAACATCTGGACCGTGTTCGGGCTCTCTTTACTAGGCTTGTTGATGCTCGTCTCACTATACATCTGTCCAAGTGCGAGTTTGCCCAGGCTACAGTTGCATATTTGGGGAAGATCGTAGGGCAGGGTCAAGTGAAGCCGGTCCATGCTAAAGTGGTGGCTGTTGATAAGTTTCCTGTTCCTACCACCAAAACCGAGTTGCGGCGCTTTTTGGGGATGGTAGGGTATTACCGTAGTTTTTGTTCCAACTTTTCTACGGTAGTAGCCCCTTTGACTAACCTGTTAAAAGCTAAAGTGAAGTTTGAATGGACTGTGACCTCCCAGATTGCTTTTGATAATGTCAAGTTGTTGTTTACCTTTGCTCCAGTTTTGATGGCACCCCGTCTAGATCAGCCTTTCCGGATGCAGGTTGATGCAAGTCATGTGGGGGCTGGTGCGGTGCTCCTGCAGAGTGATGAGAAGGGGGTGGACAGGCCAACATGTTATTTCTCAAGAAAGTTTAATTGTCATCAGTTGAATTATTCAACTATTGAGAAGGAAACATTGGCGTTAGTTTGGGGTCTACAGCAGTCTGATGTATATTTAGCTGGGGGTGCTGTTCCTATCACTGTTTACTCGGACCATAATCCACTGACATTCCTCCACTCTTAGAAGAGTCCTAGTCAGCGCCTTATACGCTGGGCTTTATTTTTACAGCCATACACTTTAGAGATACAGCATATTCGGGGCGTGGACAATGTGATGGCTGACGCCTTGTCCCGTGCTCCGGGTGGGCTGGATTCGATGTTTTGTCTTGTCCCATCTTTCCCTCCTCCTGTTTCTACACTCTCTTCTTCTGCCTAGTCTCCTTAAATGTTGCTTTCCAGGTACCGGGATTTGCTGGAGTTCTGGGACGAGGAAGGGCGGTTGGAGCTGCTGGAGGGTAGGGGGGTTGGGGGTCTGTGGACAGAAGAGTTTTTCTGTCCAGTCTATGTATGCGGATTATCAATATCTAGGAACTAAAGTTAAGTGCTCACCTTTAGATATAGAAATCATAAAAATAAAAAAAAGTTAAAAAATGTTTATTTTGTTGTGTGGGGTTTTGAAGGTTTCTGCAGAGGCCTTTTAGGGGCCTCTGTTTTAAGGGAGGGGGTTTGACGTCTCGGACCTGTCAGCTCCTCCTCCTTTGCGGTTTGCCTGTTCATTACATCTCCCCTATAGATGAGAGGAGCGCAGGTGTGGCGTGTTGCAGGTGATTGCTCCATGACCGCATGTGGTTGCTTCCAGTATCCTGGGTGTTAAAAGCTCTCCAGACTTGGTTGAAGGAGGCCGCCGCTTCTCCTTCTCTCCCGTACCGTTTTGCTGATTTTGTTTCTTTTTGCATGACACTTCACATACCCTGATGGCATTTGTTCTTGTTCCGAGTTATACATTTATACTGACTTTAATTATTTTAGGTTGCTCTTTTCTTGTCTTTAATAAATACTTATTATTTGAAATCAACTAATCTGCGTGGTCTCCCATCTCTGTTGTATGGGCCGGCACAGGCGGTATATAACAGATTGCTGTGATTTGATTGTGATTTCAGACACCTCTCACGCCTGAGGCGTTCCCCAAAGCGTCATTCAACGCAGTGTGAGTTCCCTTTCGAAAGGGAATGGAAATTTAAAGTAAACAATCACACATAAGGTGCATATAAACATTCGCAGTTACTGTAATATGTAGACACCATTCCGTACATTAATGGATGTTCCTTGTTCTGCTATGTGGGTTTGCTCACTTTTTTGCTTTAAGTAGCAGGACTGATTATTATGGTCAGTGAAAGAACATTTGCAATGGATAAAAACATGAAAAATGCACTAATTGGGAATCTATTGCTTTTAATAACTAATACCTCTCTACTGAGCGGCGTATTCCCTAAGTCCCTTAAAATAGCCGTTGTAAAACCTTTACTTAAAAAGAACAACCTGGATGAGTCTGTCCTCAACAACTACAGACCCATATCAAATTTGTCTTTTATCTGTAAAATAATTGAAAAAAATGTTTTTAATCAAGTGTCTGCGTTTCTAAACTCAACTTCCTGTTTTGATCTCAACCAGTCAGGTTTTAGAAAATACCATAGCACTGAAACAGCCTTGGTTAAAGTAGTCAACGACATTCGGCTAAATAATGATGCTGGAAAAACCACTGTTCTTATGCTGTTGGACCTCAGTGCGGCGTTCGACACTGTTGACCACAGCATACTAGTAGAAAGACTTAAATGCTGTGTTGGCCTCTCTGGCTCGGTCATCTGCTGGCTAAAGTCTTATCTAGAACACAGGAGTTTTTATGTTTCTATTGGTCATTATGCTTCAGCTCCTGTGTCCTTAACATGTGGTGTCCCTCAGGGCTCAATCCTTGGCCCTCTTTTGTTTAATCTGTACATGCTCCCTCTTGGCCAAATTATGAAAAACCATTCTATTAGTTACCATAGCTACGCAGATGATACACAGTTATATCTATCCTTGTCTCCCAACGAGTTTGCTCCCCTTGAATCTCTTTATCATTGTCTTAATCAAGTTCAAGACTGGATGTCTAAAAATCTCCTTAAATTAAACACAGACAAAACTGAAGTAATTATCTTTGGGAAAAAGGATCAAAGACTAAAGACTGCCACATTATTGGGAATGAAAGGTTTCGAGGTAGTGGAAACCGTGAAGAACCTCGGGGTCATTATTGACAGCGACCTAAGTTTTAATAGCCACATGAAGGTAGTCACAAAATCAGCTTTTTATCATTTAATAAACATTGCAAAGGTTAAAAACTTTATATTACCGGTAGAAAAGCTTATTCATGCTTTCATCACCAGTAGGGTGGATTATTGTAATGGTCTTTTCACTGGTCTCCCTAAAAAAAACAATAAAACCTCTTCAAACTATTCAAAATGCAGCAGCAAGGCTATTGACCAGAACTAAAAGAAAAGATCATATCACACCAATCTTAAAATCTCTACACTGGTTACCAGTGATCTATAGAATTGATTTTAAAGTTCTTTTTTTTTTTTTTTTTTTTTTTTTAAATCACTAAATGGTCAAGGACCTCTTTATATAGCGGAGATGCTTGAAACATATAGCCCCTCAAGATCTCTTAGATCTGCTGGAAAACTCCAACTGGTACTCGTACAGCGCTCGTACCAAGCAGGGAGAGGCAGCCTTTAGTTGTTATGCGGTCCGTCTTTGGAAAAGTCTTCCTGTAGACATTAAGACCTCTCCTACTGTCTCTATTTTTAAATCCATACTAAAAACAAAACTTTTCTATGATGCTTTCTATTAACCCTCTCTTGTACCTGTGGTCTGTAAGGTTTTTATTTTAAGCTCTCAATTTTGTGTATTATGTTCCCTGTGAACTATTATGTTTTAATTTTAAGCTCTCAATTTTGTGTATTATGTTCCCTGTGATTTAACATGTTTTTATTGCTAATGTTATTGTGTAATTGCTATTATGTAAAGCACATTGGGTTACCGTTCTGTGTATGAAATGGGCTATATCAATAAACCTGAACCTGAACCTATTGTCAAATGGTTGGACGCTCTGTTCTGCATCTGTCACAAATATTCTTTCATTTTGCAAAAAATACAGAGCTTTGGACGCAAACAACACTTACACAGACCATATGAGCTGTTGAGGATATTTTGGCTGGTGTAGCTGTCTGCTGAGAAAAAAATATTCCAATCACACTGAGTTCTTTTACAAGAACATACACATTGTTCTACAAATCTCTTACCATTGTCTCTCTACATTACATGATGGCAGGAAGAACAGGGAATGTAAGTACCTTTGTGCCAAACCTCACTTCATATGAATTTTTCATGGACTACAAGAAGAAAATCATAGCTTAGACAGTGCTGGAGGCATGATCTAGAGATATTTTTTAAATGTGACATTTTAAATTTCAATTTTAAATGTGCTTTAATCTCCATTAAAATGGTTACCAGATTTATTTTATGATCAATTTGGTAACCATATACTCAGAAATGATCTGGGCTGCATTTCCCAAAAACATTGTAAGCCTACAATTAACTTAGCTCATAAGGCTTTTGAGAAATGCATAGTCTGTACAGTTCATCTGCTTTCAAACCAGGTTATCTTACTGAATCCAAGATAGACAGACATAAACTTGGTCTAGCCAAGCTACAACATTCCATTTACAAAATCCTTTGATCAGGGATACATTTTGGAATAAAATGACAGATTGATGATTGAATTAATAAGCTTATGTTTTGCTTCACAGTATTCAGTGGTTTAGACATGTATATCATAATGCTGATGTTTAGGCTCATTGACATTTTAAGAAAAAAAAAAAGGTATTATGCAAATTATCATCTTATCTCCAGCACAAAACCTAAGTGGGTTGTGTGCTGGATATAAGATGATAATTTGCATTGTTTCCCTGAACCACCAAGTGTATCACTTGCTTCATGCAAAAAGCCATTTGCTGACATAAAACCACCAATCTACTGCACAATCTTAAAACTTCAAAGCTCCATGGTTTGCATTGTCATTTTGGAGAACTCAAACACATTTTTACATTATGAACTAACTAATTGTTAAATAGAAAAACCCTAAAGCAAAGCATTGTACGTTTCCCATAACAGGCCAAAATAGTTCTAAATTGGCCTGCTTAAAATCTAACATGACAACAACTTAAAGCAACCATGTGGGTTAAATTCACATTGAGGATAATGACTAAACAATCCAAATAAACAAGACAAGACAAACCTGGGGCCTGTTTCAATAAGGAGGTTCAACCAACTCTGAGTTAAAACTTGAACTCTGAGTTGACCTACTCTGAGATGGGAAACTCTGAGTTTTTGGTTACAGAACAGCTGAAATGAGTTAGTTCAATCAACTCTAAGTTGACTGACTCTGAGTATAAGTTACCTCTCTTTCAGAAATGGGCTTGGCTTACCCTGCTTTCTCAGGTTTGACATACCTCCCATTCTGAAACGGAAAACCCAGAGTTTCCCTCATTTCAGGGTTAACATACTCAGAGGGTGCTTCTCAATATCCTTCCTCATCTCCTCGCTCCTCCGTCCTCCATCCTATGACCCGGAAACCAATCGAGCTCAGCCATCTTGAAGGACATCTCAATTCTCTAATTGCACCGCGAGGAGGCGAGGATCGAGGAGTGAGGAGGCTTCCAGAGGAGATATGAGCGAGGATACACAGGTGTACCCTTTGCGGAAGAGTTTTATCGACTAAACATGATGCACGTATCAATTCTCCTCCCCCTTTACATCTGTCACAATCATTTAAATTTATACTTTACTTTTGTAGTTTACATAAACCACACAACTCACATATTTCAACAAGGTATCTTGCTTTATTATTATTTATTATGAATTTCTTAAGTAAACAAACTTTAACAACGTAAGGGCAGATCCTTTGAGCACTGCTGATGACGCAGTGAAGTGACGCTCGAGTGATCAAGTATTCCAATGTATAAAAAAGCTTTCATTCAATTCCTCTATCCTCATTTTTTTCCTTGCAGCCTTCCCTCGCGTCCTACAGGGGGTGGAGCTGAGACGCGAGGAAAGGAAGCGAGGAAAGGAAAAGAGGATGCACAAATAAGAAATGAGAAGCACTCACAGTTTACACTTAACCTCCTTTCTGAAACGGGCCCCAGGGAACCATCAGGAACACATAAAACTAGAGCAAGAAAACAAGCATTTCAAAATAAAAGTCATTTCAAGGCACATGACACAGACAACCAAGATCAAGTTAATGTGTAGTACAGAATACTATATAATTGGCTCGTTTAGAAGTCAGTGGGAGTTTACAATTCAAAAATAACAATTCTGTCATCCTCTGTCAAATTCTGCATGTGTTTATGACACATCTGAGCCATTGTTCATGTAGTGTTTGGAGTTCCCTTTCGAGGGAACTCACGCTGCGTCGAGAATCGACACTTTGGGGAATGCCTTCAGCGTGACGCGTCTGAAGCCTGTATGGAACTAGTCCAATCTTGATTGGTGTTGCGTGATGACGTCACCCATGACGTCGCATGTGACGGTGAAGCGGAAGCTATAAAAGGACACCAGAACATAACAGCGTCAGCTTTCTGTTCTTCAGCAAGCGTTCTATGTGACTGTGTGTTTTATTTGGTGTTGTTTGTACGTTACTTATATATATATATTATGGCAAAGAAGCAGTTCAGCCAGTGTGCGTCCCCTTGTCTGCGCTTTTCGAGCGAGGGTGACACACACTCGCTCTGTGTTGTTTGTCTGGGAATGGAGCATGCACAGGCAGCACTCGAGGGTGCTGTCTGTGCAAATTGTGATCTCATGCCTATGAGAACGCTCCGTTCCCGCCTGTGCCTGTTCGATAAAACAGGCCAGGCACGCGCTCCCCAGGGATCAGGTCCCGCGTCTGTCGAGGCAGCGCGGCACCTGCATTCTTGGGGATCGCAAAGGGATCTGGTTGGGGATGTTGAGACGGCTTCGGCCCTTTCCCAACATTCATCAACCAGTTCCCACGGTCCCGCTCACGGTTCGGGAACCCGTCCTGCGGCTTCTTCCGCCCGTGAAGAGGACCAGATGCTCGAACTATCTGCCTCTGAAGAGGCGGATATTTTGAGCATCGATGCAGGGGAATGTGAAGATCTGCCACTCCATTCTCCTGCATCTGAGGAGCTGCTGGAGGTTGTGACTAGGGCTGTGGCTAAATTAAATATCAGTTGGCCACCAGATAAGCAGGAAGCGACAGTAAAAAGTAAACTCGATGAACGGTTCCTGCAAGCCCGTCCACAGCCTTCGCGCCGGAGCCTCCCATTTTTCCACGATCTCAAAACCGAGGTGTCGAAATCGTGGGAAAAGCCCTTCTCCTCTCAACTTTCCAGCCCCAATGTACACATATATTCATCCATAATGGGGTCGAGAGAGATGGGCTATGGGACGATGCCACGGGTTGAAGAGACGTTTGCATCTCATCTCTCGCCCGAGGCTGCATCGTCCCTGAGGGCTCCGGCGCTTCCCTCCAAGCCCTGCCGTACAACATCGGCCTTGGTTGGGAAAGCGTATGTGGCGGCAGGTCGGGCATACCAGGCCGACCTGTTAAAAGAGGTGGACGACAGCGGGGAGGTCGCCCTCGACGATATTCAGGAGATGCGTCGAGCGGTTGACTTGTCTCTCCGTGCTACCAAGGAGACGGCCCGTGCAATCAGCCGTTCTATGGCAGCTTTGGTAGCAACGGAGAGACATTTGTGGCTGAACTTGTCGGGTGTCGGGGACAAGGACAGGGCCTTCCTCCTCGATGCCCCGATTTCGTCTTCTGGCCTCTTCGGCGACGCAGTCAGTACTGTCGTCGAGAGGTTTCAGGAGACGAAACGACAGTCAGCCGCTTTAAAAAAGCTCATCCCCTGCCGTCCCCCCAAGTCTCGTGAGTCTGCTGCCAGGGGGGAGTCCCACGAGGCTGTCGCCAGCTCGTCACACCTGCAACAGCAGAGAGAGAGTGTTGCTTCTCGTGCTACCCCGAAAAAGGCCTGGAGCCAGAGGCAACACTCTCAGCCGAAGCCCAGGGCAGATCTGAGGACTGTCATCCAGGCAAGGAAGGCTTCGACAAAGAGGTCCTGACGTGTTGCGCAGGTCACTGAGGGCGCTCCCCCCCACGATCGATTATCAACAACTCGCTCCTTCGCGGAGCCCTCAGGAAATCAATGTTTGCTTCCCGCCGCCAAAGGCGCCTCGGGATGCATTGGTCTCCAGCGAACGCATATCACAGTGTCCGCCCATAAATTTGGCGGCTCTGTCGAGTTCGCTTCCTCTCACGAGGCCTGCAGAAAAATTATTTTGGTTAAGACCTGCCAGTCAACTGCTTCAGGTCACCGAGTTCTTAAATATAACACCAGAGGTCAGTCTCGAGAGACTGATCCCCCTAGTAGATTATTTAGACACCTGGAAGGGTCTTCAAAATATATCTCAGTGTGTCCTGCATATAATAGAAAAGGGGTACAGAATCCAGTTCGAGTATCGCCCAACGAAATTCAGTGGGGTCGTGCACACACTGGTCAGCTCCGAGCAGGGTCAGGTCATGGAACAGGAAGTCCAGTCCCTCTTAGCCAAGGAGCCCATAGAGTATGTTCCTCCTCAAGAGCGATAAACCGGGTTCTACAGCCGGTGCTTCATAGTTCCCAAGAAGGATGGAGGTTTACGTCCCATATTAGATCTCAGGGTATTGAACCGGTCTCTGAGGAGATACAGGTTCAAAATGTTGACCATACCTATTATCGTGAGTCAGATCAGATCCGAGGACTGGTTTGTCACGATAGATCTAAAGGATGCTTACTTCCATATTTCCATCCTTCCTCAACACAGGAAGTTTCTAAGGTTTGCTTTCGGGGGAAAGGCTTACCAATACAGAGTTCTTCCATTCGGAGCACCTAGCACTGCCACCTCGCACCTTCACAAAATGTATGGATGCTGCTCTAGCTCCTCTCAGACTTCAAGGCATTCGCATCCTCAATTACATCGACGACTGGCTGATTCTGGCAGAGTCGGAGGTGATGGCAGTTCAACATCGAGATGTTGTTCTGCACCATCTAAGGTGCTTGGGACTGAGACTCAATGTCAAGAAGAGTTCATTAACTCCTCTGCAGAGAACTATTTTCCTGGGGGTAGTTTGGGACTCAGTTACGATGCGGGCACAGTTGTCTCCTGCTCATATAAATACCATCTTGACCACAGTAACCACCCACTAGAACACTCACTGTCCACTCTGGTTCTCCCTATCGCATCCAGCTCCCCTGGGACTGGATGCCATGGTGCAGACGTGGCCGAGTCTGTATGCTTTTCCCCTGATCGCTCTGCTCCCAGGGGTTCTAGAGAGGGTCCGGTGGTATAGGATCAGCTTACTCCTGGTTTCCCCGTACTGGCCGGCCCGAGTATGGTTTTCGGACATCATGGTTCTTCTAGCAGGCCCTCCTTGGCAAATCCCGATCAGGAGGGACCTTCTTTCTCAGGCCGAGGGCACAATATTTCACCCTCAGCCGGAGTTGTGGAAACTGTGGGTCTGGCCCCTGAGGGGGACCAACTCGTAAATGCTGGTCTCTCAACTGAGGTTGTTGAGACCATTTTAAACTCTAGAGCCCCCTCCACAAGGAAATTGTATGCCTTAAATTTTTCAATTTATGGTGCAAAGAACTTCAGTTGGACCCATTCAACTGCCCGGTGGCTTCAGTGCTGGAGTTCCTCCAGAGTCACTTTTCTGACAGGCTCTCCCCGTCCACGCTTAAGGTCTATGTGGCGGCCATAGCTGCCTTCCAAGCGCCTCTAGGGGTGGGCACCTTACTAATTGTACGTTTCCTTCTTGGAGCTAGGAGGATGAGGCCTGTCATCCAGTCCAGAGTTCCCGCTTGGGACCTGACAGTGATCCTCAATGGGTTATCCCTGGCACCCTTCAAGCCCTTGGATGATGTGTCTGAGAAATTCATGTCCTTTAAAGTAGCCTTCCTGCTCGCAATTACGTCCCTCAAAATAGTTGGGGACCTGCAGGCTTTATCGGTTGCTCCCTCTTGCCTCGAGTTCGCTCCTGGCAGAGTAAAGGCCATTCTCCACCCTAGACCTGGCTATATGCCCAAGGTGCCGTCAAATGTGGCACGGTCTATAATTCTTCAGGCGTTTCATCCTCCACTGCATGTGTCGGATGAGCAAGCTAAGCAACATTTATTGTGTCCGGTCCGAGCCCTGGAGGTCTATGCTCAGAGGACCTTGGGCTGGAGGAAGTCGGACCAACTTCTTGTGTGTTTTGGGTCAATTAAGAAGGGCTCCCCTGTTTCTAAGCAGACTATCAGAAGATGGATAGTAGAGGCTATATCTTCAGCTTACGAGGCGCGCAGTTTGCCTTTGCCTCTTCTGATTAAAGCTCACTCGACTAGAGGAGTGGCTTCTTCTAAGGCTTTGCTGTCAGGAGTTTCCCTTCAAGAGGTCTGTGATGCCGCAGGCTGGGCCTCCCCTCACACCTTTATAAGACAATACAGTTTGGATCTGCCCTCTACACCGGGGTCACAAGTTCTCTCGTCTTGAGTATGTCATATTGCTTCATACCAGGGCGTTTTCTCTCAGTGTGGCGCAGTGGGCATTTCGTTGCCCAAAGTGTCGATTCTCGACGCAGCGCGAGTTCCCTCGAAAGGGAACGTCTCTGGTTACGACTGTAACCCTCGTTCCCTGGGAAGGGAACGAGACGCTGCGTCCCTCGGCCACACTTTCGCGCTCCTGAGAACGACTTGCTTCGACCAATTGAAAGCTGACGCTGTTATGATCCGGTGTCCTTTTATAGCTTCCACTTCACCGTCACATGCGACGTCACGGGTGACGTCATCACGCAACACCAATCAAGATTGGACTAGTTCCATTCAGGCTTCAGACGCGTCACGCTGAAGGCATTCCCCAAAGTGTCGATTTTCGATGCAGCGTCTCGTTCCCTGAGGTTACAGTCGTAACCCGAGACGTTTTCCTGATAACTGTTCCAGAAAACTTTTATTTATTTAATTATTAAATTGGTTAAAAATAATTTAAAACAATTACTTACATCATCAATATAATCTTATTTTGTTCTGCAAGACAGGTAAAATATGTATTTTTGTTTATAATTCATATTTTGATTTTTTTTTATGTGAGTGACGTCATTGGTAATGGACCGGTCGTGCCTGATCTCTCTCAGAACCATAGACATAATATAGAGATAGACGCTCTATTGGGCCGCTGGGCGCAAGAAATGCGGCTGCCATCTTTAACCGGTCATACTCCTAATAGCGTTGCATAGCAGCAGTTAAGATGCCAGAGCACTGTGCAGCATATTCCTGCTCAAATCGGTGGATTACTTTTCACAAGTAAGATTTAACATTACCGTACTATTGGTTGTATTTTGTGTATTTCTACCATGTGTCATAGCTACATGTATGACCTTTGCAGCAAAAAAACCCGCGTGAAAATCAGTTCGGTATTCAGTGAGATATGATTAATTAAATGCGCTGACAGCTCATTGCACCTGCCGGGTGCGGGTGACCGGTCTAAGATGGCGGCCCCACGGCTCGTCCGCGCCCAGTGGCGGATTTAGCAAATTGGGGGCCCAAGGCGAAGGTAGTATGGGGCCCCCCATCCGATCTTTAAAAGAGAACGAAATTTCTTTTTTTTTTTTTTTTGAAAAATAAACCATTAAATGGCACTTTCTGGAGAGTTTTGTGCAAAGAAATATAGAAAAAAGTAGGTCTAGCAAGTCTTATATTTCTGTAATTCACACAGATCAAACACAAATATGCTGACTGAATAGATTGCTAGTTGAGAAACACTGCTTTAATTAATGTTTTTATGATGACTTTGTGAAAGGTTAACTAAACAGTATGAGCCGTCTTCCAGCTGGCTAGTAAGTTATTTGGCAAATTTCATTCATACAGATCTGTATTATGCTATAGTTTTTGATAGTGTTATACATTTCTTACAGATAATCACGATGATCATTGCGTTTGTCTTACCGAATGTGGTAGCTTTATGCAATTACAGTTTGTCTATAAGCTTTTTTATCAATGCCGACAGTAAAATGTTGCCAGATATTGCTACGAAAAACAAGAAAAACAAAACAAAATAATAATAATAATTATCCGAAATAAGTTCAAAGCTTGTGTTTTGGAAATAAGATTAATATATCACTAACCCTAACATGCAACTTTCCACTTTAATAACTTCCTAAACTAAAGTGTCACATTAAACCAGAAAAACAGGTCCAGAAGACTACTGCCACGTTTCCATTAGTGGATCTGGCAACACGGAGGCTGCACGCGCGCCCTCACTCACAGCGCGCTCTCAAGCCCCGTTCACTGCGCTAGCTTCTCGCAGGAACATGAATTGCAAACACTCATATGAGGTGGTTTAAACGGGTAATTAATCATTCAGAGAGCTTGACATTTTATTTTTGAATGTAAAAAAATGACAGAGTTCCGGACCTCGGTCACCTCATAGCTGGCTATACGGCCATGGACTTGTAACATATCGTTAGCATTGTTGTCATTGTCAGCGGGCATCACAAAAAAGTTTGTAACCTTCTGCAATTTTGCTAAAAAAGTTTTTTCTTACCTCCCGCTTCCTGGTTTTTCAGCACCGCTTGGGTAGCTTCGCTTAATTTTTACTCTGTCTCTACTACTCTGTACACTCTGTCTGTCACTCTGTACAGACAGAGTGACACTCTTTTTCTCCGTCAGTTTTTTTGGCGCATTACAGCCTTGTCACTTTCGCACGCAGAAAGTGAGATAATGGAATAGTCCAATGTAGCGAGGTGGGGGGCCCCTCCTGTCTGCGACTAATGATTTGATGCCTTTTTTCGCAAATGTTTTTTAGAAATATATAATTTGCGAAAAGTAAAACAAAACAAAACTTAAGCATAGTTTAATGGGGGCATTTTGGGGGCCCCTAGGTAGCTCGGGGCCCAAGGCAATTGCCGACCTTTGCCTAATGGTTAAGTCCGCCCCTGTCCGCGCCAGTAGGCAATAGCGGTCGATAAGGCGTCTACTCTCTATTATATCTATGCTCAGAACGGTTTCAGTAGCCTACAGCCTTAAAAAACGTGATGTTGTAGAGTAGGCGTTCTCTTAATTCTGAATTTGCATAGGTCATGCGCATTAAGTGTATGAGGATACACCAACGGTGTTTTCTTTTTTGCCGCTAATAGAAACAAGGTTAAAATTGATTTTTTGTGTCATGTCAAAGTAAATTATTACTATAAATTATAAGTCACACGCTAATATATTACACAATCGCGCCATTAAAACAAACGCACCATTACACAATCGCGCCAAAATACACCAGATCCACAGTCACACTTTTAACAAAAATATAAAATAAACGAAAATAAAATAAACTGTGTTGTGTATAGTAAAGGTAAGAGTGGATGAACTTAACCTTTCTCTACTGACCAGAAATATTTGTCACCCCAGAGATCTATTAATGTACAATATGAATAAAAGTGCTGCACTTGTTTTCACTGATAATTGCATGATTCTTATAAACCAATAATACAAAGACATGTAATTAGTGAAATGTACTGTCAGTTATTAAAATGGCATGAAACCACTCCTCACATTAGAATCCTACCGCCTCTTGATCATAATAAAACGTCAAAAACAGTTACCGATTTCGCTGTTTTGTCCTTGATTGTCCATGGCTGTTTAATGTTTACCAATTTGCTCTTCATCGTCCACCAGTTCTATCTCTAATTTGAAAAGACCGCGGGAAGAAGGCACTTTACTCTGCACATGTGCGCTGACCTGCAAATTATTATTATTATTTTTTTGGAAAGGGGTGTGATGGCCACACCCTCGGATACGCCCCGTGTGCGTCGCGGTACTGAAACCCCTGTACTTTATAGCGCTTTTCCACTGCTGCTACGGTGCGGTTCGGCTCGGCGCGGCATGGTTCGGCTCGCTTCGCTTTTCCACTGCTTGGTACGACTCAGCTCAGCACGGCACGGCTCGGTTCGCTTTAGCTCGGTTTGCTTTTCCACTGCAGTTAGTACCGCTTAGGCCCGGCTACAGGATGAAATGACTGAGGGGGCATGTGAAATTGTTAAGGGGGCTTAATTTTATACCATCAATGAACAATACACACTGAGAACTCGCTTTGAAACAACAGATTTTTAAATGCAGCGCTCCCTAAATCCAGTGACGTCTGTCAGTGAGATATGATGAATATGATGAGAATGAACTGCCCATTCATTGCAGACGACAAGCGAAAAACCCATGTTGCGCATGCGCACTTCGATCCTGTATTCTTTAACATGTACGGCAAAAAGCACAACTCTGCTGTGCCTTTGGACATAAATATGCTATGCCTGTAATCATCTACGTTACTTATCAGACATGGACCAATTATAATCGAGATATTACTGGACATTTGCGCAGCTAACGTCATTACACCACAGCTAGCCTACATGCCTAATCCCCGCCAAATTCAAAGTCAAAAAGACAGCACCGTGATCACAGAGTTAAGAAATTTTTCCAAGCTCGATTTTAATTCAAAATCTGAGTTAATAGCAAGAGGGAGGTCTACGCCAGCCTTAGATGGGCTAGTGCAGCAACTGAAGGCCCGTAAAGACGAGTTTTACAAAGCTGTGATTGACGTCTCTATGTGGATTATTTTATGTACAAATAATCTACCGATTGGTGAGTCAAAAACTATTTTGGGCTTCATATTGAATTGATAAATGTGGTTGAATTAATGCAAGCCATTTGCCTTCATATTCAATTGAGCAGTGTGTGATTTTACTTTTGCTGACTGACAAACATAATTGGCCGCTGTGCAACAATTAAGGATTAAGAATGGTTGCATTCTGATGCTGGAGTGGACATTAACTACCGGTGTGTGCGTGCGTGTATGCATGTATGTATGTCTGTGTGTATGTGTGCGAGAGAGAGAGAGAGACTGTGAGAGTACACGATATACATCCTGATTTGTACATTTCTTGTTATGCTACGTTTGTGCGTAACGTTTACTGTTATTACGTATTATTAGCCTATACAATAAATCAGGGAATCTGGCTTTCATAAGGAGTTTTTCGAGTCCTGCCCGGTCCACAGATGATTAAATTGCTTAATTTTCATTTCAGTGCTTCTAACTCAGTGGCTGTAAGTGGGTTAGGAATAGGATTTCAAGTGATTTTGAAAAAATGGTCAAAAAAGAAAATCACATACCCCACCTTTAAGTGAAATTTCAAGGTGATATTTATTCCCTGAGTAGGGAACGAGGAAAAGGGTTTCGCTTAGAAAGCCTATCAACTTCGAATATACAAAACGAGCCAGTGGCAAAGAAATGCCATGGGTCTGCGGAATTTGCATGGCGCAACTCCGCCCCACCTCGTGGGTATAAAAGGAGGACACCGGCAATATGCAGATATGTTTCTTCGCTGAGGAGCCATGACTGAACTCAGGCGGTCCATGCGGTACAGCGGAAGTGGCAGGAAGCCGGAACGTCTCCGTTCCCCACTCAGGGAACGAGGGTTACATACGTAACCGAGACGTTTCCTTTCGTTGTCACTACGAGTTCCGTCGTGACGATGAATGGGGTTTCAGTCTAATCATGCTACCTTCACAGCTGTCTTCCAGTACCCTGCGTCAGTCTGAGCTCCCTGTCGTGAGACTAGCACGGACGGAGGACTCCTACTTAACACAGGAATACCAAGGTAGGGAGGGCGCCCTCGGCGGCGAACAGACTGAGGGTTCTGCGCCGGGGGCTGGGTGGAGGCAGCAGCGGGCCGCTGGGGCAGAATATGCTTAATCACCTCAGTCTGTTTCTGGGCGGCTGAGAACTGTTGGGCAAAATCCTCAATCGCACCGCCGAAGAGGCCGGCCTGGGATATGGTGGTGTTGAGCAGCCGAGACTGCTCGGCATCCCGCATATCGGCCAAGTTCAGCCAAAGGTTTCGCTCCTGGACCACCGCAGTGGACATCACCAGACCCAGGGAGCGTGCGGTCACCTTCGTCGCTCGGAGAGCGAGGTCGTTGGCGGCATACAGCTCATCGAAGAGCCCTGGGTCTGTCCTACCCTCGTGCATGTCCCTGAGCATCTGGTCCTGGTAGACCTGCAGAGTGGCCATGGCATGCAGAGAGGCGGCTGCCTGTCCTGTGGCTCTATAGGATTTCGCCACCAGGGTAGACGAAAACCTACAGGCTTTGGACGGGTGCTTAGGATCGCCCCGAGAAGAAGCACTCTGAGGACACAGTTGCATCGCATTAGAGTGTTCAACCGGGGGGACCTCAGTGTACCCATGGACAGCGGCCCCATCGAGGGGAGGAAAGGCGGAGGAGATCAACAAGCGATCGCAGGAAGACATGGGAGTCTTCCAGGATTTCGATATCTCCTCATGCATGTTCGGGGAAGAAAGGTATTGGGGTTGGACGCGACGGGGATCGGCGGCCGCACCCAAAAACCAATCGTCCTGCCGCGAGCGCTCGGGACAGGGTGGAGGGTTCCACTCTAAACCGATGCTCGTTGCTGCCCAGGAAAGCATGGCAGTCATGTTGAAGCGCCCAGGGAGAAACACACTCACTGGCAGACCACTGCACAGATCAGCAGGTAGTATGCACTCGCTGGAGAACGCCGTCACACTAACACCGGAGAGTCACTCGTCTCGTAGCTGACAGTTGATCAGAAATGGCTTGTGGAGTGAAGAAAGCTCTTGGCTCCGAAGCGAAAAAAACATATCTGCATATTTCCGGCGTCCTCCTTTTATACCAAATTCCGCAGACCCATGCCATTTCTTTGCCATTGGCTCGTTTTGTATACTCAAAGTTGAAAGGCTTTCTAAGTGAAACCCCATTCGTCGTCACGACGGAACTCGTAGTGACAACGAAAGGGAACTACAGGGTCAGCCAGTGAGAGGCTAGAAGGGATTGACAGTAACTGGCTTTCACATATTTAGAATACAGAATGTAGACGTGTGTTTGTAGACTATGATCTTAAAAAATCAAAAAAAGAAAGAAAATGAAGATACAAATATTTATCCAGCCGAAATATGATAATTAAATGTAGAGATATGAAATATTTTGTTCTAAACTGCCACTGAATCAACAAGCTGGTAGATGAACTCTTACAGCATTGTTTCAAAAAACTTACACACATTCCTTGCATAAGTAGGTAAAGTTCTCCATTTTGTAATTAAAATGCACCATATGCTGCAGTGCGATCTCCACCTTCACATACTTGATTTAAACCAACTGAGGCTCGATAAACACATTTGTGTATGTGTGCACCTCTAAATCCCCGTTGCTTACTATCTATATAAAGTGACAGCTAAAGTTTTGAATTGGGAGGACAATTTGCACTGCACGAGAGAAAATTGACACAGATCATGCCCAAAAACTACCGTCAGAAGTTCCTCTATAAAGCCGACCCCCATAGGCATTGAATAAATTGCACACTGGTGACACATTACAAATGTGTAAACTTGATAAATAAAAAATGTATTGTTTAACTCAAACATACTAATAGATATAGACTTGTAAGTTTGATCCATGACAGTATTTTCCACAGAATACCATGTTAAAGAAATTCTTTAATTCCTCTGTAGCAATATGAAAAATATCTCTGTTGTTATTTCTGGCATTTCCCCAGGGTGAAGGTGACAACATTCTTCCCAACATGGCACCCTGTACTGAACTGTGAATAAAGATGTTAAAGCACAGAGCTGGGTCCCTAAGCATCCCCTTCACTGGGGCTTTGGGTGCACTTGAACGTCAGTCTTGCTCTCTCTTCTGACTGTTAGCTTCACCTTGAAATGCCCAGTCTCCAGCAGCAGAGATTTGTCACAAAAAATGCAGGGCCAAGGTGAAGGGCCAACCAAATGTAAGCCTGAAAGCTTGGCCAGTGATAAGATACATAATTCCAGGATAGTGAATTATTGTTTGATTAATGGTGAAACAATATTAAAAAGAACAACAACAACAAAAAAAACTGTGATGCAGCCTTTTGACATATCCAACAGCAAAACCATTTATCTACAGTGACACGATTTTGGCAGCAATTATGGTAAATTATGCATATTTTTTAGTGTCCTGTAAGTAGTAAATGCACATATCCAAAACAAATATGCCACAGCCATTTGATATATCATGAGGTTGCTGTGCTGCTTCTTATGTCTGTGGTTGCCCCACATTGCAGCATCAAAATACATTTATATCAGGCACACAGATCTATAACATACAGAGAGAGTTATCTGCTAACTTTTCCATTCATATCAATGGAAACTTCTCAGCTGGTAAAGGAAAACCCAGAAGTATGCAATTTGAAATTTTTGTTTTAGATATAGACACGATTGTTTTTTGTCAATCACCTGAGCCTATGGATGGATTATCTCGGCAAAAGAGAAGTGCTCACTAACAAAGTGTTGCATTTATAATTTTGTTCAGTGTATATAAAGGACATTTATATACATCAGTGTATACAGACATAATCCACACTTTTAAAGTGGATGTGTTACTTGGAACATCTAGGTAATATTACAATAGATATTGCGATGACATCATATCGACTTCATAGTCTTAATGAGGCACCTAAACACAGAGACCTCAATACTTGGTACACAATACACAATGACGGTAACATTCGATGGATCGTTTTTGAGTATGAAATTGTCAATTTGAGAAGAAAATTAACTTCAAATGTCACAAAATGGCAAGTTCCTAAACCTAACAACAAAAACAGTGTAAATACAGCTGGAAAACAGTGAAAAATCAACCTTATTATTTATTCAAATGCATAATGGGAACACCAGTATCAGAAAAGTTGAGTAGCTTTATTTAATTTTATAACATTGATATTTACGCTTTTCTACAAGCTTGAATTGAGTACTAAACATAGAATATACTTTGTGTTTTTAATTCTTGCCTGAACTTTTTCATGTAGAAATTTGTTTTTTTCTGTAGTATTTACTTCACCACAGAATCGTTTTTATCAGTGCACATCTTACCATAACCGCGAGCACTCAGATGTAAATATTAAGGATGGAGTCAATTTCAAACCAATTCAAGCCTGATTGAGACTTAAAGGTGAACTCAGTAACTTTTTTACCTTAACCGAACAGCTTTGGAGTCATTGTAATGTTTATATTACTGATTTCGTGTTGAATGGTGGTCGTCTCGCACCCCCCTTGTGCCTGTGAGCCGCAAAATCACACTTGCAACTTTGGGCCGGCGAGCCGCCGGCCTCAGTGTTAGGAAGTATCGTGTGATATCAGGTCTCGCGAGGTAACGAATTGCTTTACGGCAAAAAACAGATCTGATAAAATTCTGATAAAATGAGCATCAAACAGAAATAACCCGGCGCCGTATACATGTGGTGTTCGAGACGCAGGGCGCGCGCAGCTCTTAAAGGGGCCATATCTTATTTCCACTCGTTACAGCGTCCATCCTACTGAACAGGTACCGGTGTACAGGGGGAGGGGATCCGGCCGTGAGTGCGAGCCATCTCTGCGTGAGTGCTATTCACGACAGTACAAGTACTCCACAGCGACTCTAGGGGTCGCTGTTTGACAAAAACGGAATTCTTACTTAGTTCTACTTTAAGAATGTTAACAAACAAGAAGATCGTCCAGAACGGATTTCATGCACAGACTTTGCAAGCACTGATATCACAGGACATTTTAGTATGTTTGTTTGTTGTTTGTAATTTTCTTATGCATTTTAGATACAGTGTTATCAGAGGCTAACCTACATTTGTCACATGTCTGTCCTGTCTTTGTGATGCACATGATTGTTTTGTTATGTTGGGCCATGTGCTCTTGTCATTGTCTGGTCCCTCCCCCCTTGTCTGATTATTGGTTTATTTGTCCCACCTGTTATCCTCGTTACCCTCCTTATTTGCCTTCCTATTTAATCTACCTGTGTTTGCTGTCCTGTGTTCGTTCGTTGTTATTGTTACGTGGTTTAGTCGTGTGGAGTCCTGTCCTGTCCTGTCCTGTCCTGTCCTGTCCTGTCCTGTCCTGTCCTGTCCTGTCCTGTCCTGTCCTGTCCTGTCCTGTCCTGTCCTGTCCTGTGGCTCGTTCTTCGTACGTTGCTTAAAACATCCGAGATCAAATGAGACATCCAAGATGATATCATCGTGCTAATCATGATCCGGCTAATTGGGTTCTTCGAACACACCTGTTGTTTATGATTAGTATCGCTGGATTGAGTTATCTGAGATAATTGCGCGTTCATGCTGGGTTAAAAGGGGATATGTATCGATAGTAGAAACAATGATCAGCAACGCTGCTATTGGCTGTTCAGCATGGCCAAAGAACGCGCCCAGTTTTTCTCCCAAGGAGAACAAGAGCTTTTAATGGAAGGTTATGCCGAATTTGAATCTTTAATTAAAACGACAGGGAACACCTCGAAGTCTGCAAAATCCAGGAGAGAGGGCTGGCAAAAAGTAGCAGACATATTAAATGCGTAAGTGCTGTCTATGGTAGATGTTTCTATCACTTTCTACAGTATGTATTTTTTCATTTTAATAATTTCATATTTATTTTGTTCTTTTATGTCAGAGCATCTGCGGGACCGACTAGAACATGGGGACAAGTAAAAGTGAAGTACAAGAATATTCTACAAAATGGTAGCCTTTAATTCTTATACTGTCTTTATTTTAAAAAGCCAATTTTTTTCTCTTTTTAAAAGCCACTGTTAAATAATGTGTTTGTCTGTTTATAACAGCCACCAAGAAAAAGGCTGAAAAAAAAAAAAAACAGGTGGTGGTCCTGCACCACCACAATATACCCCAGCAGAGGAGCTGGCCCTTGGGTTGAATGAAAACCGACCCATTGTGGAGGGCATCCCTGGGGGCAGCTCTTCCTCAGACCCAAAGCCAGGGACCAGTAGCAGCAACACCTTTATTACTGGTAGGCTAAATGAGTTTTCAATTATCTCAGTACACTGTAAAATTATTTGTTGCTGCATTAAATGAAGTATAATCCAAATGGCTTGTACAGTAATTTAAACCGTTTGTGAAAGTGAAAACTTCTAAACTTTTAGTTAATATAAAATATATTGCCATGAGTTATTGATCACATTATATTTTTTACAGTGTAGTTAATTGTAATGACAATTTTTTTTTGTTCCCCTCTTTTGTGCAGTTTTACATAATACACCAACACTTTTACCTGTTCCCAAGCAAGTAGTGGCTGAAGCATATGCAGCAAGTTGTGTACTTTTTCTAACTTGCATAAAGGGAAGAAAGTGCAACACTTTGTAATACCCATTTATTTCCATTGCACAGGACAGTGAAGAAACCCTCTCAGATGACTGTCCTTTGGAGGAAGAACCTGTAAGTGCATAAATAACTTTACACTAATTTGTATATACTTGTGTACCTATTCTTTCTGTCTGCAATATGAGTTGCAGGAGTCCACGCCTACAGAAAGGCCTACAGAAAGGCCTACAGAAAGGCCTACAGAAAGGCCTACAGAAGAGTCTGCACAAATAACTGATACAGAGGTGGACAGTGTTGTACTTTTACTTTTGTTGCATGAGGCATGTTTTGACCCTTTTTCTTATTTTGACCTGAGTATTTTGACCTGAAAAAACACAAATTAAGAGGAGAAATTGAACTTGACAACTTGAAAAAGAGAAAAATTGCACTAGAGATAGAGTTGCTTCAAAAGGACCTTCAGAGTAAGTGCTAATACATCATTTGACACATAGTAGTATTGCTGACTTTACATAACTATCTCTTATTGCAGGCAAAGGATGACTTGCTGGCTTTTATTTATAAAGAATTGTTTAAATAAAACTCCAGGAACTAAGCATTTTTGTCTTGTCTTTTATTACACATTCAAAAATGGTGTTCCACAATTCTGTCCCGTTCAGCTCTGCCACTAGGTTGGTCCAAGTGCACTGGCTGGAGGTCATCATCAGGCTGCACCCCCACCACAGGGGTCCTCTCCTTTCTGATAGTGGCGATAGTGGCAATGTTATGCAATATGGCACATACAACAATTATGTCACAGGCCCTGTCAGGTGCAACCCTCAGACCCTTCAGACACTGAAATCTTTAGTTGCCCAAAGGTCATTTCAATGTGTGCCCTTGTCCTGGCTAGAGCTGCATTGTAACGGGTTTGTGGTCCAGGGTTTGGGTCAGGGAATGGCGTCATGAAGTACTGCCTGCAGGCATAGCCCCGGTCACCAAGCAGGACCCCGTCAAAATTCCCTGTATAATGGAAAAATGCAGTTTTGTTAGGCTCAGCATAAGAGTGTGTAATACTGTGAGCTTGACATTTATAAGTTCCCTTACCACGTTCAAATAATGTGCATAATGTGACTCTCTGAAAATTCTTGAGTCATGCACTGATCCTGGCCATTTTGCTTCCACATTTGTTATATGGAACATAGAGTCACACACCATCTAAGAGATTTTAGTCAGTCAACTGCTTACTTTTTGATTACATTTGCTTTTTTATGTAATATATTACTAATCTGGAATATTATAAATTGTAATAGTAACTTGCCTGCACATTTACACTGTGAACCCCCTTTCGGTTTACAAAATCCCCTTCATTGGGCCCTGGTGGGGCCTTGATGGGGACGTGTGTGCAGTCTATGGCACCAATCACGTTAGGGAAGCCTGAAGGACACATACTGTTAGTCATACTTTTTGGCATGGTCATGATTGCATGTCATTAACAATTATAAATGAACCTGCAATAGCAAAAAAATTCTGCTTTACAACCTGGGGTCTTAAGTGGCTTGGAAATACCACAAAACCCCCTAAAAACTGCTTGAGTGCCAAGTAAACTTTGCGAATGGCACGACAGACAGCACTTTTCACTAAGTTATCTGCATCTCCAATAGTATAAAGGAACGTGCCACTCGCAAAGAATCTCAGGGCAATGCACACAGTCTGTGCAGTTGTCAAAGCCCGACTCCTCCGTGTTGAACATTTAATGTGTGGTTCCAGCAAATTAATGATGTAAATAACACCCTCACGAGAAAAACGATATCTCTCAAAAATTACACTGTCGCGCTGCGCTAAAGGATCCTGTCTATCCTGCAATATGCGATTAATTCGAAAAGCTCTGCGAATTATCCTCGCACCTTCCGCAACAGGTTGCTGTCGTAAAAATGGACAAGACATGGCTACGACAGACTTCCCGTATCACCTCCGCTTACAAAGCCGCAATCTAATCCTGTTTACATGAAATAAGCCTGCTCGCGAGCAGGTTCAAGCTGGCGCACCTGTTGCTATGACAGCAAGTCTAGGATGAGCTTCGAAGAACCAAACGATCCAAGATCATGCCAAATCGTCAACAATCAAATCCAGCTAACTGAGTTAGCGACGTACGAAGAACGAGCCCCTAGTCTGTGTTGGATTAAGTTTAGAAACGTTGGAATTCTTTTGTTGGTTTGTTTATTTTATGTTTTATCTTTATTAAATTCTTCATTTCACTCTGCATTTGAGTCCTCTTCTCCATTTCTCCACAACCCACCGTGACAACATTGAGTTGGGGGCCCCAGGCAAAATGAATCAATGAGGCCTTTCTAAAATATTGAAAATATTTTTTGTTAATATATCTTCATTACCTAGAGATATAATATACAACATACAAAAAGTAGTAAAAACACATCTAACAGAACATAAATTGTTTATTTTTTAACAATTATTAAATGTTTAATTAGCCTAACAAATGTCAATCTTTTTAATAGAAGATACAATACAATAATCTTCAAGATACAGTACAATATTCATATTTTATAACAGATTGTCAACAGAAATTCACCTTTCATAAAGATTACATAATCAGAGCGTATTTGCTTTCAATTAAAATTTGTTCGTTTAAAGGTAGACATTTCAAACTTTATATAGATATATTTCTCATGTCTGTGAGGCAAGTATATGCTGAGTTTCAGTTCATGTTTGTGACGCGCTTCAGCTCACGGAGAAGGAGACGCCAGAAAGCACGCCCTGTCTGTTTTCTATATTTTACAAAAGCACAACGTTTTCTTGTTATTACGAGTTTACACAAAAGTAGTCGAATTATGTATTATTCTTATCTGTGTGACCATAAATTATGGAGTATTTTAAGTCGTTTCCACTGTTGTGGAAACGGGGTGGACAAAACAGCGTCTCTTTGACATAGCGACAACACTGTCTTCTCTAATGCAGCTCAACCAGTCCTTGTCCCCTTTTTTGCATATTCCATGGGCAGAGATTATTTAAATGAGTAACATTATGACTTCACAAAGCCTGGAAAAATCATGTTGTAATCCAAATAAGTCATTCATTGTAGTTCTTAGAAAGTGAATTCTGTTAAATAAAATATCTCACTGAGTGGACTTTGAGCTTTGTAACCTTGCATCCCTGCTGAATAACAGTATTAAATTATTTCTTTAATAAAAAAATAAAAAAATCTACTTACATTTTAATAAGGTGCTGAGCCACTGGATCTGTAACAGTCCTGATCAAACAGGACTACCCCTGTGGGGAAAAGTACAATGTCCAAGCTAGAACTGACATCAAGTTCATTGTTGCTCTCAGCTAATTACTTGGAGCAAAAGAAGTGGAAGGACAGGAAGTTGTGTGAATGTTTAAATAACATCTGGTAGTTATGGTCCCTTTGCCTTGCTTGTCAAGATAACAGAGTCCATTTGGTTTGACAATATGCACTTTACTTAGCTGGCTTTATTTCCTTTGAGCACCTCAAAGTGGAACTCAGTGGTTCCTGTTGTCCCCTAATTCTGAAGAAAAACTGTACGCGGCGCCCCATGATGCCCACTCTCAGCTCGACTTTGATTATGCTGTAACCATTTGGAACACAAAGCTGTAACATTGTTGCAATAGAGTGAAACACGATGTGGATGTTTATTTGGTTTAGATCTGACAACAGCGCAAGGCCATCAATATCATTGGTCTAAAAATAACTTTTATTCCCAGCCACAGCTGCTGATGTTTTTTTTCTATCACCTTTACAAGAAATAAACATATCACAAGATTTTTTTTATTATTATTTAATTGGTATTCTAGCCTCAGGTTTGCAGAGGAGAGTGGAGTTTACCTGTTAACTGTCCTTGCATCAGATGGAACTGGGTGTTATGAGCTTGTCAGGGGAAAATCAATTTTTCAAGAGAATGATGAAAAGTGCTTCAGCCATTCCTTCAGAGCTGGAAAAGGAGGTAAAGAAAACAGCCACATGAGGCAATGTGGGGAAACAGATTAATATAAAACATGAAACTCACTCAAAAAGAATGATGTATCCAGCAAAACCGACAAAGACTTAAAATTCAACTGAAGAGTTTGTGATCTTGTGATATACTCATGTAGCAGATTGCATGGTCTGACCTCTGCCTTTAAACTGAATCAGCACTGCTGGGTTTGTTGTAAAAATGCAGAGCCTGCTATTACTTTATGCAAACATATGGATGTGTTATTTTACCCTATGCATACATTTGACCCACTCAAAACGTGAAGACCTATAATTTTTTTCATCCTTATGTTTTCAAATTGGTGGTTTAAGCTCCAGAGAAAACCCAAAAAATTAACAACAGAAAAAAAAGTAAAAAAAAAGTATGTAATATTATTTAAATAAAATCGTAAATTATATATACCATGTACCATACTGTCTGAATAATCAATTCTAAATTGGCTGGAAGGTATGCAATAAAACCATTTAATTGCTGGCAAAAGACCATGGTATAGGCAGGATAATCCACGGTTAGCTGTACATTATAACATTTTTATGCACTTTGCCTCCACGTCGTGCATTCAAATCGTTTAATGCACAGCTAGCTGTGGATTATCCCTTAAATAAAAACCTTCTGCACCTTCTGCAGGTGAAGGCTAGTCAGTCTTCATGGCCCCACTCAGGTGAGGTGTTCAGGTTAAGGGGCGAAACACCTGATACCCTGAGATCCCTGCTGATGATGCGGAAGAGTTCCAACAATGTGGATGCTCCAGGGAACACCATCTCGGAAGAAGGTCTGCATCATAGTTAGTAGTTCTTACAGTGGCAGCTTGTGGCAAAGCATCTAGATGTTTACTTCACCTTATTGTCGAGACCATGGGGAGAGGCCCATTGGCGGTGGGGGAAGGCCCACGGACATCCGGGAAAGAACTTACGACAGCTCGGAAAGACGGCACGCAATAGTGTCAGGGCTAGCACCCCGAAGCACTGCACAAAAAGCTACGAATTTTGAACAAAGAAAATACCCCCAGGCGGACCGAGGAGGGGGGAGGATAATTCCATCGGACAGATTAATGGTTACAGACCCGGACAATGGAAAAATGGACTACGAGATTGAATGCGGAAAGACAGAAGGTTGAAGCCAAAAGAAGATGCAACATCTGTGGAGGGCTTTTCAAGAACGAGCGTGGTGTTAAAATAAACCAAGGCAAGTCCAAGTGCAAAGAGCAGAGTCAGCAACGCAGAGCACCTAAGCTTACGCAGAGTAACCTCTCTAAGTTTGTTAAGGGTCTTCATCAGTCGGTGGGAGAGGACCAGGGCCAGGAGGCAAACCACAGTGCCCTAGACCTCCCTGCTCAACCTACTCAGAGCACAGAAAGAGTCGGTGAACCCGAAAGTCCAAAAGACTTTGAGAGGAAACCACGCTTGAACTTACCACCAGCAGCAGACAGCCGATGGGCCCAACTGGATGACAATCTAAATATCACCCTGGAAAACACTCTGAAAGGAGATGCATTCAAGAAGATCAAGATCATGGTTGACATTGTGTACCAGGTGTGCCATGACACTTTTGGCGCAAAAGAAGGCAAGACTCCAAGGCCACCAGCAGGGCCTAGCAGGAGACAGCTGCAGATCAAAGAACTACGAGAAGAATTAAGGACACTAAAAAGAAGGTGGCGGGAAGCAAGTGATGAGGAAAGAGTGGCCCTGGATGAGATCAGCAGAGATATGTGGAAAAGGCTAATCCAGCTTCGGAGTGCTGAGACCATACGGGAGAAGCAGAGGGAGAAGCACCGAAAGAAGAAAGCCTTTTTCAACAATCCTTTCCAATTCACAGCGGACCTACTAGGAAAGCCGAAGGGTGGGACCCTGCTATGTGCAAAGGAGGAAAAAGAAGAAAGTGTGGCGGCTGCACATGGAGACTTCTCCAGAAGTATTCCTCTGGGTGAATGCCCTTTCCAACTGCCGATTCTCACACCACACACACAACATGGCAGACTTTACCATGGATGAAGTGAGAGCAGTGGTGACAAAAGCAAGGGCGGGATCAGCCCCAGGACCATCAGGAACCACCTACAAAATCTACAAATCCTGCCCACAGCTGCTGAAAAGGCTCTCAAAGCTCCTACGGACACTGTGGAAGAAGAAGCTGGAACCTGGGCTCTGAACTCTTGCTGAAGGCTGCTTTGTGCCAAAAGAGCTAAATTCCACAAGACTTGAACAGTTCCACGAGATTTCCCTACTGGACGTAGAGGGGAAAATATATTCGGGTCCATCATCACCAAAAGGCTAACAACATACCTGCTCGCCAATTAATTCATTGACCCCAGCATCCAAAAAGGAGGAGTACCGGGATATTCAGGCTGCCTGGAGCACACGGCTGTGATTAGCCAGCTGATCAACGAAGCCAGGAGTAACAACAACACCCTCTCCGTTGTGTGGCTGGATCTCGCCAAAGCCTACCCAAGGGTCCCACACCAGCTGATCCGAAAGGCAATGGATCACTACCGAGTTTCTTCAGAGGTAGTTGAGCTTGTAATGGCACACATGGATGCGCTGCAGATGAGGTTCACCGTAGGAAGCATCACCACCAAATGGCAAAGGCTCGAGAAGGGCATCATGGCAGGAATGCACGATTTCCGTGGCCCTGTTTATAGCGGCTATGAATCTGTTGTTAAAGGCAGGAGGAATGCAGTGCAGAAGCCCGCAAGCAGTCGACGGCACGAGACACCCCGCTTGTCGAGCTTTCATGGATGATGTGACGGTGATGACTCCATCTATTCAGGGGACACAATGGATCCTGAATGCACTGGGAAAGATGGCAACATGGTTACGCCTGCAGTTCAAACCAAAAAAGTCAAGGAGCCTCAGTATCTTGAAGGGGAAGCTAACAGGAAACATCTTCAACATCCAAGGCTCGGAGATCCCAACAATCCAAGATCAAAGGATCCGATGCCTTGGAAAGCAGTATGACAGCTCCCTAAAGGACAGTGGCAATGTCACTAATACCAAGGCCCAGCTGAACATCTGGCTCAAGGCAGTCGAGCACAGCCAACTGCTCAGGAGGTTTAAAGCCACCAAAGCAAGGGCAGTCAGTACACTGCTCTCGTCTAAAGATGGGAAAGTAAGACACGCAAGTAAGACCATCAAATGCGGCAGAAAGTGGAAGCCTCAGCAAGCCATAATGGAAGCAGAATCCTACTGGAAACACCAGGAATTCGTAGGCGTGGTATGCCAGGGACACCTGGGCCTTGGACACTATAGTGAGAAGAGGTGGAGCAGGGCTGCTACCAGAGCTAGAAAAGGCCTCATGGTGCAAAGAGTACGTGAGGCAGCAGAGGAGGAGCGTCAGGTGAAGGCGATTGGACTTGCTTCTCAGGGTCGATGGACGCAGTGGGACGAGGCCCAGGAGCGACTATTGTCATGGAAGGAACTGTGGCAAACCGACCAGGGGAAGTTAACCCTTTAGGCGCCAAGGTTTTTTTGAAAAAAATGCTGGATTTTGACATCAACATTTCAAAAGCTTGTGGCTTGAAAGGGCTTAAAGATAGAGATCTACTGTAAATTAGAAAAATGTTGGGGATGACTAAAAGTTTATGTGGGGTGTAAATATACTCATCTAATTTGCATATTATGATGTCATCAGGGGGCGGCCCTCTTGAATTTCATAATATTCAGGAAATAGTAGATATTGAACTGATGTTTGAACTTATTTGCATGTTTTATTTTTTTAAATATTTTTTTAATCCTCATTCCAAATGATGAGAAAAGAGTAAAACCAACAATAACAGGAGAAAGTACTAAATTATTACTATACTATATGGTAGTAAAACGCATGTGAACAGTAGCCTACTTTTTGATCAGTTCATCAGTAATATTCAGGAAATAGTAGATATTGAATTGATGTTGGAATTTATTTACATGATTTTTTTTCTTTTTTTTATCCTCATTCCAAATGATCGGAAAAGAGGAAACCAACAATAAAATAGGAGAAAGTACTAAATTATTACTATATTAAATACTTTAGTAGTAAAACACATGTGAAACCCGGCTGCCTTTACCTCTAGCAACAGCTCTCCTATGTACACGAAGACCACGTTCATGCCTAACAACCCCATCCCCGTTGGGCAAATGGTCAAAATGATCTGTTTGTGCTTTGTGAACACTCGCGCATTGCACAGGAAAGATGTACCGGGAGAAGCGCGCGCGGCACCATTGCGCTTCAAAGTTGTACCAGGAGAGGCGCGGGCGGCACCATTGCGCGGCAAAGATGTACCGGGAGAAGCGTGATCATTAGACGGCCGATCGTCATTTACAAAAGGCAAATATTCCTGTAGCAATGTTCAGGGAAGAAGGAGGCGGGAACCGGCGGACAATCAAAATAAAACTTTATTTTAAATGAAATAAACACAATACCTGCCAGCAGTCCCTCACGGAACTGCTGGCTACCCAAAATAAAATATAACTACCTGCCAGCAGCCCCTCACGGACGACTGCTGGCTACCAAAATAAAATAAAATAAAACACAAACAAAAGCAGGCCTGTTCCTCTCTCGATCATCCACTCCGTCGCTCCTCCTTTATGCTTCCGCTCCTCCGTGAGAGATGCGAGACCGGTGTGCTTCCCAGGTGCTGCTCATTAGCAATCGCACCACCGGCCTCCAGCCGTTCTCTCACGTCCCTCGGCCGTCCTGCTCACCACAATTCCCCTTCAGAGTCAGAATCGGCGAATAACATTTGCAACACATCCTCACGGTACAAGTTTTTATTAGCCATTTAACGATTTTCTCTCACAAATCTCACAATTTACTCAGACGCTCTGAACTGAACTGCTTCCGCATCAATGACACGATCGCTTACTTGCTCTGCTGTTTCCTCCAACAATTTGAATAGGAACATGACGTCATTTTGATCTCAAATCGAAGTATTACATGTCTGCCATCTAGTGGTAGGGAATACAAAGATATTACACAATATTAGGATCTACAGCCTGTTTTATTAAGTATGACTTTGGCGCTTAAAGGGTTAAGCTTTCTCTTGCGCTCAGTGACTGACCTGCTGCCAACACCAAGAAATATAAAGATCTGGGGCGGAGAGGAAGACCCATCTTGCAACCAATGTGGAGCAGCCTCCTGTACACTGAACCACATTCTGGCCGGTTGTCCAAGGGCATTGGCAGATTTCCGGTACAGATGGAGGCACGACAAGGTCCTCGCTGAAATTGCCAAATGGGTGGAACAGCAGCGAGTTAAAGCCAACAACAAGCAGGCCTACCCGCCCCAAGCCACAACCTTTGTGAGAGAAGGAGACAAGGCTCATAAGACCGGCATTGCAACGAGCCTCCGACTGGGAGTTGAGAGTGGACCTTAAGAAGAAGCTTGTTTTCCCACAGGACGTGGCAGCGACATCCCTCCGACCAGATATAGTCCTGCTATCCAGGAGCATGAAATCCATCATAGATGCTGAGCTCACGGTGCCCTGGAAAGAAAGGCTAGCCATGTCACACCAACTAAAAAAAGCCAAGTACCAAGATCTGGTCGACGAAGCCATTTTAAAGGGGTGGCATGCAACCAGCTACCCCATTGAAGTCGGGTGCTGTGGGTTTCCAGCAAACTCGGTGCGCTACTTCCTCCAGAAGATGGGCCTGGAGCCTAAACAGCTGAAGAAAGCCACCAGGGACATAGCTGCAGCAGCCGAGTCTAGCTCAAGATGGCTATGGCTGAAGAGAGTTGGAACTCTTCTCCAGGTGAAGGCTAGTCAGTCTTCATGGCCCCACTCAGGTGAGGTGTTCAGGTTAAGGGGTGAAACACCTGAGACCCTGAGATCCCTGCTGATGATGCGGAAGAGTTTCAACAATGTGGATGCTCCAAGGAACACCATCTCGGAAGAAGGTCTGCATCATAGTTAGTAGTTCCTACAGTGGCAGCTTGTGGCAAAGCATCTAGATGTTTACTTCACCACATATCATATCAATAGTTTTTTTTTTTAGTTTTAGCAGTGAAGTTACATTACCTGTCACCATCAAAAAGTCTTTAAAGAACAGAAGTGATGTTCCCCAAAGAAGGTAATCATAGCAACAGTAACATAATCAGCAGGAGCATGGCAAGTTTCCTGTCATTATGTATCACTTGATTATATATTTGCTTATCAAAATTATATCATCAAAAACATCCTTTAAAAAAATTGCTATATAGTTGACTGTGTTACACAAAATTATAATTCACGCTGCACAAGTTGAACCTTGACCGATTGCGAGTCATAAATGCCCTTTTTTTTATATTATAGCAAACAAAACTTCATTTAAAGTATTCAACCCTCCCTGAAAGTCTAGGAATATAATTGGCACACTGTTTAATATTGTGATTTAAACCATGTTTCATATTGCTGTTTCTAATAAAGTTATGTAACGTGTAGTTCTATGTCTGTTTTGTTTTATTGTGTTTTGGTTCTGGTTTGCCTGAGTTCCCTGTGCTTATGTGTTTCCATTGTTCCTAATTTACACGCCTGTTCTGTGTTCTGTTGATTACCCAGTCTGTGTATTTAAGTCTTCAGTTCATTCGGTTCTTTATTTGGTCCCATTTAGGTCTTTATGTGATTGTTATACTATTTCTCCTGAAATGTCCTGCGCGTTCTTGTTGGCTTATTATTAAAGACTGTTTTTGTTGTTTACTCCTTCGTCGTGCACTTTATTGCAGCCGCTTCACCCATTACAAGTCTCCAGCTAATGAAGAACAACTGTGTTATGTACTCACCAATGCCAATATTAACTTGCATTTAAACACTGTTTTTTGGTACTATTAACAGCACTTAACAAGTCACCAGTCAAAATCGTTCAACTCTGACTGGAAATCTCGATCCCATGATGGGGCGTTTAACCTGTGACTTCCCATGACACTGAATAGGCTTACAGGGAGGTCTCTGTGTAAGAGCTCCTCTCCCATGAGGGAAGTACCATTACTCTGACCAGAGGACAATGTATCAGAGGAGCTTGACACACATCTTATTGGCAATCTGTTAACAAGGCCTCTCGAGTACAGGAGTGCATCAAGGAGGCTGGGGACAGTAAAGTAAAAATTGGGGGCAGAGCTCATCTGCTTTAAGATAGAAGAAAAGAGAGAGGGCGACTGACGGTACTAAGGGTACTTATGATGACTGGCATACTGGTAGCCAACAGAGGTTAAGAGGAAATAGAGATGATAGAGAGGAGTCAACATCACTCCCCATTGTTCTCGGAGTGAACAGAGATAGCTGGAAGGGAAAGGAAAGAAAATAGAACAAAGCAGAAATGATTGCTTGATTTACAAAGCACAAATCTCAGCAGAATGCATAATTTAAACAATTCTGAATGTTACTGTGTAATTATTCAGGCTGGACTGGGAAAAAAAATACATTTGGGATGTATATTGCTCTGGTTTGTGTAATTAATTGTGAATGGATTTTGGTTTTAATTGGAACAGAGGAGCATGCAATAGCATACTTGCTTTTAGAAAGGCTTTCATTTTTTTATTTTTTTTATTTAAGATTTAATAAGATGATTTCATATTTAATGAATCATAATAATGTCTTTAAAAATAACACTATGAGTATATTATAATTTATAAGCACCAATACATTGTAAATTACTCTAAACATAAACAAAAACATCACAGTATTCCATCCATTCAGACATACAGATAATCAAATCTAAGACAATTTTGCAGAAATTGTTTTAACCACTGCTGTGATATCATCCATCTTTCTGATAATTATGGTAACAGCGTGAAATGCTTAATTACTCCATAGTGAGATACTGTATAATCAAAATCAACCAACAACATTAGAATAATGTTGATAAAAGTTACATTAAAAATAATTAAATGCCCAAAATATTTGTTTTGAAACTAGCAGGCATACATTGCCATCATGGAGCAAGTGCACAAGCTGTAATCACCCTTAAAGGGATAGTTCAAGTCATCATTTAATCATGTTGTTCCAAACTTGAATGACTTTCTGGCAACACATTAGAATAATGGTCCGTCATTAATAAGTAACTATGCAGGAAGTAACTTCAGCAACAACTAATATGGAAACAAGCTTAACTAATAGGTAATTTCAACACAATCTCATGAAAGTGCATATCTATGAATTTAATTTCTCGTGCTATTTATACATCAAAATTTTTTTTTTGGCGTGCATATACGCACTGTAAATCTCTTGGGTAGGATTAGGGGTGTGGAGTGCGTGCGTATTACACGCCAAAAAGTGCGTATCATATGCACGCGAAAACTGTGTATCATATATACGCAAAAACTATTTTTGCCGTATAAATGGCACGAGAAATTAAATTAGTGGTATAGATACGCACTTTCATGAATTAGGACTAAGATAGTTCCTTATTAGGTAATCAATAATTACATAATGAGATTGTCATTATTGAGAACTATTAATTAATATCACAACATTAACGTGTCTGACACCTCCTCCAGGTAGTCTCGGGTTCGGTATCCCAGTGCGCACTCGGGTCCGCATGACAGCGTTTACATTAGCGATTTTTCATGCGAACCGTGCCCCGTTCCGAACTAAACTGCCAGTGTGAAAGCCCCCTGATACGTTAGCAATTGTCTTTTTTTTACTCTCAATGTGGACATAAAATGGATCACTAATTACTTAAATGTTACTTAGGGGGCTTTACACTGGGCTCGTTGGTCTGGTTTCACACTCAACTTGATTCTATCGAACCCTGGTGCGTTTGCGTGCATATTACGTCATCGCAAACATGCACGGCGCATGACAGAAAACAGAACGCGGGTCAATATTGTGTTTTTTATTAATTCGCTGCCATTATGCGCAGTTGAGTGAACTGTAGCAACATCGAGTTTTGCCTTAATTAGCTCAAAATTATTTATAGGGAATTTTAATAATTAATCATGAAATATGATTAATATATTGCATATTACAGTTAACTTATCGAAATTGAGAATAGATCGATTGATATATGAAGGATCAATCACAACGGATTATAATTCCTCATTCATATATCAATGGTTTTATCACAGATCGATGATATGAGATAACTTTAAGGGAATTAATTTAGTTATCAAACAATCGGGTTGTCCAGCAAACAGCCGTCAGATTAACTTACCAACTTCTCAACAAAGTTATCCCTTTTTATAAACTCCAAGAAATATAAATTTTCTGGCCGTGAACATTTATTTTCCTGTGTTTATAAAATTTAGGTTACTGAAATAGTAACAAATTGTAAAGCTTTGTAGCTAGACCAATCATTTCATTGACTTGTAAATTATGAGCTTTTTTTAGACAGAAAGCAATCAAGAATATAATGGCTTTAATAATGGGACTAATAATACATTGAACTACAATTCACACAGAATATATATATATATATATATATATATATATATATATATATATGTACAGTATACACCGGAAACAAACAAAACGAAAAACATTACAAACACTAAATAAATTGGATGAGAGAGGAAGATAACAATGAGGGAGAGAGAGAGAGAGAGCTGATAGGGAACGATCATGTGAGATAGACAGAGAGGGAGAGAGAAAGAAAACCTGGAAAGATCATGAGTTTAGCCAAATTCATCACAGACACAGAACCTTTGAGACAACAAGAATCAACAGATCTTAAACCTTGAAAGCATGGTAAAATGGGTACTTGCACCGGTAAAGCTCTTTTGGGTGGCTGCTGTGAAGAAGGCCTGTGTCTCTCTCGGTCATGCGGACGCCGAGCGTTCCGGTCCGTCCAGCGCGCGCGAGCGCGGCGTGTTTGAATGTCCTTGGAGGTGAAGCTTGCCAGCTGAGGTCGGGCTGGGTTCATTTTCCTCGCGAGAAGAAATGAAACAGGGACCGATGCAGGGATAGGAGAGTGAGAGTTGCACAATGGTTCTCTTTGTGTTGCCGAGGAGAACCGCGTCTTGTGTGTGTGTCCTTAAGAGCGGGTGCGTGCTTTGTCAGCTCTTCCGGGCGAGCGTGGTCGCTGAAGGTTCAAAGAGTCTCTTTAAAGTTGAAGTTGCCGATTACGTTCATTTCACTGAAACTAAACGTAAGAAAAAGTCCGAAGACGAAAATAAAGAAAGATTAAAGAAAACAGAGAAAGCTCCCTAAGGAGCCATGGAACCGGAAACCTTTCACAGGAAAAAGCTCTTGTGTGCTCCCCGAAAGAAACTTCTTTCTGTCTCTTATGGAGAGAAGGGTTCACGCCTCTGTTTGCGCGAACCACACATGACCGTCCGCGGATCTGAAGCGGACACAGTTCTCTTTGTCCTGTGGGGGATGCCCACTTGACTGAGTCATGAGGAGATTGTATTTGAGCCGTTCGGCTCCTGAAAGATGAAATGTGTAAAATCATGCACCTTACTGCATTATGCGGAATTCGGAATTGGGCTCCGTTAGATTGAGAGAATTACAGACATATCAGACACGTCACATGAAGATTATCGGAATACAGAGTTACATAAGATATGCATTTTATAAGCATTTAATGTTCCTTCACACGACTATAAAGCCATAATACCGGCTACCATGATCTAGGAAATATCAAATTCATGTTTATGCATTTCTTAAGTGGTTATACTTATAGACAAAATAAGATTGCAGAGTCTATTCATCTTTCTTTTAGAAATAAACTTAAGATTCGAAGTTACAGGACAGTCTCAGATTGCATCTATAGAATAAGACAAAACTAATTAGATATGCATGCATACAGGAAGGTTGGATACAATTCTGTGTTATTTACATTATAGGACATTTATATCCTAAGTTATGCACAAAGACGTCTGTGTGCGGGTATGTGTGGCGTGCATCTGTCCATCCGTGGTGTGTGTGTGTGTGGAATGGGTAATTGTCCACCAGCATTCAGGCAGCATTGTGAATTGACTTACTCATTACACAATGCTCTGTTTGTGAGGTGATCAAATCAGGGGAGACCCTAAGGGGCTGTTCTCTGCGTGATCTTCGGCCAGACTCATGAGATCTCATCTCGAGTCACATGTCCAGAGCTGGCTCAACTCGTAAGCAAAGCATTTCGTTGTTCATTCATTAGAGAAAAATGCTGCATGTGCGAATCAGAGTCAATGATTTAATCAATTCAAAACACTATTCCCTTTGTTTCAACGAATGGAAGAATGGAGGGGAACTTTAGTAAATTAGAATCGAGTTAATTTACTCCACATACCAGAGCTGGCTCGACTACCTATCTGATTATCGCTACAAACAATACAGGTTTACTGTGCGTGTGTCACATAAGGTGGCCTTCTGCTGCTTGCAAACGGACTCTTTTGAGGAGACAGTGGATTTCCAAATTTGGTGCCCTGATTTCACGCACAATGCAAGAATACACTGCAGGCTCACTCTTGCTCGTATCCAAGGTAAATTATCAACACTATCATCCCTTACAAGTGTTTTATTTAACTGAATACATCACAATAAGCTAAAACGCATGCACAGGTCACTTAACTTCCTGAACAAATGCGCACCCGAGTCCGTGCTGCTTTTCACATTCACGCAACCGCGGCACAGTTCGGGAGCAACCCTCAAGATTTTACGTAGTGAAACTACGCAAAGCTTCTAGGTTGCACATCACACGTAGGCTCACTATTGGCCGACGCTGGTCATGTGTGTGATGCGTGTGACGTACAACCTAGAAGCTTTGCGTAGTTTCACTACGTGAAATTTCGAGGCCCACAGAGAAGGAAATGATTAGTTGAATAAAGTCGTTATTTTTGTTTGTTTTTTGCGAACAAAAAAAAATTCTGGTCGCTTGATAAACTTAAGATTGAGCCACTGTAGTCACTTGGACTATTTTAACGATGTCTTTCATAACTTTTGGGCCGGCCAGTTTAGATCACTTAATAAGCCTATGGAGGAGTGATCCAGCTCTCAGATTTAATCAAAAATATCTTAATTTGTGTTCCGAGATGAACGAAAGTCTTACGGGGTTGGAACAACATGAAGGTGAGTAATTACTGACAGAATTTTCATATTTGGATGAACTAACCCTTTAAGTAATTATTGATTACCTTATAAGGAACTATCTCCTAAATTTGATATTACTTGCTGATTAGTTAAGTGTTAATGTAGTACTACTCATCTGTCCTGCATTACTTCCTGCATAGTTACTTATTAATGATGGACCATTATTCTAATGTGTAACTAACTTTCTTTCTTCTGTGGAACATAAAAAAAATATTTTGATAAATGTCTTAGTGTTTTCTTTTTGTACATACACGTAAATCAAAAACTGTTTTTTTTTTCTCTCTCACAATATATTATTTTGTGTTCCGCAGAGGAAAGAATTTCATACATGTTTGAAATGGCAAGGGTAAGTAATTGATGACAGAATTTTCATTATGAGAAACTTTCTTTAAACACTGCCATGAACAGCATAGGCCTGAACATGCAAAATAGTGAAAGTGAAATTTACTGAATGTAAAATACAACAGCAGAATTGTATTTTACCAGTCGAACACGGAATAAATACTGGACCACATCAATTACAAAAGCTATAGGAAACATGTTCTCCCTTTTGAAAGTTGATAAGCCTATTTATTTTACTATCCTATAACTACCCAATTATATAGTTGCATTTTATTATTTACCTGCTGTCTGCAACCCCATTTCGGGGTGAAGGCACACCAGTTTAGAAGCACTGATGTAGGTTATTGGTATAGTTTTTTGTCTTCCAGGCATTTCCATTCAGCTCATGTTCCTTTTGACATTTGCAGATGCAGAGAGGTTGATTGAGTGTGACGGCTGGCATACCTCCCATCTTTTGATACAGACCAATTTGGGATGCACCAATCAATTACACTGTGTTGTGGGAATGCCAAAAAAAAAAATGTTTGGTTTTCTTCTAAGCTAATTTACAAAACTTGAAATGCTGTTCCAAACCCATATCCTGCAATCCAATTTGACAGTAAGAATATAAGATGCAGTTTTGTATTTTTGAATGCTGCTGGATGCCAGTTTAATGCATGTACACACACTCACACACATTGAGTTTTCATGTTTTATGGGGACTTTTCATTAACATAATAATTTGTATACTGTACAAACTGTATATTCTATCCCCTGACCCTAACCCCTACCCCTAAACCTACCCTCAAACAAAAACTTTCTGCATTTTTACATTTTCAAAAAGCATCACTTAGTATGATTACAAGCGGTTTTCTTCATGGGGACCAAAAAATGGCCCCACAAGGACAAGGATAATGTATATAAACAATGTAGGGTTTACTAGGACCACACACACACACACACACACACACACACACACACACACACACACAATGTTATAGCTGCTAACTAATTCAGAGACAATAAATACAAATGTAACCCAGGTGGTTTATTAATATTCCATATAGGGTTGTTAATATCTTATTTTTGAGAATATAACAGAAAATAGTTAGTTCTGAGTAAGAAGGGAATTATTATTGATTAAACAATAGTTTTAGTCATTCAGAGAAGTTAATTTATAGGATTTATAAGTGATATAAAGGGTTTCACTTGAATAAGATTATAACTGCGATGTGTTGCTTTAAGAATAATGAGGGAGATTAAAGTTTGTCTGTAATGCACTTGGGGGAAATGTGCTTTTGCCTAGCATTCTTGTATTGCTTTATTCTCATTGGCTGTTGTGTGGTTTATCCCGCCTTCTTTAGTCAGAGGGTGTTTCGGATTGGATGAGAGCGAGAGGAGAGTCTGAGACAGATGAGAGAGAAGCGGGTGTTCGAAAAGCTGAAGTGGAAAAAATGTAATCTAAGTGCTGTATAAGTGTTTAATTCGTGCATTTATTCAGTTCGGACTTTTCTAAAACACCAGCAACATTTGTGAAACAGTTACTCCAAACAGGAGTTCGTCTAGGTGTTTATTTTCATATTGTGAAAAATACATTAGTAAGGAAATGCGGTAGAATCACGGACATTTATATGCTATGGACTGCATGTTGATTATCGTATCCATGTGAAGAGGACACCGGTTCGCTGGACTTTGATCAGAGCGGGTCTAGATCGGATGATCTCTGGATTTCGTTCGCTGCTGTCTGGGAAGAAGATGGTGAGCTGATGGGTCAAGTAAACCCAGTGTGTTCGTAGGTGCTCGTGGTGGATGAAGAGTTGCTGAAGTGTCGTTTGCTGAAGGAGGAATTCAGGTGATCTGGTTCTCTTACGAGAGGTTTTCTCGTATTGCGTAAGTTTAGCTTACGCTACGGGAAAGATTCATCTTCTCGAGATATTAAAGCCAAAAAATTATCCTTAATTTTGTATTCATTGTCAACGCAGTGCAGCAGCTAGCAGACCTAGAGCAGGCAGTCTTGCGTGCTCATTGGCTGCCCTGCGGGTATCTGCTGCAGCCTACCAGTGAGTCCCGCGTGACGTCATGCCCAATGAAGGGCGCCCGCGCCTTCATACCGTCATAGCCCGCCAAAATGGGCGTGGCTTAGCGTATAAAAGAAGGGGCTGTAGGCTGAATTCCGTGATTTTCGTCTCTTCAGCGAGCTCTTCGCATCGCTGGATCTGAGAGAAGCCACCGCCTCCGTCTAACAGCGAACAGCCAGCTTAGGACAGCGCTGAGGAAGACGGCCGTCTTCGCCACCTTCAGCCATCCGTGCGAGCTACGCTCTCCGGCGACGTATCCTTTTTACCTTGCAAAACCTATTCCTAAAAGAGTGCGAGTGTCTTTTTAAAGATGCCTCGCACTTCCTGCGGCTCGTGTAGGGCCCCGCTCAGCGTCGGAGACCGCCATGTGATCTGCGCTCTCTGCCTGGGCCTGGGCCTGGAACATGCATAGCTCACCCTCGCGTCCGGGGGCTGCGTGCTCTGTGAAGCGCTTCCGCTGTCGACCCTGCGGGCTTGAAACCTTCAACCCCGAAGCAGTCACTCCGCCCTCTGTGGGACCGTGCAGGAAGAAGCGCCGTTCCCTGAGACAGCCGGAACCCGTGGCCACAGCGACGCGCTCGCCGGAGAACCTCCCTCGAGCCTCGTTTTCGCCTTCCCCGTCTCCCCTCACCGACGCGCAGCTGCCGCTCACGAGCCTCACTGCCGTCGCATCTGAGGTTGTGGCCGAGGGACACTCCACGAGAGACTGCTGCTCCATCCTGGCATCAGACCGCGGCTAGCTCTCTTTACGTTACAAGAGAGCTACCCGGCCCTCGCGTCACCGTTCTCGCGTCATGCAGAGCCCTCTCGAGCTCTCTGCATGATCTGGACGGGCATCGACATACGCGACGTACTGGATGCGTGGTAAGAGCAGACATTTTTATACAGTTCTGCTCGACCAACGAGCACGCGGCTAGCTCTCTTTATGTTACAAGAGAGCTACCCCGCCCTCGTGTCCCCGTTCGCGCGTCATGCAGAGCCCTCTCGAGCTCTCTGCATGACCCGGACGGGCATCGTCTGTGTCACATGTAGGTCCCGTGCCCACTACTTGTGCACGCGCCCTCATACAAACACTGTTCCCAGTTCTGCTCGACCAACGAGCACGCGGCTAGCTCTCTTTACGTTACAAGAGAGCTACCCCGCCCTCACGTCGCCGTTCGCGCGTCATGCAGAGCTCTCTGCATGACCCGGACGGGTATCAACATACGCGACGTACTGGATGCGTGGTAAAAGCAGAAATTTTTATACGGTTCTGCTCGTCCAACGAGCACGCGGCTAGCTCTCTTTACGTTACAAGAGAGCTACCCCGCCCTCGCGTCATGCAGAGCCCTCTCGAGCTCTCTGCATGACCCGGACGGGCTTGCGCGCCGCCGTCGAAATGTCTCGCCCTGTCAGTCCCCTTACATAAGGCTACTGCAGCGGTGTATTTGGCAGCCAACGCGATACCCAGTGATGGGAATAACGGCGTTATAAATAAACGGCGTTACTAACAGCGTTATCTTTTTCAGTAACGAGTAATCAAACGAATTACTGTTTCCCCCGTTACAACGCAGTTACCGTTACTGACAAAAAAAATGTGGCGTTACTATAATTGAACTCACTGAAGCGGATTTCATCCGAGTAGGCTCTCTCTCCGCCATAGGACCTGCAAAGTTTTTTTCTCTGGTGTGTGTGTGTGTGTGTGTGTGTGTGTGTGTGTGTGTTTATGAGGCGCCGGAGTGGACAAAAGCGAAGCGATTGGCGCGAGCGCGCTCAATGCGCGAGAGAGACCGAATGTGTCCGAGAACACGCTCAACAGTTGCGGAAGAGAGACCGAGGGTGTCCGAGCATTATATAGTTTGTTTATAAATAAATGACACATATCTGCAACGTTAATTAATTTACATGGTTATACAAATACAATCTAAAAAATTACCGTCAGGTAACGTTCTGTTTAGGTTATAAAATAAACCCGAAAATAACCTGCAGGGAACATTCACAGAAAACATCTTTGTTTGACCGGTTGTAAACACGTGCGGCAAACATGTCTAGAATTTGGCTTAAATAATCTCTGATGATGACGTTCGCTATAGGTTATAAAAATAAACCCCCAAAATATTATATTTTAGTATTATATTTTTTTTGGTAAATTGTTCAGTATTATATTGAGAGAGCACTTGTTAAACTGTTTACTTTTGTTAGGAAGAAAATACTTAAGCTACAGTATGTCTACTAGTTGTGAAGTTGTGTAACAGTTTTATCATTTTAATATGCACAAAGAGTATGTATATTTTTTATTATTATTTATTCATTTTTGGTACATTTCTTAAGAAGCATAATTTATTTTTAAACTTATTTGTTGGTCAGTTGGGGTCTGTGCGATATTAAGTAAACCATCTTTAGGGCCCTATCTTGCACTCGGCGCAAATGACTTTGTATACTGACGCATGTGTCATTCCTATTTTGCACCCGCGCAAAGCGGACTTTTCCCTCCACAGACGCACGTCGGTTAACTAAGAAATACACTTGCGCTCCCCGGGGCGGTTCAGCGCAAAGAGGAGGCGTGTTCCGGCGCAAACTTTCCCTCAGGCTATTTTGCTGTTCTATAAAACAATTGCGCCACTGACCAGAAAAAAACTAGTCTAAAGTCAGTGGCGCGTTGCGCGTTGTTCATTATGCTATTTTAAGGGCGCATGCTTGGCCATAATCAATGTAGCGTGTGCACAACGCGCATACACGTTGATTCTCTCATCTAAGCAGCAGTTTTCATTTTTGCAAATCATACCTTATTACGATAGATAGATAGATAGATAGATAGATAGATAGATAGATAGATAGATAGATAGATAGATAGATCATTTATTATAAAAGCATGTAGCTTACACATTTACCCAAATTATCATACGCCTGTTTAACAGAAGTTGATTTGGGTGGGTTTCTCCATCCCCAATGTCACTTCTCTGTGTTTTACGGCCCTGACGAGAACGTTGCTCTCCTCGGCTGTGAACCGCTCCTGGCGCGCGCCTGGCAAATCCGCCGTTATAATAGGAATCCGCTTTAGAACAAGCGCGCCTGCTCTTAAAGGGAATGTGAGATGACGCTCTGATTGGTTTATTTCACGTTACGCCCAAACCACACCTATGAATAATGAAGCTACTTCAGACCAACCCCTTTTAGATTTGCGCCAGGCGCAAGAGGCATTTATCCCGCCGGGAAAATAGCAACAGCGCCGGGATCCGCCCACAAAGTTACTTTCGCTTTACGCTTTGACACTTGCGTTTCAGATCGTTAAAATAGGGCCCATAATGTTTTATTGTTCTACTATAGTAATGCTAATATTTAGAATAATATATTGAATTTAATAGGCGTCTCTCACATTGTCCCACAGCAACATTAAAATAGAATAAATTATTATTATAAAACATTGAACACTAATCTACACTATTAAGTGTCCATTTCATTAATTTAACATATTTAATACTGGGGCATCCAAATTATTTGACATAGGCCTATTTTTTTTTTTTTTTTTTTTTTAAGTAACGCAATAGTTACTTTCTCTGGTAATTAGTTACTTTTATAATGATGTAACTCAGTTACTAACTCAGTTACTATTTGTGAGAAGTAACTAGTAACTATAACTAATTACTTTTTTTAAGTAACATGCTCAACACTGGCGATACCCACCGTGTCTCCCGCAGAGCCCACTCTCTTAAGGCTGGCAAATGCCGCTCGAGTGCTAGATGTAGGAAACGTGCCCACAACTCTGTGCTCACGCCTATTTTTCTGCCCGCTCTGTCACACGGCCAGAACAGCCTCATACATGTCAGGTTAAGAATGTAAGTTACGTGCCAGCTCACGAGCGCTCACGCTTACTAACAGACACATCGCCTAAAAAAAATAAATAAATAAAATGCGCGTGTCCCGCTGCGGCCGGACCGCCATCAAAGTTTATTTCCCTGTCAGTCCCCTTCAAACAGGCTACTGCAGTGGTTCATTTAGCAGCCAACGAGCCGGTTTGTTCACCCTCTCGCCTGCACACAAACGCCGTTTTCACGGCGATCCAGAGAAATCTCAAAAAGAGTATAATGTCTGGTCCGGCTCACGCCGTTGGTGTTTTAAGTGTAGTGAAAGTGCCCACGCCCCAGCGTTCACCCCTACACACAAGCACATCAAATCTCGTGTCACTCACAGAGCACACTCCCATAAAGCGCAGAAAAGCCGCTCGGGTGTTGAATATAATAAATGTTTCCACAGGTCTGTGCCCACTATCTGCCCGCTCTGTTACACACTCAATAAAACAGGTTATGAATGTAAGTCTCGTGCCCGCCGGAGAGCATTCACGCTTACTAACACACACCTCCCCCCGGGCACCGCCCGCGCGTTTAAATGTTATCACAAAACGCAGGGCATTGATAAGACGCTTCCCCATCCGTTATGATCGGGGCGTCAAATACACTTGTAAGTCTCGTGCCCGCGCACACGCGCTCACGCTTACAGAAAGCTTTTCCGCCCAAAGCGCTGCTCGCGCGTCAAAAGTGAGAATAAAATGCTCCCCATCCCTTATGATTGGGACACCTCACATAAATCAGACGGTCTCGGCTTTCAGCGAGCAACCATTGCCCAGAACCGAGAGCGCGCGCGCCACGCTTTCGGCTCCGGCTCAGCTTCACAAGCCCACAAATGGCGGCGATCTGAACCCGGAGGCCATTCGCCCCCTAGCGGCTCACATAGCTGCGTGGGAAACTATCCCAGGGATTTCAGAATGGGTTCTGAGCACAATAAAGCAGGGCTATACACTTCAATTCATTCGTCGTCCCCCGTGCTTTCGAGCCCGGACCGCAACGATACTGAATGCAGAAGTAGCACACCTACTTCACGCAGAAATAGCAAAACTGCTGTGCAAAGGGGCTATAGAAAAAGTACCGCCTTCTCTGAGCGAGTCAGGCTTTTACAGCCGATATTTTTCTCGTACCCAAGAAGGACGGAGCTTTCAGACCTATCCTAGATCTGAGACATTTGAACAAGGCGCTTGCAAAAAGACTTACAACCAAAATGCTTACGACCAGAAAAATCCTCGCGCACGTTCGCCCGAGGGACTGGTTTATTTCTCTAGATCTGAAGGATGCCTATTCTCAGATTCAGATATTACCACGTCACAGGCAATTTCTGAGATTCACCTTCGACGGTCAGGTATATCAATTCACCGTCCTGCCGTTCGGCCTGTCTCTAGCACCCCGTACATTTACGAAGTGCATGGACGCGGCACTCGCCCCCCTGAGAACTCAGGGGCTGCGAATAATGAACTATCTGGACGATTGGCTGATATTGGCACAGTCAGAGACGGAACTGTTATCTCACAGAACAGTGCTTCTCAGTCACCTGGAAAGCTTGGATCTCACGGTCAACTGGACTAAGAGCTCATTAATGCCCAGTCAGTCAATTCCCTTTTTAGGAATAGAACTGAATTCTGTGGCCATGACGGCTCGTTTGTCGACACAGCGCGCGCGCCGTGTTCGCTGCCTAGCCGCGTCTTTCCAGAAGGGCAGCTTTCTCCCTTTGAAAACGTTTCAAAGGATGCTGGGCTGTATGGCTTCAGCGGCAGCGGTGCTCCAGCTGGGCCTACTGCGCATGCGCCCGCTCCCGCTCCAACGCTGGTTGAATGCTCGCGCGTCTCGCTGAGCCTGGGTTTCTGGCGGCCAGAAAATCAGAGTAACTCAGACCTGCATAGCGGCTCTGCAGCCCTGGTTAGTAGCCGACCGGTACCAGCAGGGAGTGATGATGGGAACCATCTCTTATCGGAAAGTCATTTCGACAGACGCGTCCAACTCGGGTTGGGGCGCGCTGTTCGAAGGCAGACCGGCCTTTGGCCAGTGGTCAGACCAAGAGAAGTGTTTTCACATAAACTGTCTGGAAACGATAGCAGTCGAGAACGCGCTGAAGCGCTTCCTCCCGTTCATACAGGACCAACATGTTCTCGTCCGCTCGGACAACATGTCTGTGGTTTCCTATGTAAACCGTCAGGGCGGTGTCAGATCCAGAAACCTCTGCAATCTGACGGAACGCATCCTTTTTTGGTCCCAGATGCACCTGCGCTCGCTGAGGGCTGCGCATGTGCCTGGCCATTTGAACGATGGCCCAGACAAACTGTCCAGGGACAACGTTCCCCCAGGGGAATGGTCCCTGCACCCCCAAACAGTCCAGAAACTGTGGCGCCTATTCGGCAGAGCGGAAGTCGACCTATTTGCGTCAAAAGACAACGCTCATTGCCCGATGTTCTTTTCGAAGAACGAGGACGCGCTGGCCCAGGTCTGGCCCAGCCTCCCACTGTATGCTTTCCCTCCAGTCCCCCTGTTACCACAGGTGATCAAGAGAATCAGGGAAACGCGCCACTCGGTGCTCCTCATAGCTCCGCACTGGGAGAATCAGAATTGGTTCCCGGAACTAGCACGGCTGTCACATGCAGCTCCATGGCCTATTCCGGTGAGGGCAGATCTCCTCTCTCAGGCTCGCGGCTCGATCTGGCATCCCCATCCAGAGCGCTGGTCTCTGCACGCATGGTTGATCAACGGGTACTCGTTGCCCTGCCAGAAAGAGTGATGAACATGATCACGCAGTCTAGAGCTCCTTCCACGAGAAGGCTCTATGCGTCTAAATGGTCGGTGTTCTCCAAGTGGTGCACCGACAGAGTTCTGGACCCGCGGACGTGCGAGGTTGCGCAATCTGCTCACTTTCCTACAAGAGCTGATGGATAAAGGGAGGTCCCCATCCACGCTCAAAGTTTATGTGGCGGCCGTGGTGGCGTTCGCAGAATCGACGCACGGCCAGTCACTGGGAAGACATGAGCTGGTCATCCGCTTCCTTAGGGGAGCTAGAAGGATGAATCCGCCGCGCCCCCCGTCGGTTCCTATGTGGGATCTTTCCTTGGTCCTCGAGGCCCTGAAAGCCTTCCCACTTGAGCCACTAGACTCCGTGGAGTTAAAATACCTATCACTAAAAAAAGTTTTTCTGACCACACTGTCATCAGTCAAACGTGTGGGGGACCTGCACGCGCTGTCAATCAGCGCGACGAGTCTTGAGTTCGGGCCGAATGACTCTAAAGTCATCCTCAAACCTAGACATGGCTATGTTCCAAAAGTGATGGGCACTCCTTTTCAGAGCGCAAGTCATTTCACTGTCGGCTCTGCCAGCGTCAGACAGTGAGACAGACGTGAATCTCCTTTGCCCGGTCAGGGCGCTGAGGTTTTACACTACGCGCTCCGCCTCTTTCAGGCGCACAGAGCAGCTGTTTGTTTCGTTTGGTGGGCGCGCCAAAGGTCTCGCTGCCTCGAAACAGACTCTTTCCAGATGGATAGTGGACGCTATAGCAGCCGCTTACGCGTCAAAAGGTCTGCAATGCCCTCTGGGCATCAGGGCTCATTCCACGAGAGGCATGGCCTCATCGTGGGCGTGGTCCAGCGGGATTTCTATCCACAACATATGTGTAGCGGTGGGCTGGAGCTCCCCGTCTACCTTTGTCAGGTTCTATAACCTAGAAGTTCCCGCCCTGCAGGCTAAACTTCTGTCAGTCTAAGCGAGTTGTGCGTTCTGCTTAGATATATCATGCTCAGACCACTCTCACGTGACTCAGCTCTCCTGGTTGAGCTGCACTAGTAGGGATGTGCTATATGCTTATGCAGACCAGTGCTCTGCTCTGTATTCCCTATGTGTGCTTATGTACGAGTGATGGCCCGCGTGGTTGGCCACCTTATTTTTCCACTTATTGGGTTCCCCGAGAAACCTCGGCGACTCATGGGTGGTTGCTTGGCGCACACGGCGTTGACAAAAAGTTCCCGTAGCGTAAGCTAAACTTACGCAATACGAGAGAACCTCTCGTAAGAGAACGTACTCGGTTACTAACGTAACCTCGGTTCTCTCTAGAGAGCGAACGAGTATTGTATAACCGGCCGTGCTCGCGCCACGAGCGGCTTCGCTTCAGTCGACGAAAACCAGGGAATTCAGCCTACAGCCCCTTCTTTTATACACTAAGCCACGCCCATTCTGGCGGGCTATGACGCTGTGAAGGCGCGGGCGCCCTTCATTGGCCGTGACGTCACGCGGGGCTCACTGGTAGGCTGCCTGCTCTAGGTCTGCTAGCTGCTGCACTGCGTTGACAATGAATACAAAATTAAGGATAATTTTTTGGCATCAATATCTCGAGAAGATGAATCTTTCCCGTAGCGTAAGCTAAACTTACGCAATACTCGTTCCCTCTCTAGAGAGAACCGAGGTTACGTTAGTAACCGAGTACGTTTTGTTTTATTTGCTCAATAGAGTGAAGAGGCCATTTGTTGTTTCTAGGCCACAACGAACTCTAGCAACGGTACAGGCCTGCAACGAGGGGTTAGGTGGTGACTGTTACATTGTATGTGTCTGTGTGTGTATGTGTGTGTGTGTGTGTGTGTGTGTGTGAGTGCGCGCGCGCATATACGAGTGATCACTGAAGGGTTACGGTAAAGTGTTTAAATTTTCTCAAAGATAATAAGAGTGTTAAGAAGTGTTATTGTGGATTTATGTGAGGTAACTGAAAAGGTTATTTCTAAATTCGATTTTTTCATTCTATTGGAATAATTTAAAGTGAGTTAGTCTAGCTTAAAGTCACAAAGTGAAAGTGAATTGAGTTTATTTAGTTTCTGAAAGATAAAATAAGTGACAAGAGACAAGTGTTGATTTACATTTGAAGTTTATGGGGTTTTCATTTGTTTAATTTTTATTTTTTTGTGTGTGTGAATAAATGTTATTGTTTGTTTATACTTACTGAATGGTGTTGCTAGCAATTAATTAGTAGATACAGATTATTAGATTTCAAAGAAGGGAAAGAATAACATTATTGCATAGTTGCAAGTCGAGAGACACATTTAAAGAATCCGGAGCGTCGCTTGGGTTACACTCAGAGCATAGGGGGCGCTACACAATTAACCCATGTTTTGTATTATGTACGTCCCTATAACCCGTACGAAGACGTCAAATGCTTAATCAACATCACATGACCCACTTTCCTGTAATTCCCTAGGAAAGAGAAGTTATAAGATAAATATAGAGGATCATTTTTCTTGTAGCAAATGAGAGAGAAGCTTATTTCCATTCCAAATGGGGATGGAGCTTGAAGCAGGTGGTATTTTGTCACTGTCATAACCTGAATTAGATTTAATTGTCATCATGGCTTCCTGCAAGCCACCTTGTGGGGAAGAAATGACATTTTTATAACCTAGGGCCCATCAAAAAGCAGCCTGTGGAGCACTACTCACTTTCATCTCTGGTTTCAGGGAAAGATGAATTTGGAGTCAAACCTTTACACTAATTATGTCAACCCCCCAATTTGAAGTGCATATAGAATGTGTCAGTAAACCAGGCGTTTTGTGTGTGCACGATGAGTTAGATTCAGCCACTGTATAGTTTTCTAAATGCTCATTACCGAAAAAGCAAGAACATTGTTGTTATCACTCTCTGTAATAATGAAACCCCACCAGTCACTATGTTAGACTTGTCATCACACAAAGAGTATATGTTCTTCTTCAACGTTTCAAGTTTATATTGATCTCATTTCTGGCTAGCACAGTCTCATTCATTTGTCCCTGACATGTTTCAAATCATTGTTTATTCTTTTAGCATTTTTCTTCTGAAACTGATCTACCCTCACTGTGTTTCTTCTCCTTGCCCTTATATTCATTGTGGCCTTGTCTAACGGACTAAATAATTGATCTTCCTTGCTTCACATTGTGATAAATTTATGGCCAACCATGGCAGTAGATTTCCTCTGACTCCTCTTCTCTGGAGATTTTTTTTTTCTTTGGACTTATCTGCGTATCCACACCAAGGTCAAAAAAGCTGATATATTATAAAGATGAATCGTTTCAGCAAAACTGCACTGTTACGACTTCAGTAACCAACCCCGTCATAGCGCTGCAGTTTGGCCGTAATGTCCCCCAGATGCCCATTTCTCATGGAGTTTCTGTATTTTTTTTTACTCTTTCTCTAGGCCATAAAATCACAACATACACTATGAAAGTCATCTCATAATGGACTAATGGAATCATTTTGTAATTAAAATGTACAGATGAAAAAACATTTGTGAAAACTAGAAATTAACATTCTATATAAATTAAGGGCTATATAATATAGAGGTTGAACAAGCATGAAGAAAACAAGCATTTGTTTTTCTCTTCTCACAATTCATGCCAAAAATTACTTCAATAGTGTAGTACTAAAGGATACAATCTGGCCACATTTTTCAATTAAACAGCATCAAATCAAGTCATAAACGCCTTCTATTAATTTTATCTTAATTACGTTGTAGTGTCTGCCTTGAACTTGCAGCCAAGGACATTAAAATATTATGGCACTTTTATTGTAAATTGAATCTAGTGGAATGAAAATTAAAAGTTAAACACAATTTACTTAGCCATTAAATGGGTGGTGCAGCAGAGTTGGTTTACTATTAGTGGTCATGTCCGTGAACCCATAACCTCAATCATGCTGAGTATTCAAGCAATCACTTGCACTTGCTCAATGACTGGTGCCTGGGTGAGCAAAGAGGCTTGACATGTATTAAAATGTGGCTGAAAAAGAATGTTTAAATGTGGTTCTGTGTAGTAAATTAGTCTTAACGGTGGGATTTTATTTTACCTGTTTCACCTGATCTTATCCCACCTCCTTTTTTTAGCATATATGTGAATGTGACCAGCTCAATCTAAAATGTGTGCAGTTCATGAACCCTTATGCTGGGAACACACAATTTTCACACTGCAGGTCCAGATATTTAACCCTTTAAGTGTCACCCCCCTTTTTTTTATATATACATGAAAATGCACATTTCGAACTTAAATGGTTGTAATTCAAGAATGCTTTGGAATATAGACGTAAGATTGGCCTCGTTTTAAAGAAGACATTTGGCAGATTTTTGTAGAAGTGAAATAAATTAAGAAAGTGAAACAGAAAAAAAGTTATATAAGTTTGAGTTTATGAAAATGTATAATGTAAAAAATTTAATTATTCATATTTTATATAAAATATGTATTTTCAAAACCTGGGCGACTTTAAAACTGCAAAAAAATCAAAGCCAAAAATCTGACCAAGTTGTGTTTCAAATTGTAGGTTGATATCTCAAAAAATGAGCTTTCAGTAAGATTTTGTTTGGGCGCAGTACCAAACTTTTTCACTAGATGACAACCAGACTCCATTACTGCCCATATAAGGGCGCCTCCATTTCCAAATCTGTTTTGAGTAATCTGAACCATTATTTCCACAATTTTCATACAATTTATGAAGTAGACATCCTGTTCAGAAGTAATATGAGAAGTTTGGCAGATTTTGATATGAATTCAACCTCTAAGAAACACATCAAAAGAACAAGTATGTGCGTTATAGCTTCCTGCCACATCACAAATGGTGAATCTATCATTTTTTTCTTTATATTTAAAAAATATTCAGACCTTTTTTTCTAAAATAATTGAATGAATGCTATCTTTTGAACTCTTGGCATGAAAACAAACTGAGGTTTCTACCCTTCTTTCATGATTTTTCATGTTCATCACTATTTCAAAATAAAGGTCTAAACACGCTTTAGGAGTATGAAAATATTCTTGTTGCAAATTGATAAATTACAGCTCCTCTGTAATTTATTTTGAAAATCAATCACTAAATATGGCAACTAGAGATTGTAAGCTTTCAAATGATATATAGTTTGTCAAGATTAGTTTAGGTTTATTATATGATATTACTGTTTTAAAAATGTAATGGATTTGGGCCCACCGGTGGGCCCGTGACACTTACATGCTTGCATAAAATATTTGCATGGAAAATATGAAACTGTCTTTTTTAGAGTCTGAAAATAAAATAGAGCAAAAGTCACAAGTGTAAATGTTCCGTTTCATATCTGAGGATGATAGATTTAAAACCATGGGTGCTTCTTATTTCTTATTTGTGCATCCTCGTTTTCTTTTCCTCGCATCTTAGCTCCACCCCCTTAGGATGCGAGGGAATGATACACCCGTGTATCCTCGATCATGACTCCTCAGGAAGCTTTCTCGCTCCTAATATCTCCTCATGGTACAAACAGAGAATTGAGATGTCCTTCAAGATGGTTGAGTTCGATCGGTTTCCAGGTCATGGGCTGAACGACAATGGAGCGAGGAAACGAGGAAGCAACAATTTGAGTATTGAGAAGCAGCCTATGATTTCCTTTTAAAAAAATAAAAAAGGCAACACAAAATATAGACAAAAAGCACAACAATAAATACAAAAATGTCAATATTAATAAAAAAAAAAAATAAAAAAAAGGATACCTCAGATAAACCAATTTGTACAGAAAAAAACAACAAACTGTTTAAAGTGTGGTGCATTTACGAATATAATTTATTATGGAAACCAGTCAGGAAGTCTTCAGTAGTTTTACGGCTCAGAGACTGTACTGTTTCCTCCCAGAGACTTCATGGCAGCTGCATCCAATGTGATACCTTTTTGACTGCTGTATGTGAGACCCTTGCAGTGGTGGCTCAGGACCCAAGGAGTTTTCTCAAGTGGCAACCTGTTTTGCATGATCAAGGTTATGCGCAGATGCCTTTGTTCCTTTGTCATGTGGAAGAAGTCTTGGTTCCTGTCCCAAGGCCCAGTGTTGGGAGCATCCTGTCATCGCAAGACTGTGTCGACAGATGCATACCTCACAGGGTGGGGAGCAGTCATGGATGGCCGCTCGAGGAGCATCATCTCTCTTGGCATATAACTGCCTAGAGATGTTAGCTGCATTGTTAGCCATAAGGACCACCTCCCAGACCACCATGTTCTATTTCAAATGGAAAATATGTTGGTGGTCTCATGTATAAATCCTCAGCGGAGTCTGAGGACAGACTTGCATACCAGATCCTCCTGTGGTCCACGGGGAAACTGCTCTCTCAGAGCACTCTATATCCCTGGGGACTTGAATTTGGGAGCAGACGTCCTGTCAAGGCAGGGGCTGAAGCCTGGGGATTGGAGACGGTGGAATTAATGAGGCGGACGTGGACCTGTTTGCATCTCGCAAGAAACGAATCATGTTCTGCCCTGGTTCTCCCACAGCCCCCATGGTACAGACGGGGCCCAGGCTTCTTCTGTACGCATTTCTCCCTATGGCTCTGCTCCCGGGAGTTCTAGAAGAGTTCGCCAGGACGAGGTTCATCGTCTTCTGGTAACCCTGTTCTGGCTGGCCTGAGTATGGTTCTCAGAACTGATAGCCATCCTAGACGGTCTCCTGTGTCAGCTTCCAGTCAGAAGGGACCTTCTATCACAGGCCAGGGACACTATATACCATCCTCAGTTAGATCCCCTGAGGGGGATCAGCTCCAGAATATTGGTCTCTTAACCGAGGTTGAGACCATCTTCATTTTTAGAGCTCACTCCACAAGGAAACTATATACCTTAAAGTATCTTCAGAACTTCAGTTGGTTAACTGCCCACTCTTGGAGATCCTTCAGGACCGCTTTCTGGTATAGCTTGTCCTTAGCCATAGCCATAGCTGCCTCCCATGTACATTTGAGCAAGGGATCTTGGGGAGACACCATCTGGATTTGTTTCCTTCGTGGCACCTCTCATTCTCCTCATGTGTCGGCGGACCAGGAGAAGCTATATTTACTTGCCCTGTCAGGTCTCTTGAGATGTATGTCTGTAGGACTGTTTAATGGTTGAAGCATATCTTAATGACTTTTTGGGGTGCATGTTATGCCTTCTTCAAAAGTCTTGTTGTCGGGAGTCTCCCTCCAAGACATTGCTGATGCAGCAGGTTGGTCGGCCCTGCACACATTTATAAGGTTTTTTAACCTAGTCCTGTGTCTCTAAGGTGCTTTCGTCCTGAGTTGTGCCTATACAGCTTTACACCAGGACATGTATTTGTCAGCATGGCGAAGTGGAGTATTTCGTTCCCCAAAGCGTCAGCTGGGAAGCAGCGCGAGTTCCCTTGAAAGGGAATGTCTCAAGTTACACATGTTACCATGGTTCCCTGAGAGGGGAGGATGGAGGATGGATATCTACATATTTCATAATATGAGAGACTATTAAAATACACTTGTTGGAACGTGATAATATTTTGTGGCCTCGAGATCGTTTTATTATGGTGCGGCCACACGATTTGAAGCTGTGGCCTCGAGATCCTATTTTGAGGGAAAGGCTTTTTTTCAATCAATACTTTGAAAATCAGTGTGGGTGTAGCAATCCTATGAGTGTGAATTTTTTTTTTGATTTGACTGATCTGATAATCAATAACTGAGTGTTCGGAGATAATATAAATCACAAGTGCTTCATTTAATACTTTTAAATATCAAAAATCATCACAAATCGACCAAAATTTGCCGTACCTAAGAGCATTTTAACCCCCCCCCCCATCACTGCATAGGTTGTGCTTATGAATAAGCGTTGGTGTCAAATTATACGGCAGCTTAAGGGCAAATTAAGCTCATTATGCACATTTAAATCAAATTTACAGTTCATCTACAGTTCACACCCCTTAAAGTGTCATAACATGCAGGAAGCCAAGTAATTTCTTGGCACTTTTTTCCCCTTCTTTTCGCATCACACTCAAATCTTCCACAGAAAAGGAGAGCCAAAGGTCACTGTCACCTAAACAGTGGGGCAGGTTTATTAAAGTGATCATCCTCCTGGGAGCAATGAATTGTCTAAACAATTCATGAACCCATCTAATTTTAGACAGAATAATGAGCAACTCATACTGTTTCTGGAAAATATTATTTTAACAGATATGAAGGAGTGAGACTAAGAATTGTGAATTATAAAATTTGAGAATTGAAAGTGGAGAACTTATGTGTGATCATTTATTTTTCCATGCACTCTTGACTAACGACAATATTATGTAAGATTACATTATTTTACAGTGTGGTGAGTTCATCATGTAAGATCTATAAAATCATAAATATTAGATGTGTCCACATTGTGCTGCTCTTTTATTTATTTTGAACCAGTTATACCACATTTATTATACCAATTTTCTTTTTAATAAAAAAAAAAAAAAAAAGGAATTAACAATTAAGAAAAATGTGTTACAATTATTTCAATGAGATGATTTAAATATTATATTTTTTGGTTTAGCCCAGATTGCAAACAGTTTGACAGTTACACCACATTTAAATCAAAATACCTTAAATTCACAGGAATGTTTTCAGGCAAACTTGTCAGTGATCTCAGCACTGGCAACAGCTCAATACTTACTGTCAACATGACGCATCCTTTGATCTGATTTTTTAAAATATTTTAACTTGTATTGATTGGTTTTGTGTGTGTGTGTGTGTGTGGTCCTGGTAAACCCTACATTGTGAGGACAAAATGGACATTTTTTGGTCCATATTAGGGGAAAAAAGATTGTTTTTTGTTTGTGTAAAAATGCTGAAAGTTGTGAGGGTTGTGTTAAAGGGCACCTATTATGCAAAATCCACTTGTACATGGTGTTTGGACATAAATGTGTGTTGACAGTGTGTAAACACAATCCCCCAACAATGATAAAAATCCACCCTCTACCTTAATTAAATCCCCATCAAACCAAAGTAGTCTCATTAAACATGCATTTTGATTCTCTGAGCAGTGTGACATCATCCTGCTCAGGCCTCGTCTACGGCCGCTGACTGACAGTCCTGCATTACCACAGTTTCCGCCCTCAGCGAGTTGTACGCTATCCACCATTTTCTCCGCACTGGAGCAGCTGTTGCAACAACAATGTCTATTAAGCAATCCCGGTGTCCTGTTGTTGGATGTAAAAGACTCAGGTATTATAACGTGAATATATCATATTGGAGAGAGTTTTACCGCTGCTTGAATGCTGAACGGAGAATGATTGACAGCTGCAGAGGGGGGAAGAAAAGTTCCCTTGAACTTTAATTTAAAGATGTAAATATACTTTTGTCCCTCACATTAAGATATCGAATGGCTTCAGATGACTTTAAATATATTGCAGGAAAACTTAATTAGTGGTTGTCTATTTCTTTTGGTTCATGACTCCCCCTTGAGCTGTATGCCTATAAAAGAGCACAATAATCACGGTTTTCTGAAACAACCGCGGTTAGAACAAATAACCGCGATCAGACGGTTATTTAATTATCGCGACAAGCCTAGTAAGAGGGAACATAAGAGTCTTCGTTTTCTCCCATCATCCGAGCCACTGAGGATGCAGTGGATTAGTTTTATTTTTGAAGGTAATGTGCCGCAAAATATACCTAAATTTGTTTATGTCTAAAAAGTTGTTCCTCAAGGATAGATCCGTACCAACTGTTCGTGATCCAGCTTACATTCTCCGGTAAGGCTGTCAAATAAAATTTTTAATTTTGAATAGTCGTCGAAAAAAACGTGCATTCGATTTTTTGGTGTGTCAAGAGGCGAGAGACCCCGACAGCCGTCCTGTCACCCGCTTGTGTAGCTGCTATCCTCACAGCCATGAAGGAGTTAAAGCTAGGCATGTCACACACTGTGAATCAGTTTCAGAGACTATTGGGCCTCATGGCAGCGGCATCCAATGTGATACCCTTTGGCCTGCTGTACATGAGACCCTTGCAGTGGTGGCTCAGGACCAAAGGGTTCTACACGAGGGGAAACCCACTTTGTGTGATCAAGATCACGCTGCGGTGTCTCCGCACCTTGGTTATATGGAGGAAACCGTGGTTTATATCCCAGGATCCAGTGTTAGGAGCACCAGATCCTCCTGTGGTCCCTAGGGAAGATAGGGCATTGAATATATACTCTCCCTGAGGGGAGTGTATATTCCGGGGTACCAAAATATAGGAGCATACATTCTGTCGAGGCAGGGGCGGAGGCCAGGGGATTGGAGACTCCACCCCGAGGTGATGGAGTATATATGGGAAGTTTACGGCTAAGCAGAAGTGGATCTGTTTGTGTCTCAGGACACAACGCACTGTCCACTTTGGATTTCCTTCACACTCCCAGCCCCCCTGGTGCTGGACACTATGGTACAGATGTGGCCGAGGCTACGTCTGTACGCATTTCCCCCAGTTTTTCTGCTCCCTGGAGTTCTGGAGAGAGTCTGCCCTGGTGGAATAAGCCTACTGCCGGTGGCACTATGCTGGCTGAGCCCATTCTGGTTCGCGGACCTGATCTCTCTCCTCGACGGCTCTCCCTTGGAGATTCTGATCAGGGGAGACCTTCTATCTTAGGCGGGGGGCACAATCCCTCGCCCCCGTCCATAAATATGGAACTTGTGGGTTTGGCTTCTGAGGGGGCCCAACTCATAGATACTGGTCTCTCAACCGAGTTTGTGGAGACCATACTTCATTCCAGAGCTCCAGCCACGAGGAAAGGATATGCTCTGAAGTGGAAGGTATTCACTTCTTGGTGCAAGTGACAGTGGGATCCAGTTAACTGCCCAGGTGGTACAGTGCTCGAGTTCTTGCAAGATCGCTTTTCAGCAGGGTTATTTCCATCCACCCTTAAAGTTTACGTGGCGGCCATTGCGGCTTACCACGTCCCTGTGGGTAATCCATCTCTGGGGAGAGACCCTCTGGTTATTCGTTTCCTCCGTGGAACTTTGAGGCTGAGGCCTGCAACTCGTATCCGGGTTCCGGCTTGGGACCTCGCTATAGTCCTAAAAGGCCTATCTGTTGCTCCATTCGAGCCCCTCGAATCAGTTTCAGAAAAGTTTCTGACTTTTAAGACTATTTTCCTTCTGGCTATTTCGCCCCTTAAGAGAGTTGGAGACCTCCAGGCCCTTTCTGTTTCTCCCACCTGCCTTGAATTCGCACCTAGGATGGCCAAGGCATTTCTTTACCCTAAGCAGGCCTACGCCCCTAAAGTGCCGGCCTATCCTGTTGCAAGCTTTCTATCCTCCTTTTATGACTCCGGACCAGGAAAAGCTGAATCTTCTCTTCTCCGACAAATGTCCACAGAGCTGCCCTGTGGAGAAAATCAGATCAGCTGTGTATATGCTTTGGATCAAGAAGGGTCTTCCAGCGTCTAAGCAGACAATCAGCAAGTGAATAGTTGAGGCTATTTCTCTTGCTTATGAGTCCTATGTCCAGCTGTCATCTTTGGTGGTCAGATCTCATTCTACTAGGAGTATGGCGGCCTCCAAAGCCTTAATCATGGGTTTCCCTACAGGAGGTGTGTGATGCGGCGGGCTGGTCTTTCCCGCTCACATTTGTGAGGTTTTAATAGCCTGGACCTGGACGCTGCCCCAGGGTCTCAGGTGCTTATGACTGCCACAGTTTCACATAGAGACAATTGTAAGTACGGTGTTTGGGTATTATCGTTCCCTAAGCATAGTAGACGCTGCGCGAGTTCCTTTGAAAGGGAACGTCTCAGGTTACGACTGTAATCCTAGTTCCCTGAGAAAGGGAACGAGACGTTGCGTCGCCCTGCCATACTTCCGGCATCCCTGTGATCGACTTGCTTCGGCTAAATGATGTCAATTCCTGACAACGTGATTCGTTCAGATGCATCACGTGACGTGCTCTGACATTTAGATGTGTGTTTTTGACACTTTTTCTGTTCAGTTGAAGGCCATAAATGCTGTGTTGTAATGTGATTTAGGTGGTTTTTATTGTTGTTGCTAATGATTTGATAATATATTGTGTCTGTAAATAGTTGTTTCCACTTAAAAAAGAATTAATTTTGACATTACAAATCTTTAAATGCTGTTATCTCAAAATGAGTTTTTTTGTCATTCTCCAGTAGAAACATCTCAGCCTGTGTTGCACCTACGTACACCAAACTTTCCAGTTATACACTTAGCAGTATTCTGAATATATTTTCAGAGGGATTTGTTTATAAATCATTCCTGGCCTTATTTATGTGACATTTTTAATCAAAAAATTTTGGCGAGGATTGATTTTTTTTAAGGCTTTGGACAGTATATTTTGATTTCCTAGGTAATGAAGCATATATCCTGAAATCCCTCTAAAAATTATTTTTTCATCTTGTGTGTAAAAAAAAAAAAAATGTTGCACCTGGCTTTATCATATGTTCAGATCTATCTACCGAAAATATATGCAAAAGGTAACACTTTATAATAACTACACGCTAATAATCATTAGTTAAGCATGAGTAAACAGTTAATTCATCATTCATAAAGCATTAATAGACATTAATAAGCAGTTTATAAATACAGCTATAAATGCTTTCTTCTTGATTTACAAGCATATCTATAATTTATTTAATAATTGTATTTTCATCCTTTATTAATGATCAATTTATTATTTCTAAATGAATAATTGCATTTTTTATAAACCAGTTATTTAAGAGTTTTCAGTGGTTCATAAGATTACTTAGAACATGTAAGTAAATGATTAATAAACTATTTAAATGTATTATTCAGACATATAGTGACGGTTACTTAGTGTGTTAATAAATGCTTTATTAACATGTATTTATGCTGTAATTCAGGGTTAATTCGGGTAGTTATAAAGCATTTAGTAGTGGTCCGTTAACTATGTTTGTGAGCTCATCTAAAGTGAGGACTATTCATGCCTTGTAAAGCATTTACAAAGGAGATTTAAAGGCTGTTAAATATTTCTATGTTCTGTATCACTGTGTTGTGTTTGTTACATTTTACTGTTTATAAGATGGATGCGCCTTTAAACTCCTTTATAAATGCTTTACAAGGCATGAATATTCCTCACTTTAGATTAGCGCACAAAATAGTTAACTGACCACTACTAAATGCTTTATAACTACCTGTATTTACTACATTTACTTACACTTTCTAAGTGATCTTATGAATGACTGACAACTCTTGAATAACTGGTTTATAAATAATGCTATACTTCATTTAGAAATTATTAATTGATCATTAACAAAGTATGGAAATACAATTATTAAACGCATTATAGATATGCTTATAAATCAAGAAAAAAAGCGTTTATAGCTGTATTTATAAACTGCTTAGTAATGTTTATTAATGCTTTATAAATGATGAATTAACTGTTTACTCATGCTTAACAAATGATTAATAGCATGCAGTTATTATAAAGTGTTACCTACATTTTTTTATATATACTTGTGTAAGCAATCAACTGAGAAAGTTTCATGGAGATATCTATTATTTAATTTTTTTACCCTATTCACCTGTAGTGTCTCACCTTAAAGGGACACACACAAAAAAGGTGCCTTTTTGCTCACCCTCAAAAAGTGGCAATTTGAACACGCTATAAAAATTATCTGTTGGGTATTTTGAGCTAAAAATTCACTTACATACTCTGGGGACATTGGAGACTTATTTTACATCTTGTAAAAAGTAACAATATGTGTAAAATTATGGGTGGTTTAATTTGTCTAACATTTAACAGCTGTTATTACATCATCAGAAACTATTTCACTTTCAAAGATGGTATTAAATTGCACCATACTGTAAGTGGATCAAACATGTAGAATACAGGGAGATTGGAGAGAACACGATCATTATGTGCAAATATAAGTTAATTTGTGTATATACAATTAAATGCATGCATTTAGCCAACCAAATATCGTCAAAACTGTGAAACAATGTGATTATTAATGTAAAAATAAATCTTATGTCAGGATGAACACCTGCTAAAAAGTTTTTTTTAAAGTACACACACACGCACACACACACACACACACACACACACACACATATATATATATATATATACACTACTGTTCAAAAGTTTGGGGTCGGTACGATTTTAAATACTTTTAAAATAATTCTCTTCTGCTAACCATGACTGCGCTTATTTGATTAAAAATACAACAAAAATCAGTTATAGTATTAAATATTATTCCAGTGTAAATCAGCTGTTTTCTGTGTGAATATATAGTAAAGTGTAATTTATTCCTGTGATCAAAGCTGAATTTTCAGCATCACCAGTGTCAGTGTCTTCAGTGTCAAATGATCCTTCACAAATCAGTATAATATGAGGATTTGATGCTCAAGAAACATTATTATTATCAATGTTGAAACAGTTGTTGGTCTGTCAGTTGTACAGTTTTTTTTTTTTTTTTTTAGGATTCATTGATGAATAGGAAGTTCAAAAGACTTTTGTAACATTATAAATGTCTTTACTGTCACTTTCGATCAAATTAATTATTCCTTGATAAATAAAAGTATTGATTTCTTTCCTCCAAAAAATTAAAAATAAAATTCTCACTGACCCCAAACTTTTGTACGGTAGTGTATATAAATGACATTTTATTCTACCAGAACTTTTGCACAAAAATGCATTTTGATTTGCACATTAACCTACCAGAATTTTTGTACAAATTTCTTAAATTGTGTTTACAGTAAGTGTGACTTAAACTGCTGGTATTTTATGTCTGATTCAGTTATCAGTACATTTTGATTTGGCTGTATTAGATTTTAGTCATTGTTCTGTAATTTTTCTCAAATATGACTTTTTCATTTATTGGTTGGAGGATCTTGATAAAAATAACACATAATGAAAAAAATTGACTGGAATTTTGAATAAATAGATGAAAACTGACTTTATGTGACAGTTTTCTATTGAAATAGCTTTAAAGCTGGTTGTCCCTGAATGGAACAAATGACAGAAAGCTGTATCTGTGAACTCAATGAGAGCCATGTGCCTTGTTAGCAACATTTATTTGTTTGCGGCCTGTAAATTTGCCCAAAATGCAATCCACCCTTCTCCTCTTCATTGCAAATCTTCTTACGAACATCAGCAATGGCCTTAAGCCAGAGTCTGATGAATTATTGAACACTTCAGTGGGAAAAAAGCCTGCCTCTGATTGATTGAAAAGTCTATGGGCAAAACAGAAGGGAGAGCCCGCCCTAGAAATATTGCCTTTCCTACACAGAGGAATCCAAAACGACACACAGCCTTAAAGCATGAAACAGCGGGAATTTCAGAAGTTGTAGACAGAGTCGAGCCTACTGCATTAACAACAAAATTAAACCATTTACCATTGCCTGTCAAAATGATTCGATGCCATGGAGCGAAGCCTGCAGACAGAACCTGCAATGGAAGGAAATTAAGTCAAATGGATATACAGGAAGAGACAAAGTGTACGAAGCTTAAATGAATAATTTAACAAACTCTGGTAATAAATGTCATGGCGGCTTCAAAAAAAGATTGAACTGGATGATACTATTAGAAACATAACAGCAAAGGAAAAGTATGAGTTTTGATGAATTTGTATTATTTAGAAAGATGTATTTACAGTTGCGGTAAATATATTGTTAAGATAAACTTTGATGCTGACTTCACAAAGAACATTAAACTGCTAAGAGGTTGCTATGGTGTTTTGGTGTTTTATTCAGTAACACCTCACTGCAGTAGATGGGATCCAGGGGGCGGAGCTGGATCTCCTCCCACTGCATTTTGATTGGTCGACAGATTCCCAACACGTCATACTTTTACTTGTGTTGTTGCTCTATCGTTTCCGCATTGAGTCGTAACTAGAGTTATTTATTATTTTGACGGAAAAACAAACTTGCTGAAAACAAATTTTATTTAATAACGTTTTAAATAGTTACAAACACTGTAGTTTGTACATTATGTGAATGTGCATAACCCTCTGGGGTTGGCTATCGCGCTGGCGCGACAAGCTCACTTTATTCCTTATCAGTGCAAAAGAGACTCAAATTACTCTGTTTATTTTGATCTTACATATAAGTGTTGTACATTATTAGATCCTGTTAAGTGTCTATTTTTTTTGTGGATACTCACAATAAAAACAAAGTGTTCTGCTTTTTGTCAAACAAAGAAAAATAAACATGATGCAAATTTTGCCTTCTCTCTGTCAGTGAAGTTCATTCTGAAACGCGTCCGAAAATGAACTGTAACTAAGTAAATACTTGTCACACAGGCACGAAAGATTTTTCTTTATGAATCTGAAATTCTCTTCTTTTAAATGAAGTAATTTATATAAAAAACAAATATTCTCCGTTTATGTAATCTGTATTAAAAGAGAGAGATGTCAGTCTTTTTCCTTTCAGCTAATTATAGCGTATTACGTGTTAATGTGACCACGCCCACTGAGAGCGCGCGCTATTCAAACGCAAATGTTGAGGCAAGCCATGAAAACGCCCACATCAGCTGGGTAAAACATCCAGTTTAATAAGAATCTTGTACTTTACCTCGTCTTGCTGCGCTGTGAGGAATAATACTATCGTAATAATCCTGGAAAAGTTACCTCAGAAAGTTTCATTTCGAGGAGCACGAATTCAGCTGATGTAGTAAGTCATTTATTCTTAAGTGCTTTGTTCTAATCGCGTTATTGAATAGTGTCTGTAAACTGCACAAAGACTGTTTAAATATGAATTGCGTGTCTGTGTGTGAATGAATGAATGGCACAGACGCACGGGCGATGTTGTTTACTATGTACATTGCATCTGTGCGTTCATTCACTCTCTCCTACATTAGTAAACGTTATTTTTAGATGAACACATCCAAACTATATTGCTATAGCCTACTGAGATTTGTTCTAATCGCGATATAGAATAGTGTCTGTAATGACAACATTTCCTTGACTAGTTTTGGATAGATTATAAAGTTTTTACTCTAAAATAGACATCAAATAAGCTTTTGTTAGACAGTTTCTGCTCATATTTTAAATATATAGTATGTTTTGTAAAAAATAAACTAATCAACTGTTATAGTGTTTGTTCCAATGCAAGCTAGGCTATATCAAAATAATGAATCCTTAACTTTGAAATATGTATGATAAAATGTATTGGCCTACTTTAAAAAATAATACTTTATAAGAGATTTATGGAAAAATACCATTTTCTTTTTAAGATGTTTCCAACTCTAACTTTGAACCAATTCTATAGAATGACCCATATAACCTATTTGAACAGGATTTGTTTCCAGGTATGACTAAAAATGTGCTTTTGATGTGTGTGTGTGTGTGTGTGTGTGTGTATATATATGTATATATATTGTCCTCGCATTCTTTCTTGTGTGACACACTTGATGAAAGGCTCATTATTATGCAGGGTCTTTGTCTTCTCAGGTGAGAACCACCTAATTATTCATGAAGGGGCTGGGCCATTCATGCCCATTCGCATATTGCCTTTCCAAACAAAAAATATTTTTCACAATTTAAAAAAATCTATTGTTTTATGTGAATGATTAGGCAGGATGATTTTCAGAAGATTTTGAAGCAAAAACTCTAGGCGACAACATCCATTAGTCAAGTCTTGTGGACACATATTTAGTATGTGTTTTGTGGCCTTATGTCAGAAACTTTAATTTTCAGTTTTTTCAATAACCATGCATAAACAATATTCTCTCAAAAATACAAACATATACATACATGTTGCTCACATAATTATTATGGTAGCCCTGTTTGTGCTAAATAGAGTGTAATTTCACCTGTGCCATTAATATGTTTATAAGCAACTGAAAAAAGCACAAATGTCAGGGCATGTCAAAACATCTCAAGGACCCCAAAAACACCTTAGACCCCAGAGGGTTAATTACGTATAGTGGTGGGCAATAGCCAAGTATTTTATTATATTTTTTTCATTTGGAGAAATGTTTGATTTTACTCCAAAACATCAACAAAAAAATGTTAAAAAAATTATTATGTTTCACCTTCCCTGAAAAGCCTGTGGTTCCTTGTTACATACTAGGGATGAGACGAAATATCGTTTGACGAAATATCGCGATACAAAACGTGACGAAACGCATCGAGGTCGAAAAAAATGGATCGCGAAATAAAGATAGATGGCACTGTTGCATGATTTGCGTAGCATATAAATAATTTAGTGTATTTTATGTGTGTGTGTATGTATATGGGGCAGATATACAGTCTATGGTGGCAGGCTGGCTGGCAGCACCATCTGCTGATCAAGCAGGGTAAAACTAAATGAAAAAAAAAATTATATCAGGGGAACGGTGCGGTACGTCATCACGTCAAGACAGCGCATGTTGCAACAACAACACTGCAGTCTACAGTGAGCTAACAAATATTAACATCAGTACCAACTGCCTTGCCCCCAAACAGCCGACCATGGAGTCAAATGTATATATATATACCGTAAAACTTCAAATAATAGCCCGGGCTTTTATTTTCCCAAATCGTCAAACTGCACCGGCTTGTATTTGAGACCGGCCTTTATAATTAAGTGTTGAGATGTTGTTCATTGAATCTAAGTAAGCCTAGAGTCTCTAATCTCTAAAAATCTCCAAATGCTCCACGTGAAACTGCGGTCTTCCGACCTTTTACTATCGTGTCAATTGATTTTGATTAATATGCGCGAGGGAGAGAGAGCAAGACAGCGCTTGTTTTGTTTGAAGACGGGAGAGTGCGCGCGCGCGGCCGGGGCGCTCTCTCTCTCTCTCTCTCTCTCTCTCTCTCTCCGCTCGTTATGCGCCCTGTCATTGTCAAGCGCAGCAGTCAATTCATTCTACATCACTCGCCGATCAAAAAAGGCTTTGGCGGGACACACATTTGCTTTGGCGGCCAAAGCAAATGAATAAGTTGTTGTTATACAGTAATATTTTTTTTTTTTTTTTTTTTTTTTGATATTGTATCGTGACGTATCGTATCGTGACCCTGGCATATCGAGGTGCATCGTATCGTGAGTTTAAGTGTATCGTCCCATCCCTATTACATACAAGAATAAATATCTCTTGACATTAAACAGCACATAAATAAAAAATCTGCCTAATGTTACTGAGTGAAATGTCAACCCAGGACGAGCTATAGGACTGTGAAGCTTTGGGGGTGTTGTTGTTGGACTCGATCTACTCCATATATGTTCAGATCATCATTTTGAATCCGATCTGGACGTAGTCTTTGACAAAAATGCGATTTTCTCAGTTTTTTGCTCAAAATGTTGCTTTTTTTCAGTGCCGTACCATGAGTGCAACAGGCGTAATGATATGACGCAGCGCCTGAAAATAAGCTACCTTCTGTCAACACAACGGAACTATTTTCAGGCGCTGAGTCATATCATTACGCCTGCTCCACTCATGGTACGGCAGTAAAGTTTCTTGATTACTACGCAGGAATGAGAGTATAGTTCCTAGCCATATCAGCCTAGAAAATCGCAACTTTACATTTTCCGTCGGTCTTAGTGCACGATGTAACTACAGAAGAGTCAAGTTTTAAATAGGAAAAATATCCTTTTTTTTTTTTTTAGAAATGCTGATGGTCTTGTCCACTTCAATGATGTATGCTAAGCTATGCTAAAAGTGGTAGAGATCGGCTGAATGGATTCAAAAACGGTAAAACTCAACAGTTTAACTCTAGGGGAGTTGTAAAATGAGCCTATTTCCAAAAAAAGTGGAGTATCCCTTTAACAGTATTAACATAATGGCTGTGTTTATGCAACTGGCCCCAGATGTTTTTTTTTTTTTTTTTTTTTAAGAATTCTTGGAAGAATGCTAGGAAAAATAGAGAAAATATTACGGAGAAAAGGATGAAATATTACAAAATTATTTTGGGTAACACTTTACGGTAAGGGTACATGAATTATCATGAATTAATGTATAAATTCATGCATGAATTATGCATTCATTCATGCATTAATATCTCATGAATCATCAGGAACTAACACAAGTTCAACGTTTTTCATTCATGACTTCATAGATGAACAACACCTTAATTAAAACATTAACTAAGATGCGTACATCATCATGAATTATGATTTATTATGCATGATCATGATGTTTTCTTTGTTCACAGTTATGCCACCATTAATAGCACATTGTTCATTAGTGTTTCAAAGGACCTAGTCACCACTTTATGTGGGGCCACACACATGATGAAGTCATTGATAGATAATGCTTAGTTAATGATGACTACTGTATTTGAATGTCAACAGAATTTGTGTGCTATGAGCTGTGATTGGTCTATTTTGGGGTCTGTCCAATACAGTAATCATCATGAACTAAGCTGTAACGTGGTGCGGTTAAATCAGAGATGAGGCAGGATCCAAATGCAGCACATGCTTTATTTCACAGTCTACAAACTATACAGACTGGATACAGGACTCGAGACTCCACTCTGACGTGGATCGGCTGGGCAGAAGTGAAGCGTGGGCTCGGCTGGGCAGACGTGAAGCGCGGCCTGGGTAGGGCTCACGTGGCGCGCGGGCTTGACTGGGCTGACGTGAAGAGCAGGCTCTCGAAGCTTTCTCTCCTCCACGCTCACAGTAAATGATGAACCGCTCCAGAAGAGGGCCAGGTTGATATACCCCTCTAGGGTCCAGTCGGTACAGTCATCCGGCATCAACTGGGCAACGTCGTCGTCCAACCCGCTCCAAAACAAGTCCATGAGGTCGAGGTCGTCTAAAGCCCCCAGACGACAGCACGACATAAAGTCCCTCATGTACCTCTCGATGGACTGGCCTTCCTGAAATATCGAGGCAAGGCAACTTCTGAGGGCCTGGTTGCTGACAACTGCTGGATCCATTTTCTAGGTGAGTTCTTCTGTAACGTGGTGCGGTTGAAGCAGAGATGAGGCAGGATCCAAATTTTTATTTAACAGACTACAAACTATACAGACTGGATACAGGACTCAGGAACAGGATTCAAGAACAGGAACAACCAACACTAGCGTTAACAGTCAAACATTAAACAAGAACTCACAAAGACAAGGCTGAAACACAGGGCTTAAATAATCAGGGACAAACGAGCTAGACAAGATAACAAGGGGGCGTGGGAAATCAGAAACACCTGGGATAACTAATAGACAAGACAGGGAACCATAGAACATGACAGGACACAAACCCACATCGTGACATAAGCATTATCTATCAATGACTTCATCGTGTGTGGCCCCTCAACTAAAGTGGTGACTAGGTCCTTTGAAACACTGATGAATTCATGATGATGTACTCATCTTAGTTAATGTTTTAATTAAGGTGTTGTTCATCCATGAAGTCATGAATGAAAAATGTTGAACTCGTGTTAGTTCCTGATGATTTATGAGATATCATGAATTCGTGTATAAATTCATGCATGCATTAATAATTCATGTATCCTTACCGTAAACTGTTACCTTATTTTGTGATTTACAGTATGCTGCTTGTTAGACGATAAAAAAAAAAAACATTCGGTTCTCATTGTGAAGCATCTCTTCAAATCTTCACATAATCCTTTTACATGAGAAAAATGATTTGCAGGAAGTACAGCACTTACAAATATCTTCTCACAAGCACAGTCAATAAGACACGTCGCTGGATAGGAAATAGTGTGAGTTTAGTTGAGGCCTACCTAATGTCTGTCCTAATAAATGAATGGAATGTCTAATACACCTTTAATGGCTACATAGTCTAATGAAGTGGAAAGTTTCATGAGGCAGCAATGTTTTCTAGGTAAGACGAGAGAGAGCGAAAGAAGGAGAGAGGCATAGACTAATGCAGCAAGCATGAGCTTGAGATGAAACATGGATTTAAAGTGTTTGCTTAAGGCTCAAACCTGGTTAAGCAACTAATTCCTCATCTGAACTCCTATAGCCACGGATAATAATTCCCGCTCACATGTCTTTTTCTGTTGGAAATCCCTCACAGAAAGGGTATGAAATATGTAAGAGGCAGATAGGTAGGCAATTATATGCGATTTTGATCAAGAAATGCTTCATCATTGTTCACCATACAGGATAAAGTAGAAATGTATATCAGGTACTGTATGTCTGTGCATAAAAAATTTAGTCCTCCACAAAAAATTTAAGATTTGTTGCATTTTGCTAAATTAATGCCATGTCATTGTGACGGAACGGTTGCCTCCCCTTGCCACCCAGTCACTCAAATCGCCGCCCTTCGTCAGGTTCCCGACTGGAGTGGCGCTGTAACAACTAGGGCCCTGTCCACACGGACACGGGTATTTTTATAACCGTGACTTTTTTTACGCGGTTCGGCCGTTCGTCCACACGGAAACGCACTGAAACCGAACATTTTTGAAAACCCCTGCCAGGGTGAGAATTTTCAGAAACGCCGGTTACAGTTGTCGTGTAGACAGTGAGGGTTTTTGCCTTGCGTCGTCAGAGTGTGCGCTGTTATCCGCTGTGTTTGACGTCAGATTTGCACTTCTGATTGGCCAACGTGGCTTCACGGTTAAGGGTTATATCGCCGCCTGCTGGCGTGGCATGCTCTTGATCGCGCTTGATAGCGTGTTTTTGCATTTTCATGTAGACGGAGACCGAGCATGTGTGGACTAGGGATGGGACGATACACTTAAACTCACGATACGATGCACCTCGATATGCCAGGGTCACGATACGATACGTCACGATACGATATCAAAAAAGGGGAAAAAAGAAAAAAATATTACTGTATAACAACATCTTATTCATTTGCTTTGGCCGCCAAAGCAAATGTGTGTCCCGCCAAAGTCTTTTTTGATCGGCGAGTGATGTAGAATGAATTGACTGCTGCGCTTGACAGGGCGCATAACGAAGAGAGAGAGAGAGAGAGAGAGAGAGAGAGAGAGAGAGAGAGAGAGAGAGAGAGAGAGAGAGAGAGAGAGACCCGGCCGCGCGCGCGCACTCTCACGTCTTCAAACAAAACGAGCGCTGTCTTGCTCTCTCTCCCTCGCGCATATTAATCAAAATCAATTGACACGATAGTAAAAGGTCGGAAGACCGCAGTTTCACGTGGAGCATTTGGAGATTATTAGAGATTAGAGACTCTAGGCTTACTTAGACTCAATGAACAACATCTCAACACTAAATTATAAAGGCCGGTCTCATATAGACGCCTGTCTCAAATACAAGCCGGTGCAGTTCGACGATTTGGGAAAAGCCCGGGCTATTATTTGAAGTTTTACGGTATATATATACACATTTGACTCCATGGTCGGCTGTTTGGGGGCAAGGCAGTTGGTACTGATGCTAATATTTGTTAGCTCGCTGTAGACTGCAGTATTGTTGTTGCAACATGCGCTGTCTTGACGTGATGATGACGTACCGCACCGTTCCCCGGATATATATATATATTTTTTTCATTTAGTTTTACCCTGCTTGATCAGCAGATGGTGCTGCCAGCCTGCCACCATAGACTGTATGTCTGCCCCATATACATACACACACACATATAATACACTAAATTATTTATATACTACGCAAATCATGCAGCAGTACCATCTATCTTTATTTCGCGACCCATTTTTTTTCGACCTCGATGCGTTTCGTCACGTTTTGTATCGCGATATTTTGTCAAACGATATTTCGGCCCATCCCTAGTGTGGACGGGATTTTTTTTTAAACGCTGTAGGAAAAACTCCCGTTATAAAATTACCCGTGTCTGCAGAGGCGCTGCAATAGGGCAGGCAAGGCAGGCAATTGCCTGGGGCCCCGCATTTTGAGGGGGCCCCCGAGGGCCGATCATTTAAACAATCAGAAATGTTCATATTAATATAACACGCAGTGACGCCGCAACACCTCCGCATCCCCCTTAGTGGGCCCCCCTCTCTCGCAAGGCTGCGTTTGGTTTTGCTGCTTCTGGCGCCTTTTTCAAACTGTCGCAGCGCTTACTCACGTTTCTGTCTTTCTTTTACTGTCTGTACCCGAAAGAATGCATGAATTTGTGTATTAAAAATTATGAGGACATATCCATCTGGCAGCCAGAAGCGAAAAAAAAAAAAACAAGATGATGGGGAAAAGAGAAAACATGACTGCGGTAAGTGATGGAGAATGAGATGATGATGATTAACTTAATTGACTTAACACTTACGTTAAGGATAATTAATGACAAACAAATTGTTTCGTCGTTCAATTCACATTTATTTTTCACAGTAGTACATATCGTTTTAAAGCACCTTTACAGAAAATACATGTATCTCGAGTGATCTGTTATCAGAGGTGACTGTTAAGTAATGGTATTTTAAGAAATGTACAAAACAAGTCACACAATCCACGTTGTTAATTTCAGTTTAGTTTCACTTAAGATTAATTACTAGTAACGTTAATATGTTACTGAAAAACTGTGTTTAGCTAGGGGGTTGCACTTAGCAACAGCATGTAAAGTGTTAGACGGTATTAATGCAGGCTGAAATAGAATACCGTTAAAGGATTAACGTTAGTTCACCTCAAAATGAAACTTTCCTACTAATTTACCCCAATGCCATCCAAGATATCATGTCTTTTTTTCCTCAGTGGAAGATATATATATTTTTTTTTTGAGGAAAACATTTCTGGATTTTTCTTCGAATAATGGACTTCAATGACAACCACTGTTTTTAAGTCCAAATCAATGCAGTTTCAAAGGTCTTTGAAGTGCTTCAACGGGCTGTGTACGATCGCATCTGAGGAAGAGGGTCTTATCTAGCGAAACGATAGGTCATTTTCTAAAAAAATAATATACTTTTTAACTACAACTGTTCGGATTGAGCTGATCTGCAACGCCCCGGGAACTACGTCATCACATTGAAAGGTCACGCTCGATGTCGCCGGCGCCGCCCCACTGTTTACAAAAGGGACTGTGCAAAGGAGGATAGTTCAAATTGTATTGTATGTTGAATGACATATTTATGTCTTTGTGTCATATTAATGTTTAAAATGGTCCGTAGGGCGGTACTTCCGACGGCGCCGGCGACATGGAGCGAAAGTATATATTTTTTTTAGAAAATGACCTATCGTTTAGCTAGATAAGAACCTCTTTCTCAGCTGTGATCATGCACAAAACTTAATTTCTCTTCCACTGAGGAAAGAAAGACATGGGCTACGTTCACACTGCAGGCTGAAACGACCCAATTCCGATTTTTTTGCCCCTATGCGACCTGTATCTGATCTTTTCATGACAGTCTGAATGACACAGATCTGATCTTTTCAAATGCGACCCAGGCCACTTGGGTATGTGGTCCAAATCCGCAACGCATTCTCATCCCAAAGCGTAATATTTTGACTCTTTTGCCAAAGCGTCTATATCCAGCGCATATGGCACCCTTTAGCGTCAATATAACACGCTTCGGTTTTGGGTAGGTTTAGGTCTGGGGTAGTGTTAGGGTTAGACCACTAGGAGGCGCCATATATCTGCGTCTCATATGACGCTAAAGGGTGCCATATGCGTTGGATATAGACGCTTTGGCAAAAGAGTCAATATATTACGCTTTGGGATGAGAACAGGCTCAAATCCGATATGTATCCGATCTTTTCAAATGCGACCTCAATCTGAACGGCCAGGTCACATGTATCCGACCCGCACGCCATTGATATGCGACAAACGTCATAATTCTGCGTTGAAGTAGGCGGGAATGAGAAGATAAACAAGTTAGCTATCGTACGATAGCACGCACCTGTAGCTAGCCACTACACTCCAACGCGTTGCACTGTTATGGTCCGCAGCAGACGTGTCTCTTCCCGTGACAGAGTTAATCGAGGGTGCTCAAACATAATCGAAGGTGGATCTGGTCATTCGGAAGTTACTGATGAATTCTGTATTAGTGAAGCCACTCACATCAGTATTCCACCACTCCTGGTGACTCCGACCCACACAAATAACTTTAATATTGCTAAACGAGCTCCACTGTTGACATTCATGTTTAGCTACTTCCGCAAACAAGTGACGTCGTTGACCGTTGAGTACTCTTCTGCGCATGCGGGTCACTTCTGGGTCATTTCACGTTCACACAGGAGATAAAAAAAGGTCGCATTTAATTGGAAATGTGAACGCCTTGCAAAAAATCGAATTTTTTCAAAAAATCGGATTTGAGCATAACCCTCAGACGGTCTTCGGTCATTTATGACCGGAAAATTTTCTGTTTTGAATTTCTAAAAATCACAGCTTCATCGGAATGTTATGAAACTTGGTGACTTTTATGGCATTAGGTATGTGAATACAAAAAAAAAATTGAGGTCATGATCCGAGCATGCTAAGTGGTCGTAAAAAAAATAGTCACACTTGTGGTCTTCGGTCAAAAATGACCGACCCATAGGAAATGAATGGGACATTTACAAAAACACAAAAATTCTCTGAATTTTTGTCTGAGCAATCTACAAATCGGCCACGATTCTAAAAAAAAAGTACACCGCAGTAAAGGGGTGATACTCTATAACATCAAGAGTGCAAAAAATTCACACACACACATACAAACACACTTTTATACACATACACACCAATAAATTTAGATTACAAAAAATCTGTTTGAATTTTTAAAAATCACAGCTTCATCGCAATGTTACGAAACTTGGTGACTTTTCTGGCATTAGATATGTGAACACACAAAAAAATTGAGTTCATGATCTGAGCATGCTAAGTGGTCGTAAAAAAAATAGTGACGATTTTGGTCTTCGGTCAAAAATGACCCCCATAGGAAATGAATGGGAAATTGACAAAAACACAAAAATTATCTACAAATCGGCCAGGATGAAGAAAAAAGTGCTCAGTAATGAAGGGGTAAACTCTAAAACATCAAGAGTGAAAAACATAACATAATTAATAATCATAATTAATAAATATATATATATATATATATATATATATATATATATATATATATAATTATTACAATTATTAAAATAATAATTAATAAAATGTTATAAACCTTGGCAAAAAGTATTATTTGAGAATTTCTAAAAAAAAAATACATTCAATCCACATCTTAAAAGTAAGTAATTTGGTCCAAAAACAACTAGAATTCACAAGCATCTCCATTTAGAGCTAATCAGGCATCTGGTGGTAAACCCATGCAATAACATGATTTATTTAATTTTATGTATAATATTATTTTTTTATTATTATTTTTTTGTTTCTGAAAGCCTAGTCTCTATTTTAACCGAAAATACTGCATAGAAGAAAAATAAATAAAAAATAAAAATAAAATAAAAAAATCATTATTTTCAATTGCAAAACATTTACCATAAATATTGCATAAATATTAGTAAGTTCAATCAAAATGTCTCAAAATACTAAATTAAAAACAATAAATATTATAGAACAAAAATAAACTGCATTGGTTTTACTGGGATGGAGGAAGTTTCATTTTTAGGTGTCCGGTCACTTCTGCCCGGGAAGGCCCAGGATGTGACTCCGAAACGAAGACCGTCTGAGGGTTAAGCCCCTTCAGTGTGAACGCAGCCATGGATATCTTGGATGGCATTGGGGTGAGTAAATTAGTGAAAATGGTAAGTTCAGAGTGTCAGATAGTCCTAATATAGAATAATAAAATAAATATTAAATAAGATGCTAACCATATATTTATTATGTAGGGGCATTACTTAAGTTCCTGTGACCACCACTTCAGACAGAGAATTCTCCAGTCCCTCCTGACAGTGAAAATGGTAAGTTCAGAGTGTCAGATATAGTGCTAATATATTTCAGTATACTGGCATGTGCTTTATGAAAGTATTTTGTGACTAAATATCTTCTGTATGTTTTTAGTACCATCCACCTTGTTGACATTGCAACAACAACCTGCTAATGATGAGGAAACACCACTCACTTCTTCCACAACACCACTCACTTCTTCCACATGCAGTAGTGTTGATCTTGACAAAGGTACTACAAGATTCCTAATGTCTCACAACCCTGCAAAATGGCCAAGGATTCTTAAAGATCGTGAGCGCTGTGAAATTGTGGGAAATGGCCCAGTCCAAGTAACCGATGCAGTGTTTCCACAAAATAACGAAAAAGTTCCTCGACGGTTCACAAAAGAAAATTTTGAGATTGTAATGAAAAATGGAGAGAAAATCGAGATCGTGGCTTATATACTCTATCAGCACAGATGCAGTATTCTGCTTTGCATGCACACTGTTTGGTAAATGTGAAAATGCTCTCAGCAAAGGTGGATTTCGCACATGGAAGAATATAGCCAGTCATTTAAAAGAACATGAGTATTCAAAGGCACATGCTGAGAATATGGAAAGCTGGCATAATCTTCAGAAGAGGTTGCTAACTAAAACAACCATTGATCAAGTCCATCAAGATTTATTGCAGATTGAAGTGCAACATTGGAAAGGTGTTGTAAGGAGAGTGATTGCCATCATCTGCCATCTTGCTGAGCGCAACCATGCTTTGAGGGACCACACAAATGTTTTATTTGACCCACACAATGGCAATTTCTTGTCACAGGGTAGAGTTAATGGCACAATTTGATCCCATTCTAAATGAACACATAAGGAGGATTCAAAACAAAGAGGTAAAGGTTCATTACCTTAGCAGTACGAGATCATAACATTAATTGGAGACAAAATAATGCAGGAGATAGTTAGCAGGGTAACCAAAGCAAAGTACTATTCTGTCATAATGGACTGTACTCCTGACGTCAGCCATACTGAACAACTTTCTGTTGTGTTGAGAATTGTGAATCTTCTGTTGGAGCCTTCATCACTGAACATTTCTGTGGACTCATTGATGTACAGGACACATCTGGAAAAGGTCTATATGATACCCTTTTGGAAAAACTTGAGAAGCACAACTTAAAGATTTCAGATTGTCGTGGCCAATCCTATGGCAATGGAAGTAATACGATGGGCAGTAAACAGGGAGTTCAGACAAGAATCTTGCAGCTGAACAACAAGGCATGGTGTGTCCCATGCAGCAGTCACACTCTGAACCTGGTCTTGGCAGATGCAGCGAAGTCATCTGTGACATCAGTCTCTTTCTTTGGTGTTCTGCAGAGATTGTATAATCTCTTTGGCTCATCTGTGCAGCGCTGGGCAGTACTAGCAAAATGTGAAGCATCTTACTGTCAAATCTTTGTCAACAATGAGATGGGAGGCTCGAATTGATAGCGTGAAGGTGGTACGTTACCAGCTGCCAGAGATTGGGGAAGCCCTGTCTGCCCTCCAGAAATTTGCTGTGGAGAAGAAAGACTCGGAGACAACGTCCATAGCAAACAGCATTCAGAATGAGCTAATGACTTGGCGTTTTGTCCTGTGTGTGGTAATCTGGTACAATGTCTTGTATCAGATTAACCATGTGAGCAAAATTCTTCAGAGCCCAAGTGTTTCTCTAGAAACACTTAAAAAGGAAACTCAGGGAGTGCAAACATACTTGAAAAATTTCAGGGAAAGTGGACTTTCTGCTTGTCAAACGGATGCAAGAGAGATAGCAGAATCTAGATATTGACATGACATTACCTGAGAAAAGATAACGCAAAACATCACGGCAATTCCTATATGAGGGCAGAGATCAGACACAATCCACACCAGAGGAGTCTTTCAGAAGATATTTTTTTCTGCCCTTGGTTGACACAGCCATTGGAAGTCTCAATGACCGATTCTGTAAGCTGGAGGATGTTTATGCCATGTATAGTTTTCTGTTCTCAAAAGAAAACATGAGAGAAGCCATGCATAGTGGACAACTCGAAGACAACTGCAAAAAATTGGAAAGAGCCTTACATGACATACATTCAGAGGATTTGGTTATTGGTTAGATTACATCTTCAAGGAGCAACTTTTAGTTCTACCAGAAAGACTCGGGAGATAAGATACTGAACAATAATGCATTTTATTAACAGCCCAGCAAGCCATATATGCAATAAAGTTCTTTGGCGTAGGCCCCGTCCATAACTCGCGATCCGAGGGTACGGATTCTGCATATCCTGCCTGAAGATGAAGGCAGGGGCGCAGCCGACCCCCCCTTGGGGTTTTGGAAGGGACTGACCTGGTGGTGGTGGAAAGGATGGAGCGAAGACCATCTTGGTGGAGGTGGGGAGGATGGTGGAAAGTGAAAGCGTCAGCATCTGCGAACTCAGACGAGTGTAAGTAAGGATCTTTTATACTTCACGTATTAGAACGCGATTGGATAGATGAGAAGGTAATACATGACGTAACAATTGAGTCTTCCTGGCGGAACTTACGCTACGCTTTCATTTCTACCAGAAAGATTCAGGAGATAAGATACTGAACAATAATGCATTTTATTAACAGCCCAGCAAGCCATATATGCAATAAAGTTCTTTGGCGTAGGCCCCGTCCATAACTCGCGATCCGAGGGTACGGATTCTGCATATCCTGCCTGAAGATGAAGGCAGGGGCGCAGCCGACCCCCAAGAATGGGTGGAAGAATAATTCCACTGGATGAAGCCCACCCCCAAAGAACATGAAAGAAAAGTATACCCACCAGCCGTATGTTATGTGGTTCCTAAAATAGAAGAGAAAAGAGTTAGCAAACAGCGGTAGACATGGATGTGTCAATTTCCATAGATAGTAGAGTTCCATCGATATCGTCGTGGGAACGGAACTCTACAATCTAAAAGTGGAGCATGCTTAACTTTATATGAAAATATACTTTTCTGCTGCTGAATTTACATGAGACATTTACGCATTTGCTGACGCTTAGGATTTATTTATTTAATTTATTTTATTATTATTATTATTAATATTATTTTTTATTATTTTTATTTTATTTTATTTTATATATATATATATATATCCACGAGGCCACGCTGAGCCACATAGACAAGGCCACGCTGAGCCACATAGACAAGGCCACGCTGAGCCACATAAAAACGAGGCCACGCTGTGCCACATAGACAAGGCCACGCTGAGCCACATAGACAAGGCCACGCTGAGCCACATAAAAACGAGGCCACGCTGAGCCACATAGACGAGGCCACGCTGAGCCACATAGACAAGGCCACACTGAGCCACATAGACGAGGCCACGCTGGGCCACAGAGACGAGGCCACGCTGAGCCACATAGACAAGGCCACGCTGAGCCACATAAAAACGAGGCCACGCTGAGCCACATAGACGAGGCCACGCTGAGCCACATAAAAACGAGGCCACGCTGAGCCACAGAGACGAGGCCACGCTGAGCCACATAGACAAGGCCACGCTGAGCCACATAAAAACGAGGCCACGCTGAGCCACATAGACGAGGCCACGCTGAGCCACATAGACAAGGCCACGCTGAGCCACATAAAAACGAGGCCACGCTGAGCCACATAGACAAGGCCACGCTGAGCCACATAGACGAGGCCACGCTGGGCCACAGAGACGAGGCCACGCTGAGCCACATAAAAACGAGGCCACGCAGAGCCACATAGACAAGGCCACGCAGGGCCACATAGAGACACGGTCATACTAGCCACGCATTGATGAGGTTCGCTGAGCCGCTAGGCTGCTAGTGTTGTGCATAGCGAAAAGCGCATAGAAAGCCACCAGGCTGTGCGAAGCCGAGCCCTTAAGGACCGTGTAGCCAGCGATTTTATTCAAGCTGAAACTATCGCCCAATAGATAAGCATGACACCACCACCAGTAATTGCGTAGTAATTTACCTGAGTCGTTACTGCATGGCTTGCTGAGTTTCAAGAATGATCTTTAGATCGGGTCTAATGTAAGACTCGAATGCAGAGGAAGACCATCTGCCCAGGATCTTGATAACAGCGGTAGAAACGCCACGTTCAGCTGCTGTAGTGGCAGCACCAATCCTGAATGAGTGGCCGGTATACTGGGAAGGGGATAGACTGCAGTTTTTGAGGACACAAACTAAATGAGACCTGAACCAAGCTTTGGAAAGAGGAGCTCCATTAGGTAGGGAAAATAGAGGGGAGTGATCTGAAGATTTAGGGCGGATTTTAAAAAATTTGAGCATAGACGAGAAGGGACAAAAATTATTGCTAATTTTAGAAATAGTGATTGAAATGCCAGAACCTAAAGAGTCATTTTTTGAGTATTTGAGAAATAGTGTAAAGAAATTAGGTGAGAAGTGCAAGTCAGAGAAAGAGTGACCGCGGACGGGATCAAAATGTTTAGACGTTGAAGCGAATTCACCTGGGCGCATGAACCCGTAGAAAGCAGTTAGAAACACTGCTTCTAACAAAATTTTAGAGTATGCAGAAAAAAGCCCATTACACACAGACAGAATTAATCTTTGCAATAAAGGTAAAGTAAAAGGCAACCGTTTATCTGGAGAATTTGTAGATGATTTAGCTATGCCTTTGAGCAGTAATCGAACGGGAGAAGCTGTGAAGAGACTTGGAAAATTGGGATCTGAAAGGAAAAACAAAACATTAGAAAAGAAGACCAAGCGGAAGTGTAAGCTTTCGAAGTAGAAGGAGCTAGTCCTTTAGACATATAATGTCTAGCTAATCTTTGCAAATCGACTAATTTAATGTTGTTGCTGATAGGGGAGGGCAAGGCGTTGGTTCCATATTGGCCGAAGGGCAAAGCCGTCTGAACGTCTGAAAACGAAAGCAGGAGAGCGCATCAGCAATGACGTTGCAATGACCTGGTATATGAGCAGCCTTAATAATGAAATTGAAAGTGACTGATTGCCAGATTAAGCGTCTCAGAAAAGGCATGATCATCTGGCACGATGATCTGCCTTTATTGATTATGGCAACAGTGGCTTCATTATCGCAGAACAACAAGATGCGTTTCCTTGACCACGCTGAACCCCAAATTACGCTGGCTAAGACTAAAGGATAAATCTCGTAGAGCGCGGAGGAAACGGAGCCTGATTTTGTCTTAGGGAATTCGTTTGGCCATTCCTCTGCGAACCATTGCCCTTGAAAAAACCCACCGAAACCGATAGATGGGGCAGCGTCTGTAAATAATTGTAGGTCTGCGGATGATTCAAAAGCATCACTGTAAAAAAAAGAAATCCCGTTCCAATCGTTAAGCAACTGGGTCCAAAATTTGATATCGGACAAACACCCATCATCCAGCTGGATCGGATCACTTAATTTTTGAACGGAATGGGCCGAAGTTAGTAGCCGAGAAATGAAGGATCTGCCTTGTGGAATGATGCTCATAGCAAAATTAAGGTGACCGAGCAGAGAGAGCATATCGCGTTTCGTAACGCTGTGTAGAGAGGAAAAAGATTCCAGGAACGACCTGATCCTTAGAAGCTTCTCTTGTGGAAGGGAAGCTTGCATTTTAACTGTGTTAACTGTTTAACTGAGAGAAATGCCTAAGAATTCTAACGAGGTAGAGGGGCCCAACGTTTTTTTCAGCGGAAAGGGGAACGGCGACGTCGTGTGTCGAGTGTCGAGAATAGAAGATTGGGAAGATGGAAAATCGATTAGCAAAAAATCGTCTAAGAAATGCAAAACGAAAGGAAGCTTACAGACGTTCAGCAGAATCCAGCATAGAGCCTCCGAGAGACTGTTGAATATATGCGGGCTATTTCTGCAACCGAATGTAAGTCTCACGGCGAAAAATAATTTTGAATTCCATCTAATTCCGACATACGGCCAATCAGAGGGATGAATTGGCATGGTTTTGAAAGCATCGGTAATATCAGCTTTAGCTAGCCAAGCGCCTTGACCGGCTAATTTAATTAACTGGATAGCGTTATCCACGGAAGCGTAATGAAGAGAAAACGGTGGTAGGGGAATGCATTCGTTCACGCTTGCTACGTTAGAGGAATGTGGAGAAGACATGTCGAATATGAGACGTTTTTTGCCGGAATATTTGCGAGTTGCGACGCCGATGGAATTGATCCGAAAAGGAGAAAAAGGAGGAAAAGAGAAGGGGCCAATAACATATCCTTTATTAATCTCTTTGTCGAGAAGAGCTGAAACCACGTCAGGTTCGTTTCTGGCAGATTGTAGATTTTTTGCAACAAAAGAGGCAGAAAGATGTGAAAGGATGCCCACCCGAAACCCTTGAGACAGACCGGTGATTAAATAATCGACGAATACCGGATCAGGATGGGAAGATAGGTAGCTTGAAAGATTAGGGATATTGATAGGAGTAGATGGGTGTTTATTCAGAACTTTCTCCGAATTGGGGCTTTCCCTCGTGGAGCAGGTTTGTACCGGCGTGGACAGACAGATTTCGGGTGTGGATCCTTGCAATACATTTTCGGTACCATGGACAGCGCCTGGAACATTGCTAGCGAAGGCTTTAGGGCAGAAAGAAGCTTTGTGACCGTGAGCACTGCAAATAGCACAGGCCAAGGTTTTTTGGCCTCCGAAATGGCGGACGAGCAGTTCGGTGTCAGTAACTGACCAGTCTAGCCTTGAATTGTAAAGGGCGATGAAAGAGGCGGATTTGGCAGAGAAAGACTTGTGGTATTCATAAAATAAAGTGCCCCCGTATCTTTGGTTGAAATCTGCCATCATGGTTAGATAAAGATCTAACTCTTCCCTTCTGTCGGGGTAAACTTGACACAGAGTATCTCTGTAGATACTGAAAGCAATTACAAACTCGCCAAATGAAAGATTGTTCTGTAACCGCGGGTCGGAAGTTTTAAGGAGTACTGCCACGTCACCACAGTCAACCATTTTCCTGTCGGCAGCAGCAGATGGAAGCAGTAAGGTAGCAAGGTTAATGCCCTTACCTTGGACAATATTAGCTCTTATAGAGTTAGATATTGTTGCAGCGGCTGGAGAAACGAAACGCCTACCGAACGTTTGTGCTGGAGCTGCTGTGGAGAGGTTGAAATTTGAAGAAGCCGGCGGAGCAGAGACATCTTGGAAAGGCGACTGAATAGGAAGTAGAGGAGCTGGCAGGGTAGCTGAAGTCGAAGGCACGCTTGGAAGGTTGCTTAAACCAGAAGGAGAACACGGCTGTGGATTAACAGAAGAGTTTATGGCCGTATCTGCGCTGGAATGAAGGTTGGTAAAGGAATGTTCGAATTTAGTCATTTTGGACTGCAGGCTTATAACTGTTTGAGAGAGGCTTTGAACGGCGGAGAGGAGCTGAAAATTCGTATCGGTAGAATCGTTGGTCTGTGGAGAAGATGGTACGAGGGCAGGCTGTGATGTTCTTTTTGCAGGAATAGGTGAGGAGGATTTAGCAGTTATTTTCCTTCCGGTTTGGCTAGTTTTAGCTGTCGATGTCGATGCTTTTGGAGTCGAGGAGATAGAAACAGGTGGATTGCCCAGAGTGTGCTGGGCAAGGAGAAGTAGATCCTCTCTTGAAAGGCCTTGGTTAATTGGTATACCGGCGTCTTCAAGAACTTTGCCTATGTTTTCGGAGGACCACTGCGCCCATGGGGAAGAACGGCACTGGATGCGCGAACTTCGCCGAGCGGAGATAGGAGATGGCAGGACGATTCCATCGTCAGAATCAGAATAATCACAGACAATGTGCGATTCTTGAGACATTTTTGGTTGGCTACTGGACGCGAGCAACAAAGTGAAAGCGTCAGCATCTGCGAACTCAGACGAGTGTAAGTAAGGATCTTTTATACTTCACGTATTAGAACGCGATTGGATAGATGAGAAGGTAATACATGACGTAACAATTGACTCTTCCTGGCGGAACTTACGCTACGCTTTCATATTTGTATGGAAACTTGAGCATTGCTCTTCGTCTGCTTCTAACACTTCCTGTCACCGTTGCCTCTGGTGAGAGAAGTTTTTCAGCTTTAAAGCTGATTAAATCATACACTCAGGTCAACAATGAACAAAAAGAGGCTCTCAGCACTGGCACTAATTTCCATTGAGCGGAACATACGAAGGTCTTTGGATATGGAGGACATAGTGACAGCATTTTCCGTAGCTAAGGCTCGTAAGCAGCGTTTTTAAGGTGACAATACATTATTAATTTGAAGATTTATGTACTGTATCTTGAGAATTATATTGTATCTTGATAAAACATAAGTACTTTAATGTTGTAAACAATAAACAATTTATGTTCTGTTAGATGTGTTTTGACTACTTTTTGTATGTTGTATAATTATATATCTAGGTAACAAATAAATATTTACAAAAAAAAAAAATTTAGAAGGGCCTCATTGATTAATTTTGCCTAGGGCCCCCACTCAATGTTGGTTCGCCTCTGCGTGTCCGTGTGGACAAGGCCTAGGACTGGCGGTGCCTGATGAGGCACACCTGAATCGAATGGAGCATCGTCACATAAAATAATTTTTTAAGTCCACATAAAATCAAAATTAGTATGTTTAGTATGAATATGTTAGCCTTACTGTTATCTATAAGCTAGTGTGCTCCAAAAAAATGACAAAATTCACATTTAGAACATATAAGCAAACTTACAGTCTCTCACTTCCACCAATATGGATCAATGCTTTTGATGACACCACTATTCACTTCAGCTTCTCATCAGATTTTCTGTCCAATCAAATACTCTCTAGAATCTAAAGTGTCCCGCCCCCTACATTATAAATAGACGCTGAAGCTGCTAAAAATCAATCAGTTCACACATTTACTATTTTCCACACGGTGAATGGCATAGTGCACTGTATAAAGGATAGGGAATGTCAGACGTAAATATGCTTTTGGGGGCGAATTAAGTCTTTTTTCACGTTATTGCCATGCGAACGGCTTGCACACAGTCTGCTCCGGTCAAGAGATAAGATAGCACAGAGCTGATCATATGTGCGAGTCTGCGCATACCAGAAAAAATATCAGACCCATTTGAATTCTGCACAGACTGCTAGATTTTAAAGCGATATGGAAGAGACTAGGAGGAGAAACATTTAGAGATTAGGAGGATAAACGGTTAGAGATTAGTAGGGAACTGCGGCTTTACCAAACTCAACGGCTTGGGCCGAGCTGTGATATAAACTAAACGCTATTGGCTATTTTAAAAAAGGGGGAGGGGCTATCCGCCCTTTCTTCATGTTTTAGTGGAAATTACGTCAACACATTGAATAATGCTGCGGGTTTCAAGGCACATCAGCAGTGTTGGGAACGTTACTTTAAAAAAGTAATTAGTTATAGTTACTTACTACTTGTTCCAAAAAGTAACTGAGTTAGTAACTGAATTACTCTATAATAAAAGTAACTCGTTACCAGGGAAAGTAACTATTTGCGTTACTGTTAAAAAAAAGTTGCTATATGTCAAAGAATTTTGATTTTTTTTTTTTGCAGTTTTCACAAGTCAGTTGAAATGAGTAGAACAGACAGGTGTTTGTACGTAACTTTCGATATTTATTGCACGTCGACAGACAGCAAGAGGGTTATCCTGCACCTCAAGTATTATCTTTGTAAGAAAAGTAAACAGTTACACCATATAAAGTGCATTTAACTCTAGCGAATTAAATCAAACTCTCTCAACCTGAGACAACTGGTCAAGTTAACAACCTGTTCTTCCAAGTGTTCTGTTCACAACAAAAGTAAACTTTTAAACTACAAATTCTTAATTAAATAAATCAAACTCCCAATGTCAGACAACTGGTCTGGTAGACATTCTGTACTTCAAGTATTTTCTTCAAAAGTAAACAGTTAAATAATATAAAGTGTGTTTGCAGTAACTGTAGCAAATTAAATAAATCAAACACACTCTTACAACCTGAGATAAATAGTCTGGAAGACATAGGCTGATGTATTTCTTTATCTTCATTAAAAAAGTAAACCGTTTAACAAGATGGAGTGCTTTTAAAGATTGAACTTTAGCTCCTAGATATAGCTGTATCTATATAGCCCTATATAGTCTCCGCAACGGCGATAGATTGAAGCGCGCGTCCGAGTGAAGACTGCGCGCGCCGCGAGCCACAAGAGAACAACTGTATCCATGACACTGATCGCAGGAGCACGAGCGCTCAGCTGGATCTCAAAAACAGCAGATTTAAGCGCTAGATCTCTTATTTAATAGCGAACTAAATGAATATTACATTTATAGTTAACTGGATATGTTTTATTTATTTGTATTAGGTATCCGTTCTACATTAGTATATTTTTTTCTAACCGTATATTTACGTATATTGCGTCGTTGTACCCAGCACTTCTGAAGGTGCACTTCCGAATGCGTCTCTGTCCCCCACACATTTCAAACCAAACTGACGCCCATGAATCAACGCATAGTAACGCACCGCATTTAACGTCCAGTAACGTTAACGGCGTTGTAACGACGGAAAAAGTAATTAGTTAGATTACCCCGTTACTGAAAAAGTAACGTCGTTACCTAACGCCGTTCTTTTAAACGGCGTTATTCCAAACACTGCACATCAGTGGGCCTTTAAATGCAGGATCCAGCCATCTTTTCCTGGACCAAGCCGTCTAAAGACTCCCTGTCCTTCACGTACCCTAGCTCAGCGAGGACACTGAATTTCCTGTTTATTTTGACACTTTTATCCCCATTTACATTATTCCCCTTTTTTGGACAGTTTGGGCCCTATTTTAACAATATAAGCGCATGGTATAAAGCGCATGGTGCAAGTGCACTTAGGGGGTGTCCGAATCAACTTTTGCTATAGTTTAGCGACGGGAAAAAGGGTTGGTGCGCCCAGCGAATTGTCTAAAAGGGTTGTCCCTATTCTCTTAATGAGTAATGGGTGTGTTTTGGGCTTAACGTGCAAGAAACCAATCAGAGTCTCATCTCCCAATCCCTTTTAAAGCCAGTTGTTCTCGCGCCATGGCGGATTCGCTATTTACATGGTGGAATCTGCAAGCGGAAAAACTTAACGCTTCTCTAGCGAGGAAACAGATCTGCTCGTGCGCGAGGTTAAAGCGCGCAAGCATACCATCTAAGGGACAAAGTGTACGTGTGTTGTGGACCCGCCTATAGGCACATTACTAACAAGCTTTCTAAATAACAAAAACAAATATTGTGCCATTGACCATAGACCAGGCTTCAGTTGGTCAATGGCACAGGTTATTTCAGTTGCCTCAAAATAGCAACGTCCCAACAATGTGCCCGAACACACCTTGTTTTCAGACCAGCACGCCCATGGGCGCACATGCATTTGCTATTTAAACAATGTGGTGCATGACGTGAAAATGATAACTGCGTCGGGCTGAAACTAGCAAAAAACACTAAGCCTGGCGCGGCATTGCAATGCGTGTATGATAGGGCTCTTTATGTTTATTTGTTTTTGTTAATAAAAACGCCTTTCAGAGGTGCCACACCCACTGTGTCTGTCATCTGATCCTCCCGCCACAATATTTATTGCACAAATAAATCTGTCATGATACAAGTTATGACAGCCACTTTTTAAATGTTTACATTTCAACAACAAATTTAAGTAGAAACAAAATTAAATAATTTAAAAAAAAGTTTATATAAAAACTGCCTTATATGCTAAATGTTTGTTGGCACACAACTAAGTTTTGTTCAATATTGAATAAATAATTAGCAATTATTCAGTTCAAACTCTGTTCCTAATTTTAAAATTTATTATAGTAATGTACCAACTGACAGGGTTTCTTAAGCTTTAGTTAAAAGATTTATTTTCATATGATCAAAATCAATCAATATCAAATCAAAATCAAGAGCTTGTGAATCGAATTGATTCTGAAATATGTGTTAATACCCAGCCCTAGCAAGTCGTCTGGAGCAATATGATAGCTTTGGAGTAGACTGATTTTATTATTGCAAGTTATTATTCTCTCGTGAGAACATAGCTTGTTTTGGCAACATCTGGAGGTATAGTGCTTTTAACAATATTCTGTTGCTTTTAATGAAGATACACATCTGATATTATTATTCAAGATTTAGCTAATGTGTTTGTTAGCAGATGTTTTGAAATTCATTGTCTGTGTATAGAGCAATATTTCACTATTTGTGTTGTATCAGGTGCACCTCGGTTTAATTTGTCATTTCTTAGAGTCCATATGTTTGTTTTGTTTATTTATTTTTTTGCTCAAGGGTGTAGACAATCCTGCTTATGCATTATCTTCATACCACTGCACTTGCAAGATATTCTGCCATAGTCTCCTGCTAAAACATTATCTTAAACCAACCTAGAGGTCTTAAACAGCTGGTTTAAGCTGGTTTAGTTGGTGTATCAACCTGGCCAGGCAAGTTTCTAGCTGGTTTATCTGGGCAAAACCCTTCTAAATCCAGCACAAATCTGCTGCTTGCTCACTTTAGGCTTTTTAAAGCCTGCATTTATTCTAGAGTGGTCTATAAAAAATATGCTGTTTGGCAAAAATGACCAACTGCTCTGACTATTTTGTCAATCTGCATGATCACCTAGGGCAATACCGAATATTTACATAGAGAATCTTAGCTACACATTATTATAGTTTAATTTTCTCCGTGAAGATCTCTTATTCAGCTAGAACACTATCCCTTGGCAAAACCAGAGCACTCAACTTTGAGAAAGATGACCAAACAATTGTAATCCTATGAGGATCTGACTACAGTCAAAATAAAATCTAATTTCGTAATCTGTTTGCAGCACACAGCTTTAAGTAAGCTTTTCTTAGCTGGCCTTTGAGTTGCATTTCAGTCCTTCTTTAAAGGATGTCGTTGATTAACAGATGTGTGATGTTTTGGGCGGGCAGGCTGCGGATATCTCTTGGGTTCACTTCCCGACTCAGTCTGGCACTGCACCAAGTCACTCTAATATGATTTACCCGCAAATATCCACACAGTTAGCAGGGCTCTGATTTGATGTAATAGAAGTTTGTACTTGGCACAGGTGAAAAAGAAAGCTCATTCTGTTTCATTTTAGTGGTTTTGTTTGTAAGCGCATAAATCAACTATTGTCGGGTCTTCACACAGTTTTATAATTACAGTATGTAGCCTCATACAGAACAATGTAGTCTAAACAAACAGACAACGTATTACAGATGTCACCGTATTCATTATGTATAAAAAAAAAAGGGCAGAATGGATAAAATGGATTGCGAAAAAATAAGCAGTCCCCTACTGCTTCTAAATACATTAAGAAGGTAATTAGCAGATAGATGCTGAAAATTAAATGCACATAATTAGTAGATGATTAGGAATTGTCCTACCTCCTTAAAAAAAATGCAGAAGTTTTGTTCAGGTCTGTGTTACTTTAACACCTCGCTAAGAATTAAAGTTACACTGTAAGAAAAAAAAAAAATCCATAGAAAACGGAAAAGGTACTGATATATTTCTTCCACAACATTTTGGATTCAGTTTACAAACATTTCCTACTAACCCTAAAACACAAAACAACACAATGCAATACAATACATAATTAAACATATTGATGATTCTTTCACATTAACACAGTACATTGGGCACAATATTTTTTACAGATTTTTTTTTTTTAGTGTGGAGATGGACGGATCGATCTTGAAGTATTGATTCCTTTAGTACAGATAGTGTATTGAGATAACCAACAATACAATAAAAATATGAAGTGTTTATATTGATATTAACATTTTTATCATTATCTAGTGTGGAACTGAAGACCTATTTTAAACTTTGAAGTGAAAAATGCACTGCTGTTCATAAGTTTAAAAATCAATGGATTAATTGATTGCATTTTGAGATGTGGGCATTACTTAAAAGTGAAGGCCAACTAAATGATTGGAGAAGTCCTGCATACATAGAGAGAAGATGTATGTTTTCACTGGAAGAACCAGTTGTGAAATTAATTAAATATTATACGTTTTTTTTTTCCACAGATGAATAGTAAACAATAAGATCTATAACATGCATTTTGAAAATGAATGAATAGAATATAGTGCATTATCGTTTCATGGTGGTTTTGATGTTTTTGAAAGAAGAAGAAGAATTTGATTAATTAATTATTACAAATTAAAATAACCCTTTTTATATTTTAATATATTGAATTTATTATATTTAATATATATGATTTTTTATTTTTTATTTATTTATTCTTGAGACGGCAAAGCTGAAATTTCAGCAGCAAGCAGTCCTCAGGCTTTGTTCTGAAGGCCTATTTACACTGCACCGACAGACAGCAACCAACGCGATTTCAACCTAGGGGGTTCCCCCTGGCCCAGTGGAGGACTGGTGCACGCTAACGATGTGCGCAACGACTAACTTCGTTAACATTTAAGCATTTAATGTTTAACCTTTAATTGCTTCGCTAATCATTATTACATATTCAGGACTTTAGGGCCAGGATCTATTTCTGTCAGGACCATATCGTTAAATACGTTTGACAGTTACCATACAGTTTGGATTGGTGGTATATTTCTTTTCTGGGCAAGAACTCCCTGCACATCCATGCACCCTAGCATGGATAAGAGCAGGGAGAGCAGCAATAACCCCCCTTAGGGTAAACAGAATTAACAACAATTTCTGTCCCTTCTCATCTATGCTTAAATTTCTTAAAATTCGTCATAGATCCTCAGAACATCCCCCCCTATTCATTCTACCTAACGGAGCACCTCTCTCTAAATTCTGGTTCGGGACTCATCTAGTTTCTGTCCTCAAAAGCTGAAACAGCCAGCAATAGGCACGAAGGACAAGGCAAAGATATGCCACAAGGCCATGGAGACCACATGAAACCTAAGCCCCGAAAGGCCATACTCCGCGGGCGGCTGTGTGGCCCTCCGGGGCATAAGTTTTGTGTGGTCTTCCATGGCCTTGTGGCATTTCGTTGCCTTGTCCTTTGTGCCTATTGCTGGCTGTATGTTCCGTCGGGGCTTAGGTTCTGTGTGGCCTAGTGGACCTGTCTATGAGTGTTCATTTTGTGTGGCATTAGCAGCCGTGTGGCATTAGCGGCCTTGTGGCTCAGCTGGGCCTTGTCTCTGTGTGGGTCTTCGAGGCCTTGTGGCACATCATTGCCTTGTCCTGTATGTAAAAAATGGCCAGTGGTCTCGTGGCCCTTAGTGGCTCGGTTCAGTGTGGCCTAGTGGCCGCTGTCTCTGTCAAACTCATCTCAGTGTGGCCTCGTGGCATATCGTTGCCTTGTCCTTTGTGCCTCCGCGGGCGGCTGTGTGGCCCTCCAGGGCATAAGTTTTGTGTGGTCTTCCATGGCCTTGTGGCATTTCGTTGCCTTGTCCTTTGTGCCTATTGCTGGCTGTATGGTCCGTCGGGGCTTAGGTTCTGTGTGGCCTAGTGGACCTGTCTATGAGTGTTCATTTTGTGTGGCATTAGCAGCCGTGTGGCATTAGCGGCCTTGTGGCTCAGCTGGGCCTTGTCTCTGTGTGGGTCTTCGAGGCCTTGTGGCACATCATTGCCTTGTCCTGTATGTAAAAAATGGCCAGTGGTCTCGTGGCCCTTAGTGGCTCGGTTCAGTGTGGCCTAGTGGCCGCTGTCTCTGTCAAACTCATGTCAGTGTGGCCTTCGTGGCCTCGTGGCATATCGTTGCCTTGTCCTTTGTGCCTCCGCGGGCGGCTGTGTGGCCCTCCAGGGCATAAGTTTTGTGTGGTCTTCCATGGCCTTGTGGCATTTCGTTGCCTTGTCCTTTCTGCCTATTGCTGGCAGTATGGTCCTTCGGAGCTTAGGTTTTGTGTGGCCTAGTGGCCTTGTCTATGAGTGTTTTTTGTTTCTGTGTGGCATTAGTAGCCTTGTGGCTCAGCTGGGCCTTGTCTTTGTGTGGGTCTTCGAGGACTTGTGGCATATCGTTGCCTTGTCTATATGTCAAAAATGGCCAGTGGTATTGTGGCCCTTAGTGGCATTGGTTCTATTTGGCCTAGTGGCCGTTGTTCTGTGTGGTTTGTTCTGTGTGGCCTTTAGTGGCTTTGTGGCATATCATTGCCTTGTCCTGCATGTAAAAAATGGCCGGTGGCCCTTAGTGGCATTGGTTCTATGTGGCCTAGTGGCCATTGTCTGTGTGCAGCCTTGAGGCATAGTTGCCTTGCAAAAAAAAAAAATGGCCATGGTGGTCTTGTGGTCCTTGCGGGCTCTGTTTCATGGGGCCTCGCGGTCTTGTCCAGTCTTACTTCGTCTTCTATGTGGCATTAGAGGCCGTTGTGGCTGATCGCCAGCCTTGTCTCTGTGGTCTACTAAGACCATGTGGTTCTGTGTGGCCAAGGTGGCCTGGCTCTGTGTGGCCCAAGGTGGCCTGGCTCTGTGCAGCCCAAAGTGGCCTCGTTTTGTGTGGTCCATCGCAGCCTTGTCCCTGTGTGGCCTGTCATGGCCGGTTTTGTGTGGCCCAAGGTGGCCTTCTTCTGTATGGTCCATCAGCCTTGTCTCTGTGTGGTCTATAATGGCATGTGTTTCCTATTCCCCAACGTTGCTTCCCTTCAACCTGCTCTGTAGCTCAATCAGTAGAGCATTGGAGTTTAAAAAGCTAAGGTCACGGGTTCATCTAAAAGGAACTTGGTATTGTTCAGACGTAAGTGCGTCTTGAACGTAATATAAGTCGATTTGGATGAAAGCGTCAGCAATCGATAATGCTTAATGACAGCAGCAGAATATTAAATGCATAAATGCATTATTCACGTCTCCACATCTTCACGTCTTCACGTCTTCTTACCAATTAGCTATTGGCTATGAGGCATTCCACGTTCCATGTTCATGCTTATTATTAACTCTCTTTTCTTTCTATGTCTTAGGCACTACAGGATACGCAACTGGTGGGTTTACTTTTCTTTACCGTTCTTTGGGGGTGGTCTCCGTCCCTGTGGAATTATTCTTCCACCTCTTTTGGGGGTCGGCTGCACCACTGCCTTCATCTTCAGGCAGGAAATGCAGAGTCCGGACCCTCGGATTGCGAGCTACGGACGCGGCCTACGCCAAATAACTTGATATCATAATATTGCCCATCGTGCCCATCTTTCAAATATCTGGGGAGTTTTCTCTCTGAGGATAGCAGCATCGACAATGAAATCCAGAGCCGAATTAAACAGGCATCAGCTGCCTTTGGGAGACTTCGATGCAGAGTCTTTCAAAATAAGAACCTTCATCCCTCCACAAAGGTCGCCGTATACCAAGCGGTCTGTGTCACCACCCTCCTCTATAGCTGTAAGGCATGGGTAACCTACTGCTGTCACATCAAGTCCTTAGAGCAATTCCACATATGCTGCCTTCAGCGCATTCTGGGAATTACCTGGCGTAATCAGGTACCTCACACTGAAATACTTAAAAAAACGAACTGCAGAAGTATTGAGGCCATTATTACCCAGCGCCAACTGCAGTGGTTGGGGCATGTGATAAGGATGCCCCCATGTCGTCTGCCCCGCAGAGTACTATATGGCCAGTTACATCATGGTCGACGCTCAGCTGGGGGTCCGAAGAAGCGCTATAAAGATCAGATGAAGAACGCCTTGAGAAAGTGTAAGATCAGACCTGAGGATCTGGAGGATGTTGCTGCTGACCGCACCGTCGCCAGATAAAGTTTTCAGCTGACCCAGAGTCGAGGAGGGCGTGTACTGTCAGAGAAACATACAAAGCAGTAAGGATAACTTCAGTAGTGAGAGGTTTCATGTTAACTGATGAGGAATGGATGACACCAACCATAGTATTTGGTGGACGAATGGGACAGACTGAAATGATATATCCACAAGCGCCATAGTATAAGCACAGACCCTGTGTCAGCCTCCTCTGCTGTTCAGTGAAGGTGAGGTGAGTGTTATCCACCTGCATGGTTCTGGAGAGCTGGTATTCTCTGGCTGGCGAGGCGAGGAAGGTAAAGGCTGGCCCTTTAGGTCTTACAGGCAGGGCTGCATACAATGATCGGTACGGATGGCGAGATAAACGAACCGTTCTAGACCCATGGCATCATCGTATGCAGCGAAATGCAATTTCAGTCGAGGATTCAATCCCTGCTGATAGGTGGTGAGGAGTGAGCGCTCATTCCATCCACTGGCCCCCGCTAGGGTCCGGAACTTGAGGGTATAATCAGAAACAGAATTTTTCTCTTGAGATGGTATAATTGCTCACCGATTGAAGAATCACAATCTGGAATTCCAAAAAGGTCGCGGAAATGGTGTGAAGTTATTCAGGGACTGTGAGACAGACATATTTTGGTTCCAGATGGTTTGAGCCCAGTGGAGCGTTCGCCCCATCAGCAGGGAGATTATGAATGCGACCTTCGCTCTTTCGCTGGGGAAGCGATGCGACTGGATCTCCAGGGCCAGAGAACACTGAAGAAAAACCCGTCGCAATCCTCTGCCGAACCAGACTAGGGCGCTGGATTGGCCACGGGACTGGAGGCCACTGGTGGTGCAGGAGTGGCGGTGATGCGGAAGTGGATCCTGAAAGTGCTTGCTTGAGTGCATCCACAACCTCCTGGAACGGACCTGGGGAACTCATTCTCAAACTGTGTTGGTCTGGTCTTCTGTTACAGAACAAGATTGATTAAGGTGAGAAACAAATTTATTATTATCAGAAGGTTGTGAGCACCAGCGGGTGCAGGTAAATGAGAATGTCTTTGAGAAATGGTAAATGGAGATACTGACAGTTATTTCTGTTTTAAATGGTTGAGGAGATCGCGGATGACAAGGAGGTAGATGGCGGGAGCACACATCGATGCTGGAAGTGAGGTGAGTAGTGGCTGGACGAGGGAATAGATGATGGAAACCAGGAAGACGATGGAGACTTGGAGAAACAGGATGGGAGACGAACATACGTAGCATACACTTCATAGGAGGTAAGTGCTGGTAGGGGAGTCCTTACTCATGAACGAGACCAGACAATGTGCCAGAGTGAGGTATGTGCTTATATGTTTGTGATGACCGCAGATGACGTGCAGGTGCGGGTGATTAATACTCAGGTGACAGTGATCTTTGTGACTGAGTACTGATGGAGCCTGGCAGATCCCTGACAATGAGGCTGTTTCCAAACAATTTGTAATCCATAACACATCAATATTATTTATAAGTGGAGAACATTGGGAGAACAGTGGTTTCCCACCCGTGGTAGACCCAGCACATTAACCCCCTGGGGTCGGCTATCGCGCCGGCGCGATTGTCTCGCTTTTTTTCAGTGCAAAAGAGACTCAAAATACTCAGTTGATTTTGATCTTACATATAAGTGTGATACATCATTAGATCCTGTTAAGTTTAAATTTTTTTGTGGATACTCACAATAAAAACAAAGTGTTGTGCTTTTCACCAAATAAAGAAAAACAAACATGATGCGAGTTCTGCGTTCTCTCTGTCAGTGAAGTCCATTCTGAAACGCGTCCTAAGATTAACTGTAACTCCGCGATTACTTGTCACACAGGAACGAGAGATTTTTCTTTATGAAGCTTGAATTCTCTTCTTTTAAATGAAGTATATTATATAAAAAAACAAATATTCTCAGTTTATGCAATCTGTATGAAAAGAGAGTGCTGTCAGTATTTTTTTTTCCCAGCTCATTACACTTCATTACGCGTTAATCTGACACGCCCACGGAGGACGCGCGCTATTCAAACGCAAATGTCGAGGCAAGCCATGACAATGCCCACATCAGCCGTTCCACCGCGGCAGTAAAATGTGTGGTGTATTTGCTGCCTTTTACCGCTAAGAGGCGCTACAATCATATGCTGCGTCCCAATTCGCATACTATCCGTCCTAAATAGTATTCGAAAATAGAATTAGTACGTCCCAAATCGTAGTATGTTGAAATGAGTGTCCCAAAGAGACCCGGATGGTCTACTATATCCGGTCAGAATCCGAAGTGCAGATCGTTGCGCACTCTAACGGCTGATATTGCCCACAACCCATCGCGCGTTGGACGAGGATTCGGTTAGAACTACAAACACGAATGAAAAGTGTTCAAAAACTACAGACATGGAGAACGCGCGAGTCTGACGGTTATGTAGAGAGGTTTAGATAAAGGGGTTTGAGTTATTAATTATCAGTATCTAACCTGACCAAAATGTATTTATTCAATGTTGTCCACATTATATTGCATCTGCAGCAGCATTATGAACTTTTGCAAAGATACGTTTAGCCATTAACTTTTAAATGCATTATTATATTCAAATTCCAAACACATGAGGAGAGTCTCGGCATGAAAGACCCATGACTGGCAGATGAACGTGCGACAACAATTCTCTCCGAAATGGTAAGAAGTTATATTAGATTGAATGGAGGATTTTAACTGTGATGAGATGATTGACAGGGCAGTTTACAGTGACAGGATGCACGCGACAGATCTGTCCGTTGAAGATGACGAAGTAGTATGTCCCAAAGCTTGCCTACTCTTTTGCTACACACTCAAAAGTATGTACTTTTTCTTCACAAAAAGAGTACATACTTTTAGGGCGTAATATAAGTAGGCGAATTGGGACGCAGCAATAGACTCTGAAAAGTATTAGTTTATTCCGCGCACCGCGGCTGATTTAGAGCGATTGAAAGCTGGTAGCAGATGAATTCAACAAGTGAAACGTAGTTAAAATAATTCAGAATCACAATACTAAAATTAGGCTACTGAAATGTAATTGAATAAATAATGAAAACATTTCAACATAAAACATTGCAATAAAAACATTAGGCTACATCAATGAGGCTTTACAACTTTAACAGCCTACAGACGGTAGCTCAGTGATCAACGCAACAACACGAGCTTCGAGGAGCTTCAATTGACCCGAGATTGAATCTCAATGCAGCATACATGTTGTTAACCGATGTTGTCCTACAGCGTTTATATTTTACCATCTTGATGCTTAAATAGGTAACTGTTTGTAACTGTTTACTTATTTAAAGTCAAGAGTTTTGTTTAATTATCATTACAACATAAATTTGCTACATTCCTGTAGAACCGCAGCCGCTGCACAAACGACAAAAACAGATGAAGGAAGATTGTCAGCCGATTACATCAGAATATGAAAATGAAGAAGCTCGTCTTTAGTCTGCTAAATTATTGTGTAATGTAAAAGAACACTAATATTACTTAAGTTTGAAACCAAGTTCGAACATTTCAAGGTTTAAATAAAGTGTCGGGACAGTTTTTTTTTTAAATTTAAAACAGGGTTGCATCGGGTTTAGAGTTTATTTCTTTTGCGATGCAAAATAAGAAACACTAGGCTAATCTTATTCTTGCGACATTTTAAATGTGTATTGCCAAAGAAATTACAGCTAAATTAAACAATTAAAACAGTACAAAACGAAAATTGTCCAAAGACACATAATTAAATTAAAAACATGCGTTTCTCTTTGCCTCTCTCGCGCTGGATCTCTTTTTAACAAGTTTATTTAGTCTCCCTCGCTGCGTGCCGGGTCTCTCTCGAAATCAAACATTTCAGGGTAAAAACACATCATACAGCTGATAATACTGTATATGTCGCTGCGTGTCAGCCATACAAATCACGAAAAAATTATTTAGCCTTTAATTGTTGCTTCAAAGACACAGCATGCCTTGTTGAATTCACCTTACAATAACTTCAATTGAAATTTTGTGTGAAAAACTTTAAATAGGCTACAATAAATAAACTACAATATTTATCATTTAATAAGATATGGGGCCTACATTTGGACACAGATTTATCCTTACAATAATTTTGCCTGCTCATCGGCTGGCTATCCGACACTCTCCATATGAAAGAGGAACATTAACACCTTTGTCTGGCAACTGTCCCTCCAACCCCCCCCCCCCCCCCCCCCCCACCCCCACCCCCCACAGGCTATCTGAGTCTGACTTAACACAAAGAGAAGTCGTAATTTTAACTCGTAATGAAGGAATTCAATGATTTAAGTTACATGTAGCCTAGTGATATTTCTGTCATAAAAGTTTATTACTAAATATTTCATTATTTCAATAATTGATGAAATAAAACTGGTTTGGGCCAGATTTTTCCAAGCAAAACTAAATATAATCTGAAAAAACGCTTGTTAATTTGTTGTCATGAACAAAATGTTCAACTCAATATTAAAGTCTACAGGGATCTTTGGATCCTTACAACCAGGCATGCAATTTGTGAATTAAGTTTTTATTTTATTTTGTATTATTCAAATAAATATAGAAACACGGTGCTTCGTGGCAATGCTGCTAAATTAAATAACATTTATAGAATAATTATGAACTTAAATGAAACAATATCGCAACATTTCGACAAATACATTATTTGATCTGTTTTTTACATTTTAATTCCGGGCGATTTAGCCTACATTTAATTCGAGCCAGATTTTCACCCTTCTCTTGTCATTTTCTCATTGGGAAGCACTTACATTACATGTTTGAGTAGATCCTCTGTACGAATCGGTTACCTAACGTTAACGTAACCTCGGTTCTCTCTAGATGAGGGAACTAGTATTGCGTAAGCTAGCTTACGCTACGGGAAATATTCATCTTTTCTGAGAAATTGAAGCCAAAAAACTATCCTATAATTTTGTATCCATTGTCAACCCAGTTCAGCTGCAGCAGACCATGAGCGGGCTAGCTAGCAGCTCATTGGTTCACTCACAGAGAACTGCTTAAGCCTATGAGGAGACGCGAATGAACTCTTGGCCAATGAGAGTCTGACATGCTCTCATTACGTCAGAGCCCACCGAAACGGGCGTGGTCAGAGAGAATAACACTGGCGTCCTAGGCTGTAAACTCTGGTTTTCATAGAATGAAGCGAGAACGCTAGTAGCACAAGCACGGCCAGGAATGCAATACTCGTTCCCTCATCTAGAGAGAACAGAGGTTACGTTAGGTAACCGATCCGTTCTCTTACGAGAGGTTCTCTCGTATTGCGTAAGCTAGCTTACGCTACGGGAACACCTGGTCAACGCCATGCGTGCTAAGCATCCACTATGAGTCCCAGGGGAGACCCCAGGGAACCCTTAAGAGTGGGAATAAATATATATGTACATGTGACAAAGGCCAGCAGAGCGGGCCGGAGATTGTGTAGTACATAAGCACATTATAGAGAGGGACAGAGCGAAACCGGTCTGTGTGAATAACTCCCTATAGTGCAGCTCAACCAGAAGAGCTGTAACATACTAGACTGCTAGTAGTTTAGCCTGCAAGGCGGGAACTTCCAGATTGTAAAATCTGACAAAGGTGGAGGGGGAAGCCCATCCCGCTGTCACACAAATGTCCTGAATGGAAAATCCGCTGGACCATGCCCATGATGAGGCCATACCTCTAGTGGAATGAGCCCTAATGCCCAGAGGGCATGGCAGGTCTTTTGATGCGTATGCGCCTGCAATGGCATCAACTATCCATTTGGATAGAGTCTGTTTCGAGGCGGCTGACCCCTTGGTGCGCCCACCGAACGAAACAAAAATCTGCTCGGGTCGTCTGACCGGAGCAGTGCGAGTAATGTAGAATCTCAGGGCCCTGATCGGACACAGGAGTCAGATTCGTTATCGGATGCAAGCAGAGCCGACAGAGAAATAACATGTGCCCTGAACGGGGTACCAATCGCTTTTGGGACATAACCATGTCTAGGTTTGAGAACGACTAAGGAGTCATTGGGCCCAAACTCGAGACAGCAAGCGCTAATGGGCAGCGCGTGAAGGTCTCCCACACGTTTTACTGACGCGCGCGCGAGCAGAAAAACGGTTTAGAGCGAAAGGTATTTGAGGTCCACGGTGTTTAGCGGTTCGAATGGGGGGGCTTTCATAGCTTCGATAACTGTGGAAAGGTCCCAAATTGGCACCGAAGGGGGGCGTGGGGGGTTCATCCTTCTAGCTCCCCTGAGGAAGCGGATGACCAAGCCATCTTGCCCAGTGACTGGCCGCGCCGGGGTTCAACGAACGCTGCGACTGCTGCCACATACACCTTGAGAGTGGACGGGGACCTGACCGTGGGTCCAAATTTCTGTCGGTGCACCATTTAGAGAACACAGACCATTTAGACGCATAGAGCCTTCTAGTAGAAGCCGCTCTAGCCTGCATGATCGTGTTTAACACTCCCTCTGGCAAAGAAACGGTTAGTTGTTGATCACCCACGCATGTAGCGCCCAGCGCTCTGGGTGGGGATGCCAGATCCTGCCGCGAGCTTGGGAGAGGAGATCTGCTCTGACTGGAATGGGCCACGGGGCTGTCTGTGACAGCTGAGTGAGCTCCGGAAACCAAGTCTGACCCTCCCAACGCGGGGCTATGAGGGGCACTGAGTGGCGTGTTTCCCTGATTCTCTGAAGCACCCGTGGTAGCAGAGAAACCGGAGGGAATGCATAAAGCGGGCGGCTGGGCCAGGTCTGGGCTAGCGCGTCCTCACCCTTTGAGAAAAATATTGGGCAGTGGGTGTTCTCTTCTGAGGCGAAGAGGTCCACCTCTGCTCTGCCGAATATTCGCCACAGCTTTTGGACTGTAAGAGTGTGCAGGGACCATTCCCCGGGGGGAATGAGGTTCCTGGACAGACTGTCTGGACCGTCGTTCAGATGGCCCGGCACGTACGTCGCTCTGAGCGAGAGCAGGTGACACTGAGACCAAACCAAGATGCGTTCTGTCAGCCGGAAGAGATTGCTGGATCTGACTCCGCCCTGACGGTTTAGATAGGAGACCACGGCTATATTGTCCGAACGGATCAGCACGTGGTGACCGTGAATGCGTGGAAGAAAGCGCGTGAGCGCGTTCTCGACCGCCCACATCTCCAAACAGTTTAAGTGGAGGAGGCTCTCCTGAGCTGACCAGGGGCCGAAGGCCGGTGAGCCCTTGCAGACCGCACCCCAACCCGTGTTGGATGCGTCTGTCGAGATGACTTTTCGGCGAGAAAGGGTCCCCATGTAAACGCCCCGCTAAAACCATTCTGCCACAGTCCATGGCTGCAGAGCTGTGATACAGGTCTGCGTTACATTTATCAGCTGGCGGCCCGTGGTCCACGCACGGTGAGACACACGGCTCTTCAACCAGAGCTGAAGCGGGCGCATGCGCAGTAACCCCAGCTGGAGCACCGCGGAGGCCGAGGCCATGTAACCCAACGCCTTCTGAAAAGTTTTCAGAGGTGTGAGTCTGTTCATCTGAAAAGATGCGGCGAGACGCTGAACACGCCGCGCACGCTGTGTTGACAGACGAGCCGTCATCGTGACCGAGTCTAGCTCTATACCCAAGAAGGAGATAGTCTGACTGGGTTGTAGTGCGCTCTTTGTCCAGCTGACAGAGAGGCCCAAAGCTTTCAGATGGTCGAGGAGAACTGTATGATGAGACAGTAGCTCTCTCTGTGATTGTGCCAAAATCAGCCAGTCGTCCAAATAATTCAGTATTCGCAGCCCCTGACTCCGCAGGGGGGCGAGCGCCGCATCCATGCACTTTGTGAACGTACGGGGTGCTAAAGGATAGGCAGAACGGAAGGACAGTGTATTGATAAACCTGGCCTTCGAAGGCGAAACGTAAGAATGGCCTGTGAAGGGGATTTATCTGAATCTGAAAATAAGCATCTTTCAGATCTAGTGAAATGCACCATTCGCCCTGGCGCACATGCGCAAGAAGTTTTCTGATAGTGAGCATTCTGAACGATCTCTTCATGAGAACTTTGTTCAGAAATCTGAGGTCTAAGATTGGTCTGAGGCCGCCGTCTTTCTTGGGAACAAGAAAATAACGGCCGTAAAACCCCGACTCGCTCATAGACAGAGGAACTCTCTCTATAGACCCTTTTGCACAATAGCTTTGCTATCTCTGAACGGAGCAGCGTCGCTACTTCTGGGTTCACAATAGTTTCTAGCCGGTGTTTCGGCGGTGGAACTGTAAGCGATAGCCTAACCTTATTGTGTTTGGAGAGTGAATGGCTACATGGTCCCCGTCGCTGCACATAGCGGGCTGCGTGAGCGCGACTGCGTGAGTGCGACTGGTTTATTTTTATAGTTGAGATGTTGTTCATTGAGATGTTGTTCCTAGAGTCTATAATCTCTAAAAATCTCCAAATGCTCCACGTGAAACCGCTGTCTTCCGACCTTTTACTATCTTGTCGATTGATTTTTATGAATATGCGCGAGGGAGAGAGAGCAAGACAGCGCTCGTGTTGTTTGTAGACGTGGGAGTGTGCGCGCGCGGCCGGGGCTCTCTCTCTCTCTCTCTCTCTCTCTCTCTCTCTCTCTCTCTCTCTCTCTGCTCGTTTGTGCCCTGTCAAGCGCAGCAGTCATTCTATTACATCACTCACAGATCAAAAAAGTCGTTTACAGCCATGTTCACTCGGGAATATTTCGCTCGCATCATCAAGTGTTTACAGTGGAAGTTCGATCATAGATTTGAGTTCGATGCATGATGTCTGTGGTTCGATGCAGCTGTGTCGGCGCATAACATACGTCATAAACAAACTTATCTGATTGGCTTTCTCATTGTGATGCTGTGGGGGTGCTTTAACACACTGCAAGCTGTTAACAGGTTGATGCAACCTGACAGAAATATAATTCTCTGATTATTAATGAATGTACAAACTTCCAATGGTAACACTGTATTTCCCTGTTACACATATTACCTGTATATACTATAGTAATAACAGTAAATTATGCATAATTACAAGAATCTAACCCTAAACCAAACCCTAATTATATAGTAAGTACATGTTGTCAATTAATATTCCTTAGTACTTATTTGTATAATTACACTGTAAGAAGGACACCTTAAAGGTGCCCTAGAATTTGAAATTGAATTTATCTTGGCATAGTTAAATAACAAGAGTTCAGTACATGGACATGACATACAGTGAGTCTCAAACACCATTGTTTTCTCCTTCTTTGAGACGGGGAGGTATGGGGAGGTATTTGATTATTATCAGAGCTGTACGGGGCGGCAGTGGCTCAGTGGTTCATGTGGGTTGTCTACAAACCGGAAGGTTGGTGGTTCAATCCTCGGTTCCACCTGACCAAGTGTCGAGGTGTCCATGAGCAAGACACCTAACCCCAGCTGCTCCCGACGAGCTGGATGGCGCCTTGCATGGCTGCCGTCGCCCGTCGGTGTATGAATGAGAGAGTGAATGGGTGAATGTGAGGCAAATTGTAAAGCGCTTTGGTGGCCATTGGGTCTGTGAAAGCGCTTTATAAATGCAGTCCATTTACCATTACCATTCTTATTTAAATCTCGTTTATGAAAAACACCCCTGAAAAATAGGCGAATCTCCACATAACACCGACTGTGACGCAACAGTCGGGATCATTAATATGTACGCCTCCAAAAATGTGCATATGCCAGCCCATGTTCAATGCCAGGCGGAACATTCTGCGCAGCCGAATCATCGGAAGTTCTGCAGGTGAAGAAACAAGCGAGGATCATAGGGAAAATGGCAGATCATGGAAACAAATGTTATGTTCCAGGCTGTGCAGGGGATGTGAGGACTTTTCATACCCTTCCCACAGAAAACACATGTCAACAGGCGTGGTTGATGTTTATCTATAATCGGATATCGCAACAGTTTAATTCGAAGTTGTTAAGTTTGCTCTGCCCATTTCACCACAGACTTATTTTCTAACCTGGGACAATATCAAGCAGGCTTCTCTCAGCGTCTCATAATGAAGAAGGGGGCAATTCCAACTATATTCCCGCAAGCAGTAAATAGTGATTTTATTAACGATAATTTACACTGTGTTATCTAGATCCAGTGCAAGATCATAGTACAGTAACAAATAGCAAACTCCACGTAACGAGCATAAATAACTAAATAGTATGACAAAGTATTTACGTTGAGGTTAATATTTCTTGCCTGTGTTGTCATATAAATCTACAAAATAATACTGTACATATGTAAATTCCATTTTGTCAAATAATTTGTTCTCCCCCACATAAGTTGAAGCTATATTTATTTGACAAGGCATCTAACATTAGTCCATTTGTTAAAATGGTTGACGTATGATAAAAACTGACGTATGATTATTTTGCACAGTTGTATTTCAGAGTGCACCACAGCCCTTGCGTACTAATGATGTAGGCTGCCAAACAGATGATCCTATCGTCTTGTGTAAGGGAACACAGCTGTCTTTGAACACAATGAGGTTCAAATCAAACAGCCAATCAGAGCAGAACTCCTCATTACTATTCATGACCCTTCCAAATAAGGTAAAAACAGACCATTTCATTCTAGGGCCAATTTCTAGAGTTGAAAATGGACCTGTAAAACCATATCTGAACATTTTAAATGCACTTAAATAAGCCACATACCCTCTATGTAGATATAAGAGACTAAATTAAAATATTATTTCAACACATTCTAGGGCACCTTTAAAATAAATCGTAACCCTTCCAATTTATATTTTAAAACCTACAAAATATTGCAAAAAAACACTTTTTGGCTAGTGCTGTTAATCTAAAAAAAAATCAGAAAATAATGTTTGGATTTTGTTCACTATAATTGTTAATTAATGGTGTACCAAATAATGGTGTACCAATTGAATTTGAGAATTTAACATCGCTTGCTGGTGAAGTATATTTTAAACAGTATTTTAAACAGCTTTTTGCTAATTCTTCTATAACTTAAATGTATGCATCTTTTAATAGTTAATATGTGTACTTTTTTAAAATGTATTTGTCATGCTGCAGTATTTAAAATGAAGCAGTGAAGGCAAAATGAGATTTAAAAACTGGAATAATGAAATTGTGACTGGTTATAGGGTCAAATATATACAGGTGTTATGCGTCAACTACCCACTGTTTCACATTTTGTGAAATTAGTGCAGACTGGTGTATGTGGTTGCAGTATTCTGGAGGTAATGCCCCTGGACCCTAGACAAAAATCTGGGCTCAGCCCATAATATTTACAAATCTTCCAAACACGGCTACCAGCTCCCCTTGCTACAGTAACTATTGTTCTGCCAAAGCATTTGTCACACCTGTCCTCCTCTACAACCCTCAGACCCTTGGGTCATACAGCTACACATTCTGCGTAGTACAAATGTGTTGATGTGACAAGGCTGTCGTAAGATTTCTGTTTCTCAGTACAGGAATAAAACTGTTTATTTTGTTCAAAATTGGGAAGGTTTCACTTTCAATGTAACCTATCTAGTTTATTCAGACATGACCATATCAAATTGTTTTTCAAGGCTCATACACAAATCGAGTATTTTTACTGAGTGTTAGCCGTTTTCTTATACACAGTATATGATTGAAATTGTTTCTGTGTTCTCTAAGTTATACACAAAGTCTTAAATAATTGCATAGGCCTAATCTGTGCTTAATTATAAATTACTTTAAACAATAACCTTCCTGTTAGACTGCATGTTTGAATACTTCGATTGTCTGTGATACATAGTGTGTGTGTGTGTGTGTGTGTGTGAGAGAGAGAGAGAGAGAGAGATAGAGACTTTGACTTTTAACACACTTTAATTTACAAAAACACTAAGAAAACAATTAGAAAATAAACAAAAATACAACAAACAATTCTTATCACCAATTAAATACCAGATTCCCTGATTCACTTATAGTCACCAGAACCGCTCCAACACCCCATCTCCATTCAAAATAAGAGATATTATTAGTGTTCCGATAATAGGTATATTCAATGACCACTCTTGACTTACCCAAAGACTTAAAAAGGGGCACCATGCTTACATCCTCTCCAGCATTTTTGCACTGATGTGTCTTAAAAATTGCTAGTTTAGCTTGCCCTATTAAAAAATTGGCAAGTGTACACTGTTGCTGCCAAGACTTCCTATATCGGCAACCCAATATAAATAGACTATTGGTATATGAGAAACCCAATTTTACAATGATTTCTCTGGCCTTTTGTTAAATCGATCAAATCCATTACTTTCGTAATGCCAGCATTAAAAAATTGGGTGATTAAAGATGAGGACATATTATACACACTTCAAAAATAGGATTAAAAAAAAGAGGTTCTGCAATACCATAATGCTCATCCTCTTTTCTTAACAGTTTAAAACAATCCCATGATTTAAAGACTGATCCATAAAAACTGAAAAGCAAAAGGTGTGTCTTCTCCACAAAGGATTTCTGCATTAGGAACAACTGCTTGTCAAGACCAATTCCTCCAAGACTCTTGAGTATATGAAGACCAATAGCAACCCAAGGCACATGATCTGAACAGTACAATAGTTTTTGCAGTGTATGCAATCTCATTGCCATAATCTTAGATTCTAAATGTATTAGTCCCTGCCCTCCCTCTGCCACAGGGAGATACAGGACACCTGGAGGAAGCCAATGGCAACCATCCCAAAAAAAATTAACAAAAGCTTTTTGAACACCAATAAGTAATTCTTTGGGAGGATCCAAAACAGTACATTTATGCCATAGCATTGAAGCTGCCAAGTTGTTTATAACCAAACATCTCCCCCTATAAGAAAGTTGTGGAAGAATCCATCGCCACTTCTTAATTCTAAAAATCACCCGATCAAAAAGACCTTCCCAATTCTTTTCTGTGTAACCATTAGTCCCAAAGTAAAGACCAAGGACTCTAAAGCCATCTCGGGCCCATCTACATTGCGGTGGGAGCTGGGGAGGTCCTCCACCCTGCCATTCTCCCAACAGCAAGGATGCACATTTCCCCCAGTTAATACGTGCAGATGAAGCTTTTCGAAATCTATCTAAAGAAGATATCAAATTGTAAACATCTTCCGAGTCTTTTATAACTACTGTTATGTCATCTGCGTAAGCTGTAAGTTTAACTGGATCTACTCTGGGGAAACTGGGAATATCAACACCATGCAGTTGCCTCCTAAGTGAAGCTAGGAGAGGCTCAATGGATATTGCATACAGGAGACCTGAAAGAGGGCACCCTTGCCTTATTCCCCTAGTTATAGAAAAAGGCCTAGTTAGGGAACGTCCTGGTTGCGTATGCAACCCACCGTTCCCTGAAGGAGGGAACGGAGGACGTAGTCGACGTCCGACTGAATGGGGGGATCACGCTAAGGAGCCAATCGTCTTCGAGTACTATTGAACGAGCCAATGAAATTGGCGTGCGTGATGACATCACACACTCCGCCCCCCGCGGCGCGGGTATAAATACGGAAGTGGATGCACGCACCAGCTGCTTTTCGCTGAGGAGCCGAGAGTAGCCCAGTCAGCGGTGGTCCAGCGTTAGTGGCAAGGGGACTACGTCCTCCGTTCCCTCCTTCAGGATACGCAACCAGGACGTTCCCTTTCAGTCGAGAACGTCAGACGTAGTCGACGTCCGACTGAATGGGGATAACCATTGAACACGCCACTAAAGCTGCCACCTTCCAGTGCCTAGACAAAAGCCTCCAGATCCCCCGCAATCTAAGGCGGGAAGGGACAGGGCTTAGGCCAGGGAAGTCACTGCTGTTCCTACAGGACCACTGGGAAAGCGTTCCCTGTACAAGGAAGGAAGGGACGCTGCGGAACCCACATCCTGCCCAAAGGGAGGTAAGGTGGAATACACATATGAACTGGGCGGAGACCGGGCAGTATAACATATGGAAGGTCACTGGGGTGGCTCCAGCCTAAGACAGGGGGGAGACAACCAGCCAATGACTGCAGAGCAGGCTCTGCCGAGGGAAGACACGGGCTCACCGTAGGGAGCCGTACCGTGGAAGAATACACATATGGGATCACCGTAGGGATCACAACATATGGACCCAGCCTAACACAGATTCCACACTGCTTACGAGTGGTAGGCCTAACACCGGGCGAACCGCCACGTCTGATGTCGGAGGGGTACGGAGGAACTCAACAGGGTTCGGATAAGGGAACTCTACTGGAGCAATATGGCGCACGTATCCAGTCCATAGGAGGGGAATGGCGCAGCAAGCCGACACTTCGAACCGGGCTCATGGTGAACTGGCTTCAAAGAAGGGAGCCCACGGGAAGCCGCGGTTCGACTTAGGTGTCGCCCAGCCCCCAACTCTAGAACATCTGTCAGCGAAGCACTCTGTCAACGCCTAGGTGGGAGCAACACTCATAAAAGAGGAGCTCACCACGTAAGTGGACATGAGTATCTCGGGATTTTCACCAAGATAAGGCAACCATATTCAGTGGCCCAATCTCGCTTGGAAACAGCCTTCCCTATCTGCTGACTTCCTTAACAGATAAGAGCTGGTTTGAGGTCCTATGGCTTGCGTTCTGTACACGTATAACCGCGATGAAGCGGACGGACAGAGAAAGCCAGGGCTGGGTCTGCCTCCACCGGGGCAGTGCTTGCAGGCTCACCACCTGGTCCCAGTTTAAGGGAGAGGCAGGAACCTTGGGCACATATCCAGGCCGGGGTCTCAGCAATGAGAGTTAGCCGGCCCGAAATCCAGGCACAATCGTTAACTGAAGCGAGCAAGTTCCTACCCTCTAGTAGAGACCATGCGAGCAGGAGAACTGTAAAAACAGACCTTTTAACTCACTGCCTGCACTGGCTCAGGGGCGGACTCTGCAGTGCAGAAGCACCAGAGATAGGCCCAAGAGGATAAAGAGGGAGCAGGAATGACCCTTGCTCCCTCAGAAACCTGACGATCAGGACGTGCTTCCCAAGCTTCTGTATATGATGTTTGTATCATATTGAGGGTAAGGACAGCCTACCTAACCCACTACAGGAAAGAGAGCACTGAAATGGCCGAACGCTCTCAGGATCTCCTCAGGAGAGAAGACTCATTCAACGAATAGGTTCCACTTCTAAACTAGCGCAGCACAACTGCCTTACTTAAGGGGGCGCTTGCAGAAGTGATGGTCGCTACCACATAACCTTGTGGTAACCACCTGAACCTCCCCATCCAGTTCTTTGAACGCGGGTGCCGTCATGCCCCATCCCTGAAGTATTCAGGGGAAGTCAGGAAGGCTGACGAGGGAACTAGATCTGGTTGGGCCAATAAGAGCAACTATCAAGATCTGTTTCACTCCTGACTTAGCACAGCTTTAGGATCATCTCTGCTCAACACCTAAGTGTGATAATTTACTGAGCTTCAGGAGCATTTCTGCTCAACACCTGAGTGTGAAGAGATTCACTGAGCTTCAGGAGCATTTCTGCTCAACACCTGAGTGTGATGAAAATCACTGAGCTTCAGGAGCATTTCCGCTCAACACCTGAGTGTGAAGAAATTCACTGAGCTTCAGGAGCATCTCTGCTCAACACCTGAGTGTGATGAAAATCACTGAGCTTCAGGAGCATTTCTGCTCAACACCTGAGTGTGATGAAAATCACTGGGCTTCAGGAGCATTTCTGCTCAACACCTGAGTGTGAAGAAATTCACTGAGCTTCAGGAGCCTCTCTGCTCAACACCTGAGTGTGATGAAAATCACTGAATTTGAGCAGCGCTTTAGAAGGCTCACTGGGGAACGCATTTCTGCGGGGCCCCGGGGTCAGCTGAGAGCTAGTGTCTGTCCAAGGGATGTCCGCTCAGACAAAAACACAACTGTAGCTAGACCGCCAGGGGATTGGAGTCTCCACTCTCCCTGGCCATAGCTGTCGTGAGGCTCGTAGGCGGCACGATTGAGCAGGCCGGAAGAACTTTATAGTGGAATGAAGCAACCTCAGAAGCTTCTGACTCTAAGGAGGAGGCGACAGGCGAGTTGTGACATGCGAGGGAAGCTAGCGCAACGGTCGCAATGTTGTCTTTTTAGACCAGTACCAGCTCGCTGAGCAGCGGTGGCCCAAAGCGAGGTGAACTGCCAACTCGAGGTAACGAATACCAATGCAGTCGGAGGTCGCCCAGGCCTCCGTTAAAGCATGCCCTTTATACATGGCCCCTCGGTCAGTGTTAGTGGACCTGAAGGTCTACACACGGGTTGAGAGTTTGGCGGCAGGCCAGGGTGACCTTTTAATCAAACAGGGCGTGCCGCTCTGCCACGGTCACCTCGGGACTCGATCATAAAACTAGTTTTGAAGCGGTCTTCATATGTAGGAAGCCAAGCCTCATATGCCCCAGGAGCCTCTGAAAATTCTTTCAGTGGAACCCTTTCTCACTTCTAGCACTAGCCTAACACACTCTTCTTGAAGAGACGTGTTGGACCGAGTCCTTCTCCTGAACTGAAAAGAGAGATACTCAGCCCGTGGACGAGATACTCTCTCCCAGTTGACCTGAAGACCCAACTGGCTATGGAGCACTTGAAGGGTAGGACCTGTACTGATACTTCGTACCCTCGACGCCCAGACAGAGAATGGTCTGTGGAGCGGAAGGACAGAGATCTGAAGTACTGTCCTCCAGGTCGAACGCTGCAGGCCAACCTTGGGGACGGAGCATTCGAAAATGCATCTCTGTGTTAGTAACTGAACGGAGGCTTTCGAAAAAAGGGCCCGTTCCAATTGACACAGGTCCAAGGTGGCCATGACACACCATTTATCTAAGGTACAATAAAGAACAGGTTAAAGAAACCAGTCTTCATATCGGCTGAGGAGAGGCTACATTGCGTCCTTCGCCAGTAGGACAGCGACGTGCGCACACAGGTCAGGAGCAGTGCTCAACACGTAGGTGTGATAATTTCACTACTTCTAGGAGCCTTAGCTCAACACCTAGGTGTGCAAAATATCACTGAGCCAGGGCGGAAGCCAAGCGAAATGAATCGCAAGCCGAGTCTGCTGGTAGCTCAGGGCCAAGGAGCGGTAGGAAGCACTTTAAGCTTACACACACCACACCAGGGCCTCAGAGACCACAGACGTACCCGAGGTGAGGCAGCGAAGTGGAGAACAGGGACCCAATCGAGAGGCCCATAGGCGGCCCGAAGGAGGGTCTGAGTGTGCAGTGCAGCACTTACCTGACTCCAAAAGCAGCAGAGGATGCGTGAGAAGACGGGTGTCCGGGTCCTCGAACCGCATCCAGGTGCTGGCTGGCGAACAAAAGGGAGCTGAAGGGTGCAAGGCTTTGCAGGGTCACACACCGCCAACTAACCCTCTTGGGGCCCAGGAAGGGAGAAACTGCTCTTTCTTTGAAAATGTGGGTACCGCTGGTTCAGCTTTTATGAGAACCAGCGGCGGAACAACACACACAAAAACAAAAACTTCACTCGGTCCTCTTACGAGTGAAGGGAGCGGCCGGTGACCATCTCCAAAAGCAGTACGTCCATCCCTGGGTGGCCCGCCTCAGGTTTAACGCTTTCGCTGTCGCTTGCCACCTGGCTTGGCAGCGCCTGAAGCGGGCGGGGCGCCCCTTCTGCGGCCGGCTCCACGCTGAGACCTAGGTGGAGGCTGCTGCAATGGTCCAGCGGGAGCAGAGGCGGCTGCAGACGGGCGCCTTCGGCGACGAGCAGGCGGAGGATCTGCCCTGGACGACTAGGTGGAGGCAGCAGCAGGTCGTCGGGGCAGGATGTGCCGGATGGCCTCCGTCTGCTTCTGGGCGGCCGAGAACTGCTGGGCAAAGTTCTCAACCGCGTCGCCGAACAGCCCAACCTGAGAAATGGGAGAGTCCAGGAATCGAACCTTGTCCGCTTCTCTCATATCAGCCAGGTTGAGCCAGAGATGGCGCTCCTGGACCACCAGGGTGGACATCGCCAGACCGATCGCGCGAGCTGCAACCTTCGTGCCCCGGAGGGCGAGGTCGGTTGCAGTGCGGAGCTCATCCGTGAGCTCACGGTCTGAACTACCCTCGTGCATGTTCATGAGTGCCTGGGCCTGGTGGACCTGAAGCAACGCCATGGCATGCAGAGAGGAAGCGGCTTGCCCACAGGCTCTGTAAGCCTTGCCCGTGAGAACGGACGAGAACTTACAGGCCTTAGAGGGGAGACGAGGATCCCCCTTCCAAGAGGTAGCGGTCGCCGGACACAGCTGCATCGCAACAGACCGCTCCACTGGAGGGATAGCCACATAACCCTTCGCCGCTCCCCCGTCAAGGGTAGTGAGGGGGGAGGAGCTGCTCATGCGGTTTCTGGCAGAGAAAGGTGCCATCCATGCCCTCGTCAACTCCTCATGCACTTCAGGAAAGAAGGGTACCGGAGCGGCGGGCTGAGAACCAGACCGGCCCGCTCCGATAAACCAATCATCCAACCGAGACGGTTTGGGACACGGTGGAGGGTTCCACTCGAGCCCTACCGCCTCGGCGGCCTTCTTGAGCATAGCTGCCATCTCTGGATCCGGCTCGGGCAGTGCTGGTCTCCCAGGGGGAGGCAGCACAGCCGAATCATCACCTCCAGAGCCCAGCTCCCCGTCCGATGCTGCGATGGACATCCTGTCCTCTGGAGGGGCCCCGAACGAGACAGCCGGTCGGTCCACTACAGAGGGACCATCAGTCTCGTCGGGGAGCTCCACCGGCTGCGGTGCAAACGAGGAGTGAGGGATCCACGGGGCTTTGCCGGGCGGATTACCCCTCACCGTAATCCTCAGGTCACCCAGCCCAGACGGCGCTCCAGGTCTCTTCTGGGAAGGTAACCCAGAAGAAACGGAAGAGCGGGGCCTGGGGGTGGGGACTCCACCTTCGCGGACGAAGGCGAGTCTCGACCTTAGCACCGAGGCGGTCATGTTCCCGCAATGAGAACATGACTCATCCACAAAAGCTGCTTCAGCGTGCTCTAAGCCCAAACACGTGATACAACTCTTGTGACCGTCAGAGGGGGACAGAGCCCTACCGCACCCAGAAACACACGGATGGAATGGCATCTTGAAAAAGACACAAAACTCACCCGAGTTGCTCTTTTAGAAATGGGACCCGTCACCAGTGCCGGAGCACACAGGGAATGACCGCGGCAACACTGAATTCAAAACTGAAAACAGTGAAGCACTCACTTTTCTGCCCTCAACCAGCCGTCAACACACACACAAACACAGAAATTTGCTTGCTGTTAAAACAGCAGTTGAGAGCTCCAAGCTCGCGATCACCGCTGCACTCGCGCTGTAGAACCACCAGCACCAGGAGAGTCTTCCAAAAGAACACCGACACACTCGCTCGTTGAATTACAACAGCACTCTTCAGAGACATCAGTCACGATCGGCTCCGAAGCGAAAGGCAGCTGGTGCGTGCATCCACTTCCGTATTTATACCCGCGCCGCGGGGGGCAGAGTGTGTGATGTCATCACGCACGCCAATTTCATTGGCTCGTTCACTAGTACTCGAAGACGATTGGCTCCCTAGCGTGATTCCCCCATTCAGTCGGACGTCGACTACGTCTGACGTTCTCGACTGAAAGGGAACCATTAAGTCTTAACATGCTGTAAATTTCATTATATAACATTTTAATGAGAGAAACAAAATAAGGACCAAAACCAAAAGCTTCCAGGGTCTTAAATAAATATTGATGGTCCACCCTGTCAAACGCCTTTTCTTGGTCTAGTGAAAGAAACCCAATATCCAAATTATGCATTTTTGCAACAGTAATAGTATCTCTCAACAAAAAGAGATTGTCAAAAATCGACCTTTTAGGAATACAAAATGTTTGATCATTATGAATGACTGAGGCCATACATTTTTTAAGTCGATTAGTTAATGCTTTTGACAATATCTTAAAATCAGCACAGATCAATGATACCGGACGCCAGTTCTTTAGACACCCAAGATCACCCTTTTTTGGGATTAGTGTTAAAATTGCCCTTCGACAACTCACAGGAAGAGTTCCTTGCTCAATACATTCAAGAAAAACACCATATAGATCTTGTCCAATTAAATTCCAGAAAGACTCAGCTGAAAGTCCATCCAACCCAGGTGCTTTCACAGAACACATCTCCTGAACTGCCTGAGAAAGTTCTCCAAATGATAAAGGATTGTCCAAGTAATCATGATCCTCTTCAGATAGTTTAGATAAATCATATAAAAAATCATCAGCTACAGCTCCATCACATTTCTTGGAACAGTATAAATCCTCATAAAAAGAAAGAGCATATGCTTGAATTTCCCGTTGATCAGTTGTAACTCCACCACATGGCATCTTCAATTGATGAAAAATCTTCTGTTCTCTTGACTTTTTTTCAAGTCCAAAAAAGAAGACTGTTGGAGCATCCATGTCATTCAGCTGGGCAAACCTGGTCCTTAGAAGGGCTGTTTTTCCTCGTTCCTCCAATAAGTTCTTTAAAAGGATCTTATCTCTTGCAACAGAGTCAATAAGAGATGAATTATTGTGGGTAGAATCACTGCTTTGCCCAAGAATATCTTTTTCCAGAGACTTCATTTTTTCTTTAAGGGCTCTAGTGCTATGTGCAGTGTATTGCTGGCAAAAAGTCTTAATTTGAGCTTTACCGATGTCCCACCATTGACTCAAAGACTGAAAACTGCATCTCTCCTCTCTCCAAGTTTTCCAGAAAATATTAAAAGAGTGAATAAAGGTGCAATCCTGCAATAATCTATTATTAAAGTGCCATTGTGATTTAGAGAATCTAGGAAAAGAGACAGAAACTTTGATAGATACATAGTGATGATCTGATAAAAAAGATGGTGAAATTGAGCTATTAAAGAACTTTCCCCTATTGCCTTTAGCAACATAGAAACGGTCAAGTCTAGCTCCTGACATATTATTTGAATTAGCTTTCAACCATGAGTACTGTCTAACCCCAGGAAAAGCCTCCCTCCATAGATCTACTAAATAGTGATCAGTAAGTAATTTCTTTAAACTCTCAGCAGAAGGTGGATGAGGTTCATCATGATTTCTATCCACATCTGGATTAACAGTACAATTAAAATCACCACCAAGTACAATAATATTTTCCTGAGGACACTGTGATAAAGCATTAGAAAGTTTTTTTTTTTTTAAAAACATGATACGCTCTTGACCAGTATTTGGAGCATACACATTAAAAAAGGAAAAATGTACATCACCCATATCAATATCAGCTCTCAAAATCCGACCAGGCACAACCTCAACCATATCTGGTTGACTACTAACAGATGGAGAAAAAAGAATGGAAACAAAAGCACTAAGGTTTGTTCCATGACTTAACAGAACATTGCCTTTCTAATCACCAATCCACTGTGTCTGATTCTGCTGATCTGAATGTGTTTCCTGTAATAAAATCACATCTGCTTTCTTTAAAGGGTCACTTCACCCATTTGCATTAAGGTTTGTATTGTTAGAAACCCAGTCATATATTATAATGATGGTGGAATTTTGCTTGTTTTTTTTCTGAGATGGGAGAAAAAAGGATTTAAGTGTTTTACTTCCGTCCTATCGTGACGTAAATATCGTCATTTTGCGTCACGATAGGACGGAAGATAAATTTCATTGCATATTAAGAAAACTACAGCCTTTAGCTCATTATTATTCAAGGGCGTGGGACCCACTCACCCCACCGGCCTATTACAGATCAGTGGGTGGGACTAAACCTGAAGAAACTAAACTATTAATCCGCCATCTTGCTTGGAAGACAGCAAGCTAAGCTAACAAGCGCTCAAGGAGTTAGATTTACCATAATGCCTGAATTTACAACACACGATATGGAAGACGAGGATTTTGAAAATCTTTTGCTCGAAACTGATGTTCGTGGCTATTTATACGAGCCGCAATATAGTGAAGAGCAGCTGAGGCTGATGGAGGAACAGGAGGCGGACGAGGAGCCCGGGCTGGCTTGAGCTGGGCGGACTGCTGGTGCCTGTGCTCTCGCTGTGCACTACGGACACAGATAGAGTCCGTCTGCTGTAGAGAATTTCAACGATAGCAATTTCTCCTGGACGAAATCTCTGAATCAGACGAGCACACGGACGTTTGTGTTGTGATGTGAACCATCCTCGTGTCGCACCGCATGTTCTGACTGAACCAGGTATCATACAATAATTCACCATATAGAAAGAAATGCAAACGAGGAGTAATTCGCTAATGAGTTTGCCAATGTAACGGGGTTCGTTGTTGTGGGAAGAATGAGACGGGAACCGGCAAACATTTAAACATTTTAATAGTAAAATAAACAAATACAAAACAAAAGTATAAGCCAGCAGCCCCTCACTGTTGGCCACACACAACAGAAACAAAACACAACATAAAATCAGGCCTGTTCCTCACTCGATCTGCCCTGTCGTCGCTCCTCGTTTTATGCGTCCGCTCCTCGGTGAGAGACGCGAGAGAGACCGGTTTTTCTCATCGGTGTCGTTCATTATCACTCACGCCACCGGCCTCGCACAGTCATCTCACGTGCCTCGGCTCGCCCTCGTCCTGCTCGCCACAGCCAACTAACTAGCTATAAATTTTGTGTGAAATGAATTTCTAACTCTGGTGGCAGCTAACGTTAGCCTTGTAGACGGAAGAGTGATTTGTGATGTTTGCGCTGCTGTTCTGGATTAGTGGGAGTGGCTTGCGGAGCTGTGCAATGTGGTGCATTGTGGGAGTTGTTGTCTTACATACAAATGCGCCCAAAAGCTATTTTCTGTCTTTTCTCGGTCAAGAGGGCACCAAATTCAAAATTTCTTTTACATTTCGACTACATATATGACCCACTTTCAATAAAGATTAATGTTGAAATGGGTGAAGTGCTCCTTTAAGTGCAAATAATCGAATAAAGCCGCTCTCTTTTCTATACCCCGACAACCATTAATATTAAAAGTTCCAATGTTTAAGGTTGTCATGAGGAAAGAAAATAAACCCCAAAAAATCACCCTGTTAATAAACATGGCTCAATTAGTATTTCTTGTGACAGATTTTCAGTCTTTTTTTAACAGCGCTCACATGTTTCTTGAGTCTATACCGTTTTGGCTGATCAAGCTCCTCCAATGAAGCTTTTCTCATAGCCACAACACAAGAATCAACAAAAAGTTGCAAATTAGTGAAATACTTCTCTAATCTTGGTCTTCGCTGATTAAAAGTGCTATCAAGGAAATCGTTAATTTGTTGCACTGTATAATAAGGTGGCTTCATTTGAAGGCTGAATTGTTTTTCTGCAGAACTTCCTTGTGAACTAACATCAGTGAGATAATCAACAATATCAGATTCCTCACTATCAGAATCGATATTTTCCGACTGCGTCTCACCTCTCTCGGTGAGCTGGTCCACGTCACTCAGTGACAGGCCAACAGACGCTCGCGAATCCCGCGACTCTCCGGCCTCCGCGAGCTCCTCTGGCTCCCGCGGGCGCGCTGGGTCACTGGTTCCCACAGCGGCGATCTCAGCCCCACTGCTGACATTATCACACTCACTAGTGTTCACTAAACACTTTTCAGCATCCACAGAAAGACTGTTAACTGTGTGCACTTTCGGATTTTCTTCGTCTTTAGACAAGGAATCCGATACATCCAGATCAGTTTTATTACGGTCTACATCCTGATTCATATTTTCCGAAGTAGAAGCCACTTGCTCCAGAGATATATTAGGTCCAGTCTCATTTTGTTCAGTCACCTTATTAGATGGACATTTTTGTTTTGTGTGACCAAAAATTCCACAAGAGAAACATTTCATTGAATCCGTGCTGAGAAAATTTTTATAATCTTTACCTGACAAAGTCAATTTCACGGACACATCTAAATTTTGAAATTCAGCATTCAAAATCATAAAAGTTTGACGTCTGAAGGACATAACATGTTTCAAATTTGGATTTTTCACACCGAGGGGGATCATTTTAATCGGCATCAGTATTTTGCCATAGCGGCCAAGTAAACGCTCAATTGAATCATTGGAAATAAAAGGCGGAACATTGGACAGAGTTATCTTTTTAGAAGGGCTCGACAGCGGTAAAACAGGCAGAAAAACATCACCAACAGATAAGCCAACTTCTACTAAATGATGAAACATAGACTCTTCCTTCAAAAACACAACGACAGCTTTATTCATTCTAGATGCTGACAGAATGTTCCGCGCACCTATTTCACTACTAACAGCAGTCAAACAGTCTTCGACTGTGATCGAGTCATCTGGTACACATTTGCAGCCGTTCCGGGCTGTTAAGGCAGCAAACCCGTCAGAGTCTGCCGACATTCCCACAACCACTAACAACTAACAAACTAAACTAAATTATTAAAGAAATAGGAAAAAAAGAGGAAAAAACTCACTCAAACACGCCGCCACTAGCTCAAACACTCACGCGCTCCTTCCAGTCACTCCGCACATGCGCACAGACAGAGAGAGAGAGCGAGAGAGAGAGAGAGAGAGAGAGAGAGAGAGAGAGAGAGAGAGAGAGAGAGAGAGAGAGAGAGAGAGAGAGTCACAATTAATTGCTGTTACTCTCAGATCAAAATACAGAGGAAAAGACCTGCCCTCACTTCTGTTTCACACAACTTTAAATATACAATTATTTAACACTGAAATTTAAGGGAGTTTACAGTTATTTCTATCAAGATAACTCTCATAAATGTACTTGATACTACTAATAGATGCAGAGACATGCTGCTGGGAGCATGTAAGAAATGCTACTGCTGTATGAATAGGCATACATAAATCCGTAATAGATCTAGACAGGTGGAGCTGGGGAAGGTGGGGAGTTTCAGAAAAACTTTGAGAGCGCACTGCAGGACCAGCTTACAGTGAACATCGAACCAGACTATTTAAATATCGAGCAAGCAGTCTCATTGACTGCCAAATCAGCAGAGGCCAATCAGCTTGTGACATGTTGTAAATGATGTGATGGCTAGCAGATTTGACCAGATTGTATGTAGGACCTGTGCCATCAGTTCAATTTCATGACTGAATTTTATACTTCTGTTATCAAATACACAACCACTTTAATCTAATTTAGGTGTGTTTATTATAGAGCACTATTGTGAACCTCCAGGGGTTGGCCAGAATAAATAAATAAATAAATAAATAAATAAATAAGGAGAACTCCTGATCAGCCGTCAGACCAAACAAGACACTAAAAACAAAACAGAAATACATAAGTGGGTCTTTGCTTTATTAATCAGCTCTTTTCAAAATGTAGCAAATGAGTATGGAAGTTGTTTGACCCATCGCCCAAAACAATAAAAACTTAAAAAAGTTAAAAAAAATCTTACTATTTTATCACAAACATAGTCAAGTTGGAATACAACAAAAAAGACTGGTCACCTCTACAGGAAATCTGACCACATTAAATTATTGAACAACCAGAAAGAAAAATAAATACACTAGCAGTTTGGTCTGCCTGCCAATGGAGAGCACAGAGCAACACGACCGGCCCGAATTCTTGGCTGCTCCAGTTCCACCGAAAAGCTGGGATTTAAAAGAAATCTTAATCAGCAGCTGACAATCACTGTCAAGAGATGGAATGCAACAATGTTTTCAACCTGCAGAGAACTCATAACAAAATAAAGAAAACATAGGAACATAGTACCAGCACGTAACAGAAACACAAGTCTTGACAGCAATTTCTTTAGCACAAAATGTTTGCAGTTTACTCTTGTGACTTTCTCTTACCCTTAAAACTATACTGTCTGTGGATAGCAAATATCACGCAGTGCTCGAGAGAGCTGGCTGTTCTTTGCTTACTTATGACCCTGTGTTGCATGAGCGACTAATACTTAGAGCATCACTGGAGGACATGGTTACTCAGGGCTGAATCACTCATACTGCATGATGCTTGGAAGTATTTCATAGATAATTTGCTGTAGACATCACTCTCATCAGCCAAAATTCAATCAATAATATGGTCCGAAAACCAGTCAGTATCTGGTATGACCACCATTTGCCTCAAGCAGTGCAACACATCTCCTTCACATAGAGTTGATGAGGTTGTTGATTGTGGCCTGTGGAATGTTGGTCCACTCCTCTTCAATGGCTGTGCGAAATTGCTGGATATTGGCAGGACCTGGAACACGCTGTCGTATACGCCGATCCAGAGCATCCCAAACATGCTCAATGGGTGACATGTCCGGTGAGTATGCTGGCCATGCAAGAACTGGGATGTTTTCAGCTTCCAGGAACTGTGTACAGATCCCTGCAACATGGGGCCATGCATTATCATTCTGCAACATGAGGTGATGGTCGTGGATGAATGGCACAACAATGGGCCTCAGGATCTCGTCACAGTATCTCTGTGCATTCAAAATGCCATCAATAAAATGCACCCGTGTTTGTTGTCCATAACATACGCCTGCTCATACCATAACCCCACCACCACCATGGGCCACACGATCCACAACATTGACATCAGCAAACTGCTCACCCACACGACACCATACACGCTGTCTGCCATCTGCCCTGTACAGTGAAAACCGGGATTCATCCGTGAAGAGAACACCTCTTCAAAGTGCCAGATGCCATCGAATGGGAGCATTTGCACACTCAAGTCGGTTACGACGACGAACTGCAGTCAGGTCGAGACCCATATGAGGACGACGAGCATGCAGATGAGCTTCCCTGAGCTGGATGTGGAGGTTCTGGGCTGGTGTGGTTACACGTGGTCTGCGGTTGTGAGGCCAGTTGGATGTATTGTCAAATTCTCTGAAATGCCTTTGGAGACGGCTTATGGTAGAGAAATGAACATTCAATTCACAGGCAACAGCTCTGGTGGACATCCTGCAGTCAGCATGCCAATTGCACGCACCCTCAACTTGCGACATCTGTGGCATTGTGCTGTGTGATGAAACTGCACATTAAAGGCCTTGTCCATACGGACGCGGGTATTTTTATAACCAGAGTTTTTCCTACAGCGTTTAAAAAAAAAATCCCGTCCACACATGCTCAGTCTCCATCTACATGAAAACGCAAAAACACGTATCAAGCGCGGTCAAGAGCATGCCACGCCAGCAGGCGGCGATATAAACCTTAACCGTAAAGCCACGTTGGCCAATCAGAAGCGCAAATCTGACGTCAAACACAGCGGATTACGGCGCACACTCTGACTTCGCAAGGCAAAAACCCCGGTTTCACTGTCTACACGACAACACTGTAACCGGCGTTTCTGAAAATCCTCACCCTGGCAGGGGTTTTCAAAAATGTTTGGTTTCAGTGCGTTTTCGTGTGGACGAATGGCCGAACCGCGTAAAAACCAGTCACGGTTATAAAATACCCGTGTCCGTGTGGACAGGGCCTTAGAGTGGTCTTTCATTGTGGCCAGCCTAAGGCACACCTCTGCAATAATGCTGTCTAATCAGCATCTTGATTTGCCACACCTGTGAGGTGGATGGATTATCTCGGCAAAGGAGAAGTACTCACTAACACAGATTTAGACAGATTTGTGAACAATATTTGAGAGAAATAGGCCTTTTGTGTACATAGAAAAAGTCTTAGATCTTTTAGTTCAGGTTATGAAAAATGGGGGCAAAAACAAAAGTGTTGTGTTTATAATTTTATTCAGTGTAGGTTCCAAGGTACAAGCCTTATAAAATGTATTACAGAATGTATCGCTTCCGCGTAGCCACATGAACCGGAATTATCCCGACAACGTTTAACCTGTAAAGAGGTAAAGGGCAGGGTAGGAGGCCTTCACAGGGGAGAGACTCCTTTAATCAATTGTATTTATTGATTGATTTATTGACTCCCTTTATCAATAACATGATAAAGGTCCATACTGTTGACCCAAGTGCAGTTACTGTGTTTTACTGTGTCATGCAAATACCTGCAAATTCTCACAAGATTATTTTGAAAAAAACATAAATTGAGGACATCAAGGACATTTTGAAGCATTGAATTAACACATTTCAGTTTCCAAGGGCTTCACAGTCAATTTCAAGCACTTTATTGACCTTCTGAAAAGTTTGAGTCACTCATTGTGTTGGAAAAATATTTATACAATGCCACTTTACCCTCCCATGCTGTATGATATTCTTTGTTTTGTTTTTGGGATAAGTTTCCTGTGTCTAACCTGATTCTATCTCAGAAGAACATGATTTCTCATTAGAGGAACAAGGAGACACCTGCCTCCTGAATATTTTTGGATTTCTATTTGCGTTTGACCTTGACTGGCTATATCACAATGGTCTCATTATGCTGTCTGTAGGAATAAAAAAGAGAGATTCCTTAGACTGGCTATCCTCTGTGAGGGACTGTACATTTGAATATTTAACATGGCTTCTGGTTATTTACATCACAGCTTTATGCATATTCAGTATTAATGTTTCAATTCAAGTATTAATAACCGTAACAATACAATTGTTCTCTGGGATTACTCTAAAGTTTAGAAGGATCTCTCTCTCTCTCTCTCTCTCTCTCTCTCTCTCTCTCTCTCTCTCTCTCTCTCTCTCTCTCTCTCTCTCTCTCTCTCTCTCTCTCTCTGTGTGTGTGTGTGTGTGTGTGTGTGTGTTGAAGTGTAGAAGGAGGGGCAGATACCTGCAGAGCTTAGCTGTGGGCTTGAATGATTTGGTAAACAAAAACATTTGAACTGCCATTCAGACTCAAGTGAGATTGTGACAGTTGCCTCAAGCTCAAATATAGGGCATCAGTATTCACTGACCTGACTCTTCCTGACAGAGCTCTTTTCCTTTGTACTCACTTTAGTCTCTCATTGCTGAACGAGAAAAATGCTTAAAGGTCCCATATTGTACACCTTTCTGAAGTTTTATTTTAGGTTTTGATGTCCTTAAGAATATATATTTTCGGTATAAGTACCAAAAAACCATCCCTATATATTTTTACAGCTCCTTTCTCAGGTGCTCTGCTAAGAACAGGTCTATTTTGTCCTTTCGAATTAATATTCATGAGCCTCTCTTCTGATTGGCCTATTGTATTCTGTGTGACGCACGGCCAGGCCAACCACAGGTAACTAGGGTCATTCATGATGTAGCCTGCTATGGCTTGGTGATGCTCACAAGCAAGGTAAACAAAACACCGGTTATGATGGACATTGCTGAGGGAAATGTTATCCGGCCTTTTATGTTCCAGCTGGACTCAGACCCCAAATCGGCGACGACAGGAGACAAACAACCACCTCCTTACTATCGACGTTATTGTTTTTTTAAAGTATTATAATTACCATTACATCAATGCTGCATGCAGATTTAACGTTAACACTAATTTAAACTGTCTGTAAAAAATCTTTAAAAATCTTCAAAATATGTACATTAATAGCTAGTTATACACTGATTTTGAAACACTTAACTGCTTTATAATGTAACGTTAGCAGCAGGGCCGCATTAAAGGTGACCTATAATTCAAAATTGAATTTACCTTGGTATAGTCAAATAACAAGAGTTCAGTGCATGGACATGACATAGAGTGAATCTCAAACTGGACTGTTTTCGCGTTCTCATTTAATTCACGTTTATGAAAAACACACCTAAAAAACGGTCGGTTCTCCACACAATACCGACTGTGACGCAATAGTCGGGATCATTAATATGTATGCCTCCACAAATTTGCATATGCCAGCCCATGTTCAATGACAAGCAGAACTGCGCAGTCGAAGCATAGGAAGCTTTGCAGGGGAAGATACAATCGAGACTCACAGGGAAAATGGCAGACCATGGCAATAAATGTTATGTCCCAGGCTGTGCAGAAAATGTGACTACTTTTCATACCCTTCCTTCAGAAAAGACATGTCAACAGGCGTGGTTGATGGTTATTTACAATCGAATACCGCAACACTTTAATTATAAACTGTTAGTTTGCTCCGCGCATTTCACCTCGGACTCATTTACAAATCTGGGACAATTTCAAGCAGGCTTCTCTAAGCGTCTTTTACTGAAGAAGGGGGCAATTCCAACTCTAATCCCGCAAGCGGTAAGTAACTTAGTGATCTTATTAACGATGATTTACACTGTTATCTAGATCCAGCGCAACACCATAGTACAGTAATATAATACTCCAAGTAACGATTCAAAGTATAACTAGTGTGACAAAGTGTTTATGCTGAGGATTAATATTTATTGCCTGTGTTGTTATATAATTATAAAAAATAATACAGTAGAAACAGATGCAAATTCCCTTTTGTGAAATAATTTAACTTCGTTTTCATCAACAGCACGTCAGGGGCTAACTACGTTACTTTATTTGCTCATGGATAATGTTAGCTCACTGGATCCTTCTAGCTAACGTGACAATCTCCACCACCATAAACTGAAGCTAGATTAATTTGACAAGGCATCTAACGTTAGTCCATTTGTTAATCTTTTACATTTGTGTGAACTGACGGTGAAGTATTTTGCACGCTTGTATTTCCGAGTGCACCACAGCCCTTGCGTACTAGTGATGTAGGCTGCCAAACAGATGATCCTGACTTACCACTCAGAAGCGTTCATTTGTAATCTTGAAACAAATGGTTGTTCTTCAAAATCGCCGTCTTCATCAGATACAGGCTCAAACATGTACGGTCGAACACCTAATCTGTCCATTGTCACGCTGGACATCAGGAACCTATTTGCTGACGCTCTGAGCTACTGTAATGAGCCCGCAGTGAAACAGCCAATCAGTGCAGAGCTCTTCATTACTATTCATGACCCTTCCAAATAAGGTAAAAACAGACCATTTCATTCTAGGGGCAATTTCTAGAGTTGAACATGGACCTGTAAAACCATTTCTGGACATTTTAAATTACCTAAAATATGAAATACCCTCTATGTAGATATCAAAGACCAAATTTAAATATTATTTCGAATCATTATAGGGCACCTTTAAGAGCTCACTGGGCCCTGGGGCTATGAGTTACTGCAGGGCCCCCCACCACTACAGGTCACCAACTACATGAGCTAAATGTTCTATCATTATACGAGTCATTTTATCCATCTATGATATACTTCATGCTATACTGCATTATTGCCCAGAGATTGTCCACCTACCTGTTAAAGAATGGCTTTATTGACACCTCAGTTCAAAAAGCGGGTATTCCAGGGTTCTCAGGATGCTTAGAACACATCAATGTTATCTGGCAAAGAATTCAGTCAGCTAAAAAGGAGAGGAAGGAGCTCCATGTGACATTCCTGGATTTGGCTAATGCATATGGTTCAGTGCCACATGAGCTTCTTTGGGCAGCATTTGATTTTTTCAGAGTACCAATGTCAATAACAAAGTTAGTGAAAGCCTATTTTGGAGATTTGCAATTCAGTTTCTCAACTCCAAAATTCAGCACTGCATGGCAATGCCTAGAGGTTGGAATAATGGCAGGATGCACCATTTCTCCACTGGCTTTTACCATGGCGATGGAAGTAATCATGAGGGCATCAAGATGGGTAGTAGGAGGAGAGCGCTTGGCTTCTGGGATGCGACTACCACCAATCAGAGCATACATGGATGACATGACAACCATGACTACAACAGTAGCCTGCACTAATCGGTTATTGGGGAAGTTAACAGATAATATTGAATGGGCACGAATGAAATTTAAGCCCTCTAAATCAAGGAGCATCTCGATAGTTAAAGGAAAGGTAGTAGATAAAACATTCTTCATTAATGGTGAGGCAATACCAACAGTTTCTGAGAAGCCAGTGAAGAGTCTTGGGAGATGGTACGATGGGGATCTAAAGGACACAGTTCGGGTGGGAGAAGTTAGACGACAAGCAGTGGAAGGGTTGAAGAGCATAAACAGCTGTGCTCTACCTGGCAAACTAAAACTCTGGTGCTTTCAGTTTGGTCTACTGCCGAGGTTGCTGTGGCCACTGACCGTGTACGAGGTTTCTTTGACAACAGTGGAGAAGCTGGAAGCGTTGGTAAGTTCATACATCAGGAAATGGTTTGGAGTTCCACGCTGCCTCAGCAGAGTAGGACTTTATAGTAAAGGAATATTGCAGCTGCCAGTCTCTGCTTTAACCGAGGAGTTCAAGTGTGCCAAGGTCAGACTGGAAATGACCTTAGTAGAGTCACGCGACAAATGTGTAAGGGAGGCAGCCCCTGTGTTAAAAACTGGTAGAAAGTGGTCAGCAAAGAAATCTGTAGTAGAGGCAAAGGCTGCTCTTCAAATTAGGGATATCGTGGGACAGGTACAGCATGGAAGAGGGGGTTTTGGGCTCAGTTTAGCTCCTCCTAAATGGCACAAGGCAGGCCCAGCTCAAAGGAGGAAGCTGGTAGTCAACGAGGTGTGACAGCAGGAGGAGAGGATGAGGTGTATAAAGGCCATTTCACAGGCCAAGCAGGGAGAGTGGATGAGATGGGAGAGTGTGGAACAACGTAAGATGGGCTGGCAAGACCTTTGGTCAATGGAAGAGAGTAGGATCAGTTTCCTTATTAGGTCAACATATGATGTTCTCCCATCACCGCAGAACCTAAACCTCTGGGTAGGAGAGGATCCCTCTTGTCCTTTGTGTTCATCACCTGCCACATTAAGGCACATTTTGACAGGATGTAAGGTGGCTCTTAGCCAAGGTCGGTTTACTTGGCGCCATGACCAAGTACTACGATGTTTGGCTTTAGCATTAGAAGGCAAGCGTAACATGACCAATAAGTTGCCACCTGTTCTAGTAAAACATTACACGCAGAAAACAATATTCCTCCGCCCAGGCGAGCAACCACCAAGAAAAGGTGTTAACACCAATTCTCGCCCAGGACAACTGGAAGCTGCTAGGGACTGGAAGATGCTGGCTGATCTTGACCAACGGCTTATTTTTCCACCTGAGATTGCCACCACTAACCTACGACCAGATATTGTTTTGTGGTCTGGATCAGCACGCATTGTTCAACTGATAGAGTTAACAGTGCCATGGGAGGATGCGGTAGATGAGGCATATGAGAGGAAGAAACTGCGGTATGCTCATCTGGCCACTGAAGCAGAACAGCGAGGATGGAGAGTCCAGGTTTATCCAGTGGAAGTGGGTTGTCGAGGTTTTGTGGCACACTCTACAACCCGGTTCCTCAGAGACGTCGGATTCAGTGGCCAAGAGTTGCGTCGCACAGTAAAGAACTTATCTGAAGCAGCAGAAAGGAGCAGCAACTGGCTGTGGTTGAGACGGAAAGATTCTAGCTGGCTGTGTACAGGCCGCCACGCTACGGTTTCGTAGAGTTCTTGAAAACTTGAAGAGTCTGTTGGTTTGTTTGTATACGTTCCTGTGGATATTGCGTGAATGAGGGGTGGTTGGGTAGATATTGTGCTTTGCGGTAGGTGGTATGCCATACGGAACCGTTGTCCACTGAAACTGCATATTAACGCACCAGTGGGGCTCGACAGCCTTAGTCAACGGGTTGGCGCGTATGGTTGGGTCGCGGAGAGATTGTGATATTGTGGTTAGGTCTCAGCAGCAGGAGGGATGTAGAGGTCAGTAAGCTGGGCTGAGTTGAGTGGGGGACGGAGGGGGGTGACTCTGGGACGCCAGAGTCACTGTCGAGCCCTCTTGAGGTGTCGTGGGCTAGTCGACGAAACACTGAGGACGGAAGGTGCCCACTTGAAGACCCTAGAGATGTCCCCTACTCGGTTCAATCCAGACGGTTGTCGTGCTGGTCCTGTAGTTGCAGCCGTCGCGTGCGCTAAGGTGCCAAGTACACTGCTACCGTTAACGCCGGACAGAAGGGGAGTCACACTACCTTATGGAAAGAAGCGTAAATGGATGGAAAAGCATAGTTTACTGTAAAGCTACGTCTTAGTGTTGCTTATCTTGGCGAAAGCCGAGTACAAATCAGCATGAAGTTTTAACATCTACTCTCGTGTAATGGAAATCACAGTTAAGTTATATTACTTTTAAATTTTTTATCATATCAAAATTTAATGGCACTAACATTTCATAATTCCTGTGGCCAATTTCAATATCACAAAAAATAATAGTAACTTAAGAAAAGTATCTCAAGCTTACAGATGACAAGAGTCACAAATAACAATAGAACAAAGGCACATAAGAAATCGACCTTGAAAAACTTAAAGCACTGAATAATATTATATTGTATAAAGTAATCAAATATACAATACATAGTTTTCACTATAAATTCAACATTCATTCTTATTAATTTTACAAAAGTGATTCATTCAAGGGCAGTAAATTACTTTCTTTCTGATGTTTGATTAACATTATGGACACAAATGGCGACAGCAGCTTTATTAGCAGCTACTGTCACTTTAAGACCTCAGGGTCGGAACTCCAGTGCGCTGTGCAAAACCACCTCAAGTTCACCATCATTTAAAATAATTTGTATCCAAACCACAATGATTAAAAACGCGTTTAATTTATAAACTTACATCATGATGTTTCAGCAAAATTGACATATTTCTACCGGATATATTATCGCCAGCCCTTTAGGAGAATATAGAGTTTGATCAAACACAAAAAGCAAGATCAAACATCCATCAAGTTAATAATCAAACTTACAGAAAAATTGTGGGGTTGACGATGACGCTGTGTTTTAAAAAATAGTCTAGACTCTAGAATGAAGTGAAGGGTGGAGGCGATTTTTTTTGGTTGATGCGTAGCTATATTCTAATAAGGAGCAGGCACTCCAGGCAGCCATCTATAGGCCTATGTGCAGCAGCAGGTCGATCTTTTACAAGTTAAATATAGAATAAATGTATTATGTTAAATTAAAATGTGACGTTTCATTTCACCATGCCCTGTCCTGCTGCCCACGGGGGTTTGATTGACAGGCGACCTGGCCAATCATAACGCCGAATACGCAATTTTGTCCGACAACAAAGCTGTCAGTAGATGAACGTCGGTGGACTTGAACTTGAAAACGGTATTGCATAAATTATTTAAATTACAATATTTGAAAGTTGAGACTTTGTTTCATATCAACAGTAAGCTGCTCTGAACTCTCTCTCGTAGTCAATTGTGTAACGTTAGTCTTTGCCCCGCGATGTATTTTTCAGTGCGTGAGTGAGAACATGATGTGCGTGACTCGTGAAAGCCGCCTGGCTTGTCACACAGTAACTAAAAAAGGCGGGTCTTTGCGAACGGTCACTATAATATGAATGATAATGATTCCATGATAATGCATGGAATATTCGGCAAAGCGCTACTAAATAACATGGCTAATTTGTGGGGGGCGTTGCGTGGTAAGGCTTTGGCAATCAGTGGGCTAGTAGTATCTGCTCCACAGCCAATCAAGGAAGGGCCCCCTCCTTGTTCGGGCCCCGGGGCTTTAGCCCCGCCTATCCCTATTGTTAATGCGGCCGTGGTTAGCAGACAGACACTGAAAGCAGTAAGCTATGTAACTATTGCTTTCCTACTGATACAGTAAGTTGACGTGCTACAATTTCTTTTACAATGTCACTTTTTCTGTAAAAGGTGTACTTGTGGTAAATGTGCAAATATGCACACAGAACGCGAGAACAACAAGCAGTCACTTGTGAAATATGCAGAACAGACGGTTAAGGTCGAACTAAATTGCTGTGGCTTTTCTGAATAAATAACATTAGCCAGTGTTCGATTATATTAATGTTGTTCGGAAGCCTGTACAATGATGTAGTTTCCTAATGGTGGGCAGTGCTTGGGGTTGTGACTGAAGGCGGTGACAGTAGTTCTGACATCACATTTACACGGAAGTCACAACGGCTTGTGAAAAGGCACAGCAAATTTATGCAGGCTGTGTGCATTTGTCTGTGGATTGACTGTTTTGAAACTTATATGGTAGTTTCATACTCCATATCCATAATAACCTCTATTATCATGAAAAAAGCCAGGAAATATCAGTTCCCTTTCGAAAGGGAACTCGCACTGCATCGAAAAGACACTTTGGGGAACGCCTCAGGCGTGACAGGTGTCTGAAATCACAATCAAATCACGTCAACCACATTGACCGGCGACAGCCCGTGAATCATTAATGTGAATGATTAACATGCGACCTGGAATTGTACAAACATGACAATATCTTTTTCGTCTTCAGGAACTGTTTTGTTTGTAACCGCTTTGAAAATCAGGTAATTATGAAATGCTTTCAGAAGTGTGCAGACCCATGCTCAATATATCTGAAGCCAGGTGACACACACAAACTGTGCATTTTTCTGTCTGGGAAGGAAGAGCACGCAAATTGTGAGCATTTTTCTTTGTGAACGCTCCGCTCTCGCCTGTCCCTCTTCTCGAGAGAAGAGGGTTCAGTGTCTGGATGTCAGGTTCCCAGATGAAGGGGTGTAATCCTCTCAGACGATGCAGCGGCTGACGAGGGCAAGCTGCAAATGGATGAAGTAAAAAAAAAAAAAGAAAAAAAAAAAAAAGGAAAACTTAGTCCGGCAATGAGCGCTCTCCCGGACAAACATGAGATGGCTGATGAGGGTGGTGATAATAGGATATATCCTGTATCTTCTCAGCCACCCTGCCCCGTGGATCCTGAGCTGGTTGGTGATGGAACGCGCTGTGGGCAGGCTGCAGCTGCTGTGGCTGCTCGTTGAGGGAGAAATCGTTCGCGATGAGAGCGTTTTTTTCCCCGGTCATAGAACCACCAGCTCAGGTGAGCCTTTCATTTCTTCCCGATCTCACACTGAGATCGAGAGGATATGGAAGAACCCATACTCTGCCTGTATCCATCAACATCAGCGGGCTAGTCAAAGAGACTGGGTTGTCTGCCTGACCCTGCCGTGCAGAACTAGCATACGGATCTGGGCCGCCAGTTTAGGCTTCACTTACCTCGCTGAGCTACTGCTCGGGAGTTGGGTTGTAGGTGGTTTGGCTCACAAACAAGCCCCACTCCCCTAGGTTGGGCACAGATACATTTTCGGTCACCCCTAGAGCCGCTGGCAGGCCCGCACCCTGGTAAACCTCAGGGTGAGGTGGGAGTATTCCCCTGTGATACAGGTTAGGTCTGAGTACTTCACTTTCAGTTCTGTATTATCCTACCTCGCACTTCTATGGCTCGGGTCGAGCGGGAAGTTCTAGCTTTACTTCTTCTTTTGTCGAAGTACGCTCCCCTGAAGCCAGAGCATTGCCATGAGCTGATGCCCATGCCTACAGATGGTAGGCCCCTGACTCTGGGGCCTCCGTTGAAGCAGAGTGGCGTAAGTTGTACTCTCCTTGTTTTAAGGGTACTAGCTCTCTTGCTGAGTACACTGCCATGGGCAATGTGATTAGGCACCAGGATGCTGTAGGTGCTGTGTAAACAGCTTATCTGCCAATGAAGCCTGCACCGTTAGGTAGTAGGCCTCAGCAGGCCTCCTTGAATGGGCAGCTCCCAAGAGGGCGCTGTAGGCCAGCTTACTTAAAAAAACGTGGATGGCCTTGGTGGTTCGGGCAGTTGACTCACTGATGGGTAGTAGGCCTTAGAAAGGCCTCCTTGGAGGTGAGTCCCAACATTGTGGGACATACTTTATAGCCGCTTACAGGTAGCTAGCCGTATTAGGCCTCCTGTGGATGGACCCAATTGTTATGTTGGTGTAGTATGGTTCCCAACAGTGTACCTTTGTAGCAGAATTGACTTCCTATCAGCTAGTAGGCCCAACCAGGCCTCCCTGATAGGCGAGTCCCCACCTGGCTGGCCTTAGCAGGCCGCCTTGGAACTATCACCCGGACTCAGGGCTCATAGTTACCAGTTGTTATCAGGTAGTAGGCTTCTCAGGCCTCCCTGAAGGTGAATTCACACTTGAGATGGTAGTAGGCCTCACCCGGCCTCCCTGAAGGTAAGTTCCCCACATACTGTGGTGGTCAGATAGTAGGCCCCTCCAGGCCTCCCTGAAGGAGAATTCCCACTTACGCTGGCTATCAGGTAGTAGGCCTCACTAGGCCTCCCTGGAGGCAAGCCCAAGGACAGGCAACTGAACAGCTAGCCTGACTTACTATCGGGTAGTTGGGCTCACCGGGCCTCCCTGAAGGTGAGTTCCCACATGCTGTGACTCTCAGGTAGTAGGCCTCACCAGGCCTCCCTGAATGTGAGCTCCCATATATTGTGACTGTCAGGTAGTAGGCCTCACTAGGCCTCCCTGAAGGTGATTTCCCTCATGCTGTGATTATCAGGTAGTAGGCCCCACCAGGCCTCCCTGAATGGAAACTGTCAGGTAGTAGGCCTCACCAGGCCTTACTGAAGGCGAGCTCCCACGTACTGTGGTTATCAGGTAGTAGGCCTCACCAGGACTCCCTGAAGGTGAGTTCCCCACACACTGTGGTTGTCAGGTAGTAGGCCCCTCCAGGCCTCCCTGAATGGGAACTGTCAGGTAGTAGGCCTCACCAGGCCTCCCTGAGGGTGAGTTCCCCACATATTGTGGTTATCAGGTAGTAGGCCTCTCCAGGCCTCCCTGTGAGTGGTTTCCTAGCGGTGCTGGGTTCAGGAAGCTAGTGGCTTCTTGCTATCATTTCAGCTGGCCTTATCAGGCAGCTGCTGAAGGCGAGAACTAAAGTGTTCATTCTCTGCTACTGGTTCCATCCCGGAACCTCTTTCCTGCCTACAGCCTGGTTTGCCAACCAGGCGGACCATGTGCTCTCCTCACCGAGGGTCACTATGAGCACACTGACTTCTGAGTCTGGTCAGACGGTCGTAGGCCTCTCGTGAGGCCTCCCAGTTAGATCAGCCCAGGCCTTCACAGGCCTCCTCAGTGTTTTGAAACACAAACACTGGGTAGATCCATGGATCGAGTAGAGAAACTCCCTTCGCTGGCAAGGGTTGGAAAGCACTTGCTGAGTCATACTCTCCAGGATATCCCGTCTCTGAGATCCGGGCCGAGTGGTTCACTGCCAGCTTCGCAGTCCCTCGAGTTGGATGCCTTACCTAAAGGCAAGTGTCCAGAGGCTCTATCTTCGGACAGACAGGAAGTGGCCCGTCTAAGTGTCTATGTAACTGACGCCAGGTCAGGCCGTCCTGGTGGCATTTCGGGGTGAGTACGTTCCCCTGAATAGTGATTGGCTGGGGTTCATTCGGGTTCCCTAGCCACATTCCCTAGAAGGGACCCCTTCTACTTGAAGTTGAAGGCCTTTGAGCAGGCCCAGGTAGGCCTTTCATTTAACCATGTTTATGGAGGTTTTCCTGCGAGGCTTATAGCTTGGGCTATTACCGTAGGAAATGCTGTCACTGACAGCCCAGTGTGACCTGAGGGTGAGTGGTTCTAGCATTTCATTTGAATTTGCTGGTTCGGACAGTTGTCACTGCCAATGGGCATGCACTCCTCTTATCATGGCAGCGTGGGTATATCGTTTCCCAAAGCGTCATTCGACGCAGTGCGAGTTCCCTTTCGAAAGGGAACGTCTCAGGTTACGACTGTAACCAATGTTCCCTGAGAACAGGGAACGAGACACTGCGTCTCCTTGGCATGCCTCGGGGCCTGCCTACTGAACAGTCCCTTCAGACGAAAGGATATTCTCATGTTTGCAAGGCGCCATTTTATACTTCCAGGTCGCATGTTACTTTTTTTAATGAAAAGAGGCAGAGTGGTGTTTTATAACATATTACATTTTATTGTTGAAGAAAAGAGGCATAATTGTAGCATATTTCGTTTTATTGTTGCCTAAAATATACATAAAGAGATAACCGGAGTAGCCAGAGTGTGCTGAGTGACGCGAATCGCGATCAAGTACGCCGCTGTTCCATTTGCAGAATAACCGGACTTGCGTCCTCTCGTCCTCTGGAGTTCGTTCTCCTGAGTCGAACTTGGTAAGTCCGAACTACCAAGGACGCAAGTCCGAAGTTTGCGTACTTTGTATTGAGAAAAAAAAAAGAAAGAAAAAAAAACGGCCTTGGTGGCAACAGGCACTGAGGTTTCAGGTTGCACAGCGTACGGAGGAGGAGTGTACTATACGCATGCCAGAACTCCAAGATGTACTACTGACCAAAAAGCACAAGAAAAGTCATAGCTCCAGTTGGCTCAAAATTATATAAATAAGCCACAGAGGTTTTGGGATTCTGTTCTGTGGAGCGATGAAATAAAACTGGAACTCTTTGGCCCTATGGATCAGTGGTACGTATGGAGGAAGAAAATTGAAGCATATGCTGAAAAGAACACTCTGCCTACAGTTAAGCATGGTGGCGCTCGATGATGCTCTGGTGCTGCTTTGCATCCTCTGGCACTGGAAACCTGCAGCGTGTGGAAGGCAAGATAGATTAATTGAAGTATCAGGAAATACTAGGAGAACACATAATGCTGTCAGTGAGGAAGCTGAAGCTTGGGCATCATTGGAGCTTCCAACGGGACAATGATCCCGGTTTCACTTTATTTGGATGGTCCCTTTAACACGTTCAGTTGACGTAGCGTTGCACCTACATCTCTACTAACTCTCACTAGAGTGTTAGTAGAGTATTAGTAGACTGGTAGGGTTAGGGATAGAATAAGTTGACATGTACTTGCAAAGTTACTTATAGTCTGTAGAACGTCTGTTGGAGGAGCATCACAATAAAGACTTGGCAGATATTAAGCGGACAGTCTATTAATACTCTAATGAGAGGTAGTTGACATGTAGTTGCAAAGTTACTTATAGTCAACAGAATGTTCAAAAGGGCCCATTAAAATTAAGTGTTACCATGATCCCAAGCATACCTCAAATTACTCCAAGGCTTGGTTGCAGAAGACGATTATACGGTGGCCTTCACAGTCACCTGACTTGAACCCCATATACAATTTCTGGTGGGATTTGAAGAAGGTGGTTGCAGCACACAAACCCAAGAATATTATTGAACTGGAGGCCATTGCTCATAAGGAATGGGCTAAGATTCCTCAGAAACGCTGCCAGAAGCTGGTGTCTGGTTATACATTTCGTTTGTGTGGCCACCAGGGGTCTTTTTAGCTCTTCCTTCAAACTACTACTTATATAGATTAAAGACTCATGATTGAGAAATAGTCAGTTCAAAAGAACTACCTGGGTTCACGCAAGCCACCCTTATTAAAGGATTAAAGGACGCAGATGGAAGCTGGTGTGTCAAAAATATACATTTATTTATTTCACAATAGTTCCATTATATAAACAATTCTAAAAGACAACGATAATACTTTATAAAACTTCTCTTAATCAAAACATCAAATGGTTAAGGGTGTGTACGGAGTTTCCCTCCTGAGACGTGTCTAAATATAAAGCACACCACACGTCACTCTTAATAAATAATTTAAGAAGAATACACAGGTAACACAACCCAATTAAATATTTCACGTGATTCACAGCAATATCCCCCCTTCACTTCACGCAAACCACTGCAGGCGTTTGTCTCTTTAGAAAACTACACATTACCCAAGTATTTCAATTAAAAGAACCTCACCATGTATATGAGTTGTCAGAGAGAGTCAAAACAAAACAAAACAAAACAAAAAGAACAAACATACAATGTAAAAGCTCAAACCCTCTCTCTCTCTTCACATGCCCCTAGGGCGTTCAGCAAACGGTCGTATAAATTATGGTAGGCAGTTTGTATAGCTAAAACCAAAATAGGAAAAACAGTGACTGGACACGTGTCCTGAATAGCAAACGAATGTTTGCACAATGCGTCTTCACCACAATCGCACTGCGTTACCGTGACAGAATAGAATGCATCCTCACCACAATCTCAAACTGTGTTACTGCAACAGTTTTTCCCAGAACAACCGCTTTGTCCACTGGCCAATCTCCAGCCTCAAGCAATGACCACCGCACTAGTTTGAACCATCGATCCAGGTGCTTTCATTCCCCACACTGTACCAACACACTAAGCTGGAATGCTAACTTGGCTTGTCGCTCTGTGACTACGTCACACTAAATAGCCGGCTGAGCAATGACGCGCTCTGAGGTGGTGTCTACTGGGTCCTAATGTCTTACCCCTTACATTTGCAGGAGGTCATAACAGCAAAAGGGTGTTCTACTAAGTACTAAAGATGCTTGCCATGAATGGGGTTGAATAATTTTGAGACTCCATAAAGTCATTAAAAGTTGCATTTTCAGTTGAATTTGGGGAAACCACTTGAAACATTTGCTGTGTTGAGCTATTTCAATTATTTGTGTTTGAATCTGTTCATTGCAAACAGCTGAAAGTCTGAAAATGTTGCAACTTAACCTTATTTGCAATGGGGGTTGAACAAATTCGATTACAACTGTAAATTCTAAGATTATATCTTTTTTTAAATTATTCTAAAGATTACATTGGACATGTTTTTATTGATTCATTTTAATGCCTCGTTTCCACTGAGTGGTACGGTACGGTTCAGTACGGTACGGTTCGGGTCGGGTCGCTAAACCATGATCGGGGCTCGCGTTTCCACTGCCAACAGTACCCTACTTGATAGGCGTGGTGTATGCCGGAGAGAAGCGATCGACGTCATTTTCGCGCGAACAAAAGCGACATAGTAAACAACAATGGATGACAGACAGCAGATCTTGTTCTTGCTTCTCGGGATGTTTGTCACAAGAAACAAGCGCTGGCATTAGGCGTTTCTCAATACCAAGTAGCCACGCAAAGTCCGACTCAGGAGAATGATCCCGAGGACGCGAGTCCAGTAATTCTGCTAATGGGACAGCGCGTTCTTGAAAGCGCCACTCAGCTCGCTCTGCTACTCCGATTATGTACATTTAAGGCAACAATAAAACGAAATATGTTATAAAACACCACTCTGCTTCTTTCGATTTAATTTAAATACATTTTAAACATTATAAGCACACAAATGTGGTTCAGGCAACGCAATGCATAGCCTATTGATTATATTCACTGCATGTATGTAACGTTATATTTAACAAAACTAAATATAAAACACAATCCTGCCTCTTTTCGTTTAAATTAAAAAATATTAAACATATTCCAGGCAATGAATTGCATATTGCATTGGTACAAATGTTGCAATAAACAACATTACAGATGATCTTGTAATAAAATAAAATAAATGACAAAACTATCTATTTTTGGTGAATTTCAGTTTTATAATAATAGCCATTATAAAAGTATAAGTAAAAGGTACAAAAATATATACAGTAAAGCTTTAATCACAAAGCAAACAATTCAGTCAAATATACAAATTCAGCGCTCAAATAGCCTATATGAAACTACTTAGCCTTCTGCCAAAACTATTGGCCAGGGAACGAATTATAGATTCACGAGACCAAAGATCGCCTGTTAGGTCTGTACAAGACGAATTATATCTCATGTTTAACCACTACAGAGACGTCAGAGTCAGCGGCAAACATCAGAACGGCTAGCCGGGGAAAGGCTGCTCCAGGCGGGGTACTTGTGCGCCGAGCACCCGGTGATTGCTTGGAATGGATCTTCAAATGATCATAAATCTATAAATAAACCACAGATTTGAGCTTTAAAAAACTACTTTCTCGCCTGAAAAACTCTTAAAACTACACTTCGTGACACAATAACAGTAGTATTATATTTTAACTGTATGCTTCTAATGCCCTTGTAGCACGCGCAAGTGACGATACTCTGTCAACCAATCACCGTTCTGCAGTGAGCCTAGCTCCACCTTTTAGTACCGTACCACTGTGCTAGGTACCCCAACGGAAGGGTACCCAAAAAGTGGTACGGTACGGTTCGGCTTTTTGGTACCATTCACAACTTTTGACAGTGGAAACGCAAATAATTGCGTACCGAACCGAACTGTACCGTACCGTACCGCTCAGTGGAAACGAGGCATAAGTGAGTTCTACTGTAGGTAATGGCACAGTTAATCTAAACGGGGGGAAAAGGGAAACATTAGCATACAAAGTTGTTAATTAATATACTGTATATCCAGTATCAATCAATACAAATAATAAATATATATATATATGTATATATATATATTTATTATTTGTATTGATTGATATATATATATATATACATATATATATATATATATATATATATATATATATTTATTTATTTATTTATTTATTATTTAAATAAATAGTAAAAAGTAAAAAGTGTTGGCACCCTTGATATAATTGACAATACAGCATATTGATATATACAGTATATATATATATATATATATATATATGCTGTATTTTCAATTATATCAAGGGTGCCAACACTTTTTACTATGAAGGGCCAAATGGCATGTTACCCCCCTCCCAGCCCTATTTTCCACCCTCTCTTTTGTTATGAGATGACTGGCGGGCCAAATCAGAGATCATCAAAGGCAAACTTTTTTCCCACATACCGTGGTTTGGGCATCTGTGCTGTATTTATCTTAATGACTTATATTGTGCAAACATTTGGATCCTTTTTTATTTCTAAACGGGGTCCATTATTCCTATTTATTGGGTCTTCAAATACAACTAAGGTCTCTTTAAAGAAGATATTATAAAAAACATTTTAAGGAACGTTTTGTTATGATAGGTTTGACAGCTTTACAAGCACAAGTGAGAGTGATATAGCTATATTGACTCTAAGAAAGAAGTTGCTGTTGTACAGAGCTCTTTTTTATATACCTACAAGTAAGCCCAGCGAGGTCAATGATCTCAAGACTATTTTGTTGTACTGTAAAGCACAGAAAACATGTGTATTTGCATGTAAGTATAAGGGAACAACACGTAAAGTTTGGGGAATAAAAGGGTAACACCCAGGAGAATAATAAAAAAAAAAATACTGTAAGTATTGTAGAACTAAGTAGTACCTTTTCTACTATTATGATACAACAATCACATTTGGGACCAATAGCAAGAACATACCAAAAATGTACCTTTTTGTAATAATGGTGTACTATTATACTGTATAGGCTTTTTAAAAATTACAGGGTACATATATATGCATTTATACAGTAATGTTTTTAACAAAAGTGCACTGAAAACTAAAACAATTGCAACTTTTGCTTAAATATTGGGGAAAGATACTCTTGTTTCATGTATTGGTGCTTGTTATCCTCTTGTTCCATGTAGTTACAGGGTAAGTACAATAAAACATAATATACACAATCTAGTATCACTGACTCAGAAACCTTTATTTGAAAAACAACTTAATTTGAAACAGATTTAATTACAACACTTCTTTTTCGTTTAAAACTGCTTTTTTAAATCAACAATTCATTTCAAAGTCTTGACAAATAGTACGTTTTGTCCCCCCTTTTTTCTCTTGCTTGGTTTCTTCCTTTTGTTCCTCTTCTTTTTCTTTCTTTCCGAATCGGAAGAAGAAATCATGTATCTTTCTATTCTGTATTATGTATTAAAAGAAAATGCAGTACACCCAGAAATACGCCCTCACCATTTACGCATCTTTTATCCTCATGCCATCCAAGATGTATACGACTTTCCTTCTTCACAAATGAAGGTTTTTAGATTAATTTCAAAAATACATCTCTGAGAATACATATAATGCAAGCTCATGTGTTCCTAAACATTGGAGCATCAAACAGCACATACTGCAATAACTGTAGTAATCCATACAATCCCAATGGATGGATCAATGTCTTCTGAAGTGAAAGATAGGTGTTTGTAAACTTTAAACTGTAGACTATCGCTTCAGACCAACTGTAATAAGTTGTTTTTTTAAATACAGTAAAGGTTTCTGAGTCCTTGTGATATTAGATTGTGTATTTTTATTGTACTTACCCTGTAACTACATGAAACAAGAGGGTAACAAGCACCACTTACCCTGTAACTACATGGAACAAGAGTATATTTACCAGTATTTTAAAAAATTGCAATATGGTTTAGCTTTACTTGCCTTGAAACATGTAAGCCCAAACTTAAACGTCTGCACTTTTGCTATAAAAAAAAAATAAACTGTATAAATGCATAGATATGTACCCTGTAATTTTTTAAAAGCCTATACAGTTTGTGTTGGTACACAATTATTACAAAAAAAGATACACATTGTATGTTCTTGCTAAATGCAACAGCACAGCCTTGAAGAAGATTTTATAAGCTGGTTCAGTGGCTAATTGTTTGGAGTTAGAAATATATAACTCACGCTGCATATTTAGCAATTTTGCCTCAGATACAGGATTATTCATTCGCTTTAACAAGCAGGTTGTTCATTACCACGGCAACCGCTTGTGTGCCATGCTGAATGCGATTTTTGTGTTTAAAAAGCAACTACATAAGAGACGGAAAGATGCAGATAACCATACATTATTTAAGGTTATTTCTATTCGTTACGATATTGACATATGAAGTGATGTTGTCAAGTAACTTAAGCTTCATGCTTTCCCCGTTGCGAGCGTGCACTCCTCTAAACTGTAGCCTACTGGTGCTGCACTGCTAGTTGACTGGTGCTCATTTTCCCCCGAGAATATCATGTTAAAAAACAACCCTTTAGAAAACTTAATTCCTTCGTGGATCCTCTTGATCTGCTTTACCATGTTTCTTGGACTAATCTCAGTGTCTCAGTTTAACTTACTCTGCACGCGAGTTAACCATGTTCGACAAATTTAACTGGGAGTGGGGCCGTCCACACTGTTTTATCCATTGTAGGCACCGCTCACGTTGTGTTTCGGCTTTGGAAACGGAAAGAACACAACTCCTCCAGACAATCTCTCGGGGTACTTCGTGTCTGATTTTCAAACGCCGTGGGCGCACCGCTTCACCATCTTGCTTGGAGTCAATGTTTGACAGACCTGCTCACATAGTAACGGTTGCTATGATGTGTGATTGGACAATGGCCATTTTGGGGCAGGGGCTGGCGAAAGGTCAATTGACCGTTCGCAAGCCCCTCCCACAAAACGCCCATTGTCAAAGAATGTGTCTAACACTGAGATTAGTCAACTACTACTAATCTCAGTGTCTAACACTGACTACTAATCTCAGTGTCTAACACTGAGATTAGTCAAAGAAACATGGAGAACGCAGATCAAGAGGATCCACAAAGGAATTACGTTTTCTAAAGTGTTGTTGTTAACATGATATTCTCGGGGGGAAATGAGCAGCAGTCACTAGCAGTGCAGCACCATAGACTAACGTTACAGTTTAGAGGAGTGCACGCTCGCAACGGGGAAAGAGCATGAAGCTTACTTGACAACATCAGTTCATATATCAATATAACGAATAGTAACAACCTTAAATAATGTATGGTTATCTGCATCTTTCCGTCTCTTATGTATAGTTACTTTTTAAACACGAAAATCGCATTCAGCATGACACGCAAGCGGTTGCCGTGGTAATGAACAACCTGCTTGTTAAAGCGAATAATCCTGTATCTGAGGCAAAATTACTAAATATACAGCGCGAGTTATATATTTCTAACTCCAAACATTAGCCTTTGAGGTACAGGTCATGGGGTTTCTCAGATTTCGCTTGACACCGGTAACGTAAGCATTCGCCTCGATAGTGTCTCCTTCATTGCGTATTTTTATATTTTGAATATATCCCTCCACTCCATACTGTAACCCCTTGTGCCTCGATCTGGAGGATATCGCGGAGGTATTGCTCCAAAAAAGGGTCACTGACACGCACGGGTATAGCTCTTCCCGTCATGGCAATCTGTCGCGCTGGTCGTGTTTGACCATTTGTTTGACGGGCGTAGTAACAATAACTAGGGGGCGTGGCTTTTGCAAACGGTCAATTGTCACATCCCTGTCTGGCTTGCTACCTCATTCCACACTGCGCTCCCTATCACCCGAATTCTGATTGAAAACACCTGGCTATAACCTGTCTGGCTTGTTAAGGATGATATATCATCTTTATATAAACCCAAGCTCATTGTCTAGTCTACTTCTGACTATCTAGGACCACTCTGCTCTTATGCAGTGTTCTTCTTCAAATCCCGCTAGAAGAGGGTCCGCTAGAAGAGTAGGACTGGTTACATTGACTAAAAGCAGCTCCATAAGCTTCAGTCAATAAATCTTTCTGGATTCCTATCCTCACACTCAAAGTTGTCACAGGGGGCTTTCGCACTGGCAGTTTAATTCGGAACAGGGCACGGTTCGCATGAAAAATGTGAACGCTGTCATGGGACCCGGGTGCACACTGGGGTACCGAACCCGAGACTACCTGGAGGAGGTGGTCTGAGTTTGGTTGCTCCCGAACCGTGCCGCGGTTCGCGTGAATGTGAAAGCAGCACGGACTTGGGTGTGCACTTGTTCAGGAAGTAAAGTTACCTGCGCATGCGTTTTAGCTTATTGTGATGTATTCAGTTAAATAAAACACTTGTAAGGGATGATAGTGTTGACGATTTACCTTGGGTACAAACGCGAGAGTGAGCCTGCAGTGTATTCGTGCATTGCGCGTGAAATCTAGGGCACCAAATTTGGAAATCCACTGTCTCCTCAAAAGAGTCCGTTTGCAAGCAGCAGAAGGCCACCTTATGTGACACACACACAGTAAACCTGTATTGTTCACTCAACTGCACATAATAGCAGCAAATTAATAAAAAAACACAATATTGACCCGCGTTCTGTTTTCTATCATGCGCCGTGCACGTTTGCGATGACGTAATATGCACGCAAACGCACCAAGGTTCGATAGAATCAAGTTGAGTGTGAAACCAGACCAACACTGCGGGGGGCGCCGGGCACAAACGCGCTCGGGCTCGGACCGCAGCAAACGAGCCCAGTGTAAAAGCCCCCAAAGTGTGTGAATGTGTTTCAGCAAAAATATGTCATATAATATATAACAATATGGGCACAAAATCTACAATTTACAATAAGTACAGTCTAGATACTCTTAGCAATGTCGTGGAGTATTTAAACCATGATGTATTTTGTTCCATTATATTATAGTAAAAATATGCAGTTGTGGTTATTTTTATTTCTTTTTCTGACCCTTAAAATTTTTATCAAATGCTTAAATTAAGCCAGTTAATTGGGATGTTACCACATGATGCACATTTTCTGATTTACCTGACAAAAAGCTGAATAAACACTTCCCCCTCTCTTAGCCAGCTTCACTCTACTTATTCTCCTTCCCTGCAAAGACAGTGTGGGGAAAACTGACACTCCTATTACCTGCTGGCACTGTGCAGGACACCCCTCTGCCTGGTCCTGTCCTTGGGTTGTGACATTTTTCCTTTTAGTTCCCTGCAGATTTACAGACGGCACTGGCTGCTGAGCAGGCCACTCTATAAATACATCTCCTCTCAATTACTGTTGTCGCCCGCTAGCTCAGACCCTCGCTTGTGTGTGTCTTCATCCCACTGGTTTTGGCGTTGTAGATCAGGCACCCAGACCTGCAATGGTAAACCCGTTATCAATCTCTGTTATCACCTCGCTGTGGCGGCCCACGTCTGACGTTTTCGTTCACCTGATTTGTGGGCATGGTGATTACTGAAATATATCAAAACAAAGGCAAATGGTTTGTTTTCACCTGTTTTATGTGCCTGCGTATGTGAATTTCGGGTTACAAAAGAACACCACAGAGTAATCACCATGGGAAGATCTCAGAGTAAAGTTTATCTATGTATCATCTTTTTACTCTTTTAATTCATTTTATAACTGTATCATATATCTCTTTTAATTTATTTTATAACTGTTTTAATTTTCCTTGCTTATATTTTGTGAATATTTTAATTCCTTTCTATAAAGCACTTTGAATTGCCATAGTGAATGAAATGTGCTATATAAATAAACTTACCTTTCTTACAAAAGGGCCTAAAGGCCTGTACTAGAATTAGGTGATCAGCAGAGGTGACTGCTAAATATGTCACCTTGTGTAAAGAAGACACAGTCTTTCATAGTAGAAAAATGCTTAGAAGCTGATAGACAAGGAAAATAATGAAGCTTGAAGATTAGAAACTCATAACAACCGTGGAAGAGGTGCTGAATCAAGTGGGTACAGCAGTCATTAAAAAGAACAGTTTCTACCTTATGTAACCAAGTGTAGTCATGTTGGTTCACGCAAACAATATTTGTTTTTTTGTTGTTGTTGTTAATACTGTTCAAAGGTTTGGGGGGTCAGTAAGATATATTTGTAATTACATTGATGTTTTAAATTGCATAAAATAGAAAGTTAAGACAAAGATTTCTATTTCAAATAAATGCTGTTTTTTTACTTTCTATTCACCAAAGAAAATAATTGAGAATTTAACTAATATATTTAACAATTAATTTATTAAATAATATTACAGTTTTTACTGTATAGTTATTTTAAACTTTCTCACAATTACTTGAGATGGTTACTCTAAAACTCTTTCAGTTTATACATTTTCTTTGTTTTCAGAAATCATTTGTTACTGAACACGTAGTTGAGGGAATCCAGAGTATCCAGAGCTTGAATGCAAGACTCATCACACCTCCAGTAATTACTCTTCATTCCTCAGTGGATGAGATAAGCTTTTATATCGATAACAAACATAGGCTTTCTGCCTAACTAAAACTAGACTAACAAACAGAGCCAATTAGAGGATTTACTTTGCCTTTTTCAATTGCACCCCACTGCAAATAAGATTAACTACAGCTCCATGAAATCAGCTGTCACTGGGGATGTACATAATTGCTGCCACTGAGCTGTAAGTGGTCCTCTTTACTTTTTATGGAACTTTTTTGTGCTTTTTACAGTCTTTCATATTGTAGAAAATTAAAGCTTGTTGGAGGAATATTCATTTCTCATAGAAATTGATAATATTTTCAGTTTTTACAATTACATTTGGAAAGAACAACATAACTTGTATAGCTAGTCTTGAGATGAGTGTAATTTAACATAATGTAGTATTCACTCAATAGACCACTTGACTGCTTGAAAGCACTTACAAAACTTAATGCTCCCATCACGTGCTATCTGAAATGTCCCAACTCCCACTTTCTATGATACGAGCTTGTTGCATTCAAGTGCTTTGTTGGCAGAAAGATAGTAATCATGGAGGACAGCATATTTATTCTTAGAGTTTTGAGCTGTACTTTACATTCTAGTCAATCTGTGTATCAGTTTAGAGACATTTACAAGCCAATAAAGCTCTAAACTCAAAACTTGTATTAATATTTGTTTAAAAATCTGATGGTGGTATTTGGTTAATTATCTGAACCTCTTACAGAGGTAAATAGATCATTTTGGGTATGTTCACTCTGTCAGTCAAAATCAGACTTTTCTGCATATCCGATTGGAATCCGACCAGATTTATCAAGTGTGAAATAAAAATCACATGGAATCTGATTTTTACAAATACATTTCAAGCTACATTCATATGTGGTTTGAAATCCTATTAAAATTTTGCATTTCTTGAAATCCGTTTTAGTCTAACTGCCCTGATCGTATTTCACATGGTTTATGTCACTATTGTTCTCTTATGAGAGGTTCTCTCGTATTGTGTAAGTTGCTTACGCTACGGGTAAAGTCATCTTTTCTCGAGATCTGAAGCCAAAAATTATCCTTAATTTTGTATTTATTGTCAACGCAGTGCAGCAGATAGCAGACCATAGCAGACTGAGTAAGTGTGCTCATTGGCTGTCCTGCGGCAAATGCAGCAGCCTATCAGTGAGCCCAGCGTGACGTCGCGCCCTCTACACGTCACAGCCCGCCAAAGTGGGAGTGGCCAACGTATATAAAAGAAGGGCTCAACAGGCTGAACTCCGATTTTCATCTCTTCAGCGAAGCTCTCCGCATTGCTGGATCTTGAGAAGCCGCCGCTGTCGAAACAAGCGACCAGCAAGCTCAGGAAGCGTCTGAAGAATCCGGCCGTCTTCGCCACCTTCAGCGATCCGTGCCTGCTACGCTATCCGGCGACAGTATCCTTTTAAGCCTTCTCTCTGCGTGTGCTCACCGCCGCGACACACACTCTTATATCTATAAGAGCGCGAGGCGTTTTTATCAAAATGCTCACTGGAGACCGCCATCTCATCTGCGCTCTCTGCCTGGGCCGCGAGCACGCCGCCAGCGCACTCTCCTCGGGCGGCTGCCCTTAATGCGAAGAACTCTCAATGTCGACCCTGCAGGCTCGACTTGAGCTCTTCAAAGATGCCGCTCCGCCTCTCTCTGCTGGGCCGCGCAGGAAAAAGCGCCGCTCCTAGAGACCACCGGAGACCGAATTGGCGCCCAGAAGCCTGTCGGAACCCTTCCCTCGAGCTTCTCTCTCGCCTTCCCCGCCCCTCCTCTCTGACGCGCAGCCGCCGGTTCCCGCCCGCCGCCGCCACCGCTTCAAAGGACGAGGCGGATGATTTGAACATGGACGATGCCGCTGACAGCTGCTCTCTCTTGGCATCTGACAGCGAGGAGTGGTCCGGTTCGAACTCGTCAGTCCATGAGGCCGGCCGTACTCGGGCCGGCGTTGACGCGGAGCTTCTGCGCCTCCTCACCAAGGCTGTTGATCAACTCGGCCTTGAGTGGTCAGCGCCTGAGGAGCCTGCACCGAACAGGCTCGACGGATACTTCCTCCATCGCCGCCGCCAAGCGCCCACATCCAGGACTGCGCCCTTCCTACCGGAGCTCCACGCCAAACTCTCCAAGTCGTGGAACGCCCCTTTCTCCGCGGGAGCCCGCACGCATGCCTCCTCAACGCTCTCTCAGGTTGACGGCGCCGTCGAGAAGGGGTATAACTCTATTCCCTCGGTGAAAGAAAAGCATTGGCAGCGCACCTTTGCCCACCCTCTGGATGGCATTCAAAGGCTTCCCTCCCCTCAAAAGACCACGCAGGCCATGAATCTCTTCTTGCCGCGTCGTTCAAACTTTGCTGCACGCCGCAATCGGGACCAGCCTGCACGGAGATCCACTCAGCGTCCAGCCCAGCCACTGCCTTCGCAGCTAGATCGTGCTCAGCCAGCCGTCATAGCCCACCCCTCCCCCCCCGCGGGGACCCCGGCCTAAGACTCCCCCCGCAAAGTCCTCCTAGCAGTTCAAGGGAGGAAAAGATGGTGAAGCCCCGCCGCGGCCGGGCCATCGTCAAAACTCTCTGGTCTGTCAGTCTCAGCTACTGCAGATGTGTATTTCGCAGCCACCGAGCCGGTAATGCAACCCGCTCGCCTGCATACAACCGCCGTTTTTACGGCGACCCAGAGAAATCTCAAAAAGAGCATAATGTCTGGTTATACGGCTCACGCTACGTGTTTTAAGTGTAGAAAATGTGCCCACATCCCAGTGTTCACCTCTACACACAAGCACTATACCCCTCGTGTCCCTCACAGACCCCACTCTCATAAAGCTGGCGAAAGCCGCTCGAGTGTTAGATGTAGAACATGTGCCCGCGTCCCCACACCTACTCACTGCCCGCTCTGTCTCACGGTCACGCCCCGCCGGTCGCTTTGCAGATGTAAGTCTGGTGCCCGCTCACAAGCGCTCACGCTTACTGAAAAGCATTTTATCCCCGGCAACACTCTCGTGTCCCGTTCCCCACACGATATACTCCCCGTCCAAAGCCACCGGGACCTCGTGTATAAATCGGCCGCCCATCGCTATAAGCGAGCCGCCGTTGTCCAGCACCGAGAGCGCGAGCGCGCTGCACCCACGCCCCCAATCCAGATCCTCGAGCCCACAGTTTGCGGCGATCGGATCCCGGAGGCCATTCGCCCCCTTGCTCTACATGCAAAAGCATGGGAAGCTATCCCGGGGGCTTCAGAATGGGTGTTGAACACAGTAAAGAAGGGCTATGCATTGCAGTTTGCTCGCCGTCCCCCTCGCTTTCGAACGCGGACTGAGACGACAGTGAATGGAGAAGTAGCACACCTACTTCATGCAGAAATAACGAATCTTCTGTGCAAGGGTTACATAGAGCCAGTACCCCCTTCTTTGAGCGAGTCAGGCTTTTATAGCCGTTATTTTCTCGTACCCAAGAAGGGCGGAGCCAATTCTAGATCTGAGATATTTGAACAAAGCTCTTATGAGAAGACCGTTCAAAATGCTCACGACCAGACAGATCCTCGCGCAAATTCACCCCGGGGACTGGTTTATTCCCCTCGATCTGAAAGACGCATACTTTCAGATTCAGATAATACCCCGTCACAGACCATTCTTGAGATTCGCCTTCGACGCCCAGGTATATCAGTACACCGTCCTGCCGTTCGGCCTGTCTTTAGCACCCCGTACGTTCACAAAGTGCATGGATACGGCTCTCGCTCCCCTGAGGGGTCAGGGTATGCGAATTTTGAACTATTTGGACGATTGGCTGATTCTAGCACAATCAGAGGAGGAACTCGTTTTTCACAGAGCGGTGCTTCTCAGCCACCTGGAAAGCCTGGGTTTAATGGTCAACTGGACTAAGAGCTTGCTACTGCCCAGCCAGTCAAAGAACGAGAACGCGTTGGCCCAAACCTGGCCCAGCTGCCCGCTGTACACTTTTCCCCCGATCTCACTGTTACCACAGGTAATCAAGAGGATCAGGGAAATGGGCCACTCATATCCCTTTTCCACCAAAAAAGAACTGGTGCTGGTTCAAAGTTGGTTCGGAGTTGGTTCAACTTGCGAACCTTCTCAGAACCTGTTTGTTTTTCCACTGACTAGAGCGCCCAGCAGCGAACGACGTCGTTACATCACTGTGTACGTCGCCATACATCTTAGCTAGAAACGCTTGCAAGTACAACATTACTTTGGGTTTATCTCTAACTCGTGAACCAAGAAGGCTTTAAAAACAATTGAAATATGTAAGTCTTTTAATCTTTTCCTTTGATATGTAATCTTTTCTGATTAGTTATGTACCCCTGTCTTGTGTCTTTTTTTTTTTTGAACCGGCTCTCAAAATGCTTTGGTGGAAAAGGGGTATCAGTCCTTCTTATAGCCCCACGATGGGAAAACCAGACCTGGTTCCCAGAGCTGGTGAGGCTGTCGCACATAGCCCCGTGGCCGATCCCGGTGAGGAGAGATCTCCTCTCTCAGGCCGGTGGATCGGTGTGGCATCCCCATTCAGAGCGCTGGTCTCTGCATGCGTGGATAATCAACGGATACCCGTTGCATTGCCAGAAGGGGTCATGAACACGATATCGCAGTCTAGAGCTCCTTCTACGAGACGGGTCTATGCGTCTAAATGGTCAGTGTTCTCCGAATGGTGCACTGTTCAAGGCCTGGACCCACGCACTTGCGGGGTCCCATGGGTGCTTTCCTTCCTCCAAGAGCTGTTGGACAAGGGCAGGTCCCCTTCCACGTTGCGGCTATTGTGGCGTTCGCAGAGTCAACGCGCGGCCGCGCGATAGGAAGGAACGAGGTCATCATCCGCTTCCTCAGAGGAGCCAGGAGGATGAATCCCCCTGCGGCCCCCCTCGGTTCCGGTTTGGGATCTTTCTTTGGTCTTGGAGGCCCTGATAGCTTTCCCTTTGAACCACTAGAATCCGTGGGTTTAAAATACCTCTCGCTCAGGTAGACTCGCTTTTGTCAGTCTAAGGGGATGTGTAACCGTTTTTCTGATAGCCCTTGTCATCGGTAAAAAGTGTAGGGGATCTACACGCGCTGTCTGTCAGCCCCGCGTGTCTCGAGTTCGGACCAAATGCCTTTAAAGTCATTCTCAAACCGAGACATGGTTATGTCCCCAAGGTGATTGCCACGCCTTTTTTGAGCACAGGTCATCTCCCTATCGGCTCTGCCAGCATCCGATAGCGAGGGCGATGGTAACCTTCTGTGCCCCGTCAGAGCGCTGAGGTTTTACGTTACAAGCTCCGCGGCCTTTAGGCGCTCCGAGCAGCTCTTTGTTTCATTTGAGGGGGCACCAGGGGTCTCACCGCCTCGAAACATAGCCTGTCCAGATGGATAGTGGACGCTATCGCAGCAGCTTACGTGTCAAAACACATGCAGTGCCCTATGGGCATCAGGGCCCATTCCACTAGAGGCATGGCCTCGTCATGGGCTTGGTCCAGCGGGATTTCTATTCATGATATCTGTATGGCGGCATGCTGGGCCTCCCCCTCTACATTCATGAGGTTCTATAACCTGGAAGTCCCAGCCTTGCAGGCGAGACTTTTGTCAGTCTAAGGGGATGTGTATGTTCTGCCCAGCTGTCATGTGCAGACCACTCTCATTTCAGCGAGGCGAGCCCCGCCGTATGTAAGCTGGCTGAGTCCGTCCGTGTTTCCCTATGACACGTCAGTTTGCATGTGCGGGCCCACGTTGCTGGCCGCCTATTTCCCTGACAGCTGCGCGACGGGGTTAGACATGAAGAACACTCATAAGCCACGTGTCCCCACAGAACATGACAACATGAAAGCACACAGCTAGTGTAAAACACAAGCTGTGTGCTACATAGCACAAGACAAAACATGACATGAAAGCACGCGGCTGATGTAAACACGAACTGCGTGCTACACAAAAAACAACACACGTGGACAGAGCGAACACGAAACCGCACGCGAACACGACAAGACAGAACGTTATGCACGAGAACGACCATAAGCTTATCCTGTGCGCTCACAATAGAAAACAAACACGCGGAGCATGCCTGTCCGAATCCCGACACAAAACCGAAACCAAGCTAGACAGATGTGCCGTGATTCAAACACCACGCCTGCACATGTAACAAGGCACCTGACATCGACGGAGGAAATGTGAGAATTAGGTTAAACTGTGAAATGTATGATAAAAATTGCAAATACCAAGAAATATGTTACAGCAGTTCGTCTTTTGAGTACACTTGCAAATTCCGCGATGAGACTGAGCTCAAAATCTCGAAAAGCTTCCGTGTCAGCGACTTTTTATTGTGCGAAATCGCAGTCAATCAAAAGGAGATGCAGTCCTCCAATCATCACGCAGACGCCCGGACTCCAGGCCAGCCCACTTCCCTATTCACCCCAGAGACGCCGGACGTCCGTGGGTGGGACATAATCGCAGCATTTATCCAATGACCGTCTAGTTTCGAAGCACTGAAAAAAACTGTTCATAGCAGCACCATTGAAGTCAATGGACGCTGAGCTTCAACGTGGAAATGCCATAGGGAAATGCACTGTGACGCGCTACGGGAATGTATGAGAAGGAGATCGAGTCAGCCGACCTGCTATATATAGCTGATTCTGAACGAACTCGTCTTCGAGATGGCCGTGTTCTAACGCATTTTTAGTCAATAAAATGCTAACGAAATAGTACACATTTGACCATTAATTTTTTGACATTATAGGGGAAGCTGAGCTTCCCTTGCAGTCTTAAAGAAATCGCCACTGATATATATATATACACTCACCGGCCACTTTATTAGGTACCCCATGCTAGTAACGGGTTGGACCCCGCTTTTGCCTTCAGAACTGCCTCAATTTTTCGTGGCATAGATTCAACAAGGTGCTGGAAGCATTCCTCAGGGAGTTTGGTCCATATTGACATGATGGCATCACACAGTTGCCGCAGATTTGTCGGCTGCACATCCATGATGCGAATCTCCCGTTCCACCACATCCCAAAGATGCTCTATTGGGTTGAGATTTGGTGACTGTGGAGGCCATTTTAGTACAGTGAACTCATTGTCATGTTCAAGAAACCAATTTGAAATGATTAGAGCTTTGTGACATGGTGGAAGTAGCCATCAGAGGATGGGTACATGGTGGCCATAAAGGGATGGACATGGTCAGAAACAATGCTCAGGTAGGCCGTGGCATTTAAACGATGCCCAATTGGCACTAAGGGGCCTAAAGTGTGCCAGGAAAACATCCCCCACACCATTACACCACCACCACCAGCCTGCACAGTGGTAACAAGGCATGATGGTTCCATGTTCTCATTCTGTTTACGCCAAATTCTGACTCTAACATCTGAATGTCTCAACAGAAATCGAGACTCATCAGACCAGGCAACATTTTTCCAGTCTTCAACTGTTCAATTTTGGTGAGCTCTTGCAAATTGTAGCCTCTTTTTCCTATTTGTAGTGGAGATGAGTGGTACCCGGTGGAGTCTTCTGCTGTTGTAGCCCATCCGCCTCAAGGTTGTGCGTGTTTTGGCTTCACAAATGCTTTGCTGCATACCTCGGTTGTAACGAGTGGTTATTTCAGTCACTGTTGCCCTTCTATCAGCTCGAACCAGTCTGGCCATTCTCCTCTGACCTCTGGCATCCGCCCACAGAACTGCCGCTCACTGGATGTTTTTTCTTTTTCGGACCATTCTCTGTAAACCCTAGAGATGGTTGTGCGTGAAAATCCCAGTAGATTAGCAGTTTCTGAAATACTCAGACCAGCCCTTCTGGCACCAACAATCATGCCACATTCAAAGTCACTCAAATCAACTTTCTTCCCCATACTGATGCTCGGTTTGAACTGCAGGAGATTGTCTTGACCATGTCTACATGCCTAAATGCACTGAGTTGCCGCCATGTGATTGGCTGCTTAGAAATTAAGTGTTAACGAGCAGTTGGACAGGTGTACCTAATAAAGTGGCCGGTGAGTGTATGTCTTTGAACGGATTTCTGGCAACAGCCATGATTGATGGTGATATGGTCCTCTTGACTACTCCTAATTTAGGACCTGGTTTTAGCGCTAAAATGCTTTGTGAAATACTCTTTGAGCAACAATTTAGGAGTCCTAAAATTAGGAATGACACGCACAGAGTTTCTCCTAAATCGGAAAGTCTTAAGATGTTTTTTGAATACGGCCCCTGAACAGTTGCGATAAACAATGTGGAAAGTCAATAATATTTGATCAAATTTTAATCAGATACACAGATAATCAGATCTGGACTGACAGAGTGAACGTATCCAAAGATATGTGGTAGTTGTTGTTATATACTTTCTAGTTATTTCGGATCGAAACACACAGACACCAGATATAACTTCCATCCGTCCTTTATCTCTACTTTGTCCGTGATGACGTCGATGATGTCACATCAATACACAACATCCCCCCTCTACTTGAATATGAACTTACCCAAATTAAACATTCACATTTTCTTACAGATTAAGACCGTTCAGAACATTCAAAGTACATGTAACACTGTACATCTTGATAGAACATCAGCAATGCTTTCTGAACAGATGCATCGCACCACAACATAACTCTTAATCTGATTTTTACTTGTTTTCCTTCTTACATAGCCTAACCTTTATCAATCACTCAACAACATAGTCTCTAAACCTTTCAGGCAATTTGATTTGTCTCTGGGGTCTGCAAGGTTTAGGAATCTGTTCCTCTCTCTGAAATGTTTAACAGTTTCCTTTGCATTCCTCCGCACTTCCCTTTTGCTCCTTATCATTACTTGGCTCCTGAGCACATATCATTTCGCCATCCAATGTTGGTGTTTCCGCAAACAGAAACTTCTTGACAAATGTTGTATTCCGTGCATACTTTGCTCCAGTGGGTGACTGAACAACAACGCTGTTACCTTCTCTGCGTACAACCTTGTGAGGAGTGCTGTGAAATGTTGTTGTGAATTTGTCTGTTTTATCCTGTTTCACAAGCACTTGATCTCCAACCGCTATGCCTGATGTCTTAGCACCTCGTCTGTGGTCTGTGTATATCTTGGCTTTTCCTTTCTGCTCCGCGTCTTTGTCTCGAGCTTCAAGGTCACTATGTGGAGTTGTGATGTCTGGTAACTTCCCTCTGATCTTCCTCTGAAAAAGAAGTTCCGCTGGGCTTTTGCCCGTTGTGGTGTGTTGTATGGACCTGTAGATAGTCACATATTTGCGTAGCTCTCTTTTCCAATCCTGGCCCTCAGCATGGGCAATCAGTACTCGTTTCATCAGAGATGTGTTTTGTCTTTCCACTTCTCCATTTGCTTGTGCCCACTTTGGAGTTGTTCTGATATGGTGTATTCCGTTCTCCTGACAAAGAGCCTGAAACTGACTGGATTTGAATTGTGGGCCACAATCTGACCTGATTGTTAAGGGAAGTCCGTGCCGACTGAAAATGTCTTCCAAACGGTCAATCACTTTTTTCTGCTGTTGTTGACTTGAGGATTGCATATTCATAGTACATGCTGAATCGACAACAACCAGAATCGAATGTCCATCCGGTAAAGGACCAAGTAAATCTGTGGCTAAGTTTTGCCATGGCCCTTCAGGCATCACTGTGGGCGACAGTGGTTCAGGAACATCTGGTTTTGCTACCAACTGACAACCATGGCATGTCCTGACAAGTCTTTCTGCGGCCCTGTCCATTCCGGGCCACCAAACCTTTGTTCTCAGGTGTTGTTTTGTTCCTACCACACCAAGATGACCCTCATGTGCCAAATGTAATGCTCTTCCTCGCAGCGACTGTGGCAAAACAATTCTTGTTCCTCTGAGTATTTGTGGTGAGCAGGGTGGTGCGATTGCTAATGAGCAGCACCTGGGAAGCACACCGGTCTCGCATCTCTCACGGAGGAACGGAAGCATAAAGGAGGAGCGACGGAGTGGATGATCGAGAGAGGAACAGGCCTGCTTTTGTTTGTGTTTTATTTTATTTTATTTTGGTAGCCAGCAGTCGTCCGTGAGGGGCTGCTGGCAGGTAGTTATATTTTATTTTGGGTAGCCAGCAGTTCCGTAAGGGACTGCTGGCAGGTATTGTGTTTATTTCATTTAAATAAAGTTTTAATGTGATTGTCCGCCGGTTCCCGCCTCCTTCTTCCCTGAACATTGCTACACTGGTGCCGAAACCCGGGAAGAGGGAGGAACGCGCTGTCCGAGGGTCCTCGCCGTTGTGGTGAATCCGCGGTGCCATCAAGCATGGTGCGCGAGTCGCCGCCGCTCGCCGTGGGCCGGAGATTGCTGCCGAGGGGAGGAGCAGGGAGCGGGGGACTCGCGGCCATGGACGCTCGAGGCGGGGCGCTGGGGTGAGTTGCCAGTGGGACGCCCGAGCTCGCCGCCGACCGCCTGGGAATGGAGGGGCGGCTGCCTTCCGGGAGGGAGAGGAGGAGTCACCGCCGCTTGCCGTGGGCCGGAGCCTGCTGCCATCCGCCAGTGAAGGGGAGGAGCAGGGAGCGGGGGACTCCTGCCGTCTGCCCAAGGCACCCGAGGAGCCGTCGCCGTCCACCGGGGACGGGGCAGCGTCCAGGCGTCCAACGAGGGCCATCCAGCGTCGCCGCCGGGCACCGCGGAGGAGATCGCCCAGCTGGTGAGGGACAAGATGGCAGCGCGTTGTGGGAGCCGGAGCAAATTATTATTTTTTTTTCTCTCCCCTCTCTCGTGTCCGTCGCTCCTCGTGCTTCCGTCTCCGTTTCCCTCGGCTCGTCGGTCCATATCCCCCAGGGATCGCCGCCGGGGGGAGGGAGTAGGCACAGCCCGGGTGTACCCCCCGGCCTGTGAGGGGTGATGGGGGTATGTGGTGAGCAGGGTGGTGCGATTGCTAATGAGCAGCACCTGGGAAGCACACCGGTCTCGCATCTCTCACGGAGGAACGGAAGCATAAAGGAGGAGCGACGGAGTGGATGATCGAGAGAGGAACAGGCCTGTTTTTGTTTGTGTTTTATTTAATTTTATTTTGGTAGCCAGCAGTCGTCCGTGAGGGGCTGCTGGCAGGTAGTTATATTTTATTTTGGGTAGCCAGCAGTTCCGTAAGGGACTGCTGGCAGGTATTGTGTTTATTTCATTTAAATAAAGTTTTAATGTGATTGTCCGCCGGTTCCCGCCTCCTTCTTCCCTGAACATTGCTACACACTCGTTTTTTGTTTAGTGTGTTAGTAGAAGCGTTTTTAAAAATAATATATATTTTGTCATGTTTACAATTTCTATATATACAATGCTTAGTTGCTCTGAGAGGAAAATGCATAGCTGTTATAGTTCTCTCTCTAAGCGTGTTGAAATTTTTTTCAATTTTTCATCCAAAAATGTAAATTCTGTCATAATTTACTTACCTTAATGTCGTACAAACCTGTGTGACTGACTTTCTTCTGTGGAATCAGATATATATATATATATATATATATTTTTTTTTATGTTAGTATCCAAACTATCCCTTTAATGAATGCATAAAAGCAAAAACAGGCTGTATTAACTTACTAGCACTAAAATGTTTCCCCCTTCTCCCCAATCTTTTTTGCCTCTTCTATATTTGCCTTTGTTAGATGATTTCTTCAGCTAATTCCATTACACACAAGAAAATTGTTTTTCTCTGCTGACAATATTTGACAGTAAAACCACTCCAATTAGATGAATTAAGAGATTTAACACTTCACAAATTTCCATAGAATGGACAAATTTATCTTCATTATAACAGATTGCATTTTTTATTGGTACTATTGCATGCTTATAAACAAAATAAATTGTTTTTCATCAAAACATCATGAATTATTATGACAGTGAAATATGCCAGAAAAAAAAAACTAATTCAATTTGTTTGATTCAAACTCAGAATTCTATTGACATTCATCACAAATACTCACATCACATGTACTAGGAATTATTATTTAGCAGCACGACACACTTAAAATATATCAAAGTGCAGTATAAATACATTTGGATAAATACAATTTCGACTGGTGGGCTAAAGATCTGGAGTAGCCAGCCTGACTACGTCAGACTTCCTACTTCCGCTAATTTCATTTCGCTCCTGTACTCAGTCTGAAGCTGCGTTCACACTACACGCAACCAAGCGCGACACGATACCATTCATTTTCAATGGTGAGCGGGCGACTTCCGGCGACCGTTGGCGACTGGATGGGGCGTGTCTGACGACGCGACAAAGTTGAGATCCGTTTAACTTTATGCAAATGCAGAGCGACTTTCGGGAGCGACAACCAATAGGAGTGAAGTCAGTGGAGCGCGTCACTCTTCAGTGCTGAGTCTGACTGAGGCAAGCCTATTATTTATGATATATCTCCGTGTACATACAGTGGTATTCACCGTACTGAGTCCGTGCCTGAATGGTTTCGGGAACCCAGATAGACCGGTATTTGCCCGTTTTCTGCAGTTAAACAGCCGCGATGGCAAAGAGCACTCATTGTTTCTCCTTCATCTTTAATATTATGCATTTTATGTACTGATTCCATTTATATTTAGACTTTTAAGGAAACGTATTTGTTAAAATATTTGTTTGTAGCGGCAAGAAAACGTATTTGTTGTTATAGAGTAACATCCGTGAATGTCACTCACAAACATTACTAGGCAACCAGTAGTGGGAACGCCCTCCAGCGCAGCCACTGGCGACCTGCAGCGACAAAGTCGCTTGTAGGGTGAACGCAGCTTGAGATAGCAGCCTATCTTTCAGTTTTCCAGCAGCCTTTGAACGGCCGGCCAATCAACGAACAGAGGGTGGGCTGAGAGCCGTGACGTAGACGCTAAGCGCAGAGTTTTACATTGTAGGTTAGAGAAATCGAAAACCGAAACGACCGCGGAAATGTAAAACGAGACACGGGATGCAATTTGCTCTGTTATGGAGAACATTCTGGGGTTTTTCAAACTGAAGCAAAAGTCGTTTACAGCCATGTTCACTCCGGTATTTCGCTTGCATCGTCAAGTGTTTACAGCTGGTTTACAGTAGAAGTTCGATCATAGATTTGAGTTTGATGCATGATGTCTGTGGGTCGATGCGGCTGTGTCGGCGCATAACATACAGCATAAATAAACTTATCTGATTGGCTTACGGGTAACCAATGATTTTAAACTTCAGACAAGTGCCCCCTAGCGAGAGAGAAAACACTTCTCTATTATGCCATTCCAGACTCTGTTTCGAAGCAAAGTGAAGTAGCAGAGTCTGGTATTACCAGGCTAAAAGATCTGGTAGATGGACTTAAATATTCCAGGATTATGTAAAATATACCAAATATGTATTTTGAGTGATTTTGGGTTGTCCACAGTACAGAGTCACTGTGTGCATTTGTTACCTTAATGAAGTGTTTCAGGATTATTCAACCCTAACTTTCATTGGTGCAACACAATGTAGTTGCTAAATTGATGCTCAAAAAACACCTTGAAATGTTCTTTTATATATATATATATATATATTAGGGCTGTCAAACGATTAATCGCGATTAATCGCATCCAAAATACAAGTTTGTGTTTACATAATATATGTGTGTGTACTGTGTATAATTATTTTTAATACATAAATACCCACACATGCATGTGTATTTAAGAAATATTTGCATGTAATATAAAATATATATATATATTTAGAGTTTGTTTGTGATCTCTTATTCTGTTCTGTTAATGTCTGTGTTTCCTAGTTAATCTTCTAATCTGTTAATTGGTTCAGTCTTTCCTTCATCCCCTGTCTGTTTGTTTCCTTGGTTACATATTTGATTAGAGTTCTAGTAAGTTTCTCACCTCGTTTTCAGAGTATTTAAGCCCTGTGTTTAGTCCTGTCTAGTTGTCTGTCATTGTTTCTATTTACTGGTTGTTCTATCCTTGTTTTTGGTATTATTAAGATCCAGTATCATCTCTGCTGCAACCAGCCCATGACAAGTTAATGTAACACAGCTCATTGAAAAACCTGTGGCAACAGTTTTGCAAAACGCGAAATACGTGCCAATACGTCGTACATATCACTGCAGTTTCCAACAGAAATATACACTAGATTTATAGACTTGTTTTCATGCGGCTCCTTGCTTAATTATGTTGTAACCTCAAAACACTTCTTACCAAAGTGCATATGTAAAGGAATATATTTTAGAGTTTGCATCACTTAACCAGCTCCATATGTTCGGTTTTACTGACGAACTAAGCTTGCTCGGTAGCTCAGCTGGTACAAATTTGAACTTGTGATGCGGAGAGCTCGCGTACGAATCCTGTGAAAGACGAATCACAATTAGGCAATGTCCACACTTATATGTTTTTGTTTGAAAACGCATCTTTTTTTTCTTTCCTTTTTGGCCTTCCGTCCACACTGCGACTGGTTTTATGAATGAAAATAAACCTTTTTAAAAACGCTCTCCAAATTGGATGAATTTGAAACACCGTTTTCGCGTTGTGGTCTGTCAAAACGGAGGTATTTAAAAACGATTACGTAAGTTTAGTTGTGACATATTGTACCAATAGATATTCATGTTTATATCGGTAGTGAGCATGTTATGTGCTATTCACTTTCACACTGTTGATGTTACTTTGCACACTCTTCATATCAAAGTCCTGCAAAGATGACAGAAAATGTATTCACATTTGCTGTTCTGCGGCAATACATCAGAGTAGTTGTGTTTTAGACCAAACATATGGTGAGTGAGTGCGACCTGGACGCATCAGTGAATGGTGAGAAATTTAGCCAAATAAAATGATCCTGCCAGAAGAATTGCGCAATAACTTTTTTATTTATTTTTCCATCTGAATCATCTCAGTGAGCTTTTGTGAGGTTTTTGTGAGGACGCCTGAAAAAGCTAGTGTGGACGGAGAGCGTTTTTAAATGAAAACGTCGTTTTCAAATGTTTTCGAATTAATGTAATGCCTTAAAGAGCTCTAAAACAAGCTAAAATGCCATGGTTATGATTGCATTTTTATATCACATTTGAATTTGTTAACACTACCGGGTTTAGGATTTAGTGTAGCTGTACGTTATTTTAAAATGGAGCATTGAGCTTTTAACGCCACTCATAAGACATTTCAATTCAGAACTACGGTGATCCGTACAAACTCTTTTTTTGTGCCATTTTCACGTTCATCTGTTCCAAAAAAAACAAAAAAAAAACACGCTTTTAGTGCCACTCACTGGACATTTCACTTTAAAAACTGTCGCGAAAGGTGCACGACGCAACGTATTTAGCGCTTTGGAAAAATGTTGCCACAGGTACGTTTTTGTAATGAGCCTGGGCTGAGTTAATGTTATTATTTGTTCATATTTTAAATAATTGTATTCATTTCATTAGTACAAAACATGTTTTGAGACAGATGAATTGCTGATCAACTTATCTAAACTCTGCCTAATACCAACAACATTAGCAACATTTGGTTTGCCATAATTGCATTATCAAAGCCAAGTTTAAGAATGGCATTATTTTTCAACATGTTTGTTTAATTGCCACTGGCTTTTGAGAGCCATCATTATTCCACTTTAATTGTGTCAATATATGTACTGTGTATCTATGCAAAGTCTGGCACTCTGCACCATTTCCATAGCAACGTTGTTTTCAAAACAAATTCAATGATTGATGACTTTGGATTTATTACATGTAAATGTTTAATTAGCAGCATATTTAGCAAAACAATCCGTTACTGTTTCAGAGGGTGTTCAGTTGCAGAGAGACGTGCCGCGGGGAAAGTGCTGGATTTGTTTTTTATTGACCGGAACTGCTGATGTTGCTCCCTGTGGCATTCTTAATGCACCGTGGTTTGCTTTTAGAGTAGGAGCCCTAAACCAGACAGTGACTGATAACATCAGTTACCTCGACGATTGCAATGTAAAATCTGATCTGTGCTGCTGGTCGGCAAAAACCGAATTTAGTTTGCTATGAATGACTGTTATGACAATCTCAACAAGTCTGAGGAATCTGACTGAACATGTATTTCTCCATCTCGGTTCTTTACAGACAGGGTTTCTTGATGCTTCATGTCACAGAGGTAGATTTTGTCCCCTAATGTGATTTTGTTCTGTCTCTCAAGGTGCATGACATTTTACAAAGTAAATAATACACTCACTAGTGTTAATGGAAGCCTATACAACGTTCAGGTTTCGTTGCCCAAATTCAGCCATGCTTGTCTTAGAACGGTCAGTGCCTCCGTCTTTTTTCTCTCTCTGTGCATTTAAAATATGTCCTTACGAGTAACAGCTCACCATGGCACAAAGCCATTATTTGTTCTTTTTCAATAGCCTCTGAGAATGTATGTTAATATGTCATAGGATAACTACAGTTGTTTCTAAGCTGAGTCTAACAATTTAACTAATGCAAATTCAGAACGATTTTAAAATAGTGCGTATGAATTCAGGAGGACAGGATAGATTTGAAATTGTTGGGTTGTGGGAGTAAAAACAACACATTAGTGACATCGAAACTATTATTTAATGAATCAGCCTGACTACATTTTTTAAAAGGATATATTTATGGATCTGGTCAGAAAGAAATTGCCCTTAAAGTTAACACTGTTTAAAGGAATATAAATTATTTAAAACAAATATCCATGTCACAATCAGTCATGTTTTCAGTTTCATTTTCACAGTCTTTTAATTTGTCTTCATTATTTCCTGTGTTTACTTTCTGGTGTCATAGCCTGTGTACGAAATTGCCCCCTGTAGTGGTATCCGAAAAAATAGTGGACGTTATTGAGTGTACTCATTCTATCCCACAATGCACCGTAATAACGAGTGTACAAAGGTTGTATGCTCAATGACAAGAGAATACCCATAATCCACTGTGAGGGTCTGCCGAATGAATTCCCGCATCTCGCCAGTAGATGGCGACTTCAGCTGAATCATCCATCCATCCAGCCCAGTCTCACACCCAAGGCGTCATCTAACTGACGCTTTTGACCATGTTTGGCCATGCGTCAAGATGCCGACGCACAGGGTACCCCTTGAGCGTCAATATGAGACGCGCCTCCTAGTGGTCTAATCCTAACCCTACCCCAGACCTAAACCTACCCATAACGGAAGCGTCATCTAACTGACGCTAAAGGGTGCGCGGCATTTGATGACGCCCGAGGATGAGCGTCTCATGTTGACGTTTGGGGGGTGGTGTGTGCGTCGGCATGTTGACGCATGGTCAGAAGCGTCAGTTAGATGACGCCTTGGGATGAGACTGTGTTGATCCATCCATTTTCCAAACTGCTGGTCCACAGCGTGTACAGTGTAATATCAAACAGGTATAAATATTTTTTTTAATTGATTACTAAATTATTTTATTAAGGTTCATACATAGTTTTCATAACAGAGTTCATGATAAATATTGTTATAACTACTGGAGCTGCAGTTTGCTAAGTTTCAATTTATTATTACATTTACATTTAGTCATTTAGCAGACGCTTTTATCCAAAGCGACTTACAAATTAGGACTAAATTAAAGCGAGTCATCGTGAAGAGGCAAAAACGATGCAAGTGGTGCTCAAAATACAAACTGCAGGCATTTCTCAGAGTAGCATATGCCAGACAAGGGAGGATTAAGGGAAAAAGCAAAGAGTTTTTTTATTATAATTTTTTTTTTTTTTATGAGGTTATGTGCTCACGGAAGAGATGAGTTTTCAGTTGTCTTTTGAATGTTGTCAGGGATTCTGCATTCCGGATGACGGTGGGGAGATCATTCCACCATCATGGAACCGTGAATGAGAATGTTCTAGAGAGTGATTTTTTGACTTGCTGTGATGGTACCACGAGCCGTCGCTCATTGACTGACCATAGACTTCTGGTAGGGATGTAGACTCGTAGGAGTGAGTGAAAGTAGGAGGGTGCTGAGCCTGTGATAGATCTGCAAGCAAGCGTCAATGCCTTGAACTTGATGTGAGAAGCGAGTGGTAGCCAGTGCAGAGAGATGAACAGAGGAACAGAACTTTCTGTTATTAAACAAAAAGCACAAATTATGCAAAAACTGCACTCGGTTTCATTCACTCCTTCAAGTCGACTATAAGGCCCTGTCCCATTTCTCCCCCCTTAAAACTTCCACTTGGTTTTGAGTGCCCTCGAAAGTAAAGTCCCCTCAACGAGGGAAGTGGAGTTGAAGATCTTTCCCTATGAAATGGGACACCACTATATGCAAATTAGCGCGGCAATCCTCAATACGTCACGTGCAGCGTCAAAGTGTCTACTACTTCTACTACTATTTTCATTCATAAAATTGCCGGTTCCAGTTGTTGTGTCCTGTTGTGTGGGCTGTTTTCGTTTATCTACATCTGATGAATCAACAGAGAAGACATGTGGAATATAGAAGACGCATTTCCGGTAATTTTGCCATATATTTGTTTGTATCTGATCGTTTAGAAGCGCACACAAAACCCAAAGTTTGCTTGTCTAACGTTAGTTGCAATCCGTTTCCGAACGTGCGCGCGCCGCCATGGGAACAGGGGCAACGTCTCTTGCGCGGATCATTGTGCTTTTAGTAGCTGTTTTTACCACCAACGTCCCGCAATTTAGAAACCGCAGACACTGCACTTTACAACGATCACCGATTGTGCTCAGTGCTGATTCTGACGTTAGGTTTGGGTTTAGAGAGAAATGACAGCGCGCTGTGAAGGGAAGATGATGCGCTAGACGAACGCGGCTAGTTTTGAATAATTTTACCTCACATATCTTCTTTTTATAATCCATGGAAGCCAAAATCGAAAATAAAATTAGATTAACTAACTTACCCAGATCAGATGTATATTTGATTTGCTTTTGAAGCACTCGACAGATATCATATGAACATCGTCAGATAGCTTTGTGAAATATTTTCTAACATTAGTGTTGAAAACTCAACAGTCCATTGGATGTGCATCAAACTAACATATTCCAACATATTTCGACATTTTAACATGCGTATTTGCGAAAATATACTTAAAATAAAATTGTTCCTTTCCAGCGGTGTCCGCCATCTTAGTTGAAAAATTTGACCGGCTCGCTGAGTTCGCAAGGTATCCTGGGTAATTTCATCTTCCACTTCGTTTTAAGCCTGCATCGGACCGCACTATGTTTTGAGGGTTGATTTTAAGGGGAGAATAGCACTCCCCCTTGCTCTTTGGAGTATTGGGACACCCTACCCCTACACGAGAACGCGCAAAAACAAGGGTTAGGGCAGAAATCTAGGGTAAGGGGAGGTATTGGGACGCAGCCTAAGTGTACTAATGTAGGGAATAATAAATGAGGGTATAGAGGGCAATTTCGCCATGGTTTGCTTTCATGGTATTGGTTCATTGATTTCACACTCACCTGTTCCTCATTTCCTCATTAGTTATTATATTGTCCTCAGTTCAGTCACTCATTGTCTGTTGTTGTTTGTGTTCATGCTGTTGTGTTGCCTTCTCTTGTTTTGGATTTGCATTGTGTTGGATATGCTATTTTGTTTTGTTTATTAAAGTTTACGCTGATGAATGGATCCTCTGCATCTCACCATCATCTTCATCCTCATCTGTCCTGTCCATGACAATCCACTACATTTCAAAGGTTTGGACTCAGTAAGATTTTTATTACATTTTTCTGAAATAATTTTCTTATGTTTACCAAGGCTGCATTTATTTGATCAAATATACAAATAAATAAATAAATAAATAAATTGTATTGTTAAATATTACAATTTAAAAAGAAAGTATCTCTTTTAATATAGCCTATTTTAAAATGTAATTTATTACTGTGATGTCAAAGCTGAATTAACAGCAGCCATTATGCTGCATTCACGCTTCATGTCGTAATTAGTGTAAATAAAGCTCTGTATACTTTTTTTTTTTTTTTTTTTTTTTTTGGAAACTGATTGAAACTGGAACATTTTTTTTTTTTTAATCAGTATGCATTGATGAAAGTTCAAAAGAACAGTATTTGAAGAACATCTTATCGACCCCAAACTTCCAGATGGTATAGTGCTATAAGAAGCGACTGCATAAGAGGTTGTGTAAACTCAGATGCATGGATAAGATATGGTTTATGAAACCTATATGGAGGCATATTATCACACTGTTAACTAGAAATTGTTAGTTAACCCTTTGATGCACAACATGGGTCTAAAGTGACCCGACTGAGTTTTCATTTTCTATATATTTGCAAGAAATTAATTTCATCATTCAGTATTCCAGGTATTCCTCAATTAACTTGTTTTAGATCATTACAAATCCTTATTTTAAATTTTCCTTTCTTTCTTTTCGACCCATATGACCCATATTCATTCCCTATGTTATTTCAATCATGGCTGAGTTTTTCTTTGCTGAATCTTTCAAAAGAAATGTATTTTATAATTTATTAATCCAGGTATTCATTAAATATCTTGTTTTGATTTCCACAAATCATTGTTTATTTTTCCTTTCTTACTTTATAAACAAACACAGTTTTTGTATTTCTACATCAATTTTACACACATGGGTCAAAAATTACCCATATTAGGAACCTATATTTGTAAATAGTAGGAACATATTTACTGCAGAAAACTATTCACCTGCCACACATTTCAAAACTCAACACGGCTGATTTTGTATATTTCATGCATCTACGTCTTATTTTATTTTATTTTTTTTGTCACCGAAAATATTTGATATTGTGAAAGACAACTAGATATAATATTTGAACTTTTAGGCTAAGGTTACCTTGACTTTGAAATCCATACTAGTGAGAAAGAGAAACATGTCCAATACTATTAGCTAGCTTGCTGTTGACACATTCTATTCTATCTGATGTTAGCTAGGTCAACAAAATAAAAGTTGAAATAGAACGTTATTATATATAGCTACAAGTATCTATTGTCGCTGTGGGGCGGAAACCCCCCACATTTTTATTTGTTGTCATAAATCAATGCTATCGATCACACTTTACGTCTGTTGGTGGACTCTTCCCCAGAACAAGCCAGACATACCGCCTGTCATGATGAAGCCATCCAAATTGAGGGAGAAGCATAGCTTAGAATCAGTGTTGGGGAAGCTACTCTGAAACTGTAGTTTGACAAGCTACAAGCTACTCGCAAGTTAAAGTAGTTAAACTACAGTCAAGCTACACTTTTGGAAAAGTAGTTAGCTACACTAAGTTACTATCAAAAAGTAGCTAGCTACATTGAAACTACTTTTGCTTTTTTTGAACAACGTAGACCTATATTATAAATAACTGAATAAGTGTCTGAGGAATGTTTTAAGTAAAATATTTAGTGTTTAAAACAATTCGCTCTGAAACCAGTCACAACAAATCTATACAGCAATTTAATTAGGTCAAAGCCTTTGTCGTGCGATAAACAAACTAAGATTACATTTTTTGTTAAACTGACAAACACGATGGCGCACACGTTAGTAGTCTTTTATGTTCATTACCAAACTGGCAAAAAAGAAATAGAAATTTGATGTAACATAGAGAGCAATAAAGCAGGATAATTAATACATTTAAAATGGCCATTACTGTATGTACGTCCTTAAATTCTTGCTTGAGGTCTTCCACGTAGACAGCGTTTTAAACTTTGGTTTGCAAAGATTGCATACAAAAGTGTAACCTTTACTTGTCGTTTATTTGAGAGACATGAACTTGGACAAATAAGGCCATGGGTAATTAACGTTAGTTGTTTCTCCATCCTCCAAATCTGCTGCCACGTCTTGCTCCATCATGGGGTTTGTCTACCCACTTCTGAACCATTAGCCGCAGATGCGTGATTAAACAACAGGTGGCGGTAATGGCAAAAAATTAGTTTGTAATCTAACAAGAAGAAGTACATCCTTGCATCGTGCTGATTCGTGCAGGCTCGACAAAACGCAATGTAGCTTTTGCTCGCGCAACACCGCTACTTGCTGCAAAAAGTAGTTAGCTACTGGAAAAGCTACACTGTTTAAAAAGCAACTGAGCTACTGCCAAGCTACTGAAACATGTAGTTAAGTTAGTAGCGTCGCTACTTGTAGTTAACTACTCCCCAACACTGCTCAGAATTTGGATTCAATGGTAACATGACTAAGCTATGTGTCGAAGAAGGGAAAGGCTGTTGTCCTCCTGAGCACCGTGCATGATGAAAAAAATGGATGATAACAGTGTTAAGAAACCAGAAATTATCCAATACCACAATGTGCTGGATGTTGCCACCCTCAATGCCTACACCAACTTCACTGCACAACACCCTGATTACATGGTGGTGTGACCAATGCACAACGGCTATTCATCAAGGAGCTGCATGGTTGAGGAGCTTGTCATGCCCCATATGAAGAGGCGCTTATATCATCATGGCCTCCTTATCATCCCCATATACTGATTGGCTTCACCACTCTTTCTCTTCTCCACCAAAAGGCCGGTGTGTGGGGGGCGTTCTGGTGCACTATGGCTGCTGTCACATTATCCAGGTGGATGCTGCACATTGGTGGTGGTTGAGGAGATTCCCCGCTTCCATGTAAAGCACTTTGAGTTCAAACAAAAGCGCTATATAAATGTAACAATAAAAATAAATAAAAAAAACGCAGCCACCAGCCGGCCACAGAAGGATATCAGCAGGAGGGCCAATCGAAGAGTGCACCAGGCCCGTGTGCAAGGAGCACAGATGTGTAGTTGTCATTTGTGAGACATGTAGCACTGAGATGGCAATTAAGATGGCGCTGTACTGCCGTGCAAAGGCAAAAGACCGTAACTTCGTGTTTGGTCGAAAATTTGTTTTTTATATTTTTGGCACATTCAAGACCCCCTTTATCATGTGGATAAGTATCTTGAGTCAATTCCGTCGTTTTTTCGAGAAAATAATGGGTTGTCTTAACAGTAACTTCCAAAAGCCCGTGAGAAACCAAGGCAGAACACCGTAACACCAGTTACGCTCTTTGGCTTTGTTTTGGAACGCTCATTTTGAGTTAGGGTACTCTGCCTTTGTTTAGCCGCGGGTCAATATGAAGTTACGGTGCTGGCGTTCTATCAAATAATGCTACCTTTCAGATTGTACGGTGTTCTGCCTTTGTTTTGCTCTCCATTAAAATTGAAATTACGATGTAGCCGGTGCACTTTGTACAGCTGCCATCAGTCCCTGTAACTTCTGATGTCCTCAGAGCTTTGTCCAGCACAAATGCGGTCAGAACATTTAGTATGGTCTGAACCCGCTCCATCGACAAACGTGCGATAGGCTATCCATCGCGAATGATATATGCAGAGTTGACAGAAAAAATGTTGCACACGCCGTAGCAGGTGAATACAACAAAGAACTAAAGCCCAGCCTCACCCAGATCGGGTACCGGACCTGGTTGAAACAATCATACATCTAGCTGGCAGAGTGCCAAAATTTCGCCGGCGCCTTCAGCTCCGCCCTGAACACAGTCGGGCCGACGCGGGACTAATATGTCACAGGGAGTGATAATAATGAAGCAACAACGGTATATTGGTGCATACAACATAATGAAGCAAGAATTGCTGGTGCATATAACATCAGACAAGCTGTTACAAGCGGGTTGTACCTACAATCACACTGTCCGGAATAAATCCGCGGGACGAGCGAAGTGCACTGCACAATAATAGGGCAGACAGCTGAAACCACCGCTACTGAAAAGACGCAGAACACAGAAGGTTGTGCTATAAATGCATTAGTCGTCTAGGTAGTCCAGAGCGCGCTCCCCACCGAGTCTCAAGATGGAAAGCACTGCGTTCGTACTTCGTACTTTTCGTGAACATACGAGGAGCATGACACCTTCGAACACGAATATACTATAAACGAGTCCCCGGGTCGAATGTGCGCGAGGACCTGTTTTATCGTGATCATTTTGAACGCGCGTTTATCAAGTCTGATGCCACTCGGTACCAATTGAAGATCTTACCGCTATGGAGGTATTTTGCCATGTCTCATGTATTAATAATGCCACCAGAATGCAACCAAAGCACAGGGTAGCAATAAGTAGATGTCTATAAGTGTAAATCATACAAAATAAATGCCATGATCACTAGATTTTATACAGGTGTTACTATAATGATTTTGTTAATGGTTATCAGCAACCAAATATTGATAATGTGGAAGTTACTGCCTTTTGCCTTGGCATGACTTCTCACTTTTTGCTGACAATGCAAAGGCAGAGTGTACAGTAACTTTAAAATAGTGGTCAAAAGTCAATTTTGAGCTCAAGATTTTTTTTATGTAGATAATTTTCATTACTAAAACATCTAATTGCCAGATTTACAGTGTCCTACCTCTAAAGATTTTCAGTTGTCCCTCCAAATTAATTAAAGTCATTTTTCTCAGTTCCACTCTGAATTAAGGTCTTTCTCATTATTTTTTTATTTTGTAATATTTTGTAACTATTGATGTAATATTAACCCTTACTAGACAGAACTTACTAAATGTTATTTTAAGGCTATCGTTGTTATCATAGAAATGTTTGTATAGAGTGATAAAAGCCAAAATGGTCAATAAATTAGAAGTTAAGGTATTTTGACTTTGTATGACCCATTATTGTTTTGCAGATAATACAAAGGCAGAGTACAGTAACTTCCGAATAAGGGTCAAAGGTCAAGTTTGAGCTAAAAAAAAATTAATGTAGATAAATATATTCATTATGACAACTACTTGGCAAATTTTCATTGTCCTACCTATCATACAATTGGCTGGACAACAAAAAAATTTAAAGGGGTCATATAATGGTACATGCACTTTTACAAGTTGATTGTACTGAAATGTGTGTAGGCAGTATCTGTACACAACCATCATATAACGATAAAAATCCATCCAGTGTTTTTGTTTTAATCTCCTTATATGTTTTCCCCTGCCTCAAATTGAGCCGTTCGTTTTTGTGACGTCAATAAAACGGACGCCCCTCCCGCGATTGATGATTGACAGCAGTGATTCAACACAGACCCGCCCTCGCTCGTCCTGTCAATCATAGTCTGCGCGGACCGGCTCGGTCATTGTTGATATGCTGGAGCACTGTCTATGAGCTGAATGGCGTCTAAGCGATTGTGGTGTTCTGTTCTTGGGTGCAATAACGAACACAGCAGTCATTTTAATGTTCCTTAATCCGAACCGCTGAAGACGCAGTGGCTGAGTTTGTTTTCGAAGGGAATATTCCCCACGAGCAACATCAATGCTCTCATGTTTGCCGAATCATTTCTCAGTGGACTGCTTTATAAACGAGGATCAGTGTAAAGCTGGTTTTGCTGAGAAGCTGCACCTGAATAAAGGATCGGAACCTGTTTGTCTTCCTGCTGAACCTTCAGAAGAACTAAAGTGAGTGTAACGTTTTATTAATCTTTATATTCATATTTATATAATCTTTGCAAATCGCCAGCTGTACGCTTCACGATGAATGCGTCGGTTTACACTGAGGGTACATTACAGCATGTTTTCTATGTACAACGTTCTCAATAAAAATCATAATCCCACGTTTATAATGAACAATGCGTGGTTATTGTGTTATTGTGTTACAAACGGTGTATGCGCAGAACAGAGAGGCGGAGTCAGCAAAGCTCATGATCATTTAAAGTCATATGCACTGAAACGGCGTGCTGAAAACAGAGCTGTTTTTGACCAGGTAAAATGAGTGTTTTCTTACAATACTAATGAGAATTTTTAATTAAAGTATATTACAAAGTTTTAATTTAGACCCTAAAGAATCATATTAGCTTGTACAAAAATGGCATTATATGACCCCTTTAAAGTTATTTTTTTCAGTTTCACACTCTGGTGAGTTAAGGTCTTTTGCCTTTGTAGGGCAGTGTACCCGTGTGATTTTATTTTGTCTCTTTTATTTTCATTCAGTCACATTCACCACAATTCACTACAGTTGCACTACACAGTTCAATTTCAGTGCTATCGGTTATGTGTGACAATGTGGCCAATAAACATATTTCAAGTGTTACAGTAAATGTGTTGATCTAAATAACTGCAAAATTGGTAATTTTAACAAAAAGTTTTCTTTATTCTTTTGTTTTATATCACGTTTGCATAGATGGGTCATTTTTGACCCATGTGTGTAAACTTGATGTATTAAAGGTTTAGTTCGCCCAAAAATGAAAATTATGTCTTTAATGACTCACCCTCATATCGTCCCAAGCCGTAAGACCTCCGTTCATCTTCGGAACACAGTTTAAGATATTTTAGATTTAGTCCGAGAGTTTTCTGTCCCTCCATTGAAAACGTATGTATGGTATACTGTCCTTGTCCAGAAAGGAAATAAAGACATCATCAAAGTAGTCCATGTGACATCAGTGGGTTAATTAGAATGTTTTGAAGCATCGAAAATACATTTTGGTCCAAAAATAACAAAAACTACGACTTTATTCAGCATTGTATTGTCTTCCGGTTCTGTTGTCAAGCCACGTTCAGTGATGCTGATTACGTAAGACGCTCACTTGTTTCAGCTTCTTCTTCTCCTGTGTTTTTAATCCAGAGATTCTGCACTAGAAGATAGTTTAGTTTTACCAAAAAGAACCCCCCCCCCCCCCCCCCCCCCCCCCATTATTGTGTATTTGGTTTAGTCCTGTCCAGTTTTCCCGCTCCTCGTTTGTGTTCATGTTTTGCGACCATAGTTGGCTTTTGGGAAACGCACCCCTGGTTAGTAATAAGTGAAGCTGGTAATGCTGTTTGTGGAGTTGTTTAATCCTCCTCTGCTGAGATCTTCAGAGATTTAATGTCCTCTATCTTCAGTTGATTGGATATTTTTTTCTGTTCTTGTTGTTCCTCTTTCCTTCAGTGATTCTGCTTGTTAACAGCAGGTGTTCATCAGTGTCTGAATTAACTTCGAAATTGAACTTAAACCCATTTTAACACGATTAATTTTTCTTTATCGCACGATTAACAGCCTTTTTGGCCTTGAAAGCACCGGATCTAGCTAGATCGGAAACACACTTGTTGCGAGCCGGCCAAATAGTTGGTTAACGTTACGTTTTTAGTGGATGACGAGCGCAAGATGCCGAAATGGACGCCAATAAGATTCTGAATGGAAAGTTTACTTTTAAAAAGTTGCCAAATGGTTCCATTGACGAGACCAAAGTGATCTGTGTGTTTTGTCGTTGTGAACTGAGCTATCATCATCGCAGCACGTCCAGTCTGAAATGGCCAAGCACACACACACAGCTGATGCGAATTCTCTGCCCCCTCGTCAATATCAGGACCTCGTCAGTATTTCTTTCACCCTTTTATTGATGGACAGTGTTACATTGTGTGAGAGATTATTTGCTCCAAGTGAAAATGTTTTAGTGTGAAATTGAACACAGTATTGTCAATGTTGTTTTCAATAAAAAACATTTGTACAAAGCAAGCCGAACCACTTTTTCATGTTGATAAGAGCATTAAAATTAGAAAAATAGTGGGACAAAAAGAAATCAAGAGACATTTAGAATAGATAAAAATGTGCGATTAATCGCGAGTTAACTATGACATTAATGCGATTAAGTGCGATTAAATATTTTAATCGTTTGGCAGCACTAATTATTATAGTATCACTGTGATTTTACATATCAAGATCTATGGGAGTTTTGACAACCAGAAAATATGAAGGATTTTAAAAAGTGAATTCTCAGAATTTTTCAAATTTAGTATTTAAGGTTAAAAATAGCTCAAATTAAATATAATGTGTGTTTATTACAAATAACAACTTTGATAACGGCTAAGTAAAAATATAATACATATGTAACGTAGTAGGCTACATAAATTTAGAAAAATACTCTCTATAGCTCTTATAGCCAACTATAACGTGCTATATGGTCATGAAATGGCTTTCCTGAGGTAACTTAAGCTAAATGTTATGTGACATAATTGTTTTCCAGCTGTTTTATTGACCTCTTTTCGCGGTTGAAAAACACTGATTGATCGAGGAATATACATTTCGGTAAGTTTTAGGCTGCCCTACTGTATCTTTCAACATTGGTCATTCGTGTTTATTGAGATGATCGGTTCACGTGCCGCTAGGAATCTGTCATGTCACATTTACAAGCGCCAAAACGGTATTTATTGTTTGATTTTCGTAATAAAATTGACAGAATCTGAGAGCTGAGATTTTTTTAATATCATAAGTAACGTGCTCTGTCTTGTCTGTTTCCGTGTCCTCTCTTTGGTGCGCGATTTTTCTGTGCGTGAGAAAATGGTTGTGTGACGTGAGAGCGCGTGAAAAGTTACAACACACACACACACACACACACAAGCGCGCTTTCTCTCAGACACACTCACCGACTCACGCACACACTCCTGGATGCTTTGCATTGATGTGGTACTTTAGAGTTGACGAACTTCGTTTGTTATAAGTAAATGTTCCAAACAATGATCCAAGCACTGCGTCGATGCCACTATTGGGGAACGATGTCCTCTAGGCGCTACTTTTATACTTCTGGGTCACACCAATAGTGTCATAGGCTGTCGCCAGTCAAATTCGATTGTCGTGATTGTATAGCTTTTCAGACACCGGTTCACGTGGAAGGCGTTCCCCAATAGCATCATCGACGCAGTGTCTCGTTTCCTGTTCTCAGGGAACAGAGGTTACAGTCGTAACCTAGATGTTTTTTATTACAACACAATATGATGTTTTGACATTTCCCTGCATGTTGTAGGCCTACTTACAAGGTGAAAAAGACATACTGTTAAATGTATAAAAAATGCACTAAAGTATATTTGTATTGTACTAAAAACATAAGTTCATTTTTAATACATTTAATAGTACGTCTTTTCCTCCTGGTAAAAAAGTTATATTCTTTAACATGGCATGTAATGCTTAGTTCATATTATATTAACAGTACACATTCAATATAAAATGTCAATGTAATTCAGAAAAGGAGTTAATAAAATATCTACAGCAAATAGTCATTAAGTCTTGCTAAACAACAGTAAAGTCTACACGTTATGTTACTGTATCACAGGAAAAAAAGAGTTTAACTGATTAACTGAAAAAGTATACCCAGCCAAAAAGTATAATAATTATAATTTATAACAAATGCTACTCTTTATTTTTTAGCATTAATATTTGTTTTAGTCAGCCACCTTTGACTTCGAGAGCAAAAAAAAAAAAGTGATGCACAGAAACATACCTATGCTATGAGGACATTAAAAATTGTCATTGCATTTTTTGCAATAGGCAGATTTCTTAGTTGTATATTCAATTTAAAAACTCTCATAACATTATGTATTGCCGTTTTAATTTTGCAGTGTAAATTATTTAATTGGTTTGGTAAAAGCTAGTTCCCTTTCAGTCGTGAACGTCAGACGTAGTCGACGTCGACTGAAATGGGATCACGCTAGGGAGCCTATTGTCTTTGAGTAATTTAGAACGAGCCAATGCACATTGGCGTGCGAGATATGCATCTCACACTCCGCCCCGCGGCGCGGGTACAAATACGGAAGTAGATGCACGCACCATTGCCTTTCACTTCGGAGCCGAGCTTCATGTTCAGGTCTGTAGAGTCTTGTTATACAACGAGCGAGTGTGTCGTGCTTCTTCTGGAAGTCTCTCCTGGTGTCGGTGTTTACAGCGCGAGTGCAGCGGTGATCGCGAGCTTCCGAGCTCTCAACTGCTGTTGTCACAGCAACCAAATTTCTGTTTGTGTTTGTTTGTCTGACGGCCGTTTGAGGGCGAAGAAAGTGAGTGCTTCACTGATACAGGCTGCACCATTCCTGTATCAGTGTTGCCGCGGTCATTCCCCTGTGTGCTCCGGCACTGGTGAGAGTTTTTCACTTCCTAAAAGAACAACACGGGTGCGTTTGCGTCTTTTTCAAGATGTCATTCCGCCCGTGCGTTTCTGGATGCGGTCGTTCCCTGTCTCTCTTTGACGGTCACAATTGTTGCATCACGTGTTTGGGCTTACAGCACGCTGAAGCAGCTTTTGTGGACAGTTCATGTTTCCATTGCGGGAATATGACTGTCGCGGTGTTGAGATCGAGACTCGCCTTCGTCCGCGAAGCGCGAGTCCCCATTACCACGCCCCGCCCTCGGGTGCTGCGTGAGATGGGTGATAGGAGGATAGTGGTGGATGTCTCGCCCGGTAACCATTCCCTGTGGGCTCCTCACTCCTCCTTTCCACCGCAGCCGTGTGAGTCCCCCGTGGAGCGTGCTGGTCCATCTGTAATGGGTGGGCCAGCCGTTTCACCCGGGGCTCCCCCAGAGGACAGGACGCCGATTGCAGCATCGGAGGGTGAGCTGGCCTCTGGAGATGACGACTCGACTGCGTTGTCTTCCTCTGGGAGCATAACGTTGCCCGAGCCGGATCCAGATTTGTCAGTTATGCTGAAACGGGCCGCCGAGGCTGTCGGGCTCGAGTGGAACCCTCCACCGTGTCCTGCTCAGTCTCGGTTGGATGATTGGTATCTCGGGGCGGGCCGTGCTGGTTCTCAGCCCGCCGCCCCAGTACCCTTCTTTCCTGAAGTGCATGGAGAGCTTACTAGGTCGTGGACGGCACCTTTTACTGCTGAAAACTGCCTGAGTGGTTCTTCCCCCCCTCGCTACCCTTGACGGAGGAGCGGTGAAGGGTTATGAGGCTATCCCTCCAGTGGAGCGGTCTTTTGCGACACACCTGTGTCCAACGGCCGCTGCATTTTGGACGGGGGATCCTCGTCTCCCCTCGCAGGCCTGTGAGCTCGCGTCAGATTTGACGGTCAGAGCTCACAAAGCTGGCAGGCAAGCTGCTTCCTCTTTGCATGGACATGCACGAGGGTAGTCTAGATCGTGCGCTCATGAGTGAGCTCCGCACTGCCACTGACCTCGCCCTACGGGGCACGAGTGTCGCAGCGTGCGCGGTCGGTCTAGCGATGTCCACTTTAGTGGTCCAGGAGCGCCATCATTGGCTCAGCCTGGTTGAGATGGCGGATGCGGACAAGGTTCGGTCCCTGGACTCCCCAATTTCCCGGGTTGGGCTGTTCGGCGACGCGGTGGAGAGCTGTACCCAACAGCTCTTCACAGCCCAAGAGCAGACGGAGGGTTTTCGACACACCCTGTCCTGGCGGCCTGCTGTTGCCTCCACCCGCCGCCAGTGACAGTTCCTCCGCCTGCCCGTCGCCGAGGGCGTCCCCCTGCCGCTGCCTCCGGTTCCGCGGGGCCCCCGCAACAGCCTTCACTCAGGCCCCAGCGTAGAGCCAGCAGCAGGCAGGTCGCCCGGTCTGTCTCAGGCACTGCCCAGCCAGGGGGCGAGTGTCAGACGAAGCGTCCCTGAGACAGGCCACCCAGGGTTGGGGGTACGAGCTCTTCAGATGGTTACCGTTCCACCACTGGCTCCCCGGATTATCACACCTACGTGTTGAGCACTGCTCCTGGCCTGTGTGCGCACGTCACAGTCCTACTGGCGAAGGACGCGATGTAGCCTCTTCCTCAGCCGATATGAAGACCGGTTTTTTTTAACCTGTTCTTTATTGTACCCTAGATATGTGGTGTGTCATGGCCACCTTGGACCTGTGTCAGTTGAAACGGGCCCTTTTTCGAAAGCCTCCGTTCAATTACTAACACAGAGTTGCATTTTCAAATGCTCCGTCCCCAAGGATGGCCTGCGGAGTTCGACCTGAAGGACAGTACTCAGATTTCTATCCTCCGCTCCACAGAACATTCTGTGTCTGGCGTCGAGGGTATGAAGTATCCGTACAGGTCCTACCCTTCGAGTGCTCCATAGCCAGTTGGGTCTTCAGGTCAACTGGGAGAGATTAATCTCGCCCACGGGCTGAGTATCTCTTTTCAGTTCAGGAGAGGGACTCGGTCCAACACGTCTCTCAAAAGAGTGTGTTAGGCTAGTGCTAGAAATGAGAAAGGGTTCAACTGAAAGAATTTTCAGAGGCTCCTGGGGCATATGGCAGTCGCAGTCGCTTGGCTACCTCCATATGAAGACCGCTTCAGCACTAGTTTTATGATCGAGTCCCGAGGTGACCGTGGCAGAGCGGCACGCCCTGTGTGATTAAAAGATCACCCCGGCCTGCCGCCAAACTCTCAGCCCGTGTTTAGACCTTCAGGTCCACTAACACTGACTGAGGAGCCATGTACAAAGGGCATGCTTTAACGGAGGCCTGGGCGACCTCCGACTGCATTGGTATTTGTTACCTCGAGTTGTCAGTTCACCTCGCTTTGAGCCACCACTGCTCAGCTAGCTGGTACTGGTCTGAAAATACAACATCGCGACCGTTGCGCTAAGCTTCCCTCGCATGTCATAACTCGCCTGTCACCTCCTCCTTGGAGTCAGAAGCTTCGGAGGTTGCTTCTTTCCACTATAAAATTCTTCCGGCCTGCTCAATCGTGCCGCCAACGAGCCTCACGACAGCTATGGCCAGGGAGAGCGGAGACTCCATCCCCTGGCGGTCCAGCTGGGCAGGGACCACTTCGGGGCCGGACAGTTACATCTGTTGCCTCTCCGGACTCGTCCCTCTGCCAGTTGTGTTTCTGTCTGAGCAGACATCCCTTGGACAGACACTAGCTCTCAGCTGACCCCGGGGCCCCGCAGAAATGCGTTCCCCAGTGAGCCTTCTAAGAAAGCGACTATGCGATTCATTATCGCTTGGCGCTGCTCAAGTTCAGTGATTTTCATCACACTCAGGTGTTGAGCAGAAATGCTCCTGAAACTCAGTGAATTTCATCACACTCAGGTGTTGAGCAGAAATGCTCCTGAAGCTCAGTGAATTATCACACTTAGGTGTTGAGCAGAGTTGCTCCTGAGCTCAGTGAACTTATCACACTCAAGTGTTGAGCAGAGATGCTCCTGAAGCTCAGTGACTTTCACATCTAGTGTTGAGCAGTGCGCAGGTCGCTTGCACCTACTGTGCTAAGTCAGGAGTAGAACAGGTCTGATAGTTGCCCCTTTTTGGCCCAACCAGATCTAGTTCCCTCGACAGCCTTCCTGACTTCCCCTGAATACTTTTTGGGGATGGGGCATGATGGCACCCGCGTAAAAAAAAAAAAAAAAAATGGACGTGGAGGTTCAGGTGGTTACCACAAGGATATGTGGTAGTGACCATCACTTCTGCAAGCACCCCCTTAAGGTAAGGCAGTTGTGCTTCGCTAAGTTAGAAGTGGAACCTATTCATTGAATGAGTCTTCTCTCCTGAGGAGATTCTGAGAGCGTTCGGTCATTTCAGTGCTCTCTTTCCTGCAAGTTGGGTTGGAGTAGACTGTTCCTTCACCCTCAATATGATGACGAACATCATATGCAGAAGCATGGGAAGCACGTCCTGATCGTCAGGTTCCTGAGGGAGCAAGGGTCATCCCTGCGTCCCTCTTTATCCTCTTGGGCCTATCTCTGGTGCTACTGCACTGCAGAGACCACCCCTGAGCCACTGCGGGCAGTGAGTTAAAAATCTGTTTTTTACAGTTCTCCTGCTCGCATTGTCTCTACTAGAGGGTAGGGACTTGCTCGCTTTCGGTCAATGACTTGTGCCTGGAATTCGGGCCGGCTACTCTCATTAGCTGAGACCCCGGCCTGGATATGTGCCCAAGGTTCCTACCTCTCCCTTAAACTGGGACCAGGTGGTGAGCCTGCAAGCACTGCCCCGGAGGAGGCAGACCCAGCCCTGGCTTTCTCTGTCCGTCCGCTTCATCGCGGTTATACGTGTACAGAACGCAAGCCATAGGACCTCAGACCAGCTCTTATCTGTTAAGGAAGTCAGCAGAGAGGGAAGGCTGTTTCCAAGCGAGGTTGGCCCACTGAATGTGGTTGCCTTATCTTGGTGAAAATCCCGAGATACTCATGTCCACTTACGTGGTGAGCTCCTCTTTTATGAGTGTTTCTCCCACCTAGGCGTTGACACAGAGTGCTTCGCTGACAGATATTCTAGAGTTGGGGGCTGGGCGACACCTAAGTCGAACCGCGGCTTCCCGTGGGCTCCCTTCATATGAAGCCAGTTTCACCATGAGCCCGGTTCGAAGTGTCGGCTTGCTGCGCCATTCCCCTCCTATGGACTGGATACGTGCGCCATGTTGCTCCAGTAGAGTTCCCTTATCCGAACCCTGTTGAGTTCCTCCGCACCCCTCCGACATCAGACGTGGCGGAGCGGTGTTAGGCTGGGTCCATATGTTGTGATCCCTACGGTGATCCCATATGTGTATTCTTCCACGGTACGGCTCCCTACGGTGAGCCTGTGTCTTCCCTCGGCAGAGCCTGCTCTGCTGTCATTGGCTGGTTGAGTCTCCCCCCTGTCATAGGCTGGAGCCTCCCCAGTGACCTTCCATATGTTGCACTGCCCGGTCTCCGCCCAGTTCATATGTGTATTCTCCACATGTTACCTCCCTTCGGGCAGGATGTGGCTTCCGCAGCGTCCCTTCCTTCCATGTACAGGGTACGCTTTCCCAGTGTTATCCAAGTCTAACTGAGTGGGTCTTGTGGAACAGCAGTGACTTCCTGGCCTAAGCCCTATCCTCTTCCGCTAAAAAGGTCGGGAGGATCAGGAGGCTTTTGTCTAGGCACTGGAAGGTGGCAGCTTTAGTGGCGTTTTCAATGGTTGATCCCATTTCAGTCGACGTCGACTACGTCTGACGTTCACGACTGAAAGGGAACGTCCTGGTTGCGTATGCAACCCACCGTTCCCTGAAGGAGGGAACGGAGGACGTAGTCCCCTTGCCACTATCGCTGGACCACCGCTGACTCCGAGTTACGCTCGGCTCCTCAGCGAAAAGCAATGGTGCGTGCATCTACTTCCGTATTTGTACCCGCGCCGCGGGGCGGAGTGTGAGATGCATAGCGTGATCCCATTTCAGTCGACGTCGACTACGTCCTCCGTTCCCTCCTTCAGGGAACGGTGGGTTGCATACGCAACCAGGACGTTATAGTGGATGATTAAAACTTAATTTATTGATCAAATGTAAGATTTTGACATGAAAGATGACAGCCACATTTTGATGAAGTAGCCTAACATTTTCTGAAGTTAAATATCACAAATGTGTAGGTTTGATTAGAGCTTCAGAATAAATTATATTTACAACACAAGACAAGTAGGCTAAGTTAACATTTTATTCTGTTTACCGTTTTACGTGTCCATGGGAAAATCGAGGCTTAATGTCGTGTAATCACCACCATTAATAAGTTAACCATTTTGTTTTCTGCAAACACAGTGTGCAACGTTTTTATAGTTGTTTTATGTCACTGCCTAGATCAAGCATCTATAACAATTGACTAAGTTGATAGACGTAGCTCGCGTGTCAGTGTCAAGTTATAGTGGTTAACGTCATCCACGTAGCTAACATATTGAGCATCGGCATCAACGTGTGAAAATAATTTCTAAACCCAAAGTCAGATTAAAGCCACTTATACTAATTACTAACGTACCACCAAGAAGTAAGATTTTTGTCGATTTCTCTGTCTATGTCGGCTGCGACTTGGCAAGCGATCCTCTACGTACGGTAGCCCTCTTCACTGATGAGTTGTTCGCGGGAGCTGACCTGGTATTCTGCTCGTCTGTGTTCTCTCAATATTATATTGGTGCTGTCAACCTTGACTAGGTCAGAGTCATGGAAATAATACAAAGCAAAGTATGGAAATGACATGATTTCTGTTTAAATATCCATATAATTGAAATACAGTATCCGTTGCCCGCCCAACTTGTACTTTCAAATGGTAGTGTGTGATTGGACAATTACCTGCAAGGTTGTTTTGAAAAGCTTGGCTCTGATTGCTCAAAATGAATGCACTGCGATATATATATATACACTCACCGGCCACTTTATTAGGTACCCCATGCTAGTAACGGGTTGGACACCCTTTTGCCTTCAGAATTGCCTCAATTCTTCGTGGCATAGATTCAACAAGGTGCTGGAAGCATTCCTCTGGGAGTTTGGTCCATATTGACATGATGGCATCACACAGTTGCCGCAGATTTGTCGGCTGCACATCCATGATGCGAATCTCCCGTTCCACCACATCCCAAAGATGCTCTATTGGGTTGAGATCTGGTGACTGTGGAGGCCATTTTAGTACAGTGAACTCATTGTCATGTTCAAGAAACCAATTTGAAATGATTAGAGCTTTGTGACATGGTGGAAGTAGCCATCAGAGGATGGGTACATGGTGGCCATAAAGGGATGGACATGGTCAGAAACAATGCTCAGGTAGGCCGTGGCATTTAAACGATGCCCAATTGGCACTAAGGGGCCTAAAGTGTGCCAGGAAAACATCCCCCACACCATTACACCACCACCACCAGCCTGCACAGTGGTAACAAGGCATGATGGTTCCATGTTCTCATTCTGTTTACGCCAAATTCTGACTCTAACATCTGAATGTCTCAACAGAAATCCAGACTCATCAGACCAGGCAACATTTTTCCAGTCTTCAACTGTTCAATTTTGGTGAGCTCTTGCAAATTGTAGCCTCTTTTTCCTATTTGTAGTGGAGATGAGTGGTACCCGGTGGAGTCTTCTGCTGTTGTAGCCCATCCGCCTCAAGGTTGTGCGTGTTGTGGCTTCACAAATGCTTTGCTGCATACCTCGGTTGTAACGAGTGGTTATTTCAGTCACTGTTGCCCTTCTATCAGCTCGAACCAGTCTGGCCATTCTCCTCTGACCTCTGGCATCAACAAGGCATTTCCGCCCACAGAACTGCCGCTCACTGGATGTTTTTTCTTTTTCGGACCATTCTCTGTAAACCCTAGAGATGGTTGTGCGTGAAAATCCCAGTAGATTAGCAGTTTCTGAAATACTCAGACCAGCCCTTCTGGAACCAACAATCATGCCACGTTCAAAGTCACTCAAATCACCTTTCTTCCCCATACTGATGCTCGGTTTGAACTGCAGGAGATTGTCTTGACCATGTCTACATGCCTAAATGCACTGAGTTGCCGCCATGTGATTGGCTGCTTAGAAATTAAGTGTTACCGAGCAGTTGGACAGGTGTACCTAATAAAGTGGCCGGTGAGTGTTTATATATATATATATATATATATATATTTATTTATTTATTTATTTTTTTATTGAAGTATTACATTAAGTTGTCATTTCCAACACCAGAACGTTGACAAATATATTAAAATTGATTTCAATACATGTTTAATTCCCTTCATGTTAGGACTTGAATTTCAAGCTTTGACAAAAAAAAAAAAAAATACAATACAATTAGTTTAAGAATTCATTTGATAGCTGTAATGTATTTATTAATGTGTTTTATAAAATATACTAAAATGTTAAAACATGTTTTTCACAATATTTTTGAAAGCAGGCTGAAGCACATGCTACATAAATATTAAAAATATATTGCAGTAGGCCTATACATGGTTATACACAATGTATGTATAACCAACTAAATTATAAATAGTTTTGCTATACACACAAAGTAAACATAAAATATATTTTAAGTTAGAGTAACACAAGTATGTTTTCTGTAAATACACTAAAACTTGCTAAAAGTATTCTTGCTTTTAGCATATTTCTTAAAAGTATAATTAAGCATAGGCCTATATTTATTACCAGTGTACTTCTAGTAAACTTTTTAGAAATATAATTAAAATATGCTTGTTGTAAGCATATTTCTTAACCCTCTGGGGTACTTCGGTCATTTCTGACCGGATTTTTTTAAATAAAAAAATGTTAAAAATCGTAGCTTCATCGGAATGGTACGAAACTTGGTGACTTTTATGTTACTTGGTATACGAACACACAAACAAATTGGGGACAGGATTTGGAAAGTCTAAGTGGTCATAAAAAAATAGTCACACTCAGGACCTTCGGTCAAAAATGACCGCCCATAGGAAATGAATGGGAAATTGGCAAAAATATGAAATTACAGAGTTTATTTGTGCGTACAATCTACAAATCAGCCACGATGCAGGAAAAAAGCACACAACAGTGAAGGGGGGGAATCTCTAAAACATCAAGAGTGCAAAACAGACAAATACACTCACACACACACACACACACACACACACACACACACACACACACACAGTGTAAGATCAAACGATGGAATTCTTCCTTAGTAACCTCCAGGCCTATTGCAGCAATATGTGCTCTTTTTATGCGTTTATTAGAGGTTGAATTCAAATCAAATACTGTCAAACCACCCATACTACTTCTGAATAGGATGTCTACTTCATAAATTGTATGAAAATTATGGAAATACATGGTTCAGATCACTCAAAACATAATATATGAAAATGGAGGCGCCCTTATATGGTCAGTAAGGAAGCTTGGCTTTCCATCTAGTGAAAAAGTTTGGTATGCGCCAAAATAAAATCTTGACTGAAAGCTTATTTTTTGAGATATCAACCTAAAATTTGGAACACAACTTCTTAAGATTTTTGGCTTTAATTTTCTTGCATTTTTAGAGTAAAATATATGTTGTAATATATATATTTTATATAAAATATAAATAATTAAATTTTTACATTGTTCATTTTCATTAACTCAAACTTACATAACTTTGTTTCTGTTTCACTTTCATAATTTCAATCACTTCTACAATAATCTGGCAAATGTCTTCTTTAAAACAAGACCAACCATAGGTCTATATTCCAAAGCATTCTTGACTTACAACCATTTAAGTTTGGATAGTGATTTTCATGTCTATGCGAAAATAATATAATTTTTATTTAAAAAAATAAATAAATAAAACAACCAAACAAACAAAAAACTTGACAAAAATAGTCTTTGAGAATCACTTATTATAAATTCAAATCCACAACCTGAAAAAAATAGGCAAATATGTGCAAAAACAACTAAATTCACAAGCCTTTCTACAGAGGCTGTAAATCCATCTAGTGGTTAAAATATAATATTGCATGATAATTATGCTCACTACATCCACCAGACGGCTCCAATGTGATTTAAAAAAAATGTTTTCTATATAAAACTTTCTATATAAATTCTATATATTTAAAAAAAAAAATGTTTTTCCAAGGATCCACTTTAACCTGAAATACAGCATTAATTAAAAAATAATATATATATATATATATATATATATATATAAATTTTCTATTATATTTAATGGGAAAAAAATTGATCATAATTATTGCATAAATATTAATTATTTTCATAAATTCTCTCAAAACACCAAGAGTGCAAAACAGACAAATACACTCACACACACACACACACACACACACACACACACACACACACACACACACACACACAGTGTAAGATCAAACGATGGAATTCTTCCTTAGTAACCTCCAGGCCTATTGCAGCAATATGTGCTCTTTTTATGCGTTTATTAGAGGTTGAACTCAAATCAAATACTGTCAAACCACCCATACTTATTTCTGAATAGGATGTCTACTTCATAAATTGTATGAAAATTATGGAAATACATGGTTCAGATCACTCAAAACATAATATATGAAAATGGAGGCGCCCTTATATGGTCAGTAAGGAAGCTTGGCTTTCCATCTAGTGAAAAAGTTTGGTATGCGCCAAAATAAAATCTTGACTGAAAGCTTATTTTTTGAGATATCAACCTAAAATTTGGAACACAACTTCTTAAGATTTTTGGCTTTAATTTTCTTGCAGTTTTAGAGTAAAATATATGTTGTAATATATATATTTTATATAAAATATAAATAATTAAATTTTTACATTGTTCATTTTCATTAACTCAAACTTACATAACTTTGTTTCTGTTTCACTTTCATAATTTCAATCACTTCTACAATAATCTGGCAAATGTCTTCTTTAAAACAAGACCAACCATAGGTCTATATTCCAAAGCATTCTTGACTTACAACCATTTAAGTTTGGATAGTGATTTTCATGTCTATGCGAAAATAATATAATTTTTATTTAAAAAATAAATAAATAAAACAACCAAACAAACAAAAAACTTGACAAAAATAGTCTTTGAGAATCACTTATTATAAATTCAAATCCACAACCTGAAAAAAATAGGCAAATATGTGCAAAAACAACTAAATTCACAAGCCTTTCTACAGAGGCTGTAAATCCATCTAGTGGTTAAAATATAATATTGCATGATAATTATGCTCACTACATCCACCAGACGGCTCCAATGTGATTTAAAACAAATGTTTTCTATATAAAACTTTCTATATAAATTCTATATATTTAAAAAAAAAAATGTTTTTCCAAGGATCCACTTTAACCTGAAATACAGCATTAATTAAAAAATAATATATATATATATATATATATATATAACTTTTCTATTATATTTAATGGGAAAAAAATTGATCATAATTATTGCATAAATATTAATTATTAATAATAATTTATGCCCCCCCCCCCCCCCCCCCCCCCCCAATAAAATATTATTGAACAAAAATAAATTTCATTGATTTTACTGAAAAAAAAAAATAAACATTGATTTCAGGGGTCCGGTCACTTTTGACCGCGAAGGTCCTGAGTGTGACTGGAAAACGAAGAACCCCAGAGGAATTAAGCATATATTTATTACCAGTGTACTTCTAGTACATTTTTTTTTGAAATATATTTAAAGTATGCTTGTAATTAGAATATTTCTTAAATGTGAAATTAAGCATATATTTATTACCAATGTACTTCAAGTATATTTTTTAGGAATATACTAAAATGCAATTCAATATATTTTAAATTCACTTTAAATAAGCATGTTGGAAATACAAATGTATTATAAACATACTATTTGAATTTCAAATATATTTTTAATACATTTAATACTACGTCTTTTTCACCTGGGTAAACGTATTGTTCGTAAGAGTAATTATTATCGTGTACAAGATCAGGTTCAGTTCCATGCTTATTTTATTTACTCTATAAGCTATTCTACCCGAAAGCTTGTTACTATGTCTTAAAGACTAACATGTTCAAATTTATAGTGTGTATGTTTTAAAAAAAAAAAAAAGTATTTAATAAGCTACTCAATCAACATAGTAAACACAAGTACAAGCCAAGAATACTTAGAATACATAATTATACTTTTAAGTATATCTCCATCAACAAGTATAGGCCAAAATATACTTAGACTTTTCTGTCAGTATAAGTCAAGTATACTTAAGTGCAATTTGAAGTATATTTCTGAGAAGTAGGCTACATAAAAAGTAGACTGAAAGTATACTTTCTTATGTTTTAGTTTAAAAGAAATATACTAATAGCACACTTGAATAAACTTATTTTCGTAAGGGATAGCTTGTGTATCCAAGGGTTAAACATGTTTAGAGATAAGTTCTAAGCTTTTCATCTATGAACACATATCAGTTCAATATCCTTTCAGGTTAAATGCCTCTGCAAGAGATAATGGTGACAGCTGTTGGCTCCACATCATCAATCACCTCAGCAGAGTGCTAAGATGATTCCTGTGGGCAGCAGGTTAAGAGTAAAATGAACACAATGGATACAAGCAAACAAGCAGACATACACTTGTAGATCAAAGCTCTATAGTAAAAGCTACTTTTTCTTCTTGCTTATTGATTATTATTAGTTCCACCAGCATATGAATTCAATCTTCCAGATTAAAAGCATCTAATAGACAATGTAGGTACATGGTATGCAGTGCAGGCACATTATTGGAAACTAATTGGGAAATGTGTTAAATTGTTGCAGTGTGTGCATGTAATGATCCATAAGGAAGGGGCTTTGTAGGTGGTGATGTGGTTGAATTTCCCTGGCTCTTCCTGGCTACCCTGTTGAGAAAGTCTGTCACACCAGACGGTGATTACAGAGATGAGCCGGCCCTTTCATCCAAAAACAGTCCCTCATTTCCTTTTGACTTTGAAAAATCCACAGGAACATTACTTTCAATATTCATTTAGAATGATAATGGTATCCATTACCTGCAGTAAATTTCTTATATGCCTTAAAATACAAACAATACATTTTAGTATAATAGGGCAGGATCGATGATTCTTTGGCAGAACAGTTAGTGCACTGTGCAATGATTGCTGCATTTGGTAAATAACTTGATATTTACTGAAATCTCAGTGTTTGTACAAGTAAAATATATTTACACGAGTTCAAGCAAGAACATTTGTTTTGACACCCTGCATATATAGTTATTTACTTTTTTATTTCTTTCTTGCTGTCTCAAAAAGCATGTTTTTTTTTTTTGTGTGTGTTTTTGGAATTTAGGTTTGTGTGCTTTATACATGGTCAAATATTTTCTCTATACAATTTGTACAATGTTTTCTCTATACAGAATATATAAATGTAAGTCTGAATATAGATACAAATCTGAATATATATTATAAGCATGAATATATAGATACAAATTTGAATATATAAATGTAAATACAAATAATATAACTACATATTTGGATTTACAATTATATATTCATGATTTGCATTTATATATTCAGACTTACAACAATATATTCAGATTTACATTTATATATTGACAATTTACGTGTGTGTGAGTGTGTGAGAGAGACATGAGTGGCTGAATTGAAGCGCACAAAGAAAAGAGTAGAAACAAAAACGAATTTGAGAGAATAGGCTTCATGCACAGCTTCACTACTTCCTGAACTTCAGCCAGCTCCTTTGTTTCCTGTTTGCCATTATTGGACAAACTGATTAATCCAGGTGTGGATTAATCAGTTTGTCCAATAATGGCAGACAGGAAACAAAGGAGCTGGCTGAATTCAGGAAGTAGTGCAGCTGTGCATAAAGCCAAATGCAGGAGATAAACTACAACTCAACCCCATACAACATGGATACCTGACAAATAACTAAGGAACCTGTGTTTTGTTTTGTTGGTGTTTTGTGTAGCCAGCAGTCGTCCACGAGGTTCTGCTGGTTTATGTTTCCGCTCCTCCGTGAGAGATACGAGACCAGTGCGTCGCGCAGGTGTCGCTCATTAGTAATCACCCCACCTGCCTCGCGCCGTCCTCCCACGGTCCTCGACCTCGTCCTGCTCGCCACAATTATGTACTAATTTATTTAAACATAAAGATGATTCTTTTAGAGTTTCACTGTGACTTTCACTTAATCGCATTTTATTTTATAAAGAAAAGACAGAAAAAACAGCATGCAAAGTGAATGCTGTAAACAATCTGGCCTGTTAAATCCTGACAGCGGGCCTGACGAGCTGCTCGCCTCAAAGACCATATTCAATAACCAGGATGGGAACAATTGCAGTTGTTCATCTTCAGCAGGGAAGCTATTACAAGTTTTGTCTTGTTGGCTTTACAATGCATTCATGTTGAGGCCTATAAATCAAGGTCACACAAGGCAGCCTTTCACACAGCATGATGTCATGGATGAAACACGTTCTGTGTTCTTGCTTATACAAACTGCCAGAACCGTTATCTCTCTTTGGCCTTGGTTGTGCAAAATATAACAATGCAAGTATGTATAGTACTACATAACCCAAATGTGTTGTTTGGATTGTCAGTTAATTGAAGAAGCAAGGTAAGTATTATATGCTGCTAATAAGATTTTTTTTTTAAAAAGACAAAATCGAGCAGCAGCTTGTTTGTTCATTATTCCATCTTTTGATGGCCTAAATTAAAGTGCTGTCTGAACAACTAAGAAAGACAGCATTGAAAAAAAAATGACAGACTTTGTAGTGTATTTCATGCTTCATTGAAAATATTCATATACTCTCTTCCAATTAAAAGAGGTAGGCCTAGTTAGGGGAGGCAGGGGTCATTTTTTTTTAAGTAAAGAAACATATTTGCATACCAAAAAAGGAGTAACATGATGAAACAAGGTAGGCTACTCCTTCAAGTCTCATGTGGATTGTGATGCCTTTTGATGATTAGAGGCTACTAATCAAAGTTCCAGATTATGTATTTGTTGTGTGCACACCAGTGAAAAAGATAGGGTGGTGGTAACAGAAGATTATTATTATTATTATTTTTTTAAATCCTGTATATTTCTTACTACAAATAACTATACGTGTACTACTAACAGATGAAATAGTATTACAAATACCTAATAGGCAAAAATACATTTTGTAATCATCTAACAATTAATTGCAATTTGTGCTAGAACCAATAGAAAATGTTGCAAATATATTTCTGTCAAGACAACTCTTAGTGTTTGGCATGGTAATGTAAATAATAATGTTTATATTTGTGGTCTTGCTGGAATAGATTTGCTATGCGGCTGCTGCTGTTGTTTATTTCTCCTGCTTCTGCATAACAAGTACAGGACTTGCTACTGCCAAGACACACACAACACACTGCAGTAAGAAAGTAAGACATGCTGCTGCTGTTCAATAGCATGAATTACCCGTAGCAGATCTATACAGGTGGAGCTGGGGAAGATGGATAATTCTGGAAGTGTGCTGCAAACTGGTATTAGAAAGTTGGGCAGCAAGCTTATTGGTTACTGATACAGCAGGAACCAAACAGTGTGCCCTATAGAGAATAATGTGATAGCAAGCAGATTGAGTTAAGGACCTATCAGCCTGCGCCATACACTGTAAAAAAAAAAAGTTTTTTCACAGAAATATACTGTATTATTTTACAGACATTTTCTGTTTTTTTAACATTACGTGTAAATGTCATTAAAAAACAGAAAAAAACTTTTATTAAAAACATTAACCATAAAATAAAAGTAATAATCTGTAAATTCATATAAGGAGAAATTATATTTTTTTTACAGGATTATTCTTTTGTTTAATTGGCTTGAATGTTAAATTACATTAAATTATATGTAAAAAGACAAAAAAAATCGCTTATTTAAAATTAAGACAACTATGTGTTTTTTTACTGTGAAACCTTAAATTTAAGGTAAATACATGTAAAAAAACAATCGTAAAAAAACGGTAAAAAGTCTGGCAGCAAAGTTGCCAAACACTTACCGTCAAATTACAGTAAAAAACCTTAAGTTATTCTACGGAATAATTCTGTTTTTTAAAATACAGATATTTACTGTAAACATTTTTCTGTATTTTTACAGTTCCACTGCTGTAGAATGAAAAGAAAATCTCATTAAAAAAATGTCTGTAGAACATTAAACAAATGAATAAATCTGCATATAAACTGGAAATTATTGCAGGAATACCTTACAATTATACAATTAAAGAAGTCTTCTGTTTTTACACAGTATTCTTTGGTAAATTCATAACATTATCACTTATATCCACAAGAACTCCCCGTCAAAGTACAGATTTTTAGATGTAAAACACATACTTTTCACATTAATGTATAGGTTTACTTTGAATAAACTTACTTTTATAGTAATTAAACGCAACTATCCAATATATCTACATACTTTTAATTCAAGGAGTTCACTTTATATAAACATTGTTTTATAGTAAATAAAAGCAACTATCCAATATATCTACATCACTTTACCATTAATTTATAGGGTTAGGGTTAGCACCTCACACCTATCAAATACAGGGTAAATGTAAAACTTCCAAGTCCCCTGCCACTAATGCAGATATTTTTCTGAAGCAAAGATAAACTTTGCTGGCCACATCAGCTTAAGATTCAACAAGTGCAGATACAAGAGTGAGATAAAAAATATATACATAAAAAAAAAAAAAAAAAACAGCTATGTAGGCTATACCTTTCATGCAGATGTAAATAAAAATTGAACATAATAATTACTGTGTGTTATACTACAGAAACAGATCTAAAAATATTGCCTTGAAAGATGGATGAATACAGTAGGAGATATTGTTGCACAGTGTAACTAAATATACAGTTATTGTACATGAAATAATTGCACAGCTTAAGTTTAATATAAAATTAAATCAAGAATAGTCAGTGATTGTTTATGCATCCTATATCCAGTGTTTCTACTGTCAGGTACCACTGACTCAGTGTTTACAATTCTGAAGTGTTCTGTAACAATTTCATAAGTGGCAGAGAAAAAATTGAGTGGCAACATTTTCAGACCCCACCCCGTGCACTGTAGCTGCCTGCTGCTGTCTGGTGCTGCAGCCTCAAGTCTCGGATCATCATGCTTTGGGACATTTTTTCCGCAAGACAACCAGGCTCAAAAATGCTGGACACTAACCGCCTGTCTGCCTGTTGGTGTGAAAGGACTCTTGAATCTTGTGTGCTGATATGTCCTCTTTTGGCTTGGCTTTTAAGGGTGACATTGTCCTTTTTGTCTGCTTGAAATGCTGCCCTGACAGTGATTTTCTGACCATACTATATTGACACGTATCTCATATGCTTATTTGAGAAGAAAATATGTGATTCAATTTAAAAGTAAAGGCTGTAAATCCACTTTAAAAACGTTGAAGCATTAAGACACAAAGTCAATCTACATTCAACAAAATTCAAGGCCCTCACTGCAGTGAAATCATTAGGCCACTCCACAATTTTCTCGGTTGATGGGAACAAACCGCCACACTATGAATAAAGCTTTACAATGGGGGGCTATATATTTTAAATTTACAATAGGTGAGCAATGTGTGAAAGACAAGGAATTTATTCTGGGGCTCGAGTTCAACCAAGGCTCTTGTAGCATAAACTTGAGCTTTGGTAAACTGGGGGTGAAGGAATTAAAGACATTAAAATGGTCGAAACATTACACAACGTGTAAACAAACATCCTAATTGTTTTTCTAGTCTCTGTGCTTTAGATATCAAGAAAGTGCGCGCAGATTCAAATAATTGAATGTTGTACAATCATTGGACGAATCATACGCCAGAGGCAATCTCGACCAATGATATTGTTTGACTTTGGGGGGGACGTCATAACTTCGCGCGAAGCAGTAGAGAGCCTGGATAAAGTATGGAACATTTCCACGATATCGGCATTCAGCTTTCACTAAAGGTAGATTAATATATCCAGCCGGCACATGACCGACCTTCAACGTTGAAATATGATTGAAATAATGCCAGTCGTTGAAACAACGTTTAATGCTAAATGGTTGAAAAAGGTTAACAAAAACACTTTCTAAATCAACGTAATTTTTTACAAGATCTGTACGTTGAAACAATGTAATGTTTTCAACAACATACATAAATATCTGCCTTTTAACATATTATTATGATAATTCATTAGCATTTAATGATTTTTCTGATTTTCATAACAGTTCTTCAATGTATATGTTAAAATATAAGTATTATCATTAACAATAATAGTTTCACCCTCAACAGAGCAGTGCAGCAGAAACCTTTTGCTTTATGTGATTTTGTGTGAATTTACAATGTTGTATGCTTGCCAATTTTGTCTGCTTGGCAGTTTACATTGCATTATTACATATTCATACACTGTCATGTCATTTGACCAATTAATTAAATAATAATACAGACTGCAACTCGCGCAAACTATTGCTATTGTTATTGGTTGTTTCTCCGTTTTACTTTGAGCATGATTGGTTAATCTGTCTGTCTTCCAGGAAACTGTCCAATGAGAATGTGCTATTTTAATTTTGAAAATACGTCCGTTACTCTCGGTTGGTGTGAGCAGCTGCTGTTTGCGTTGTTGATTACTCGGTCAGACCTGGATTATTTTATATCTGCCTGTTGAATTCTTAAATTCTGAGCGAATTTTAGTTGCTATGTCAATGAAGAACAAAAGCTGGAATATGAACAGAGGAAGGGGTCGTAGCCTACGTGGTCTGTTGGCGATATCAGGTAAGAAAACATTTTTCAGTCCTTAACAGTCTAGGGACACGGGTAATTTAACTGTCATAGGCTTATTGCAACCTCATAAGATGAATAAGTTATCTCTGTGTGTGTTTTTGTACTGCTTCACTATTTACGTAGCGATATTAGCACGTATTTCAATGTGTTAGTACCATCTAACTTTGCTGTGTTTTGTTGTTGGTAAGTTAACATGAGAGGTAAAAAAGCGTGGGAATGAGTAAAGTGATAAAACCCGTCATTTATTCGTTAGAAGTATGTTTACATAACCTCTTCAAACACTGATAACATATTGAAAAGATATTTGTTTACTTTATTTTTTAGATCAAGCATTGGAATAAGATGTTTATCGGGGGAGAACACCCAACAGAAAGACCCATTCACCAACTAACGTTACAGTAAGTCAATTTTACCCACGTACTGTTCGAAAACCTACACTGGGATAATATTAATTGGGATTTTCATACTGTTACTGATGGAAAGTCTGAGTAACTTTCTGTCCTTTTGTTTTTCTTCTGCTGAAGTGGCGCACTGAAAGGGGAGATTCGTGTCACCTTCATCAGTCCTTTCTTTAATCACCGGAAACATTAAGGGAAAGACTCTCAGGCCATGTCCACACGGACACGGGTATTTTTATAACCGGAGTTTTTCCTACAGCGTTTTAAAAAAAAATCCCGTCCACACATGCTCGGTCTCCGTCTACATGAAAACGTAAAAACACACAATCAAGCGCGGTCAAGAGCATGCCACGCCAGCAGGCGGCGATATAAACCTTAACCCTAAAGCCACGTTGGCCAATCAGAAGCGCAAATCTGATGTCAAACACAGCTGATAACGGCGCACACTCTGACGTCGCAAGGCAAAAACCCCGGTTTCACTGTCTACACGACAACACTGTAACCGGCGTTTCTGAAAATCCTCACCCTGGCAGGGGTTTTCAAAAATGTTCGGTTTCAGTGCGTTTTCGTGTGGACGAACGGCCGAACCGCGTAAAAAAAGTCACGGTTATAAAAATACCCGTGTCCGTGTGGACAGGGCCTCAGATGCAGGTAAAATTATTTGATGGGGTTAGGGTTATTTGATTTTGGTGTACCAACTGGCATTTTTTGTGTGTGTGCTTCCCTTTCTATGATACACATTTCTGACGGGATTGACATGCTTTATGTGTATGTTTACATTTTTAATCATGTAACAACTAACAGTCTCAAAGATGACATTACTCAAAGATAACATTTTTACAAATGAAATACATTTCATATATATATATATATATATATATATTTGTTTCCTCACAATGTCAAATGTGCTTGTTAAGTGCGGCAGCTTTTATACATTTTACAATTTTAATATGCAAGTTAACATTGTCGAGTCAGCAGGGCTAATGTTAAAACTCGCCGTTTGTTACATTATGTATTAACCTTATAAAAGTCTGTCTAGCTTTAGCAAATGTAACATTATGCTGGTCCTAATAAAGTTAAACCGTTATTAACGTTAGCCCTGAATGTGAAACATGCATCAGCCATCATAACATTAACGTTAAATACCTTTGGTTGACTAACATTAATTTAATAACGTTAGCTGTTAACTTAACGTTACATCTTACAAGTTACTGTTGCCTCTTGCAAACACATAACAGTAGGGGTGTGAAGGTTATTATATAACCGTGAGACCGACGGTTATAGTTGAACACCGTCATTAGAACTCTATAACCGCCAAAACCGTTATTCAAATATTTTTTACAAACATTTTTTTATCATAGAGAATGTTTAAATACTATTATCAGCTTACGAGGGAAACAGAGGTGTAGAGTTAGTGGTGCTTCGGAGGCTGAGTGCTGGAGATGATTCGGGAGAGGTCTGTGCACCTTTACCGATCAGAGCGCGCGCTGACACGGAGTAAAGCCTTGTTTATACTCAACGCGTCCGTTTCTTTTCTGTCTATGGTCCGCGCGCACCTTGCAAAAATGACGCGTTGGGTGCGCAAGACCCCATTTCGCTTGGCTGTGTGCACAGGGTTTTTTGTAACAGTGCGCACGGCGCCGCATCCGAGGATGAACGACTTCATTGCAAAGTTTTTTTTGTTAAAGGAGAACTCCGGCGCAAAATGAACCTTTGGTCTAATAAAACATTGGTACCTAGTCAACCGTTCTCTGGGATTTGTTTTCATGATAATCGAATGTAAAGAGTTTTATCTCTAAAAACTGTTTAGCGTATAACGCTAGTAATGGGGGCATTTAATGAGTAAAAAGAAATCGCTAGTTAATACCTCTAACAAGGCTCAAAATAGCCCCACACTAACACAGTAACATAATGAGGGTCCCTACATGCAAAACGAAGCATTGAGAACTTTGTAAGTGTACAGACCGTTTAATAAGAAGATAAAGATAAAGACAGTCCTTTTCGAGTATACAGACATGAGCCATGTTTGGAAAACAGTCTCGACTAGTCAAACCACGAACGACGTGCCAAGTGAGCTGAACTGTATGAAGTTCAGTGAACTTCTGAACTGTATGAATGGCGTTCGTGGTTTGACTAGTCGAGACTGTATCCATCGGTGTTATATATAGATTCGGGTCGCTAAAGACCGGAATATGTAATAATGATTGGCGAAATATTTAAGCATGTAAGGGTTAACAAGACATGAACCTAAACACATTTAACACAACATGAACTAAAAATGAGTGAGGAGTGGGCAGGCACTAAAGTGTTATTTTGGTGCGATATACTTTTAGTGATTTTCTGATTGATGAAAATATCTGAATCATGGGTTATGTAGTTTTGACCAGTATGAGTTTCCCCTTACAGGGATTAATAGTTCCCTAACTAACTAACTAACTAACTAACATGGCGCTCCTCCGTGTGCGACGTTGCGGAGCTCTCCGAGTCAAATGCTTGTTGTTTTTGTTATTTTCGTTTGTTTTCGTGCGTCACGTTAGGGCAGCTGTGCACACAAATATAAAATATGATCGAGTGGCACTGAAAGAGCTAAGAGAAAGAAGTCAAAACGGACTGTTTGACATTAGTTTGCTGGATTCCTTCCCGGAACTTCTACGGGATGTCGGTGTAACACCAGGCCAGGCCCGAGCGGGAGTGTCTCCTGATACCCAGAGCCGAAAAAGGAAACGCGGCAGGCGGGGAGGACACCAGCGGAGGATTCGTCGTATGGTTAGCAGAGGAAGGCTAACGTTACCAGTCATACTGTTTGCAAACGTTCAATCACTAGGAAACAAAATGGACGAATTACATGCATGGATATGTACGCAGCGATACGTTCAGGATTGTTCATTGCTGTGTTTTTGTGAAACATGGCTAGGAGATAAAACCCCCGATGAGTCCATAACACCAGAGGGCTACACGGTCTACAGAGCCGATCGTAACGCCGTGGACTGCGGCAAAACCCGAGGGGGAGGAATAGCGATCTTTGTCAATCAATCCTGGTGCACAGACAGTAAGGTGATTTCACAGTATTGTTCTGAGGAGGTGGAATTTTTAACTTTGATGTGTAGACCTTTCTATCTACCCAGAGAACTGCAGTGCATTGTTGTGAGTGTTGTGTATGTCCCCCCCTCTGCCAAGGAGGAGGATGCATTAAAAGAACTGCATAACATGATCAATGTGCATGAGAATATGTATCCCGACGCTGCTTTTATTATCCTGGGGGATTTTAACCAATGCAATCTCCGGAAGAGTATTCCCAAATTTTACCAGTTTGTGAATTTTCCCACCAGAGGAAATAACACTTTGGACCACTGTTATAGTAATATTAAAAATGCCTATACAGCAGAGCCCAAACCTCATTTTGGAAAGGCTGACCATATAGCAATTCTGCTAAAACCAACTTATATTAGTAGACTCAAGGATAATCCAACCACAACTAAAGTTGTTAACATCTGGACTGAGAGTGCACTGATGAACTTGCAGGGCTGCTTAGAGACTACAGACATGAATATCTTCAAGGATGCATCGGACGATATTCATGACTACACAGAGACTGTTAGTAACTATATCAATTGGTGTACATCTATCTGTATCCCTTCTAGAACTATCCATGTTTTTCCAAACCAAAAGCGGTGGTTTAATGGAGATATACGCTTGAAGATCAAGCAAAGACAGGTAGCTTTCAATACAGGGGACAGGGAAGAATATAAGAAGGCCCGATATGATCTGAGGAAGTCCATCAGAGCTGCAAAGAAGGCATATTCCCAAAAGCTTGAAAGCCACTATATGGAAAACAACACACGCAGTATGTGGCAGGGAATTCAATCGGTCACTAATTATAAGAGAAGTACAAACAGGACGGAGACTAGAGATGCCACCTTACCAGACTGCCTTAATGGTTTTTATGCTAGATTTGATAGACTGAACCGGGACACTCCCTCAAAACTTTGTTTGAACACTGAGGATTGTGTGCTTCAGGTCACACAAGAACAGGTCCGGAAGGTTTTTGATAAGCTAAACCCCCGTAAATCAGTGGGACCTGATGGGGTATCGCCAAAAGTTCTGAAGGTCTGCGCCGAACAACTGGCAAGTGTGTACACAGACATCTTCAATATGTCTCTTACACAGGGAGTGGTACCACGCTTATTTAAGTCGTCGATTATTATACCAGTCCCCAAGAAATTAGATACAGTTACCCTGAATGATTTCAGGCCAGTTGCATTGACATCAGTCCCCATGAAGTGTCTAGAGAAATTGGTACTAAGACACATTAACTCTGTGGTTCCGGACAATGTTGACTCCTCACAGTTTGCCTATCGCCCTTATAGGTCTGTGGACGACGCAGTGGCCATAGCTCTGCATCTCACTCTTCAACATCTGGACCAGAGTGGAACATACATGAGAATGCTTTTCTTGGATTATAGCTCCGCTTTCAATACGATCCGACCTGGAAAGCTAATTGAGAAGCTGGTCTACCTCGGGGTCCCAACCACCACCTGTAACTGGGTGTTGGATTTTCTTACGAACAGACAACAAAAAGTGAGGATGGGAGGTAATATCTCAACTGAGCTCACTCTAAGCACAGGAACACCACAGGGCTGCTGTCTCAGGCCCCATCCACACTACTGCGTTTTAGTTTAGAAACGGATAATTAAAACGAATACGATCTCCATCCACACCAGCGTTTTAGCTGCGTATTAGAATTGATCTCCGTCCACATTAAAACGACTGAAAACACGGATTACGTGACCATTCACCAACACTGGGCATGCGCGTGCCGGTGTAAACACAACTTCATTGATAAAATTATCCCACCATGCAAACCGACGCTCCATGTATGGTCAACGCCACCGCTGCTCACGGGAATTGTCACAGATCGTTCGAATAGTAGCTTGACTCTGGCGCATGTAGGCAGTTATAGCGTTGTAAAATGCAGAATTTACTTGTACAACAGCTGCTAGCAAAGATATACGGCATGACTGATGACACCCAATCATAGAGCCGAGCGCGAGCCTCTACTACGTCATCGTTTCTAAAGTCCTCCGTTTTGACCCGTCTACACTAAAACGCCCTCCGGAGATTCAAAACGAAAAACGAGTCGGCAGCGTTTCTAAACTTCTCCGTTTTGGGTCTCCGTTTTTGCCGTTTTAGTGTGGACGGGAGGTGCAAACGTAGCAAAAGGTCTCCGTTTTTAAACGAAAACGCAGTAGTGTGGACGGGGCCTCAGCCCAAAACTTTTTACTCTCTACACACATGACTGTGGCACTAACCGGAACAACACTGCTATCATTAAATATGCTGATGACACAACTGTCTTGGGCCTGATTAAAGGTGGGGATGAGACTGGTTACAGGGAGCTGATTGACAATATTCTGGCTTATGGGGATGACAATGATCTCATTTTAAATATAGATAAAACAAAAGAACTGATCCTGGATTTTAGGAAGAAATTCATTCTACAGCCACTAGGGGTGTGCCGGTTTCAGGATTGGTGATGACGGTTATGATGTGAGTCAAATGTGACGGTTCGTAACATAACCGTCATCGTCCGGGGGTGGGGGGTTATAGGACGTTCGGTTGAATAACTGTTCGTCTGTTATAGGACAACTCGCTCTTAAAATGAACAGCAAGACAACTAGAAGTGAATGTGCTTTCCATTAAATGAATCACACACAGTAAACAAAACCTTAACAAATGAACTTTGCAATTTAGACGCGCAAACTGCGTGCCGGTGCGGTGAGACATACATGCTCGGGCAGATTCGGCTTGAAGTCGGTCATCCTCGGACGCGGCGCGCGCGCGCTGTTACAAAAAAAAGCCGTGCACACAGCCAAGCGAAATGAAGTCTTGCCGGTCTTGCGCACCCAGCGCGTCATTTTTTGCCGTGCGGACGCGTCGAGTCCGCACGGCAAAAAGCCGAGTTGTTAACAAGGCTTAACCGTGTCAGCGCGCGCTCTGATCGGTAAAGGGGGACAGACCTCTCCCGAATCATCTCCAGCACTCAGCCTCCGACGCACCACTAACTAACTCCGCCTCCGTTACCCTCGTAAGCTGATATTAGTATTTAAACATTCTCTATGATAAAAAATGTTTGTAAAAAATATTTTAATAGAACGGTTTTGGCGGTTATAGAGTTCTAATGACGGTGTTCAACTATAACCGTCGGTCTCACGGTTATATAATAACCGTCACACCCCTAACAGCCACTGATCATCAAGGGGACCGAGGTGGAAAAAGTTGAGAGTCACAAGTTCATAGGCCTGCATGTGTCATCAAATTTGAGTTGGACCTTGAACACTGCTGTCACAGTGAAGAAGGCTCAACAGCGGCTTTATTTTATCAGGCTGCTAAGGAAGGCAGGACTCAGCCGCAACCCACTCATCCAGGCCTATAGAGGACTTGTGGAAAGCATTCTGACAAATGGCATCATTGTCTGGTTTGGAGGCACCACCCAGGCAGAAAGGAGAGCTCTCCAGAGGGTAATAAAGACAGCGGAGAAGATCATTGGATCGGACCTTCCATCTATGGACACTCTATTCACACAACGCTGCAGGAAGAGAGCTAAGAACATTCTGAGGGACACACACCACCCTGCACATTCCATGTTCAAACCTAAACACTCAGTATATAATTTGAGATATAGCAGACCGGATAGTATTATTTCACACAGGGTGCGGTTCTATAACAGTTTCTTTCCAGCCACGGTGAGACTGATGGCGAAGGACATGGCAGAAGGAACTGTGTCTGCCTCATTTTTAGTAAAATGACAGGTGTTATCTCTTTTTATATAGAGGTGTTACAGAAATTCTATGCAATGTCCATGTGGCGGTCTCTGTCAGATAGAAAATGTTTATTACAGTAAATTTTTAAATATTTATATTACGTAGTATCTTGGGACAGTGCAATATTTTTTAGTTATTTTATTTTTTTACGTGGAGCAATCTTAAATTGAATCATAATCTTAAGTAACAATTGTAAGTGTGGGGGTCTGCTTGACACAGCTTAGCCCTTCGTTGATTAGCTTAGCCCTTCGTTGATTGTATTCTTTAAGGTCTTGATTGTATTTCTTACCGTCTATTTATTGTGTGTAGTGTGTTGTGTGTAGCTGCCAGCTGGCTGTCTATGTTTACGTTTATGCTGACTCAAAGAGCTCTGCTACAAAAATTCCTATGTAACTGTATAGCTGTACTGGTACAAATGGCAAATAAAACTTTAAACCTAAACCTAAACCTAAACTAACTAACTAACTAACTAACTAACTAACTAACTAACTAACTAACTAACTAACTAACTAACTAACTGTCTATAATGGTCCAGTTATTGGTAAATATGGATTACAGTATATAGAGAAAAGTAATGGGATTTTTACTTCCGGAACCCAACTTACACACAATAAAGCCGCTTTCACACAGAGATTCCGGAAAATTCAAGGATAAAGTGACCCGGGATTTGACCCGGGTTCGTTTGATTTTGCTTCATTCACACTGCCAGTGATTTGCCGGAATCAGAGAGCGCGTTCACACACAACCCGTGTATGTTCCGGAAAGACGCGTGACGTTGGATGTGACGGGTCTCTACTTCAGTCCAGTTTGCAGACATTTTTTCGTTCTTTCTTGTATCGATGACGAACACAAACTTTCTTCTAGAGTAACTGACCCGCACGATAACTACGTCATTGCAAAGGCTCGTGAATCCTCACTACGACACACCCCTTATACGGCATTGGGTCTGGCTTTTGTTCACACAGCGCGCGTTCCGGGTCTGAACACGGCAATGTTACTAGGTCCCCAACCCGGCATCAATCCTGGCATCAATCCCGGGTCGTGTTTGCGTTCACACAGAAGGCACTCTGGCAATTTGCCGGGTTCAAATCGCTGTGTGAAAGGGGCGTTAAGTCAGCAGAATACATATTCCAGCTGTGTTTATGTGCACCCTTAATTGAATAATTAATGGAAAAATATTTGACTTAATTTGCCCTCACAATTCAAAAATACAAATTTTATCTTAAAACATATCATCATATGGAACACTTTAGATTTTTTGAGGAAGCAACCCTTTTAAAACATGAAAGGGTGGCAAGCTTCAGCCTTGTAGTGCACGCTTGGCTTAACATGTCTGTACTGACAGAATGATTTACGTACTGCTTAAGGGATGAAGTGGAGCTGTCCAGATGAACCGGACTGAGAGTGTGGAATGAGCACGGGCCAGGGAATGTTAGAGACCTGGGAGTCGATTAACTGTGTATTAAACAGACTGAGTTCTGCCCCTCTGCTGAATTTAAGCTACAGAGCACAGGCCGAAGGAGAGGTCAGGAACCATCCAGAGAGCCTCCCTCAGCCTGGATGATGGATTCATACTGTGCTTCCTCTGAAGCCTTCACCAAATTAAAAAAGAGAGATTTGCAAATAATGAAAATGTGTAAGTACACATAGAAGGGTAGGTGGACATTTATCAGAGTGAGAAATTTGCAACTATCAGTAAAATAACCCTCAAGCACATCCTCCGTGAATGTCCTAGATTCAAATGGATGTTTCCGGCCCAAACTTCCTCAGAGGAATCTTTAGTTATACTCCAGAAATCCTTTTGCGCGCTTCATTAATAAGACGTGCAGACTAAAAACACTGCCATGTATTCACTGAACCTATGAACAAAGGCTAAAGATGATCACTGCGCAGCTATTTGCAAACAGGCCCTCCTGGCTACGATCCCACAGCTGGGACAAAGTGTTTTATGAGCATTGATAAGAAAATGATTAATTTCAACACATTCGCAAGCTACAAGTCTCAAATAGCCTGTGCGGAGATAAGATAGCAAGGGACATAATGGTTAAGAAGTAGCATTTCAAAGCTAATTTATCATTTCCCTGACACATATGCCATATGGCAAAACAAGCATTTTTTTTAGGACATAGAAGAGCTCAGAGTGAGTCAACGCTTAATAAGTGTAGTGTACGAAAGTCAGGAGTGATAATGAAATCCTGGAGTTACATTTATTTGGAGAAGTCTGTAATAAAGTGTCATAAACATTAGCATGAGAATCTGGAACTCATTGTTTGATGTCACTGTTTTCAGTAATATGCAGTATAATGCAAAGGGAAAGAATCGGTGCATTAATCACTGTTGTTCTGTGAGAGACTGAATTGATTGAGCTGCACTGAGTGTTGTTTTCACATTATGTTGTATTTACAATGAAGATATCACGTCTAAGTAGCTTGTATCAACATGTATGTAGTATTTAGCTTGAACAGAAGGTCTGTGCTGTTTATAAGTCTAATAAGAGTAGTTTCGCTATGCCATATTTTAAGAATTCTTTCCAAAGATCGTTTCTTCAATATCAGTGATATTAGTGTTCACACGTTTCCTGAGTCTACTTTTAAAGTTTTTAATGCATTTAAATGATGTGTGTTTATCTGTTAAAGGTCATGTGCTATGATATTAAAAAATACCTTTCATTCAAACATGCTGGCATAAAAACATATTTTCACTTATTCAATTTGCCTGTCTGTTTACATTCTGATGTAAAAACTGATTCCCTTTCAAGGGAACTCGAGCTGCGTCGAGACTCTGTGGGAATAATCCTGCGTGATAGCATCATGAAGCACGTGTATAATTAGTCCAATGGTGTGACGAGACGTTATAGGGGGTGACGTCACAGACCAGGAAACGTCTCGGTTACGTATGTAACCCTCGTTCCCTGAGTACAGGGAACGGAGACGTGTCGTCGGGGAGTTCCCTGACGAATTGGGATCACGCTAGGGAGCCAATTGCCTTCGAGAGAATTAAAACGAGCCAATGGAATTGGCATGCAAAATTTGCATTCCGCAGCCCGCATACCAGCGCGGGTATAAAGGGCGGAAGTAAATATTGCGCAATGCTTTTCGCTGAGGAGCCGAACAGTGTCCAGTCCTCCGCGAAGGTACAGCAACATGGCGAAGGGACGACACGTCTCCGTTCCCTGTACTCAGGGAACGAGGGTTACATACGTAACCGAGACGTTCCCTTTCGTCCTGGGAACTCCAACGTGTCGTCGGGGAGTTCCCTGACGAATTGGGATCCCTAACAAAACGCCATGGTGCTGGCCCCTTCCAGCGCCCAGCTAAGCTACCAAAGCAGTTTCACAATTTACGGGAGCTAGCAAGGGAATCACACTGCTGTTCCGCAAGACCCACAGAGTGGATTGGATAACACTGGGAAAGCGTGCCCAACCCGAAGAAGGGGAAGGGAACGCTGCGGAAGCCAGAAGCCTGAAGAAGGCCTGGAATACACATATGTACTAGCCCAGGGGGATAGTGAAACATATGGCAGTCCCTGAGGTAGTCCCCTCCAAGGGGAGTGGGAGCGTACTCAACAGGGACGACAGAACGAGTCTGTCAAGGGGAAGACACGGCTGGACTGCACGTGGCATAATGGGTCACCGAAGAGACCACTGGACATAACACCCAGTCTACACAACAACTCCCTAAGAGGTAGTAGACCTGGCGCCGGCGGTCCGCCACGCCTGGCACCGAAGGGGTGATGGAGGAACTCACGAGGCTAACCAACGTAGGGCGCCAACGGAGCGAAAGACGCACGTATCCGGCTGAGGCACGGAGTGGCGTAGCAAGCCGACACAACCTATTCCCTCGCACCACTGGCCGTAGCGAGTACTCGGGAGGAAATGGGTTCCACACGTAGGCTGTAGAATCTAGCGAACGTGTTCGGTGTCGCCCAGCCCGCAGCTCTACAAATGTCTGTCAGCGAGGCGCCAACGCCCAGGAGGCGGCAACACCTCTCGTAGAGTGAGCACGCAACCTGGGAGGACAAGGCTCACCCGTAGCTTCATACGCTTGGGTGATAGCATCCACTAACCAGTGAGCTAACCTCTGCTTGGAGACGGCCTTCCCCTTCTGCTGGCCTCCGTAACAGACAAAGAGCTGATCTGAGGTCCTGAAGCTTTGCGTTCTGTCAGTGTAACCCCGCAGGGTGCGGACTGGACAGAGAAAAGCTAGGGCTGGGTCTGCCTCCTCCTGGGGCAGCGCTTGCAGGTTCACTACCTGATCCACGAAGGGAGTGGTAGGAACCTTGGGCACATATCCGGGCCGGGGTCTCAATATCACGCGAGAAGGCCCGGCCCGAACTCTAGGCACGATTCGTCGACCGAAAAAGCCTGCAGATCCCCGACCCTCATAAAAGAGGCCAATGCCAACAGGAGCGCTGTCTTAATGGACAGGATATTCAGCTCCACTGTCAGCAAAGGCTCAAAGGGAGGACTTTGAAGAGCTCTCAGTACCAGAGCTAGGTCCCAAGAGGGTACAGAGTGCAAAACACGAGGTGGATTTAACCTCCTAGCACCCTTGAGGAATCTGATGATCAGGTCATGCTTCCCAGGGACTTACCTTCTACTACATAGTGATGTGCGGCTATTGCGGCAACATACACTTTGAGGGTGGAGGGAGACAGCCTACGCTCCAACCCATCTTGTAGGAAGGAAAACACGACTCTGATCGGGCAAGTTCGGGGGTCCTCCTGTGGGAGGAACACCATTCGACGAATAGGCTCCACTTCAACGCATAGAGGCGCCTCGTAGAGGGGGCTCTAGCAGAAGTGATGGTGTTTACCACTGCCTGTGGTAGATCACCTAGAACCTCCGCGTCCCGTCCAGGGACCAGACATGGAGTTTCCAGAGGTCTGGACGCGGGTGCCATAGAGTGCCCCGTCTCTGAGAAAGGAGGTCCTTCCTCAGAGGAATCGGCCAAGGAGGGGCTGTCGTGAGGAGCATGAGTTCCGTGAACCAAGTCCTGGTGGGCCAATACGGCGCCACTAACAGGACCTGCTCCTCGTCCTCCCTGACCTTGCACAGAGTCTGTGCAAGAAGGCTCACTGGGGGAAACGCAAACTTGCGCAGGACCCGGGGCCAGCTGTGAGCCAGGGCGTCCGTGCCGAGGGTCCCCTCGGACAGGGAGTAAAACCACTGGCAATGGGGCGTGTCCGGAGAGGCAAACAGGTCTACCTGTGCGACTCCGAAAACACTCCAGATCAGCTGAACCGCCTGGGGATGGAGTCGCCATTCTCCTGGCAGGGGAGGCAGCCGTGAAAGCTCGTCTGCCACACGGTAGAGCTCCCCTGGAACATGAGTGGCGCGAAGCGACCTCAGATGCTTCTGACTCCATAGGAGGAGGTGGGAGGCGAGTCGCGACATGCGGCGGGAGCGTAGACCACCTTTCGGTTGATGTACGCAACGGTCGCAGTGCTGTCCGTACGGACCAGTATGTGCTTGTCTTTGAGGAGCCCCTTGAGGCGGCACAAAGGCAAGCGTACTGCTTGCAACTCTAGGCAGTTGATATGCCAAAGCAGCTGGGGCCCCGTCCACAGACCCGAGACTGCATGCCCTTTGTACGTGGCCCCCCACCCCATGGCAGAGACATCTGTGAAAACCACAGCATGCCTGGAAACCTGGACTAGGGGCTACTCCGGCCCGTAGAAACGCAGGATCCGACCACGGGGAGAAGGTTTGGCGACAGTGCGGGGTTACTTTGACCCGGAACGTGCCGCTCTGCCACGCCCACCTCGGGACTCGATCGTGAAGCCAGTGCCGAAGCGGTCTCATATGTAACAGGCCAAGCGGCGTTACTGCGGCTGCGGCTGCCCTATGCCCCAGGAGCCTCTGAAATTGTTTCAGTGGGACCGCTGTCCTGCCTCGAAAAGACCTGAGGCAGGTGAGCACTGACTGGACGCGCTCCTCCGTGAGGCGCGCTGTCTGGGCGACCGAGTCCAACTCCATACCAAGATAAGAGATCCTCTGCACGGGGCAGAGTTTGCTCTTGTCCCTGTTGACCTGAAGCCCCAACCGGCTGTGGTGCCGTAGCACCATGTCCCTGTGATCGCACAACACATCTCGCGAGAGCCAGAATGTTGAGAATGCGAACGCCTTGTTCTCTCATGGGAACAATGGCCGCCTCCGCGACTTTCGTGAAGACACGGGGCGACAGGGCCAGCCCGAAGAGTAAGACCTTGTACTGATACGCTCGACCCTCGAAAGCAAACCGTAGAAACGGTCTGTGACGAGGAAAAATCGAGACGTGAAAGTACGCGTCCTTCAGGTCGATCGCTGCAGACCAATCCTGGGGACGGATGCACTCGAAAATGAGCTTCTGCGTGAACATTTTGAACGGGAGTTTGTGCAGGGCCCGATTCAAAACTCGCAGGTCCAGGATTGGCCGTAACCCACCGCCTTTCTTGGGTACAATGAAGTAGGGGCTGTAAAACCCGGACCTCATCTCGGCAGGAGGGACCGGCTCGATCGCGTCCTTCGCCAGCAGGACATCGAACTCTTTCCGCAGGACAGGGGCATCCACTGACCGCACACGGGTGAAGTGGATGCCCCTGAACCTGGGAGGCCGGCGTGCAAACTGAATTGCATAGCCGAACCGAATGGTGCGGATGAGCCATCGAGACGGACCCGGAAGCACTAGCCAGGCTTCCAGGTACCGAGCCAATAAGCCCACCCGAACCACCGGCGTACCCGCGGAGGGGCAGCGAGGTGGAAGGCCGGGACCCGGCTCCAGTGGCAATGTAGCCACTGGAAGCGGGGTCTGGGCGGTCCACCGTGGGGCAGACGGCAGAGAGAGCTCGTAGGCTTTCTGCTGCGGGCTGCCCGGTGGCGAAGGGAGGGGGAGAGACGAAGAACGAGGCCCTGACTCCTCGTGTTCTGGTCTCTGCACCTCCGGGCCCAGCTGCAGACCGGAGCGACGCAGCCGGGGCTGCGTCACTGCTATCTGTAAGCTGGGGAGAGGGGAACGGGAGTGGTGCAGCTCGGGGGCGGCACACACTGCCATTCTGACCCTCTCGGACGGAGGAAACTGGTCTTATTATACTGCCAGTCTCGACCGTGAGGGGAAACGAGGAACGAGGCCCGGGGGCATCGAGTCCTGGTTTCCCTTCACCCAGCGAGAGATGAGAGTGACAAGGCCGCAGCCCTCACTGCCATCTGAGCGCTGGGGCCCGTGAACGACTCAGAGGAAGTGGACTGCTCAAACTTTGGGTACCGCTGATTACAGGATAACCAGCGGCGGAACAGAAACGAAATTCTCCACCCGGCCCTCCCCCGGGGGAAGGAGTGGTAATGATACGCACTCCCAAAGAGCAGAACGTCACATAATCTGGGTCGCTCCTCTCAGGGTTGTTTCCCTTTCCTTTGCTGGGGGAAAACAAACTCCGAGCGGGCTGGTTTTGAGGTGCTTCTGGACCACCAGTGTGGACATCGTCTAACCGAGGGCCAGCGCTGTGACTAATCACGGTCAGTCACTAAGCACAGCTCAACCCCGAGTTAGAACTACGCACGTGCAGTGGTAGTGAGAGAGGAAAAACTTCTGCAGATTTAGGCATGTTTGGCTTGCCATATTGGCACCAAAAATGCTTCCATACTGCCAAAATTCTTCACACACATCCAGGCACTTTAGAACAGCCCAGGAAAGTGTGGCCGTTAAGTCTGAATCTTCAGCATGAGAACACACCATTATAGTAGGAACTCAGCATCACATTCAGAGTATAACCGCCCTCTCTCCGATGTAGCGATCGACATCTGTCCTCCCTGGGGCCCCGAATGAAATGCCCGGTCCCTCATGAGAAGGACCAGAAACCCATTCGAAAGCCTCGACGGCACACGGCACGCTGAACTGCTCCAACCTTTACATAAAAGGGGAGGCGAACAACGCGCCGACGTGGTCATGCACTCCTAAGAGAACATGAACCACCCACGAACGCAGTCTCAACACACTGATTAGGCATGTGAAACCGTGATCGTGGCCGTCAACCAGGCATGCAAGATAGTGAACGTGGCCATCGCTTCGATGACACACGGCACGCTGAACTGCTCCAACCTTTACGTGAAAGAGGAGGCGAACAACGTGCCGACGTGGTCATGCTCTCACAAGAAAGCATAAACCACCCACGAACACAATCTCAGCATGTTTGCGATGCGCTAGAGGAGTGAGTGGGTCGTGCTCACTGAAACCCTCAGATCACCAATGTTATTCGCCAAAGCAGCCCTCCCCTGGTGCACCAGAAGAGAAACTGGATCGGGAAATAAGCAAAGGGACTCACCTCATAGAGACACGCGAGTCTTGATCTTGACCACGCATCTTGAGCGCCGAATGACGCGCGCTGGGTTGCCGTGACAACCCGCGCCGTCAGCCGGCGCTCGACGGCACACGGCACGCTGAACTGCTCCAACCTTTACGAGAAAGGGGAGGCGAACAACGTGCCGACGTGGTCATGCACTCCTAAGAGAACACGAACCACCCACGAACATAGTCTCACACACTGATTAGGCATGTGAAACAATGAACGTGGCCGTCAAATAAGGACAGGAAACGATCGCATCCAGAAACACACAAGTGAAACGTCATCATGAAAAGGACGCGATCTTCACTCGTGTTGCTCTTTCAGAAGGGAAGAAAAAATACTCTTTAACGTGCCGAGGCACAGAGGAACCACCGCGGCAGACAGACGGGGAAACTGCAAGCCCGAGTGCTGCACTCACCACCCAATACCAGCCGTTAGAACAGCTTTTGTTTTTAAAGCCAGCTGGCCGCGGGAAGCGATGGTCACTCGAAGTGCCGTCACACCAGCAACAGAGGATCTTCTCTCTCCTTCCAAAGATGACTCGTTCTTCTCTTTTTAAATGTAGCTTTCTCGAAGGACACAGCAGCTCAAAGAGACACACTGGAGGCTCCGAAGCAAAAAGCATTGCGCAATATTTACTTCCGCCCTTTATACCCGCGCTGGTATGCGGGCTGCGGAATGCAAATTTTGCATGCCAATTCCATTGGCTCGTTTTAATTCTCTCGAAGGCAATTGGCTCCCTAGCGTGATCCCAATTCGTCAGGGAACTCCCCGACGACACGTTGGAGTTCCCAGGACGAAAGGGAACTATAAAGCATACCCAATAACAGACCACACACTAGCTTCTGTGTCTTCAGCAAGCGCTCTCTGAAACTGTCTCTGTCTATTTGGTGTTGTTTTATCATTGCACAATCACAATATATATGTATATATATATATATATATATATATATATATATCATGGCGAACAAGCAGCAGTTTAAGCAGTGTGCTGTCCCTTGCCCGTTTCCTTACGTGTGGGGACACACACGAACTGTGTGTAGCTTGTTTGGGAGTAGAGCATGCCCAGTCAGTTCTCTAGGGGGCTGACTGTGAGCATTGCGATAAGCTGTCCGTTCTCGCCGGGCGTTCTTTGAGGATGGTTCGGTTCGCGTTCCCCAGGGTGCGGGTCCCGCTGCACATCTTGGGGTTCGCAAATGGATCTGCCAGTGGGGTTTGAGATGGGCCCAGCCCTATCTCTGCCTTCACCTGCCAGATCCAGTGCCTTGTCTCAGGAAGAAGCACGTGCTGCGTTTTTTTCTCCCTGGGATGAGGCACCAGTGCTACAATTATCCAGTACTGAGGATCTGGATGTTGTAAGCATTGATGCAGGGGATTTTGAGGAATCGCCACCTCATACGCCTGCTTATGAGGAGCTATTGGAGGTTGTGACTCGTGCTGTAGGGTCTTCCTGCTTCTAAACAGACGGTTAGTAAGTGGATAGTTGAGGCTATTACACTTGCATATGAGCACTCTGACCAGCCTTGCCCTTTGGCGGTCAGAGCTCATTCTACGAGGAGTATGGCGGCCTCTAAAGCCTTGTTATTTGGGGTTTCTCTCCAAAAGGTTTGTGATGCGGCAGGCTGGTCCTCACCGCTCACATTTGTCAGGTTTTACAGTTTGGACCTAGATGCTGCCCCAGGTTCTCAGGTGCTTAGTGCTTAGTTATGACAGACTGACACTCAGGTACTTGGAATTCTGGCGTTTTGGGTATTCTCGTTCCCAAAGCGTCGATGACGCATCGCGAGTTCCCTCGAAAGGGAACGTCTCCGGTTACGACTGTAACCATAGTTCCCTGAGATAGGGAACGAGACGATGCGTCACCCTGCCATACTTCCTGCATCCCTGTGATCGGCTTGCTTCGACTTTTTGAAGCTAATGCCGCGTTTTACCGGATGTGCTCTTATCCCTTCCTGGTCATGATGTCACCCGCCCGTGACGCTCATTCTTTCCATTGGACTAGTTGACATTGATGCTCAGACGCATTCACGCTGGGGGCGTTCCCAAAGCGTCGATGACGCATCGTCTCGTTCCCTATCTCAGGCAACTATGGTTACAGTCATAACCAGAGACGTTTTGGCACTCTGCCAGCTAGATGCATGATTGTTTCAACTAGGTCCGGTACCCGAACTGGGTGAGGCGGGGCTTTAGTTCTTTGTTGTATTGACCTGCTTCGGCATGTGTAACATTTTTCTGTCAACTCTGCATATATCCTTTGCGATCGATATCGCACGTTTGATGATGGAGCAGGTTAAGAGCATACTAAATGTTCTGAACGCATTAGTGCAGGACAAAGCTATGAGGATATCAGAAGTTACAGAGACGGATGGTAGCAGTACAAAGTACACAGGCTACATCGTAATTTCAATTTTAATGGAGAGTAGCCTAAAACAAAGGCAGAACAGCGTATAATCTGATAGGTAGTATTATTTGATAGAACGCCAGCACTGTAACTCATATTGACTCGCGGCTAAACAAAGGCAGAGTGCCGTAACTCAATATGAGCATTCCAAAACTAAGCCAAAGAGCCGTAACAACAGTTACGGTGTTCTGCCTTGGTTTCTCATGGGCTTTTGGAAGTTACGGTTAAGACAAACCATTATTTTCTCGAAAAAACTACGGAATTGACTCAAGATACTTATCCACATGATAAAGGAGGTCTTGAATGTGCCAAAAATATCAATAACTCATTTTCGACCAAAAACGAAGTTACGGTCTTTTGCCTTTGCACGGCAGATTTGTGATGCGGCACGTTGGTATTCACCGCACACATTTGTCCACTCCACTCCAGGGTCTAGGGTGCTTGTATCTTAGTGTGCGCAAAGATTTCACACAGACAGGCATTGTTTTTATGGCATCGTGGGTATAGTGTTCCCACAGCGTTTCGATGCAGCTCGAGTTCCATTGAAAGGAAACTTCTCAGGTTACGTAATGAGGTTCACTGGTTCCCTGTAGAGGGAACGAGATGCTGCATCGCCCTGCCATACTCCCTGCATGCCTGTGAACGACTTGCCTATCAAAGCTATCGCAGTCTGTTTCTGGGTATTGCTTATAGATCCTGATCTGTGATGTCACCCGCCTATGATGACTCGTTACACCATTGGACTGATTCTACACGTGCTTCATGACGCAAACACGCGGGTGCATTTCCACAGCATCTCGTTCCCGCCTTAGGGAACCAGGGTAACATATGTAACCTGAGACGGTTTAAAATTGGGAAATACTTTTTCTTGTCATACACCTAATGTTTGAAAGTTTGGGATCAGTACGATTTTTTTTTTTTTTTAAGAAATAGATTTGCTATTCATCAAGCGTGCATTAATTTACTTAGATCAAAAGTGACCGTTTTTTTATCAAAACAAGACATTTGTATAGTAAAATATTAAGCAGCACACCTGGGGCTCGTTCTTCGTACGTTGCTTAAAACATCCGAGATCAAATGAGACATCTAAGATGATATCATCGTGCTAATCATGATCCGGCTAATTGGGTTCTTCGAACACACCTGTTGTTTATGATTAGTATCGCTGGATTGAGTTATCTGAGATAATTGCGCGTTCATGCGCTGGTTTAAAAGGGGATATGTATCGATAGTAGAAACATTGATCAGCAACGCTGCTATTGGCTGCTCAGCGTGGCCAAAGAGCGCGCTCAGTTTTACTCTGCAGCAGAGCAAGAGCTATTGCTAGAAGGTTATGCTGTTTTCACCTAAAATGTGCAAAGCCAGGAGAGAGGGCTGGCAAAAAGTAGCAAATTAAGTTTGTAGTGACCATTTAGATGTTTTTATCACTTATTACAGTATATATTTTTTTATTTGAATCATTTCTAAATAATTAATAACTTTGTTCATTGTAATGTCAGTCACCACCCACTACTAGAACATGGGAACAAGTAAAAGTGAAGTACTAGAATATTCTACATAATGGTAATTTGTACTAAAGGCTACTATAGTCTCTTTTAAAAAGGCACTGTTAATAAATGTTTCCTTGTTTATAAAAGCAACCAAGAAAAAGGCTGATAAAAAAAGAAAAGAAAAACAAACAGGTGGTGTTGTGCAACCCCACATTATACCCCGGCAGAAGAGCTGGCCCTTGGGTTGAATGTGAACCGACCCGTCCGGGGTTCAGCTCTTCCTCAGACACACAGCAGGGACCAGTAGCAGCAACTCCTTCATTACTGGTAAATGAACTTTAAAGGATCTTACACTGTAAAATATTTTTTTTTGCTGCACTATAGGCCTATAATCCCAATGGCTGGTCCAGTCATATCAACTGTTAAACCTTGAGTAGGCCTAGTGATGAATTGCTTACTTGTGAAAGTGTGCATGTGTGAAACTACATGTAGCCTAGTTAATGTAAAAAAATATGTTGCCATGAGTTATTGATCACATTTCCCCCCAGTGTACTTCATTGTAATGAAATTGTGTTTTCCTCTTTTGTGCAGTTTTAAACACCAACACATTTATCTGTTCCAAGTGGCTGAACCATGTGCAGTAAGTGGACTTTTCCAAACTTTACATCAAAAGGGAAGAAAGTACAACACTTTGTAATGCCCATTTCCCCACCAATGCACAGGACAGTGAAGAAACTCACACACCATCTAGAGATTTTAGTCTGTCAACTGCCTTTTTTTTAATTTGATATAATATTACTAATCTTGAATATTAAGAATTGTAATAGTAACTTGGCTGCACATTTACATTGTGATCCCCCTTTCTGTTCACAAAATCCCCTTCATAGAGGCCTTGATGGGAAAATGTGTGCAGTCTATTGACCAATCACATTAGTGAAGCCTGAGGGACACATCTGTGTCATATTAATCGGCATGTTCATGATTGCATGATCTTCATTAAAAATTATAATACCTGCGTTGGCAAAAAAAAAAAAAACCCTGCTATAGCCTACAACCTTGGGTCTAAACTGGCTTGGAAATGCCACAAAAAACACCCTAAAAACTGCTTGAGCGCCAGGGTAAACTTTGTGAATGACACGACAGACAGCACTTATCAAGTTCTCCGCATCTCCAATAGTTTAAAGGAAAAGAGCCACTCGCAAATAATATCAGGACAATGCACACAGTTTGTGCTGTTATTAAAGGCCGACTCCGACGAGTCGAACAATTAATGTGCGTTTCCAAAAATAATTGATGTAAATGACATCCTCACGAGTCATGAGAAAAATTATATCTCTCAAAAAGTACACTATCGCGCTGCGTTAAAAAATACTTCTCGTTTCACCTCCGCTTATAAAGCCGCAATCTAATCCTGTTTACATGAAATAAGCCTGCTCACGAGCAGGTTCAAGCTAGCGCACCTGTTGCTATGACAGCAAGTCTAGGATGAGCTTCGAAGAGCCAAACGATCCAAGATCATGCCAAATCGTCAACAATCAAATCAAGCTAACTGAGTTAGCGACGTACGAAGAACGAGCCCCTGTTTTCAACATTGATAATAATAATAATAATAATGTTTCTTGAGTACCAAATTAGCATATAATGATTTCAGAAGGATCATGTGACACTGAAGACTGGAGTAATGATGCTAAAATGCTAAATTTTTTTAGTATTTTTACTATATTTTTGATCAAAGAGACTTAAACATACTTTTGAATGGTGGTGTATATGGTATATTGTTGAGTAAGTCAACACACTTTTGCAGGTTTTATAATGACAAAGGTTCCCTTTTACTGTATCGAACCAAGCCGATTCCTTATATATGGCAACATTTTCGTATTTTGTTTCAGTAAGTTCAGCCATACTATTATGCATAAATCACTGTAGGGGGTTTTGTTGATAATGTAATAGCTACTGTTAAAAATTACATTATTGAATGTAGGCCTACTAATAGAAAACAGTTCTATAATTGCTCATTAGTTCAGAAAAAAAATATCATTAAGGAGGTGATAGCTGATCGTATGCTGCAGGGCATAGGGGAACTCTGGTGTGAGAATCAGTTTATTGTTGTCTGGTTTAATTAAGATTTTATCTTGGATTAATCCACTTATAAAAAGTTGCTTGCACGGTCACTGTCAATATTATATTATAGCAATATTATTTGAGAGTGGATGGTTGACGGGTGGCAACTCGAAAGAGCAGAAAATGTCTTTGTAGAATGAATGGCAACACCAACAACAAGGCTTGCAGCAACAACAAATCAAACTTAGTCGAGGACTACTGTGTGTTACAAATTATATAGTGGCTGATATTATATACTTATAATAAAATAAAAGGTTCAGTCAGTGAACAGTTGGTTGTGAACAGAGACCTCACTATGGTCTGTTTACACATTTAATGTGGCTGCTGTTCTGCTAAATAAAATGAGTTGCACATATCTAAACATAGTAGCATTTCTGTTGAGACATATAAGTTGAAGAGTAATATAAAGTCTCTTTGAAGTTTTCACCATGGGTGTTACCGGTTTTATTAATGTCTCTTGTTGTGGTGCAAAATGCAGCATTGTACCTTATTATCATAAACAAAAAAAGCAATGAGCTCAGAGGGTTGAGACTGTAACCATTTTAGTGCTTGCATGTGTACAATTAAATAAGCATCTTGTAAAATCTTCATTAACAGATGGCATTGTCAATGTTCTGTGCTGTGCTGTGTTTGGAGGCAGGGGTTAAATTGGCATGAACAATCTTGAACGGTGTTCCAGCAACTTCTATTCAAAAGTAAGGGGAAACAAATTTGTTTATATATATCAGTGCCGTCCCTAGCATAAGGCCAGTGTAAGTTACACTGTGTCCTAACTAAACATGATGTGATGAGATTCCAGCAACAAGCAATTTGTCTGTCTACACCAGACTCGACAGAATCAATTATATATCACACAGCCAATCAGAATAGTGTGTGGGTGGGCTTTCTCTGCAAGCACACTGTCACTTAGAATTTGCACACAAAAAAAAATAAAAAAAATAAATAGATTAGAATATTTCAACATTGTTCTTTTTCATGGAATACACTTGTTTGTTTACATAAAGGAAACAAGAACTTGAAAATGTTGACACTTAAGTTAATTTTCATTATATAATTTTTTCGTGTCACATGACTGATTTAATGGACATAGTTTGTTCAGTTTGTTCAAATATCAAGAAGTGAGGCCGTTTTTTATTTAAAAATAGGATTTATGTATGTTATTATAGCTGTATAATATATACACAGTTACATTTTTTGTTTAAAATACATCTTTTCAAGTCACTGTTTTGTGTGCATTGCATTTTTAGATGAATTAATAGATAGGACAAAAATAAGCATATCTTTGACCCAGTATCATAAGATGTTTTTCACGCAGGTCTTCCCAAATGCATACATTTACGTTTATGTGTCTGGCAAATGCTTCAATCCAGTGCGAATTACAGTACATTGCATTAAAGCTATGCATTCCCATGTGCATCAAACCCATGATCTTGGTGTTGGTAGCACATGCTTTATTGTTTAACCTACAGTAACACTTTAAGCTTTTACAGCTCTGCTTAGAGGTGTTGGAAGATATCTGTGCAGTGCTGCTAATTACACAAATCTGTATGTTGTATAGAGTGTACAATTATACACATTAAGGTGCAAATTGATAGGAGACTGTCTATTTTTATACATTAATACAAATAATAAAGCACTTCACATATTTCTTACTGTAAAGGTCACTAAATATGAGTGGTATACATTATGACATCTTTTATTATTTAATATTTAATAAAAAAAAATTGAATGCGCAGGGATGAAGATTAGATGTGAATGTCTCAAGTTACCAGTGTGATAAATGCCATCTGTTTTACATGTTTATGCTGCTTTGAATTCTTTTTCTATGTACTGTCTAATGAATTAACCTTCTGTAGATTAAACTGAATTTACGTTATCCACCACAAATGTTCCAGATGTTACAATGTCAAGTTTGCAGCTTTATAATGCTATTCATCAAAACCAGAGTGTACAGCATCACAAAATGTTTTGTATGTAATTAAATCGTAATTATAATGACATACCACCCCATACAGTGTCAAAATTAGCCTCTCATCAGATGAAATGGGAGTAAGACGAAGCGTTTAGACATCGTACTTTAAGTATGTTACTGTAGCTATAGCAGCTGAGACATTTTCTGGAAGAATGTGATATCAGCTGCAGGCTGTACGTATATATCTTCAGCTCAGTGTGAGTGCCTGCCGCTTTTTAACGCACTTCTGATTCATGATAACACATAAACTCCTGACAGCTCTCTGATCAAAGTGTGAGAAGTTTTGGATTTTTTAGTTGGGTCATTCCGTGTCAAATCAACCAAGTTTCAGAAACTCCAAAGGCTCAAATTTTTTATTTTGTAAAAAAAAAAAACAATTCCTGAAGAAAGACAAATATAAATAGTGATGAAAGCCAAAATATTGAATGACATGGATGTATGTGTAATGAGTAATCCTCTATTTTGTTAAGGGGGTCAAAATGTAAATTTTCACCTGAGATTTGGAGCCAGATTACAGGGGGTAAAAATTACTTTAGAAAGATGCCAGCATCATAATTTCCTTTTTACTCAAAGATTGGTAGATTTATTAGTAAAATATGTAGACTTTAGCATACATTGTTGCATTATATGCCAACGGTGACAGTTCTACCAGAAAGACTCGGGAGATAGAATAATGTACAAAGCATCAATTTATTGACAGCCCAGCAAGCAATTATTTAAAAAGTTCTTTGGCGTTGGCCCCGTCCGTAGTGCATAATCCGAGCAGATCTCCATTTCCTGCCTGAAGACGAAGGGGCGCAGCCGACCCCCGGGGAGGTATGGACAGGACCATCCTGGTGGTGGTGGGGAGGGTCGAGGTAATTGTTGCGTCAGCATCTGCGAACTCATATGTAAGTGCCGATCTTTTATACAGCAAGTATTAGGACATGATTGGATATGTGAAGGTAATAAGTGACGTAGTAATTAAGTCTTCCTGGCAGAACTTATGTTAAAGCTTTCATTTCTACCAGAAAGACTCGGGAGATAGAATAATGTACAAAGCATCAATTTATTGACAGCCTAGCAATGAATTATTTAAAAAGTTCTTTGGCGTTGGCCCCGTCCGTAGTGCATAATCCGAGCAGATCTCCATTTCCTGCCTGAAGACGAAGGGGCGCAGCCGACCCCCGGGGAGGTATGGACAGGACCATCCTGGTGGTGGTGGGGAGGGTCGAGGTAATTGTTGCGTCAGCATCTGCGAACTCATATGTAAGTGCCGATCTTTTATACAGCAAGTATTAGGACATGATTGGATATGTGAAGGTAATAAGTGATGTAGTAATTAAGTCTTCCTGGCAGAACTTATGCTAAAGCTTTCATTTCTACCAGAAAGACTCGGGAGATAGAATAATGTACAAAGCATTAATTTATTGACAGCCCAGCAAGCAATTATTTATAAAGTTATTTGGCGTTGGCCCCGTCCGTAGTGCATAATCTGCATTTTCTGCCTGAAGACGAAGGCAGGGGCGCAGCCGACCCCCAAAGTAGGTGGATTATGGATCCACCGGGACGGGGCCCGCCCACACCCAAAAAATGGTAACGTAAAGTATACCCACCGGTCGTGGATCATGTAGTTAATGAAAAATAGGAAAAGGAGTTATAAAATAGCATGATCAACGATGGATGTGGATACCTCATAGGCCTATAGCTTGATTATTATTATTTATTTTTTCATGCATTTAGCAGGGGCTTTTATCCAACGACTTACATAGAATTCGATGTATTTTTTACGTTATTACCAGTTCCACTCCTAAGGACACACAGAGACAAGGCCTCATTGGACCACACAGAGCAGTGCCACATTGGGCCATACATAGACAGGCCTTATTGGACCATTCAAAGCAGTGCCACATTGTGCCATACACAGACAAGCCTCATTGGACCACACAGAGTAGTGCCACATAATTGGGCCATACATAAACAGGCCTCATTTGACCACACAGAGCTTGCCACATTGGACCACATGGCCATAATTGACCACGGAGACGAGGCCTCGATGAGCCACATGGCCATTATAGACCACAATGGCCGCTAATGCCACAAAGAAGACAAGTATGGACTTGATGAGCACATAAATCATAGGCCACTAGGCCTTTTTTTAAATTAAGCAATGAATGCTACAAGGCCTTAGTAGACCACACAGAACCTATGCCCCGAAGGGCCACTGGCCAACCATAGGCATCTTTTAACCCTTTGGGGTCCTTGAGGTGTTCTGACATGCCCTGACATTTGTGCTTTTTTCAGTTGCTTATAAACATATTAATGGCAAAGTTGTCATTACAGTCTTTTTAGCACAAACAGGGCTACCATAATATATGAGCAACATGTATGTACATGTTTGTATTTTTGAGAGAATAATGTTTATGCATGGTTATTGAAAAAAACAAAAAAACTTAAAGTTTCTGAAATAAGGCCACAAAACACTTACTAAATATGTGTCCACAAGACTTCTGACTAATGGATGTTGTCGCTTAGAGTTTTTTCTTCAAAATGATCTGAAAATCAATTTACACAAAACAATACATTGGTTTACATTTTTTTAAGACACTTTTTTGTTTGGAAAGGCAATATGCGGGGGGCGTGAATGATTGTGAGGATCATGAATAATGCTGTGATTCACACCTGAGAAGACAATGACCTGCATAATGAGCCGCATTATGAGCTGCATAATGAGCCTTTCACACAGGTGTGTCACTGGGTACCAAAGAATGCGAAGACAAAAGAAATGTATATATATATATATATATATATATATATATAGGTAAATGGTAAATGGACTGCATTTATATAGCGCTTTCACAGACCCAATGGCCACCAAAGCGCTTTACAATTTGCCTCACATTCACCCATTCACTCACCCACTCATACACCGACGGCGTATATATATATATATATATATATAGTCCTCGCATTCTTTCTTGTGGTACCCAGTGGAAAAAGGCAATTTTTTTCAAGATGTTTCAAAATCTGACTTTTAACCAATTCTGTAGAATGAATATATATATATATATATATATACAGGGCTCGAATTTCGGCGCGGGATTGCGGGTATTGCGCATAATTCTAATCATTCCCGCAGGTCACCCATTTATAATGCGGGAAATTCCCGCAATTGTAATTTACACAGATTATAAAATCAAATTATTCTTTTAACAACTCTCTGCCAGATGCAATTTCAATTTCAGCAGTGCCGCGTCTTCTTTCTCTTCTCTCAAAATGTGTTGTGCAAGGCAAGCATCAAGCGCTGCGGCGATAATACACACTCACTCGCGTTTATGAGTCGGGATGGGACATGACGGAATATTCACCTGCACAATCGGGCCAGCAGTGCATCGTGACTGAAGTTTACCATTTGCACGTCTTTTTAAGTCTTACCATTGTAAACATTCAAGCGATTTTAAACTAATCAGTGCTCGCCCGCTCTCTGAGATGATTTTCTATATGCACATTCATAGAAAATCTGCCTCAAAAACAGCTGGCCAGTAACAAAAGTTATTTTTCGTGGATTATATTGCTTTAACACGCAAAATTGTCAATTTCGGTATTCGTGAGTATACTCTAAACATAGTCGGTTTTGTCTTTAATAAGCATAAAACGCATGCCAGTATAATGAACACAGGATCCGTGCTCTAGCTCTTCAAGTGATGGCATACGTGTCCGTCATTAATTTTGTTGTCAAAACAACAAAAGATAGCTTTAAGTTAAAGGAAATAGGATTAATAGCCTATGTATTTAATTTATTCAGGACTAAAATACTACCCAGTGTTATTTTCCATTTGATTACTTTATTCAGTTTCTGTCCTATATGAATACTAGTGTTAGACCTATTCAAAAACTTTTTTTCTTTATTTGTCTTTATTTGTATCTTTATTCTATTGTATTTATTTGAGCTACTTTTTTTTCAATTTAATGAAACAATTTAAATCAAGCTTCCTTGTGATGTGTAAATTCTTAACAAAACAATATTACCCCATCGTAAAAATGCAATGAGCGCAAACATTTAGGCAAGATAAATGTAATAATTTTGTTTGGAAAAAATGCAAAAAAAAAAAAAAAAAATGCTCCCTGGATCTGAATGACACCTATGCTTCGTAACAGAATCATCTAAGGGGGGATTTACCCCCCATTTTCCAAAACAAAATTCAGGCCCTGTATATATATATATACACTATAGAATTGGTTCAAAGTTAGAGTTGGAAACGTCTTGAAAAAAATTCTCTTTTTCCACAAATTTTGTATGCATGCAAATTGTATAATATCCAAGGTAAACATTTCTAGTAATTGTGTAGTTAATTCTCATACTGTATTTTCAGAAAGTCTTGGAATATGTATCCTCTCCCCAAATTTGTCACTATAAAACACTAAAAAAAAGTTACAATTACAACAACCATTTCAATTTTACTAATATTTCAAGTGTAATCTTTCTTTATAAAAAGTATATATTTTATCATACATATTTCAAAGGTAAGGATTCATTAGTTTGTGGAACAAACACTATAATAACATCTTAGTTGATAATTCAATATACCTACTTTATTTTTGACAAAACATCCCATAGGCTACTATATATATTTAACATATGAGCAGAAATTGGCGATTTGATGTGGAAGTAGTCTTTTTTTTACAGTATTATTATTTCCTTTATTTTAACCAGGAGAATCACATTGAGATATTTCTATCTCTTCTTCCAGAGAGACCTGGTCAAGACGGCGGCACAAAAAAAAATAAAAATAAAATAATTCATACACAAGAATCATTGAAAAGGAATATCACAATTTACACATTCACAGACAACATTGATAAAAATGAATCAAGGAAAACAGTTACAATTTTCCTTTAAAAAAAGGAAAACCTAATCAACGAAATCTTGTCTAAACATTCATATTTAGTCTGTATTAACATATCGTGTGTATGATATATTAGTATATAAATGTTAATTTGCAGTTTGTTGCTTATACAAAGACATTTTATTTCAACATATTTCAGTGTATTTTTACTCATCTCAGTAGGCTATATCAATATAGTTTGGTCAAAGCTAAACTAGCAGATGTGTTCATGTAAAAATAACATGTTTACTAATGTAGGTGCAAGTGTGAATGAACGGCACGCGCTGTACAGCTGTAGTAAACAACAACGCACGTTGTGCCGTTCATTCATTCATTCATTCACACACAGACACGTGATTCATATTTAAACAGTCTTTTGCAGTTTACAGACACTATTCCATATCGCGATTAGAACAAAGCACTTAAGAATAAATAACTTGGTTTCACATCAGCTTGATTCGTTGCTCCTCGAAATGAAACTACCAGCACTTCTGAGGTAAGTTTTTCCAGGATTATTAGATAGTATTATTCCTCACAGTTTAGCAAGACGATGTAAAGTAAATGATTCGTATTAAACTTGATGTGTTTTATCCAGCTTTTGTGGGCGTTGACACGTCTGCGTGGCTTGCCTCAGATTATTTGCGTTTGAATAGTGGGCGTGGTCACATTAACACTGAATGAGCTATAATGAGCTGAAAAGAAAACGACTGACATCTCTCTCTCTTTTCGTACAGATTACATAAACTGAGAATATTTGATTTTTATAAAAAATACTTCATTTAAAAGAAGATAATTCAAGCTTCATGCCTGTGTGCCTGTATTCCTGCGTGACTGAGTATTCGCTGAGTTAGTTCAATTTCGGACGCGTTTCAGAATGGACTTCACTGACAGAGAGAACGCAGAACTCGCATCATGTTTTTTTTTTGTTTTTTTTGGCGAAAAGCACAACACTTTGTTTTTATTGTAAGTATCCACAAAAAAATAGACACTTAACAGGATCTAATGATGTACAACACTTATATGTAAGATAAAAATCAACAGAGTATTTTGAGTCTCATTTGCACTGATAAGAAAAAAAGTGAGCCTGTCGCACAGGCGCGATAGCCAACCCCAGAGAGTTAAGAATAAAGAACTTACCATTCACAATTCTCAGCTGGATCCGTTGCTCCTCAAAGTGAAACTAAACCGGCACTTCTGAGGTAAATTTCCCAGGATTATTATTACAATAGTATTATTCCTCACAGCGTAGCAAGTCGACGTAGAGTACATTAAGCTGATTAAACTTGATGTGTTTTATCGAGTTGATGTGGGCGTTCACAGGTTTGCATGGATTGCCTCAGATCATTTGCGTTTGAATAGAGCGCTCTTCATGGACATGTTCACATTAGCAGATAATGAGCTCTGAGAACGATAATGAGAACGACTGACATCTCTCTCTTTTCATACAGATTGCATAAACAGAATATTTGTATTTTATATAAATTAATTCATTTAAAAGAAGATAATTCAAGCTTCATAAAGACATATCTCTCTTGCCTGTGTGACGGACTATTCATTGAGTTACAGTTCATTTTTGGAAGGCAGAACTTGCATCATGTTTATTTTTCCTTATTTGGCGAAAAGCACAACACTTTTTTTTTTTTTTTGTGTATTGTGAGTATACACAAAAGAAAATAGACACTTAACAGGATCGAATTATGTACAACACTCACCGTAAAACTTCAAATAGTAGCCCGGGCTTTTATTTCCCCAAATCGTCGAACTGCACCGGCTTGTATTTGAGACAGGCGTCTATATGAGACAGGCCTTTATAATTTAGTGTTGAGATGTTGTTCATTCAGTGTAGGCCTAGAGTCTCTAATCTCTAAAAATCCTCAAATGCTCCACGTGAAACTTCCGACCTTTTACTATCGCGTCAACTGATTTTGATTAATATGCGCGAGGGAGAGAGACCCACTTGAACGTGCCCAAGTTCAAGCTCGTGTTGTTTGAAGACGTGAGAGTGTGTGCGCGCGGCCGGAGCGCTCTCTCTGCTCGTAACGCGCCCTGTCAAGCGCAGCAGTCATTCTATTCTACATCCCTCACCGATCAAAAAAGGCTTTGGCGGGACAAATATTTGCGTTGGCGGCCGCCAAAAAGCGGATGATCTGATGGTTTTAGAAGATTAAATAAAACCCGAAACTAAAAAACAGACCCGGCCTCTATTTGAGACCGGCCTTTATTTACCCAAACCTGCAGCCACACCAGGCGTGTAAAAGAGACAGGCGTCTATTTGGGACTCAGCTATTATTTGAAGTTTTATGGTATATGTAAGATCAAAATCAACAGTGTATTTTGAGTCTCTTTTGCACTGATAAGAAAAAAAGCGAGCTGGTATCGCCGACGCGACAGCCGGCCCCAGGTGGTTAAAGGACAAAATCTAACCGCTAATGCCACATATAGACAAACCACGCAGAGGCAACGGCTACTAAGCCACACTGAACCTATGCACCGAAGGGCCATGGTGCCAACCATAGGCATCTTTTTAACCCTCTGGGCTTCTTCGTCCGAAAATGACCGAAAACTTTTACGTTTTGAATTGTAAATTTTTTTTGCTTCATCGGATGGGGGTGAAACTTGGTGACTTTTGTTGTATTACCTATATGAACACACAAAAAAATCAAGGAGATGATTCTGATATGTGAAAGGGTCGTACAAAAAATAGTCACACTTAGCTTCCTCCCGGTCAAAAATGACCATCATAGAAAATGAATGGGAAATACGAAAAAATAGGAAAACTCAGAGAAACTTTTGGTGGTACAAGCTACAGATCAGCCACTGTGCAGAAATAAAGTGTACAGCAATGAAGGGGTGACACTCTAAAACATCAAGAGTGCAAATAAGACCCCCCCCCCACCCCCCACCCCACACCCCACACCCCACACCCCACACACACACACGCACACACACACACACACACACACACACACACACACACACACACACACACACACACACACACACACACACACACACACACACACAGATAAACTGGCAAGACTGCAACAGCAAATTTGTAGAATATGCTAAATAAAATCAATACAAAATACCAATTTATTGCAAAATGTCCGGATAAAGTGTTTTGAATTATCACTAACCATCCCTTATTTTGTTCAATTATTTGAATGATCAAATACTGAGTAACAAAAATGTTTGCATTGTGTTCCCTTTCTAACCAAATGCTTTAGTTTGATTGTAATCATAATGCAAAACCTGATACTTATCTAAAAAAAATTGTTAAAAAATAAAGAAGTAGTCTTTTAGAATATCTAATTATATATCTAAATAAATAAAAAAATGAATAAGATAGAGAAATCATGTCTAAAACAACAAAATGAATCAAAAAGCCTTTCTATGTATTTATATAGGAAGCTATAGGCAGCCTACAGGCTGGTGCAGGACATTGCACACATGTAACTATTTTTAAAGCCACTAGATGGCGCTCTTCTACTTGAACATTTTTTTTTTTAGGCTGGCACTCTATTTTGATGTGAAATGGTGCATTTATTGAAAAAAAAATTAAATATATGTAAAATAAAAATATATATATTAATTCTAATGGAAAAAATAGCTCATAAAAATTATACAATAATGCAAAGTATCATAAAAAACTCTAAAAATTCTAAATAATAATTAGAAAATATTATAGAACAAAAATATATTTGATTGGTTATCCTGGGAAAAAATAAAGTTAAATTTTAAGGCTTCGTCCGTTTTTGACCGGGCTTAAGCTAAGTGTAACCCATTTACGAAGAAGCCCAGAGGGCAACAATATGCCACTAGGCCTAAAAGACTCACACAGAGACGAGGCCCGCTGGGCCACAAGGCCGCTAATGCTACACAGAGACAAACCACTCATAGACAAGGTAGCCCACATAGAACCAATGCCATAACTGGCAACAAGACCACGGGACAAGGCCACATTAGGCTAGACGGTCACAAGCTACAGATCAGCACACAGAACATATAATGAGGCCACGAGGGCCATGATACCATGAGCCCACACTGAGACAAGGTCACACAGAGACAACGGCCACTAGGCCACACAGAACCGAGGCCCGTTAAGGGCCACAAGGCCACGTTAGGCCACACACAGGACAAGGCAACATTGTGCCACAAGGCCATGAGACCCACACAGAGACAAGGCCCGCTGGGCCACAAAGCTGCTAATGCCACACAGATACAAGGCCAACGAGACGAAGCCACTAGGCCACACAGAACCAATGCCATAACTGTCCACAAGACCACGGGACAAGGCCACATTAGGCTACATGGTCACAGTAGACCACACTGAACATACACTCACCTAAAGGATTATTAGGAACACCATACTAATACTGTGTTTGACCCCCTTTCGCCTTCAGAACTGCCTTAATTCTACGTGGCATTGATTCAACTAGGTGCGGAAAGCATTCTTTAGAAATGTTGGCCCATATTGATAGGATAGCATCTTGCAGTTGATAGAGATTTGTGGGATGCACATCCAGGGCACGAAGCTCCCGTTCCACCACATCCCAAAGATGCTCTATTGGGTTGAGATCTGGTGAATGTGGGGGCCATTTTAGTACAGTGAACTCATTGTCATGTTCAAGAAACCAATTTGAAATGATTTAAGCTTTGTGACATGGTGCATTATCCTGCTGGAAGTAGCCATCAGAGGATGGGTACATGGTGGCCATAAAGGGATGGACATAGTCAGAAACAATGCTCAGGTAGGCCGTGGCATTTAAACGATGCCCAATTGGCACTAAGGGGCCTAAAGTGTGCCAAGAAAACATCCCCCACACCATTACACCACCACCACCAGCCTGCACAGTGGTAACAAGGCATGATGGATCCATGTTCTCATTCTGTTTACGCCAAATTCTGACTCTACCATCTGAATGTCTCAACAGAAATCGAGACTCATCAGACCAGGCAACATTTTTCCAGTCTTCAACTGTACAATTTTGGTGAGCTCTTGCAAATTGTAGCCTCTTTTTCCTATTTGTAGTGGAGATGAGTGATACCCGGTGGGGTCTTCTGCTGTTGTAGCCCATCAGCCTCAAGGTTGTGCGTGTTGTGGCTTCACAAATGCTTTGCTGCATACCTCGGTTGTAACGAGTGGTTATTTCAGTCAAAGTTGCTCTTCTATCAGCTTGAATCAGTCAGCCCATTCTCCTCTGACCTCTAGCATCAACAAGGCATTTTCGCCCACAGGACTGCCGCATACTGGATGTTTTTCCCTTTTCACACCATTCTTTGTAAACCCTAGAAATGGTTGCGCGTGAAAATCCCAGTAACTGAGCAGATTGTGAAATACTCAGACCGGCCCGTCTGGCACCAACAACCATCCCACGCTCAAAATTGCTTAAATCACCTTTCTTTCCCATTCTGACATTCAGTTTGGAGTTCAGGAGATTGTCTTGACCAGGACCACACCCCTAAATGCATTGAAGCAACTGCCATGTGATTGGTTGATTAGATAATTGCATTAATGAGAAATTGAACAGGTGTTCCTAATAATCCTTTAGGTGAGTGTATATCATGCTCTTGCATTAGACCACACGGAACATATATCATATATCATGCTCTTGCATTAGACCACACGAAACATATATCATATATCATACTCTTGCATTATCATCTTTTTTTTTCACCATGAAGACCACACGGGAAAAGACCACAACGGCTACTACTGCCACATGGAGACAAGGCCACGCTGAGACAAGGCCATTAGGCCACACATAGAAGATGACACAATAGCCATTTATATAATGCAGTCTAGAGACTATTGACAGGATAATGAGAAAAAGAGAGCATAACACCACCACCAGCAGTTGCATAGGTATGTACTTGATTTGTTTACTGGAGAGCTTGCTGAGGTTCGAGAATGTTTTTTTTTAATCAGGTCTTATTTATAATTCGATTGCCGAGGAAGACTTATCTGCCCATGATCTTAATAGCTGACGTAGAGATTCCTCGTTCAGCTGCTGTAGTAGCTGCCCCAATTCTGAAGGATTATTAGAAGCTTTTTGGAGGGAAGAGAAGCTTGCATTAGAACTGTGTTGAGGGAAATTCCTAGGAATTCTAACGAAGTAGAAGGGCCCATGGTTCCCTTTCAAGGGAACTCGAGCTGCGTTTGAGACGCGGTGGGAACGCTCTGCGTGATTGCGTCATGAAGCACGTGTAAATCAGTCCAATAGAAGCCCGATACGTCATAGGTGACGTCATAGACCAGAAAACTATAAAGCACCCCTGAAAACAGACCGCGACAGCTTCTGTTGTCTTCAGCAAGCGCTCTCTGTGATTATGTCCTTGTCTATTTATTGTTGTTTGTCAAGCCCAATATATATCACTATCTATCATTATGGCGAGCAAGCAAGATTATAGACGTTGTGTTGTTCCCTGCCCTCGTTACATCACGGGTGGGGACACACATCAGCTTTTTGTTGCTGTTTGGGAGTGGAGCATGCCAACAGTCAGTTCTCGAGGGAGCTGACTGTGAGCATTGCGAGAAGCTGTCCGTGAGGACGCTCCGCTCCCGCCGGGCGTTCTTCGAGGAGGACGGTTCGGTTCGCGTTCCCCGCGCGGGTCTCTCTGTTGCCGAGGCACGGAGACGGCTCGCATTTCGGGGTTCGCAAACGGATCTGACAGCGGGGGTTGGGACGGGCTCCGCCCTTTCTCAGCTTTCACATCCCAGATCTAGTGTGCTGCGATTTCCAGTTCCGAGGAATTGGTATCGTTAGTGTTTTGTTTAAAAAGAAAGAGAACAAAACAAATACAAATCTTTATAAAAAGGCAGATGTTTGAGTTTTCAATGAATAAATAAGTCAGCTCATAACTCTGCTGAATAAAGAGGAGCTTTTTAAAAAAAGGAGGTTTTATCTAGTGCTATTGCCAGTTAAATATTTACTGGCCAGCTGAACATTATGAGATTGAAAATAAAGTAGAGTTTGTTAGATGAACTATCTTAAAACAGGAAAACTCTGTATCTCAGCCTCCTCGTCGGGGACTGCGTTTTTTTCCCTATCTCCACACTGAGGTGTCGAGATCGTGGAATAAACCGGTTTGTATTTTATGTGTTTAATCCCCAGATGACTAAATAATAATGTTTGGGTATTAAGTATCATAGTATGACAGTGCCTCGGGTTAAAGAGACGCTTGCGAGCTTTCTCTCTCCCGAGTCGGCGTCATCGTTATTAACCCCAACGTTACCCACCAGCCATCTTAATAATGAATAAATTTTTATTAGGCAGCGCTGGTGGGTAAAGTATATAAGGACATGGATGAATGTGAGGGACGACTCTCTGAGGAGGGTCGCAGCACTGCCAGTTCGGTTGTTTCCTGCTGGTGGCCGCAGAGTGATATATATGTATATATATATATAAGTTTTTTCTGATATAAAGATAAAGGAAAATAAAGATATAATTATGTCTGTTCTTCTGGACGCTCCGCTTTCAAGAAAACTAAGAAATAAACCATTTAGCGGCGTTCCAGAGGTTTCTTCCTCACCAATCTAATGTTCCTGAGACTGCTGGGCGGGAGCAGTCTCTGCCTATTAAGCTCCTCTCACCACAAAGTGCAAAACAGAGCGTCGCCATTCGGGCTCCTCCACAATTGAGGGGTACCTGGGTGGCGGTCGCAGTCTAGCCAGTTAGAGACATGCAAGATCTGAGGACTGTTTTATCTCTAAAATAGCTTTGACGAAGACAAAGCCCTGACACCGAGGCGATCAGGCTTCTAAGGGTGGTCCCCTCTGGGACAGCCATTACTTCATTGTTTCCGAAAGAGGATGAGGGAGGTTCCCGAGGTTTGCTTTCGGGGGCGAAGCATACCATTATCGGGTTCTTCCATTCGGCCTAGGTTTATTACCCCACACCTTTACAGTATGCGTGGATGCAGCTCTGGCTCTTCTGAGACTCCAGGCCATTCGCGTATTATACTACATCAATGATTGGTTGTTCCTAGCTCAATCTGAGTTTATGGCAGTTCGGCATTGAGATGTCGTTCTGTCTCATTAAGGATGTTGGGGTTGCCTCTCAACGCCAAGAAGAGTGTGCTCTGAGGACCACTTTTCTAGGTGTAGCGATTCTCACAGCCGTATTGGGGTATATCTAGGCCAGTCACTCACTGTGAAACAGTTTCAGACTGGTGGGTCTCATGGCAGCTGCGTCCAACGTAATTACTTTTGGCCTTCTGCACATGAGACCCCTGCAGTGGTGGCTCGGGACCAAGGGGTTTTCTCCGAGGGGAAATATGTTTTCACATGATCAAGGTCACGCGGCTATGCCTTCGTGCCTCGGTCATGTGGAAGAACCTTGGTTCCTTGCCCAGGCCCAGTGTTGGGGGCTTCTTGTCGACGCATATTGCTATTGACGGATGCTTCCCTCACAAGTGGGGGCGATCATGCGTGGTCGCTCGGCGAATGGCGGACAACACACTGATGGTTTCGTATATCAGAGCAGATATCCTGTTGAGGCAGGGGCTGAGGCCCAGGGATTGGAGTCTTCACCCCGAGGTGGTGGAGCTTCTTAGGGAGAACTTTGGTCAACTAAAGTCAAGTCGACCTTTCACATCGTTTGTACAACGCTTTGCTCTATTTGGTTCTCCCTCACACATCCAGCTCCGCTTGGACTGGATGTGATGTATTAGGTGTGGTTGACACTACACCGGTACGCATTTCCCGATATCTTTGCTCCTGGGAGTTCACCCTCATTTGGAGTTTGGATACTGTGGGCTCGGCCTCTGAGGGGGCCCGGCTCATAAAATCCGGTCTCTCGACTGAGGTCGTTGAGACCATTCTCCAATCCAGAGCTCCTTCCACGAGAAAACTATATGCATTGAAATGGAAATTATGGGGGGGTACTTCTATCGGGAGAGATCCTCTTATTACTCGTTTTCTCCGTGGTACACTGAGGTTGAGACCTGCACTGCACTCTAGAGCACCGGCTTGGGATTTGGCCATTGTACTTGAGGGTCTGGCTTCGGCTCCTTTCGAGCTCATTGAAGAGGTTTCAGAGGAATTCCTCACTCTAAACTTTATTTCTCCTTGCTATTTCGTCTATCAAGAGATTTGGAGATTTGCATGCCCTGTCGGTTGCTCCATGTTTGGAATTTGCACCTGGTATGGTGAAGGCATTTCTCTACCCTAGACCGGGTTATATTCCTAAGGTCCCAGTTAATGTTGGGGGCCCAATAGTACTGCAGGCCTTTTATCCTCCACCTTTTAATACCCCAGATCAGGAACAACTGAACCTGTTATGTCCAGTTTGGGCATTAGATGCCTACGTTCACAGGGCTGCCCTGTGGCGTAAGTCTGAACAATTATTTGTCTGCTTTGGGTCACTCAGGAGAGGGTGCCCTGCATCTAAACAGGTGATGAGCAAATGGATAGTCGAGGCTATATCATTGGCTTATGAAGCGGTCGGTCAGCCTTCACCTATGGCTGTTCGGGCCCATTCTACAAGGAGTATGGTGGCCTCTACGGCCTTAATTTCGGGTGTTTCCCTTCCTGATATTTGTAATGCGGCAGGATGGTCATCTCCGCATACATTTGTCAGGTTTTATGACCTTGACCTCTCCACTCCAGGGGCGAGGTTGCTTGCTGCTTAGTGTGCGCAGGACTTCACACAGAACGGGCATTTGTCACTATGGCATAGTAGATATGGGGTTCCCACCGCGTCTCAAACGCAGCTCGAGTTCCCTTGAAAGGGAACGTCTCAGGTTACGTATGTAACCCTGGTTCCCTGATAGGGAACGAGACGCTGCGTTCGTCTGCCATACTTCCTGCATCCCCTGATCGACTTGCTTCAGACTTTTCAGAAGCTGTCGCGGTCTGTTTTCAGGGGTGCTTTATAGTTTCCTGGTCTATGACGTCACCTATGACGTATCGGGCTTCCATTGGACTGATTTTACACGTGCTTCATGACGCAATCACGCAGAGCGTTCCCACCGCATCTCAAACGCAGTGTCTCGTTCCCTATCAGGGAACCAGGGTTACATTCGTAACCTGAGACGTTTTCTCAGCGGAGAGGGGAACCTCACAAAAAATCTGTATGAGTATGTCAAGAATTGAAGATTGGGAAGATGGAAAATCGATCAGCAGACAATCGTTGAGTAAATGGAAGACGAATGGAAGCTTGCAGACGTTCAGCAGGATCCAACACAGAGCTTCAGAAAGGCTATTTAAAATATGGGGGCTACTTCTGCACCAGAATCTGCCCATGCAGGCCTTACTGCAAAATAGAATTTTGAATTCCATTTAACTCCGAAAAGTGGCCAGTCAGAAGGGTGGATTGGCATCGTTTTAAAAGTGTCAGTGATATCAGCTTTAGCTAGATGGATAGCATTGTTTACCGAGGTGTAATGTAAAGAGAAGGGTGTTAGAGGTATACATTCGTTAACGCTAGCTGTAGTGACAGAATGTGGATAAGACATGTCAAAAATGAGACTTTTTTTTACTGGAGTATTTCCGCGTTGCAACATCGATGGAATTGATGCGAAAAGGCGAAAAAGGAGGGGAAGCAAAAGGGCCAAGGACAAATCCTTTATTGACCTCTTTTTCTAGCAGATTAGTGACCACTTCTGGTTCAGTTATAGCTGATTGCAAATTCTTAGCTATTAAAGAGGTGGTGAGATGGGAAAGGATGCCCACCCGAAACCCTTGAGACAAACCGGTGATTAAACGATCGACAAAAGTCGGATCAGGGAGACAAGAGAGGTAGCTTGATAGATGGGAAACATTAATGGGAGTTGAAGAGTGGCTTTTCAGAATTTTTTCCGGTATTGGGCTTTTCCTCGGATTGCAGGTTTTTACCGGTGTGGGCAAACCGATTTTGGGTGCAGATCCTTGCAAAAGCTGCAGATGTGATCAAATTTACATTGAGGTAAAGAACAAACAGATTAATTAAAATTAACACAAGGAATAACACCTGTAGCGTTTATACGCCCGTATAAATATAACTAATTATTATTCATAACGGATTATGATCAATAATTAATCATTCGATTATTTTCAGAATTTACTGTAGCAGAATCAATAGTATGATCATTTTATCAGTTCATCCTATGAACGGAAAGCACAAACAATTCCTAATTCTAGGAAATATAATATCTTCTTGGCCAAAAAAGACTAATTCCCAGCTAACAGCTAAATTAAGAAATAAATCAAGGGTAAAAGCATATGTAGCTTAGATCGCAGTTCAAGACAATAAATTCGTAAGCACATAACACAAGTAATGCTTCTCTTTTCAAATACAAACACTACTTTATTGATTATAAGCCTATGACTAAAACTAATATCTAACACACACACACACACACACACACACATTCATACGAGTTGCAGAAAGAAAGCGAGTGAGGAAGAATGGGTTTTAGGAGTCAGATGGCGAGTGAGGAAGAATGGGTTTTAGGAGTCAGATGGTGAGATCCCAAGTTTCTATATGCACTTAAAAGACATGACCTGAATGAACCATCAATCATCGATTTAACCCTTCTATCATTTCTTAGGCAGGTTATTAAATTTTATATTAATGCACCAGTTCAGTTAAGAGTCTGAAGGCTACTTGCTTGTCTTCGGTTTGCTTTGGGGATTCCCTTTTGTCGGTGTAAAGGGGTTTCCCGGGTCCGTTGCTTGGCTGGCGGTCTCCTCGTGCCTGCTAGATCTTGGGCAGCCAATCACGTGGTGTGTTGGCGGATGGATGAAAGTCTTTGAAGTTGGAAGCGCGTTGCAGTCGAAACGTTTAAACGAAACTTTGCAGCAAAACTTAACTTAGAACCGAGACTTTTAACGGAAAAGAAAACAACGGAAAAGAAAGGAAAGTGAGACGAGTTAGATGGCTTGATGAAGCTGTTGTTTAACCCATGTTCTTCTGATCTTAATTTGGGTTCTTTGTCTTCGTTCGTCAACATGGTTACTTATCTCATAATTTTTTTTTTTTAAGCTCTGTTCGGGTCTAGGATTTTAAACTCAAAGTTTGTCCAACCTCCCGGATGGGTTCTGGCCAATTAGACACTGGCTTAATTTAGGAGGTGGCCCTATTTTCTTCTTATTGTAAATCATGGGTTATCTGTGATCTCCTTGTTCTCCAGCACTAGCAGAGAGAGCAATAGACCACAGTTTAGACATTATTACTATTATACGAATACAAAACATTTTACACAGATTTCAAATCAAACCATGTTTTTGAATTAAAAATACGATCCTGCTGACAGGAAAGACGGCACACTTTCATTCACACACCTAATATTTATAACAATTATGAATTGTATGGCATCTAAGCATATGAGACACACACATATATTGTAGGAACAACATATACTTGTGTAGTTGCATGATGTTTGATTATAAGTCCATTGAGAATTGTTCTGGGATGAGTTTTATGGATTTTGATATGTAAAGTGTTTTAGCGTGTAAAGTTTGTGGGGTTTAAGCCATTCCGGTCTGAAGTCAGGGATAGTTCATGCTGAAGGCTGTTTTTGTTCATCTCTCATGGGACCTTGGTCCTATGAAAGACGTAGTCTGTTAGTCGCAGGGGTCAGGTGACTTCTTGTTAGGGCCTCTTGTTTCACCATTTCTGAACAGATCTGTCTTGCCAAATTATAAAACATTGACAGCGTTCTTCCTTTAGTTAAACAATAAAAGGTCTTTTTGATTGCAGACTCTCTGGGTGTGGTGACTTGAATCTGGAATGCGAAGCCTCTTTCGTGTGATTATGTATGAAAGCTTCAATTGTGTTTGGTTCATTCTCATAGTTGCTACACACCTTTGGGATCTGTGACAGAACATTTCCTGCTGTCATATGGAAGCCTTACATTTTCAGCACCACGAACAGTGTACGGCGCTTGACTAGCGAATGCTTTCGGGCAAAAAAGGAGCCAGATGTCCTTTGATTGAAGTCTGCCATCAAGGCTAAATAAAGATCCACTCTTCCCTCTGATCTGGAAAAACCTGAAAAATTCTGAAAGCAATAACGAATTCTGCGAATGAAAGATTTCGTTGTAATCTCGGATTGGAAGTTTAAAGAAGGACTACCACGTCACCACAGTCAACCGTTTCAGCTGCAGGCGAGGGAAGCAGAAGTTAAGCCAAGTTAATATCCTCACCTTGGATGATGTTCATTCTAATATGGGGGGACACCGTAGCAGCGGCTGGTGAAACAAAACGGTGAAAGACTGAGCTGGGGCTGCTGTAGAAAGGTTGCAAGATGAAGTTTTGAGTGGAGCGGAAACATCCTGGAATGGTGTCTGTGCCGTTGTTGAAAAGTTGGCAGGGTTGACGAAGTTTAAGGCATGCTCGAGGGATCGCTTAATCCAGCAGGAGGACGAAACTGAGGGGTTGCTGAGAAGTTGATAGCTGGATTCGGGCTGTTGTTGGAGTTAGCAAAGGATAATTAAAATTTTGACATCTTCGATTCGAGAACTTTGACAGTTTGGGAGAGGCTTTGAACTGCTTGCAGAAGTTGAGTGTTAACTCCAGCAGGCTCGGATGTATCCAGAGAAGTAGGTGCCCCTGCATGCAGCGTGGTTCTTTTTGCAGGATGAGGTGATGATGATTTGACAGTTCTCTTTCTGCCGGCTTGTTTTGTCTGGCCAGACGCAGAAAAGGTTGCATGACTTGTAGTGACGGACTCGGGTGGATTACCCAACGTAGTTTGGGCCAGAAGAAGTAAATCCTCTCTGGACAGGCCTTGGCTGATGGGAATACCGGCTGCCTCCAGAGTGCTGATTATATCTTCTGAAGACCACGTTGCCCATAACGAGTCACGGCATTAAAGGTGCGTACTGCGCCGTGTTGGAAGAGAAAAGGGGGGAACGAATTCGTCATAAGAGTCTGAGTAGACGCAGACAAGTGGCGTATCGTTAGACATGGCGGTTAGCAGCTGAGCACGAGCAGTAATTGTTGCGTCAGCATCAACATGTGTAAGTGCCGATCTTTTATATACAGTAGCAAGTATTAGGACATGATTGGATAGATGTGAAGGTAATAAGTGATATAGTAATTAAGTCTTCCAGGCAGAACTTATGCTAAAGCTTTAATTTCAAAAAGTCTAATATTTTTGTGTTCTTCTTCATTTATGTATTTATTTCAAGAAACGGCGTCCAAGCCTCCCGACAAGCCCGCCGTCACCGCCGCCTCCGCGGACATCCGTTTCAGACGGGCCTTCTGAGTCTCCCGAGGTCGACGCGGCCTGCTTTCCCCGGAGGGAGGCCGCGTCTAGAGTCGACGCGCAGAGCGGGGAGGAGCAAGCTGCCCAAAGCGGTCTTTCGACCAGGCAGGGGCCGTCCCCAGGCGCGTCCGAAGTTCCAATCCACCAGGAGACCCCTCGAAGCGACGGCCCGGAGGAGGGGGTGCGCTCCTCCCGGGCCCAGGGCAGCGCCTCAGACTCGGGCGCGGTCGAATCGGTCGCATCGACGGAGCACCCGTCGGTGCGAAGACTGTCCTAAAACGGACCTTCGGGGTTTTGTCGAGGAGGGGACAAGCGCCCCGCTCGGACAAGGTAACGGACTTCTGTAAAAACGGGCGCCTCCGGGTTGCCCGGGGCCCGGAGGAGAGCACCCCCTCCTCCGGGCCGTCGCTGCTAGGGGTCGCCTGGTCGATTGGAACTTTGGACGTGCCTGGGGACGGCCAGCATCTGCGAACTCAAACATGTGTAAGTGCCGATCTTTTATATACAGTAGCAAGTATTAGGACATGATTGGATAGATGTGAAGGTAATAAGTGATATAGTAATCAAGTCTTCCAGGCAGAACTTATGCTAAAGCTTTAATTTCAAAAAGTCTAATATTTTGGTGTTCTTCTTCATTTATGTATTTATTTCAAGAGACGGGATACATTTTTTTTGCAAAAATCAAAAACCTCTTGTTGAGTTGACACTGCCCAGTTGTCTTTCTCTTTGGGGTCATTTTGACCCCACTGGACTTTTTCTTTGATTTTTAAAAAATGTTCCCTTCATCTCAGGACCATGAAACTCTGTGACTTTTTCTACATAATCTATCTAAACATGCACAAAAAAACTGGGTTCGATTCGGTTGTTCTAAAGGTGTGTACATTTTTTTTTACCATTTAAGGTGTTTGGGGTCAAAATGACCCCAATTGAAAATGAAGGGGAAAATGAAAAAAATGACTTTTTTTATTTTGTTTGTCAAAAAAATAAAAGTAAATCCATTATAAATCTGAAATGTTCTACATATAAACAAAGGTCTGGTCCTAGAGCATAAATAGAAAGTAGAACAAACTTTCTATCTCATACACACACACAGACACAGACACACACACACAAACACACACGTCATGACTGCAACAGAGAGGATTTTTACAGAAATTGGCAAATAAAATAAACAAAACTGGCATAAATATATAAAAAAATACATTTAAATCAAGGCCTGGTCCTAGAGCATAAACACAAAGTGGAACGAGCTTTCTATCTCTCACACACACACAGCCACACACACACAAACACACACATGTATGCATATGTATGTATCCTGTTCATTACAGTTTATTGGTGCTGTTGTTTTGTATTATATTGGTTTATTTAATTTATTTTGTTCTAAAATCTCTTGTTCTAAAAAAATAAATAATTGTTGATAAATAATTTTCTGAAATAAATAGTGTTTGATTACAGTCATGTCATAGTGCTGAGTTTTAATGTTTATGCAAATGTATGTATAATAATTTGCAAAAGCAAATAATTCAAAATATATCAGACAACAACAACAAACTCTAACTTTGACATATATATTTTGTGAATTGCATAAACTATTTTTATCATATATATCAAGTATATCAAACCGTTTAGACCGGTTTAGACAAATGAGTGAAAATGAAGTGAGTGGTCTCTATGGACCTCTATTGGACAGATGTGGTCATTGCACTTTAATTTCTTAACTATAAGAAAAACAGTTTTTCGACTAACCACCAGATGGTAGTATTTTATCCCTAACACATAGAGCAATGTCCAAAAACTATTTAGATTTAATTATCATCATCATTAAAGTGATTTTTTCTTTAAAAAATCATTTTCATGTGCCAATTTATGGCCTAGTTATGTAATTGTGCAGTAAATATGTAAAAAACCTAAAAATTTCCAAAAAAACACAGCATTATTGTATAGTTGAGGAGTGAATAAAAAAAAATGATATATAGTTTTCCATATAAAAAATGTATATTTCCGTATGCAATCACTCTTTAAAAGTTTGGGGTCAATATGACCCCAAATACATTTTGTGTTGTCTTTTATTAAGAGTGACTAAGGGTTAATAAGTATTACCTTATTTATTTATCCCCCCTCACAAAATTCACACAGTCACATTTGGACATATGTAGTTATTATTAAATAAAGGTCATCACAAATGTTATTTTAGCTCAGTTATAAATCAGAGCTGCAACCAACTTTTTTGCAACCAATATTGTGTAGACACACTTGATGATCTGTTGAGGTCATTTGAGCAACAATTCATTAACATTTTCACACATTGTCATATAAAATTTATTGATTTGGTAAACAGTTAAAGACACAGCTGTCAGCATTCCACCAGCTTCACTCACTCCTCCCACTCGTTCACTGTTTCCAGAGTTCTAATCACCATCACCTGCACCTCATCAGTTCACCTCCCTTTATTTTCAACACCCCTTAACACACTCATTAGCTGTGTCCCAATGTGAAGGCTGCATCCTTCGAAGGCCGTGGACTTTGAAGGATGCAGCCTATTCGTCCTTCGAAGGACGCACCATGTAGCCTTCGTAGGATTTCCTAATTGCGCAACCAGGGGTTCCCGATTACCGCTCCTGGCGCCAAGCAACGCGAGAGAACAGCTGCTATCCTGATCATTCATTTGATAAAATTGAGTAAACAGCTATGGAGCCAGAATTGGCTATTGTCATTTTTTTGTTTTATATTTTACTGGAGGACATGGGAGCAGGGGCGTAGCCAAAATTTAATTTTTGGGGGGTTCCGTCTTTAAATGAGGGGGCAACATATATACATGTTATATATATAGCCAGAATTTTATATATACAGGCCTATTCTGGTGGGTGTGGTGATACGGTGGCGACTCATGTAACATGTAAGGGTGGCGCTGCCAATAAAGCACCTAAAAGCTGTCACAAAGAACCGGCAAAAGTAAGGATTATGAATATGTAAAATATAGCAAGGAGATATTTTAATTGTTTATTAATAAACAAGTGTTTTCTTTGTCGACTAAGATGAAGTTGACGATGGTAACTCGCGATCTTGAGTAGACTAGTGAACGAGCCAGAGAGAAATGCACATTTCATACGGATTACATAAGCAGATCAGTCTTTAGTCTGTTTTCTTACCGTTTTGAATTGTTCTGTTTAAAAGTAGACATGTGAGGCAAGTAGGCTATATATGCTGAGTTTCGGTTCATTTATGAGACGAGCTCCAGTTCACGCAACGGCGCCGGCGTATCTATCGTCTGCTATATTTACTTCTTATTTATTAAATACAGGCAATTGGTTGATGAAACGTTGGTTAAAATTAAGATACAATTAATACAAAACGAAATTCAGGTTAAAGAAAGGTCTTGTACTTTCTGTTTGATGTCTCTGTGAAAGTTTTAAAGCATCTTTTAGTGCCGCTTTCAGAGCGCTTACGTCCGTAACGGAGAACACGTCGGTAACATTGTTTTTTCCTCATAAATGCGAACACGAAAAATAAAATAAAATAAAATAAAATGAACATTTTATGTACTGTGGAGACAGAGGAAACCCTTCTTAATCCGGTGGGTAGTATTACTTTGGTTTGTGCAGTGTAATTCACATAATCACAAAAAATAAAATGTTTAAGCAATCAGAAATCTGAGGGGGCCGGACATGTAAATGGGAGGATGCATGGGAGGATGTTTCCTACGCCACTGCATGGGAGGATGTTTCAGCCCCGGCTCCGCCGAGTCATGTATTTTTGGCTTAACCAAGAGTTGGCCAGAGCTGGTTTACTGCGTAGCCTACCTATTCAGAGGCTGCGTCCTGAATGGCCAGATTACACTTTAACATGTTCAAGTATTGGGTGTTAAGTAAATAATGTAATGAAATATGAAAAAAAAAAAAAACATACATAGCCACATACAGCCTATATTCAAATGTTCATTATTGTACCTTGATGCGATTTTGTAGGCTAGTGTATTCTTTTTAATGTGTACAGAAATGGACCATGGTGAATATATTTATACAGGTTGTCAACCCTATTTGAATATTTAAAACCAGTTGAATATAAAAAGTCCAGTGCAAACGTAACGTTACTCCCGCTCGTCATCAGCAGCTGTCAGTCACAGTTGCTAGGCGACAAGAACAATTCACAGTTGCTAGGCGACAAGAACAATTCTCCGTAGACCGGTCCGAGCGCTTCAGATGCGCACTTTGATATGGGACGCAGCTGTAGGTAGCAACAATTTGTTAATAATTGTGACAATAGACCTACATTGTGTTACTTTAATTTTCAAAATACCCAAGGGGGAAAGTAAGGAACTTCATACTGCGTTACCTATTCAGGTACAAATGTGAAGTAGCCTACTTTTTTTCCCTCACAGGACAGCAACACTACTCATTGTTTTACAATAAACTACACAAAAGTATATAGTTTAAATGTATCAACCTTGCAAACACTCAGATACCATTACAAAAATAAACAATGTCCAGAGCCATGCATTTTATTTTATTTAGGCTACACATTTAAAGTTGCATAAAATAATAAAAAATGATGAATAATAAAGAAATAATGTACAGAACTTGCAACATACACCTAGTGGGTGCATTCTTCAGTTACCTAGTAGGTTACTGTAGCCTTCAACCAGGAGCAGGCCTTTCGGCCCTCAACCACAACACCCTCCAGTTGGTGGGCCGGCAGTGATGGCCAGGTCACTGCACATCTGCTCCTGGCTTCCAGCTTTCCTCCTCCCGCCTATTCCATATTCAGCAGGAGGCACGTTCTGCCTCCTCCCCCATCCAACGAGCTGCTTGTTTTTTTTGTCTTTTCGTCCAGGCCCAGAGCTGATAGTAACCGCCAGGTTGATTTGGCGGGGACACCTCTACAGCCGACCTCCACAGGGAACAGCCATGCCTGCCATCCCTTGTCCTTGCAGTCCTGAAGAAGGGACTGGTACTTCAAGGCCTTCCTCTCATGAGAAACGTCACATCCCTCCTCCCAAGGCACCATCAGCTCAACCAGAATTATTTTATTGCACTCTGTTGACCACACGACAATGTCTGAACGGAGGGCTGTGACCACCACCTCCGGGAATTGCAGCCTTTTCCCCACGTCCACACTCATCTCCCAGGACCTGGCCTTTTGAAGGAGATTGGGCTTTGATGATTTGGTTGAAAACGGCCTTTCTCCCTCCTTGACGAAGGTGATCACCCTTTTCAAGCCCGTACAGGCAGGCCTCTTCCTGCATCTCTCCAGCTCCAATATGTCAGCAAGGGACAGTAACACCTTGTCATGACGCCACCTATAATGACCTTGGGTGAGAGCTGTTTTACACCCTGACAGTATATGTGCCAGTGTTCCCTTTTGCCCACACAGCTTGCAGTTAGGATCTTCCCTCAGCCCCCATACATGTAAATGTGCTGGTGAAGGAAGGGTGTCATAGACAGATCGCAGGAGGAAGGAAATTCGGTAGGGCTCCAGCCGCCACAGCTCTTGCCAGGAGATCATGCGCTTGGGAAGATCCCATTTTGTCCATGCACCCTGAGATCCTTGTTCCACTGCCCTTGCCATCCGCCTTTTCTCCTCACGGCCCCGCACCTCAGCCTGAACCATCTCCTGCCTGGTCTTTACACCTGCGCTTCTCCATTGCTGGAAATGTGCAGAGCCGAGTCCTCTCCGTCCGACGCAAGGGCTTCCAAGGATGTCTTGCAGCCTCAGAGCACTCACGGCCTGCTCTACAGCTGTACTAGCAGCCCATTTGCCTCTAGATCTGGTTGTGACCCCTACCTGCCTCACCATGTCGTCTTTGGAGTCTCTGAGGCTAAGTAGGACTCTACACTTTGCCACCTTAAACTCCTCTACGACGGAGGACAGGGGAAGTTGCAGTTGCCCAGACCGAATGTAGAGGCCCACTGAGGAAAAACTTGGGGGAATCCCCAACCACCTTCGCAGATGCTTGTTTGTCTTCCTGAAATACATTTTTTCGTTTACACGTTTCCACATGACAAATGAAGCCACGCAATGGTGACGAATGAGTTAAGATGAATAAGAAAAAAAAAAACTTGTGGCTTTTAACTCTGGTTTCTCTAGCTATTTGAGTAGCTAAATGAAAACATAATACATTTACATTTAAATGTGAATTTGCCGTCCACCACCGAACTCTCGGCCGCCCCCTTTTTAAAAAAAAAATTAAAATGCTGTCGTCACCAGCGCAATGACTTATGGGGTAGGATAGGCCACTTGGGATCCATTTATGTAAGACAGTAATATGTTTATCATAAAATAATTTATGAATGTTTTATTTTTATATAACCTAACTTTTTACAGTTTTGGAAATGTGTTTGTGTTATATGTCTTTTTTTATATGTGAAGTCTTTTTGTTTTTGTTTAGCTTATTCTATTATACTGAGCTTTTTCCTCCCAAAAATGGACTTTAAAGATACAAGTAGCCTAAATGTAGTTTTTTTAGAAAATCCAATAAATTAGGCTATCCATTTTAAAAAATGAGCTTTAAACAATGCAATGCATCCCGCAACTAACAGGAGGCCTGGTTGAATCATGCGGCACAGACTGGCGGAGGGGCCACAAATCCGTGAGTACGCATTACAAACCCGTGAGTACGGATTGCGAAAGCGTGGGCACGGTTTATGAATTTGTGGGTACAGATTGCAAAAACTGAAGGCACGGATTAGGAACTCGTGGGTACGGTTTATTAATCTGTGGGCATGAATTGTTAAACCGAGGGAACAGTTTATAAACTGAGGGGACGGATTGCAAAACCGTCACCACGGATTGTTTTTTTCCCCCCACAGGTGACTTCCCGGGCTCCATAATACGCAGATGTGTTTTGCCGCATACATATTACGTGTGTTTGTTTTTATTTATGCTGTATTATAATTTGCTGGGTCACCAACTAAGGACAGATTGAAATCACTGTAAATTAACACATCCTTCTTGACTCTTCAACCGAGTGTAATGGTATTTAAGGACCCTTTAACATTATGTGCTCAACATTAAATCTGTAACATGTAGCCAACATGAAGAATAGGGTTGTGCCGGTGAGGAAATTTTCCCATTGATTAGTTAACTTATGACAACACCAGTGTTATTTGTTAATCTCTTCTGTAGATTTTGATCTTTATAAGTTGTTATGATATATTGTTAATTAAAAAACAACAATAAAATAGTACAATAATAAAAAAAATTGCCTCCGCTATATCGTCCAGTCAATCATTCTCGCGGGTTGCGGCTATGTACAGTTTTAGTAAAAAAGTATTTCCCCATCATCGGTACCCACCCTCAGCCGATTGGCATTACAGTATTTGCAATCAGAATCCCGTGTCAAAACGGAGCGTATACTGTCTAAAAGAAAAGTTCTGACTGCTGACTGAACATGGTCAATGAGCATCTCCCGCTCGCCGCTGTCAAGCGCAGCTTCACCAAACAGATTTAACTCCGCACAGCTAAATAAAACGGGCTGGTGGCAGATGTAAAGATTTCTGTGAAACGCGTAAAGTTGCACAGAAGAAAGCCCAATAGGACCTGCCCTGTACAGTTTAAGAATCGGTAGCCATAGTAGAGGACTATTATTTCAACGCATTCTCATCCCAAAGCGTAATATTTTGACTCTTTTGCCAAAGCGTCTATATCCAACGCATATGGCACCCTTTAGCGTCAATATAACACGCTTCGGTTTTGGGTAGGTTTAGGTCTGGGGTAGTGTTAGGGTTAGACCACTAGGAGGCGCCATATATCTGCGTCTCATATTGACGCTAAAGGGTGCCATGTGCGTGGGATATAGACGCTTTGGCAAAAGAGTCAGTATATTACGCCTTGGGATGAGAACGGGCTCATTATTTTGTTGAAAAGACCTGAGCGATGACTGATGACATCACATGCTCAGATTTGCCAATCGGCGCAAGGGGGCGTCTCAGGACGACGTATTTTGAAGTCATTTTTTCGTTTTTTTGCCTGTGAACTAAAAAACGAAAAAAATCAAGCCGAAATCTCGTTTTTTTTTAAAAAACGAATAATTCGCCGTTTTCTCGTTTCTGCTTATTTCGTTTCAAATTGGAAAACAAACTATCAAAACGTACATGGATCTACCACCTGTCTGACTCCTGTTCCATCCGTGACAACAGCAATGACGTTCAGTTTTTTGTCTTGGTTTCTGATCGTTGTTGAAATGCTTAACCACTTGAGTAACTTGCTGCAGAGTTCTAATAAATTGGCTTGTAAATTTCATTGCATGGTCCACTGATGTGTGGAGGTGGGCTTAGACACCTGTCAAAACATCTCACAGATACTGTGTACAAGAAAGAATGGTTATGATAATTTTCAACAGATGTCAGGATACCACTGACATATGGGACCTCGGTTACACCTGTTCTGCATTCAGTGCGATCACGGTTTGATTTCATGGAACAGGTTTGCTTCCAATAGACAGGCACCGTATTATGTGAGTAGGTGTCCTGTAGCAGCTGTTGATTCGTGAAATTATCATATGCCAAAATATTTCAGGAAATTTGTATCCATTAAAGAGAAAGATCTAGAAGGAACACTTTTCTGACCCAGGGGTCCTTAATATAAAAACACCTTAATATAAAAATGCTATAGCTTCTCTCAACAACACAATTTATATGTATTCAAAAGTTATCAAATATATTTTTTTTATTAATAGTTAATTTAAAACAAATATTCAGTGTACATTAAGTTTCTTAGAAATTAAGAAATGCATGTTATGTTTGCTATTTTATTTTTTTTTACATTTAAGTGTACATGTTATATATACTTTTATTTATTTGTTTATTTTTTAATAATAAAAATAAATGATATGCCGTATTTTCTTGGACCCCCTGTTGAAAATGCTATTATGATCATAAATTAAGTTTGAAAAGTCAAACTTTTAAAGTGGAAAAAAGAAAAAAAAAAGAATATGTTTTCGGTAAAGGAGATGGTTCCTCAACAGTAAATGGGACTTTTAGCCCGCAATCTGCTTCAATGGATTATGAGCTTTGCCTTATCAGTAGATTAAGACACCTTGAGGTGTAGAATTTTAATGAGGATGACGTTCTGTGTTCTGTCTGTCAGGGTAAAGCACTTGCAGGTTTAAAATAGCTCAACAGTCCCCACAACAGCAGATTTATCTCACAGCAAAGAAATATCTAACCATAAATCTCTGCCCTAGCAACAAAACTTTGAAACTTCAAATCCTTGTCCTATTTTTTGATGGAAGTTATTAAATATTTTACAATACAACCGAATCTTTACTTTCAGACATTGAGTAATTAACTATATTAACTATTACTATTAAAATTTTTATTATACCTCCTTTCATGAACATTTGTGTTAGTGCTGTGAAGTGAAACCATTATCTGCATGTGGATTTGTTCCAATGACACTATTGCTTGTTTCTGTATCTCTTTGGACAGAACTGGATATGGACAGGGCTGAAAATATATCAGGGTAAATTATTTACACAACAACAATGTGCTAAAAACTGAATTTTTTTTTTTGTAATGATTAAAATGATCCCCGTTCACATGGATCGGCAAAAACGACTAAAAACGCTGTATTATGCTGCCAGGACAAAAGAAGATGTCAATTTGCAAACGAACATTACACGCCTATAGATTGAACATAACATTCATGTGTATGACGTCACCGTTTTCACAAATCCACATTTTTGTAGTTTACACAGAGACAATAACAGTATAATTTTCAAAAACATGCACTTTGAACCCCGTTCCCCTTTGAGGGAACTCGCGCTGCGCCTGGAAACACTGTTTGGGAACGCCCTGCGTGATTGCGTCTGATGCACTTGTGTCAACTAGTCCAATGGCGAGAGTGAGCGTCACGAGTGGATGTCGTCACGACCAGAAAAGGATAAAAGCACATCCGGTCTGACTGTCGCTGAAGGTGCTCTTGTTCGACAGAAGAGCACCTTCAGCTAGGGCTGTGCGATAAAACGATAACGATAATAGATCGCGATATAATTTTTACTCGATACAACGATATCAAGAGTTCGATACATGTTCGATAATGTTTATGCGCAAAAAAAGCTGAACGAAACTCATTTGAACCGCGCGCCACACGGACCGTTTATCCGCTCGGCTCAAAGTCCAAACCGCAGCGCAGCGCACTGAGATCCAGTGAGATGCGCTTGAATTCAGTGAAAAACACAAAAGTCTCGGTGATTTAAACCAGTTTAAAGGCAGATGAAACAGCGCTGACAAACAGGAGAAACACTGTGATACAGTCAGAATCTGAATTGATACTGAATCCATTTACCATGGATACCATGTAACGTTACGTTAGCCTAGTAATATTAACTGCACCATGACATGTGGGATATACATATTGAATTGTATTATTAATGTAGTCAATGTATTAAAGGACTAATGGAACATAATTACAGTATTTAATAATGTATGTAGGCTACTGTTTTTCATACAAATACAAATTCCAAAAACCAAGTTACATTTTGCCATGATAGTGAGGTGCTATACTGTAGGTAGGCTATGCCTGGTTTTATCTGTGGTTATCATCTAAATGCATGATACTGGATGACCAATGGTTCATTTTAATAAAATTCAAACAGTCAGAATATTACATTTTACCAAAATTAAATTGAGGTCATTATTTTTTTAAACAGATGTTACTGTTTTTGCTAATGAACATAAATTTAGCTTAGTAAATCTGCATCCTAACTCAAGCTAATACTACTGTTAACTCACTGTCTAATATGCGTTTCGAGAAAAAACATATAGGCCTAATATTAATATTGCAGCCTGCACCGCAAACTGCTGAAGATACGTGCCATCAAAGTCAGGACACAAAAACCTGTTTCAAGACAATATCCCCCATCAGCACATGCAGAAACTAAGAAATTAATTTTTCTATTAAGATATTTATTTTGTTAAGAGTAGTTTAAAACCACAATTAACGCTCTGGTTTCTACAACTTTCACTTAGGAGCAAAAATCGGAAAAACTTAAATGAAATAAAAATTTGACATTTATCGTGATAAATATCGATATCGACTGATATAAAAAAATATATATCGTGATAATTTTTTTGGCCATATCGCCCAGCCCTACCTTCAGCGACAGGATGCTCCACAGACAGACTGAGGAAGTCTTTTGTCCCTCAGGCGATACGGCTTTTTAACTCATCCCTTTGAGTATGGCTTAATTTAATTTAATTTAATTCTGTCTTGTCTTGTCTGTTTTTAATTAATTGCAGCTACTGGAAACTTGAATTTCCTTAACGGATGAATAAAGTATCTATCTATCTATCTATCTATCTATCTATCTATCTATCTATCTATCTATCTATCTATCTATCTATCTATCTATCTAGGAAACAAAACTTTAGATTGTGTGTTCCTCCCTGCCCTTGTTTCATTACGGGTGGGGATACACACGATTTATGTGTTGTTTGTTTGGAACGGAGCATGATCAGGACCAAAGGGTCCCCCCCGAGGGGAAACCCACTTCGTATGATCAAGATAACGCGGCGGTGTCTCCGTGCCTTGGTTATATGGAGGAAACATTGGTTCCTATCCCAGGGTCCAGTGTTAGGAGCTATTTGCTGTTGAGTTGCGCTCTCGACAGATGCTTCCCTCACTGGCTGGGGAGCGGTAATGGAAGGCCGCTCAGCTCAGGGTCTATGGAGGAGTCATCATCTTTCGTGGCACATAAATTGCCTGGAGATGATGGCAGTCTTCCATTCGTTGAGACACTTCCTCCCAGACCTGAGGGGCCATCATGTGTTTGTCCGGTCAGAAAACACATCGGTGGTCTCCAATATAAATCATCAAGGGGATCTGCGTTCAAATCCACAATGGAAACTGGTGCACCAGATTCTCTTGTGGTCCCTAGGGAAGCTGCTCTCCCTGAGAATGTAGGAGCAGACATCCTGTTGAGGCAGGGGCTGAGACCTGGTGAAAGGAGGCTCCACACCGAGGTGGTGGAGCACATTTGGGGGGTTTATGGCCTCGATGGCTCTCCCTTGGAGATTCCGGTCAGGAGGGACCTTTGGTCTCAAGTGGAAGGGGTGACCCTACACAATCACCCCAGCCCAGAGATATTGAACCTGTTGGTTTGACCTCTGACGGGGCCCAACTCATAGACTTTGGTCTCTCAACTCTGGTTGTGGAGACCATACTTCACTCCAGAGCTCCTGATGGGCTTTCACTTCATAGTGCGGACAGTGGGGCCCAGTTAACTGCCCGATTGGTACAGTGCTGGAGTTACTGCGGGTTCATTTTACGCAGGGATATCCCCTTCCACACTGAAGGTGTACGTGGTGGCCTTAGCTGCCTACCATGTCCCCTTTGGTGGTGTATCCCTGGGGGGAAACCCGTTGGTGCATGTTTCCGCCACACTGTAAGAAATGATTCTGTGGTCATGTAGATTTGAATTAATGTTTTTGGTTAAAATATATTCAATTTAATTGTGTTTTTGATTTTGAGGCAAATATTTAATTAAATTTCAAATAAAAATGTTTGGAATAAAAAACACCCATTGTAGTTAAATAAAACTTAAGCATTTTATTTATTTAATCCCAAATGGAGAGAATATTGAGTGAATTCAAATTAATGTAATCAGGCCAATTTTAATTGAAAAGCACTTCCTGTCAAAGTGCACTTCCTGTCAGAGTGCGCCTTTTTTAAATGCAGCAGGCTAGACATTTGAAGAGAGTAAGCTGCCTACAGACCGTGAATGTTCGTCTTCTTCCACATTGTTCATCTTGCAATTGGTTTACAAAGGTAAGAAAACTTCTTTTGTTATCACTGGGCTAGTAAAAAGAACGCATGTGGTGGTATATGTGGTGTGTTCACACCAAATACGCGTCTATCGCGTCTAGTTAAGTTAGATGCTTGAACATTCCCTCGAGTTAAAATGTTTTAACTTGCGCGGAAGACGTTCGCGGCAAACGCGTCGCCCAATTCGCGACGCCCGGTGCGAATGATGCGTCTATTCGCGTCTTTGCATTGATTTTGTATGTAATTTACTCGCGCAAATAATTAAATTCGCGTTCGGTGTGTGAACACCGGGGTTGTTATAGCGAACGTTACAACCCCGACAGGCTGAGGGGTCTTGAATCAGCCTGAAGGGGTTGTATTCGCTATAGCAACCGCCTCGCTCTATATTATCCCGCTTATTACATGGCTACCTACCAAATCAATACTTTGACAAAATATTGATTTAAAAATGAGTTTAATGATTTAAAAACGATTGTATTGCTAAAATAAAAAAGTCCGTTCCATGATCTCTACGGTTAGAATCCACGGCAACGCCATGTTTTTCATGGCAGTGTGTTATACTTAGCAGCGGTCTGTTATCAAGAAATAACAGACAGCATTCTACATTAGAATTCAACCAAGCCATGTAATACAATATAAAATGAGATGTCTGACGAAGCTTTATACATTAAGTAAAGCAGGCATGTAAAGTACGATCAAAATTGATAGGTGTCGTGTTTTCATTTCTAAATTACAGAAACATTCAGTGATTTAAAAAATATATAGCCCATATTATTAGCTATTTTTTGTGTGTGTGATTGACATCAGTTGTTGCATTCCTCCCCAGGACTTGGTGCACTCTTCGGTTGAGAGGACCAGAGAGGTTGTTCTTCTGTGTCTTATAGAATACCTTGGAGAACAAGGGGGACATCTTATCAAAGAATTCAACGTAGGTGAACTTAATTTGCATTACCTTAATTCAAGGACCATATTTCCTTAATTCCTCAAGTAGGTGCTTGATTTAGATCTGTGACCTTTGTTTTTTGTAGTATCTTTTTTTTTAACAGCTTCAGTGCTCCTTGTCATATATTCTCTAAATCTCTGAACTCAACTAGAGGGATATAATAGTAGAACAGCATAAATCACTTATTATAATGGAAGAACATTTGTAGACTACAAAAACATCAAAATAGAGAAGAACACAACGAACAGTTTGAGACCAAGGCCTGCAAGAAAATAAAATCTAATAAAATAGATTTATAAGCTATGAAAACGATAATGAATGAATTTTCTAGTAATGCGATATGCTTGCAATATACTTCTTACAGTTTTATACTAAGACACTAACAATTTCATGTTGCAGGACACTGAGAACTTGGAGGAACTTGAACAGGTCATAATGGCCATTACTGTGACCCCAAAGCCTGGAGCTTCTTCAACGCAACAACCCAAAGAACATTGGAATCGTCATAGTCCTGTTGAAGTCATCACAGGACTTGGAAATATTGCAAGGGCTTGGCTTGACCTACGCGCTGAATCTTGATTATCCCAGACAGCTGAAGTACACCTTTGAGGTATTCCAAAAACTTCTTGGAACTGGATGATTCAAAGCGGTCAAAGTCCAGTGCCTCAAGAGCAAACTTCAGGCTTTTTAATGAGACTGTATTGCAGTGCAGACTTTTGTGGTACACAATGTCCATCTTCTACAGAGCTTGAGCATTGCACATTTGAAAGTGCTATGTTTGTAAGTTAGCACTGATTTGTCCCATGAATGTAATGACATTTCAATTGTTGGAATTTCAAAGTACAAATGTATTTTACTCTGTACAAATTGCACTTTTATGATTTATGTTTTGGCACATGCCGTTATGGAGTATTTTTCTTTAAAGGATAATTTCGGTATTTAGCACTTTGAGTCTATTTTCTAGTGTGTTTTGGATGAACTAGAGTGGTGGACACAGAAATTTTGACGATGGGTCCTGTCTCGACTTTTTGACTCTTTTAGAATCGCCTCTGAGCGCTTCAGAGTGGCTGTCTATGGGCATGCTCAAACATAGTGTCCTTAAAACAACCCTTAACGTTCGTTTTCAAAACTGTGCAACTCACCGAGTGGTTAGTGGTGTTCGTTGATGATTTAAAAACAAATATATCGGCGCAATGTATGATTTCAATCCGTGTTATTTGCTATAGTGGAACTATTTTTTCAGATACCTCACAACCGCGTATAAACTTCCGCTCGATACAAAATGCCAAATAAAACACAACAGAAACTGTATTTCGCTACGCTACTTGTTTTGGATCATTAACGAACACCACTAACCACTCGGTGAGTTGCAGTTTTGGAAACGAACATTAAGGGTTGTTTTAAGGACATGTTTGTGCATGCCCATAGACAGCCACTCTGAAGCGCTCAGAGGCGATTCTAAAAGAGTCAAAGTCGAGACAGGACCCATCGTCAACATGTCTGTGTCCACCATTCTAGTTTATCCAAAACACACTAGAAAATAGACTCCGTGCTAAATACTGGAATTATCCTTTAAGATCTTTATTGACCCAATTTAGTGGCTAAGTGAGGTGAAAAAGCTTGGAAACAAGTTTATGGACACATGTATGGCATTTATTTTTGTTTTTACAAAATAGTTTGAAGTCAGCATTCTGTCCTTTTCAAATGTCTGGTTTGAAATGCAAGATTCAAATTCTGGCTTGAAATGAGACTGTGGGTTGCAGTGTACAATGATGTGCTACAATGTGTTGAAAGCACAAAAGTGAATTGTTAATAAAATTCTTATTTGAGTATTTAAGTTCTGTACTTTCTGGGCCATATTATTCCTAAGAAAGGAATATTTATATTTAATGAATTGCATTGATTAAATTCAAATCAATGTGCAGATTAATGTAGATTATTATTACTCAATTATGTATCATTGATATGTAAAATTAAATTAATTTTTATTAGTACTATTTACACATTCAAATCAACTCAATATTTTTGTTTAGGTTATAATTAATTCTGTACCGTTTTCTATTCGAATCTACTCATATTAAATGGATAACTATTAAGGGTCTCGTTTAATTAATATTTACTCAATACCAAACCTTGTGAAATTTAATTAATAATATTGCTTGTAATCTGTTGCCTCATTTTTATTGAGTTGATATGGTGTATCTTTTCTTACAGTGCATGGTGCTTGTAGGCCAGGACAGGAGTATGGAAGCTTAGAAAGCCTTATTGTATAAGTAGGTGTCCCTGCAGTATGTGGAATGCTGTAGGCTTGTCCTCTCCGCTCATATTTGTAAGGTTTTACAACTTAGACCTGGGTGATGCTCCAGGTTCACAGGTGCTCTTGTCTTAGTTGTGCTCTCAGTATTCACACAGACAGGCTCTTGTTCGTAATGCTTTCAGGCATTCGTTCCCTAGAAAGGGAACGTCGTAGGTTACGACTGTAACCCCAATTCCCTGAGAAGGGAACGAGACGCTGCGTCACTTTGCCATACTCCCTGCATTCCTGTGATCAACTTGCTTCGGCTAAATCGAAGCTAATGCCGGTCAGACTGGATGTGCTTTTATCCTTTTTTGGTCGTGACGTCACCCGCCCGTGACGCTCACTCTCGACATTGGACTAGTTGACACAAGTGCCTCAGACGCAATCATGCAGGGGCGTTCCCAAAGCGTCATCGACGCACCGTCTCGTTCCCTTCTCAGGGAACTAGGGTTCCCTTTCGTTGTCACTCCGAGTTCCGTCGGATGACGACGAATGGGGTTTCGCTTAGAAAGCCTATCGACTTCGAGTATACAAAACGAGCCAATGGCAAACAAATGCCATGGGTCTGCGGAATTTGCATGGCGCAACTCCGCCCCACCTCGTGGGGATAAAAGGAGAAAGCCGGCAAAATGCAGATATGTTTTTGCTTCGGAGCCAAGATGTTCTCTTCACTCCTGCAGTCTATTCTCTGACTATCTTCGAGAATCTTCAAGACGAGCAGCTTCCAGTCGGTGTTGGTGTGATGGCGTTTTCCAGCGAGTTTCACATTCCTGCCTGCTGATCTGAACAGCTGTGTGCTTCTCCCTGGGCGCTTCAGCACTGCTGCAAGCTTTTCTCACACAAAAAGAGCGTGCACGCGGCGCGTCTTTTTAAAGACGATCTGCCCGTGCATTTCTGAGTGCGGTAGTCTGATAGATTCAGCTGATGGGCACGAGCGCTGTTTTGACGTGTTTGGGCTTCGATCACGTTCGAACAGCGCTCGCGGATGCGTCACGTTCTCTTAAAGGAACATGACCATCGCAATGTAACGGTCAAGACTCAATGAGCTCAACTGAGTGAGAGTCCCCTCATCCACACCCCGATCTATTTTCTCCACGTGAGAGAATACTTTGGCTGGTGGCCAGGGTGACCTGAGATGGCTGGTGTGGAACTAAACCGCCGATTAATATCCGTGGTCCACACCCCTCTCTTTAACATTGCAACCCACGCGGTTCTGAATGAGTTAGCTGGTCAGAGCCGCGTCCTAAGGACGCCGGCGGGCCGGCATCTCATTCAGTTCCCCGGCTGATGAAATCATGTCTATCGCCGCGTCACAAGGTGAGCTGGAGTCCTTTGGAAGTGAGGGCTCGTCTATGTTGCCACTCTCGGGTGTGCAACATAGCGAGTCTGATCCAGAGTTGACAGCTATGCTTCCCGGGCAGCCGCGAGTATCGGGCATGTGTGGATTACTCTGCCATGTCTCAAGCACTCAAGGCTGATGATTGGTTTTGGGGAGGCGAACCCAAAATCCTTTCTACTCGGATGTGCATGAAGAGGTTATGAGATCGTGAGAGTCTCCTTTGACTTCGCGACTGCTCAGCAGCCTCTTCCACCTTCTCTGCCCTCGAGAGGCCGCGGCCATGGGTACACTGGGGTTCCCCCCGTGGAGTTTTCTGTGGCAGCACGTCTGTGCCCCCACAGCGCCTTCACCTGGCGTGGCCACCCTAAGCACCCCTCCAATGCCTGTAGGTTTTTTGTCTACTCCGGTGGCAAGGACCTATAGAGCAGCGGACAGGCTGCCGTCTCACTGCATGTTATTGCCATCCTTCGGGGTGCTCAATGACATGCACGAGGGTAGGGCTGATTCAGGGCTCATCTAAGAGGCTGCCTGCCGCCACCGACCTCGCTCTACGAGTGACGAAGGTGACCGCACGCTCCCTGGGTCAGGTGATGTCCACTTGTGTGGTCAGACATTTCTGGGTTAACCTGGTTGATATGCGCGAGGCTGAGCGAACCCGCTTCCTCAACTCCCCCATATCCCAGGCTGGCCCTTCGGCGGCGCGGCCGAGGACTCTGCCCAACAGTTCTCGGCCGCCCAGAAGCAGACTGAGGCTACCAAACACGTTCTGACCCCGCGGCCAGCTGCTGCCGCCGGCTCAGACGCCTCAGTCAGCTTGCCGCCGAACGCGCCCTCCTGCGACTTTCGCCCCCTCCCGCCTGGCCCCAGCAGCTCCGGGCCGCGCCGTGGAGGTGGTCGCAGGAAAGCGCCCCAGCCCGTACCAGCCCCGCAGCCTGCCAAATGCCGGGCAAAGCGGCGCTCCCGCTACGGGCAGCTCAGAGATGGGTTGCAGTTCTTCAGGAGGTGGTTGCAGGGCCACTCCTTTCCCCGGTGGAGGGCCGGGGGAGAACCTCTTTTACCAGAGAGCTGACTTCCCATCTCTAAGCACACAGAGTTCTCGGACGACACGGTGCGCCGCCCCCGGGCCGGGCACCCCTCGTCCTCCTCTGTCCCAGAGCCGGATGACAGTGCGCGCCGTCCCCGGACCGTGCCGCTCTCATCCTCCTCTGTCGCCAGACCCCTGGCAGAGCAGACCCCGTGGAACGTTCGTCCTTCCCTGGTCTCCTCTGTCAGGACTCTGCGGTCTATGACTGTACCCTCACACCGGGCCGCTATGCCGTCCACGTCTGGGTCAGCCATACCGCCTCGCTGCTCCACCGACGGGAAGTCTGTGGTTCGCGTGACCCCGCTGGTACAGTCCTTGGGAGCCTGGCTAGAGCTTCCCAACCTGTCCCGCTGGGTCGCACGAACGTTCAGGCTCGGCTACGCGATTCAGTTCGCGCGGTCTCCTCCCCGCTTCAGGGGAGTCCGCTCCACTATGGTCGGTGGCAATGCCCCTATCATGAGAGCGGAGGTTGCTACCCTGCTGGCGAAGGGTGCGATCGAGACTGTCCCTCCAGCCGAAATGAGGACCGGCTTCTACAGCCCGTACTTCATTGTCCCGAAGAAAACCGGTGGGTTACGGCCAATCCTGGACCTGCGCGTTCTGAACCGCTCCCTTCACAGGCTGCCGTTCAAGATGCTCACCGCCAAACGCGTTTTCGAATGTGTGCGGCACCAGGATTGGTTTGCAGCGATCGACCTGAAGGACGCCTACTTTCATGTCTCCATCCTCCCTCGACACAGACCGTTCCTGCGGTTTGCTTTCGAGGGGCAGGCATATCAGTACGCAGTTCTCCCATTCGGGCTAGCCCTGTCTCCTCGCGTCTTTACGAAGGTCGTCGAGGCAGCCCTTGTTCCCCCCCGGGAACACGGGGTTCGCATTCTGAATTACCTCGACGACTGGCTAATTCTAGCTCACTCTCGAGATCAGCTTTGCGAACACAGGGACTTGGTGCTCCGCCATGTAACCCGTCTGGGCCTTCGGGTCAACTGGGAGAAGAGCAAACTTTGCCCCTGCAGAGGATCTCTTTTCTCGGTATGGAGATTGACTCGGTCGCCATGTCCGCGCAGCTTACGAGTGAGCGCCCGCAGTCACTGCTGACTTGCCTGAAACAGTTCGAGGGCAAGAGTGCGGTTCCACTGAAACTTTTTCAGAGGCTCCTGGGGCATATGGCATCTGTAGCCGCGGCAACGCCGCTCGGATTGCTTCATATGAGACCGCTTCAGCTCTGGCTTCGCGACCGAGTCCCGAGGTGGGCATGGCAACACGGCACCCTCCGAGTACCAGTTACTCCGACCTGCCGTCAGACCTTCACCCCATGGTCGAACCTCAGTTTTCTAAGGGCCGGAGTGCCCCTGGAACGAGCTTCCCGGCATATTGTTGTAACGACAGATGCCTCTACCACGGGCTGGGGTGCCATGTGCAATGGACGTGCTGCCGCGGGCTCCTGGACAGGACCCCACCGCCTATGGCACGTCAATTGCTTCGAGTTGCTGGCTGTACCGCTCGCCCTGCGCCGCTTCCGAGCCGTGCTCAGGGACCAGCATGTACTAGTCCGTTCAGACAATACCGCGACCATAGCGTACATCATCCGTCAAGGTGGTCTGCGCTCCCGCCGTATGTCGCAACTCGCCCGCCACCTCCTCTTATGGAGTCAGAAGCATCTGAGGTCGCTTCGTGCCATTTATATCCCCGGAGCCCTGAACTGTGCAGCCGACGAGCTCTCACGGCTTCAGCCCCTCCCGGGAGATTGGCGACTCCATCCCCAGTCGGTTCAGCTGATTTGGGACCAGTTCGGGGACGCACAGATAGATCTGTTTGCCTCTCACGACTCGACCCATTGCGCCCTGTATTATTCCCTGACCGAGGGCACGCTCGGCACGGATGCACTGGCGCACAGCTGGCCGCAGGGCCGCAAATATGCGTTTTCCCCAGTGAGCCTTCTTGCGCAATTCCTGCGCAAAGTCAGGGAGGACGAGGAGCAGGTCACTCTGGTCGCGCCGTACTGGCCCACCCGGACCTGGTTCTCCGAACTCATACTCCTCGCGACAGCACCTCCTTGGCCGATTCCTCTGAGGAAGGACCTCCTTTCTCAGGGACGGGGCATCCTATGGCACCCTCGTCCCGATCTTTGTTGGACGGGACGAGGCAGGTTTGAGTACCCTACCACCAGCGGTGGTGGCTACCATCACTTCCGCTAGAGCGTCGTCCACGAGACACGTCTACGCGTTGAAGTGGAACCTCTTCGTCAACTGGTGCTCTTCTCACCGAGAAGACCCCCGGAGATGTTCGATCAACGTCGTGCTTTCCTTCCTTCAAGAGGGGTTGGAGCGAAGGCTGTCTCCCTCCACCCTCAAGGTCTATGTCGCCGCTATTGCCGCACAGCATGATCTTATAGAAGGTAAGTCGGTGGGGAAGCATGACCTGATCGTCAGGTTCCTGAGAGGAGCGAGGAGACTGAATCCTCCTCGCCTTCCTCTCGTACCCTCTTGGGACCTCGCAGTGGTCTTAACCGCCCTGCGTAGTGCTCCCTTGAGCCTTTACAGTCAGTCGAGCTTAACTTCCTGTCAATGAAGACGGCGCTTCTGACTGCATTGGCCTCCATCAAGAGGGTAGGGGACCTGCACGCATTCTCCGTTGACGAAGCGTGCCTGGAATTCGGGCCGGCGTACTCTCACGTGATCCTGAGACCCCGGCCTGGATATGTGCCCAAGGTTCCTACCACTCCCTTCCGGGACCAGGTGGTGAACCTGCAAGCGCTGCCCCCGGAGGAGGCAGACCCAGCCTTGGCACTGCTCTGTCCAGTACGTGCTCTTCGCATCTTTGTAGACAGAACGCAGTGTTTCAGGACCTTAGACCAGCTCTTTGTCTGTTATGGTGGGAAGCTGAAGGGAAAGGCTCTCTCCAAGCAAAGGTTGTCTCACTGGATAGTGGATGCCATTGCTTTGGCATACCAGCAGCAAGGTCGACCGTGCCCCCTTGGTGTGACTGCCCACTCCACCCGGAGTGTGGCATCCTCTTGGGCTCTAGCGCATGGCGCCTCGCTAACAGACATCTGCAGAGCTGCAGGCTGGGCGACACCTAACACATTCGCCAGATTCTACAATCTCCGAGTGGAGCCTGTGTCCTCTCATGTACTCGCTTCAACCAGCTAGTACCGGACCCGCTCAGGTGTCTTCGCTTGCTCGCCATTCCACTCTACGGACTGGATACGTGCGATATTCTCCTCAGGTGAGCTTCTCCGAAAGCCCTGAGTTCCTCCAGCACTCCTGACGTCGGCGCCAGTGTCTCTTGCCTGCGCGTCGGCTAGGTGCCTCCCGTGTGCATGGTACCTCCCGGAGCTACCCCCACATGTGTATTCCCACTGTAAGCCTCTCTGAGCATGTGTCTTTCCCTCGGCAAGCCACCTTGCCACCCCTGGGGTTGAAATATTCCACCTGCGGCTGGACACCCCAGTGATTCCCCATATGCATCCCTCGGGTCATATGTGTATTTTTAAGTCCCCCCCTCTGGGTTGGCAGTAATTGCATACTTCCCTAAAAGATCTGGGATATGCTCCCCAGTGTACCTTGGTATTCCTGTGTTAAATAGGAGTCCTTCGTCCGTGCTAGTCTCACGACAGGGATCTCAGATTTACGCAGAGCACTGGAAGACAGCTGAGAAGTGGCGTGATTAGACTGGTATCCCCATTCGTCGTCATCCGACGGAACTCGGAGTGACAACGAAAGGGAACGTCTCGGTTACGGATGTAACCCTCGTTCCCTGAGTAGGGAACGGAGACGTTCCGTCTGCCTGCCACTTCCGCTGTACCGCTGGAACAGCCGAGTTCAGTCTTGGCTCCTCAGCGAAGAAACATATCTGCATTTTGCCGGCTTTCTCCTTTTATCCCCACGAGGTGGGGCGGAGTTGCGCCATGCAAATTCCGCAGACCCATGGCATTTGTTTGCCATTGGCTCGTTTTGTATACTCGAAGTCGATAGGCTTTCTAAGCGAAACCCCATTCGTCGTCATCCGACGGAACGTCTCCGTTCCCTACTCAGGGAACGAGGGTTACATCCGTAACCGAGACGTTACATTCGTAACCTGAGACGTTTTCAAAAGTTTGCGTTTTCAGGCCATAAACATAAAAAGTTTCCTGTTTTTTGAAAATGCTGTCGTCTCATTATCAATGCTAAAAACAGATGTGCCAAGGCATCGATGCATCACGGTTTCCAGAAATATATTAAGCAGTAAGAAGTCAAAATGGTTGAGATCCACTGGCAGGGGCGTAGGAGCAATTTTGAACCTGGGGGGGACAATAAATGCTGTGGGGGGGGGGATTTTTATATATATTTTTGTATATATAAGGCACTTAAATGCTAATTTCTAAAGACTTATGGGAACAGACTGTATTACTTAGTTTGGTTCTAAGCAGTGATTAAGTTGGGATTTATTATGTGGGCTCTCCTTAGGGGGGTCCGGGGGTATGCTCCCCCGGGAATTTTTTTTGAAAAATAAACCATTAAATGGCACTTTCTGGAGAGTTTCGTGCAAAGAAATTGAGAAAATGAGTCTTACATGATATGTGAAAAACTGCAAGGTTAAGAGCATATACTTTGCATTGTTGTAGTATCAACAGGTATTAGGACATTTAGCATTTACATTACTGTTAATCAGTCATGTACTGATTAACTAAAATTAAAAACTCAAATAAATGGTTGATTTAATAAATGGTTGATTTTTCAATAAAATCAATAGATTGATTTTATTGAAAAATAAAATCAATCTATCCTAGTGGAAAGGTTCCTTGGTAGCTAAAAGTAAGTCTAGCAAGTCTTATATTTCTGTGATTCACACAGATCAAACACAAATATGCTGCCTGAATAGATTGCTAGTTTATTTTGAGTAGCCAGCAGTTCTCTTGGCAGTTTGCTGATAATCCGGTGTCTGAAGTAAAATGCTCAAAACATCTCCTGAGAAAAATCACATGGCCAACCTAGTCTTGGTTATTTAATTTAGGTTTAGTCTTATTTTCCTTACCTTGTCATTCAAGGCCAGAGCACTTTATGTACTAGAACTTTTGCACGCTTCCACATCCCGCGCAACTAGGATCTCCCAGGAACACTCATTATATATCGCTGCGTACATTTATCCGTGTCACCTAGATGCGCATGCGCGAGCGGTGCGCGATCATGGTCGACTGACAACGAGATTAGCAGCTGAAGAATACGGCCGAATTATGTATTTAAAAGTTGCCGAATGGATTCATTTGGAGACTGTGAAATCGGCAGAGATAGGCAGGCAGTGCAAAACGAAATCTTACATTGGGAAATAGTGGGGGGGACAAAACTTAGATTTTGAAATGTGGGGGGGACATGTCCCCCCCACGTATAATGGCTCCTACGCCCCTGTCCACTGGTGTAGGTTTAAGTAGGGACAAGTTATTTAAACTTTCATGTTTTGATGAGATTTGTAGACACTGTGGCGAGCAGGACAAGGCTGAGGGCTGTGAGAGAACGGCACGAGGCCGGTGGCGTGATTGATAATGAGCAACACCTGAGCGACGCACCGGTCTCGTATCTCTCATGGAGGAGCAAAAGCATAAAAAGAGGGGCGACGACAATGAAGGACGAGAAAGGACAGGCCTGGACTTCACGTTGTGTTTTGTTTCTGTTTTATTATGTGTGGCGGCAGTCAGCCGTGAGGGGCTGACGTCTTCACTTTCATTTGGTTGTTTATTGATTTTATGATTATTTAAACTTTGAAAACGTTCGCCGGTTCCCGCCTCCTTCTTCCCATGACAACTAACTTTGCTACAGACACATTTTACTAAAACATGTTATTTTAACAAATAAATCTTTTATAATTCAATTTTTTTTATATATATATTCTTACATGCTTTTCTTTAAAATAATGCTAAAAAAGCTAAAAAATATGAACTTGAATTTGGTTTATTTGGTCAAATTTGTTCACTTTGAAGTCATGCTTTGGGCACATCTGCTAAACATCTTCACCTAGCTTTTGTTTTTTAGAGAAATTCTGGTATTTCTGTGTTAGAGTCCCGTGTCCAAACCCTGGGTCATAATAGCTGGGATTTCCAGGTCTAACTGTTTCAGACATATGGGCTTGGTTTGTAGTAAAAAATAAAAACATAATGGAGAAACCAATTGTCATTGTCAGCTTCTCATTTAAGCCTGTGGTGTGCTCTGAAATGTTCTCCCTTGGCTTTTTGCTTGTCTCCGTTAGTGTAGACTGAGGGCACTTCCCACCCACCAGGATCAGTGGCCAGCCAGCAACAAACAATCCTCCAGCTCCGCTGGGCTGGAATGAAGGCAGCCTCCTCTGGATCAATGAAGTCTCTTGTTGCAAAGCAAGCGTGCAACTATTACAAATGCCCGTATGACACATGATAGATACTTCTTCAATGCTAAGGTGAAAAATCGAACACTGATAGCCTTTTCCTTGGCATTTTTTATTTTCCTCTCCTCTTGTTCTTGCCACACACTAGGGGAACATGAAGGGGGGGAGGGGTGAAAACTTCACCCTTGTGATAAATAGTCGGATGAATGAAGCTGAGAATGTTACTGCTCTGGACCAGGTCAGAATACTCCACTGTTGTGTAATCGATCAGCTCAAGGTCTGAGTTATATGCATTCTGGCAGAGAGCAAGTCTTCCAGAAGGTCATCGTTTTTTTTTTTCTTACAGTCAAATTTTCTGGTGAGTTCTAGTAAAGGGAGAAAGACACATTTCATAATCTGTATTTGGTCCTGACTGTTGTCACCTGCTCCTCATGAGATGAATCAACAAACTATCATAACTATTATAGCAATTTGTTACTGTTGTACATTTTCGTGAGTTGGTGGCTATTTCGACAATCTTGTTTGTATGTTTTTTTTTTTTAAGATCTGTTTGGACTTTTATATTTACTTTTGTTTTGTAAAAAATTTTCATATGAATCAATTCATAAGATGTCCACTTTAGACATTCTGCTAACTATAAGTATACATTTGCAACCACTGTATGTCAACTAACTCTTATTAATTTACAACTACATTGTATACAACTACAACTAATTAGTAGACTGTTAGGTCAGGATTATTAGAAAGTTGATATGTAGTTTCAAAGTTAGTTCCAAAGTCAGTAGAATGTCAATTGCAAATCTTTCTCATTGAGATTTGGTTGGATAATTATTTAAAGTTATTTAACTGGTAAACTGAATTCACATCATGGTTATGTATAGCCCAAATGGAGATGTGTATCCTGACTCTTTTGTGATTTCACAAGCCAGTAATAAGAGTAATTTGCCTTTGTATAATTGTAATCATATTAAAAATAACTCAGTTGTATATGTGTAATTGTGGAGCTGACATAAACAGTTCACTGTGTAAGTATTATAATTAACTTGCTGTTTACAATGCTGGTGCAAATATCAAACATTTTAATGTGATAAATTACTGAAGCATGAACATTTTTAACTAATTTTTCATTTATAGCTTTTCAGAGATGCCAGCAATGAAGCTAACAAACACATGTTATATATATGTAATGTATGTATAGCCTATAGTACATACATGGTAAGTACATACTTAAATAGGCAAAAAAAAAAAAAAAAAAAAAAAAACTACATAAAATGCAGATCATGTTGGCAGGAGGCTTTACAGAATCCATCTATCAGTACTTATTAAAAATGTTACACATTAAAAATTATTAATTAAAGGGGAAAGAGAATTGATGGCTAAAAAAGTAGGGGGTTGAAAGTTATAATAATGAAAATAATAAAATATTCACAATCTCATAGCTGCTATAGCCGAACCATAGTTAACCTGAATTAGCCTGCTGGGTCTTTTCTTTCTTACTCTCTTTCTTCTTTTTTTTTTCATTTTAATATAATTTTTTTGTTTTTGGTCGGGGGCAACTGCACACACTGTATATATTATCAGGCGTTCAAATTAATCTCCAGAAGCACTGCAGTAATTACCTTTGCCAATTTTAACAGAAAAGAAAATTAAACAGAAATTATAATAGAATAGAATAAAAAGTTATGGATATTTTGCAGATTTATTTTAATTTCAATTAACATTAGTTGTCTAGTGTAATACTTTCCTTTCCTTTCTCTTTTTTTCTGTCCACAAATATTACTAACTAATTCACTTTTGGTGAGGGAAGGTTGGTTTCCCTTCCTTGCAGCAACTGAATATGTGTATCTGTACCAATTCACACAATGAACTCAAAAAATATGCGTAAATTAAACAGAATTGGTGAGTGCTGGTCTTTGGACTGCTCAGCTCTTGCTTTCGCTATGTGGTTTCATTCTGTTTACAGTGCTTTGCCTGGTCCAGTTTCTTGCCTCAGGGCAAGTTCAAGCTCCTGCATACATGTCAATACTACCCACTGACACGGCCATGAAATATTGACCATCTGATCACACACTAGAGATGGCAGAATGTCAAACCTGACCGGTCTTCTGTGCAAAGATCAATGATGCAGGATTAAGCGTGTAAGTGATGTCTGTCCATTTATAATTTAAGAGTAAATTATGACAGAATTTTTATTTTGGGTGAACTACCCCGTTGTTTTAAATTCATAATCCTACCACATGAGCACTTCAATATGAAACGTAGAGGTTGCCACTTCCATAAAGACTCCTGGAGCTGTTTGATATGTTTCAAGTGAAGCATTACACACACTCTGGAAATACATTTTACCATTTTATGCGCTGGACTGAGGTTAAAAACAGACGGTTAGAGGCAATGAGTAAGGGTCATCCAGCCATGATGGAGATGATGATGAGAAAATTTGTACTTCAAAAAGCGATCTGACTGAGCAGCGACTCTCGCACTCTTTACTCGACCCATTAATCAGTTGTGAGTCCATCTTCTGTGCTGTCACTTGCCAAAACGGGTGGTCGATGGTAAAACGAACGAGTCTCTTCAAAGTGTAGTCTGCTCAAATAATTACGGGTTGTCAATGCCTTCCCTGTTGGTGGAGTGAATGGTTTAATTGCTTGGACATAATCTAGAGTGGGGTGAGATTTCAGGACAAGCGGGAGGCCTCTTAAATGTCATTCACCTTTTCCCCATGAACTGAATAATTATTGCAAGTGAGCGTCTCTCAATGCTCTGCAATCTTCTTCCTTCACAGCTTCAAAAACAATTGATTTTAAGAGTCTCTTCTTGCCTAGGCAGAAAAGCTGGAGGCTCGGTGTGTTTTTCAGTGCCTGCATGTCAACTACAATCACTTGAACACACGTATTAAAGGTATAATTAATAAAAAAAAAGAAAATTCTGTCTTCATTTACATATTGTTCTAAAATTGTATGAATTTCTGGTAACAACTTTAGTTTGGGGACCAATTCTCACTATTAACTAGTTGCCTTTTTAGCTTACATAGCATTATTGGCTTTTTATTAGTACGTATAAAGCACATATTAATGCCTTATTCTGCATTCTCTCTTAATCTTACCTAAATACCTAAACTTAACTACTACAACAATCACCTTACTAATAAGCAGTAAATTGGGAGTTTATTGAGGCAAAGGTCGTGGTTAATAGTGAATGTGTTCCCCATACTAAATTGTGACTGAATTTCTTTCTCATGTGAAATACAAAGAACGATTTTTTTGAAGAATGTTTAAACTGTTTTGTCCATATATAAATATAATAAAAGTCAGTGGAATCCCTTTAAATCTTACTCATACCATACTCATACTCATACTCATATTGGATATTCTGTTATGATTTCTGTTCTTGGAAAAAGTATGTTTATTTCTTCTCAAATAAGATAAACTTTGCATACATTGTGGTTCTTCTGTGGATTTGAATAAGCTGATTAAATGGGCCGATGTTTTAGTCCATAATTCATTTTAGGTCTGTGCATTGTTATGCACCGTAATGGAGTTGTTAGATTGAATCACATAATTTTCTGTTGAAAAGCGGGCCAGGAGTTGTGCGTTGCACTTTGAATGATTCAGAGTGGTTCATCACATTAATCAAAACTTAACAAAAAAGTTTTACTGCACAGTACTTGACAGTAAATTGAACAAATCGATTTATTTTCACTAACCAAAAGAAGCATACTTTTAGGTGCTGTTTTGCTGGTATTGACTGTATTGACAAGCAACTACATTTCGGACTGGAGATATTTTTAGCAGCTGTTGTGTCCTGTTGTGGTTTGCCGGCAATCATCATGTGAAGTATAACTGTGTTTCCTCAGCAATCCTGTAAATGTTTGGACTGCATTGTGAAGCTGACAGCATGAGTGAGTCGATCTTAGGATGGTGCCAGACGACTTGCATGAGGCAATACTTGAGGTACGAGCTTGACTTAAAATTTGGTGTGATGCCACTAACAGGTCTTGTATAGCTTATTTTTATTTCATCCACGAACTTTGCAAACTTTAATGAATTTTACTTGGAACAATTAGAACAATTATAGCAATGTAGATATGAGATAATTTTTTTCACCAATAGCATTTATATAATTTACAGTATGTATGTCAATATTGTCACAATTATGTTCTGTCTAGTCTGCACCTGTTCTTGTTAGTCCCTGATTAGTTTATATTCCTTCACCTGTCTCTAGTTAGTTCCCTTATTGTATCCTGTGTATTTATACTCCCTGTTCTATTCAGTCCCTTGTCGGTTCTCGTTGATGTTGAACGTGGTTGTGTCTGTCCTGCCTGAGTTTGTTTCAGTAAAGACTGTATTTACTCTCATCTCCGTCTAGTGCTTTCAACTACCACCCAGACGTTACAGAAGAACCGACCTCTCAAAAACGAGACAAAAAATGGAGTCACCAGCTCTGCGACTCCTTCTCCTCCCTGGAAACCGTAAGTGGCTGGGGTACCTGGCCTGGGGGCTCCAGAACGGAAGCCTCACCCTCACAGCCAGCGAGCCCGAGGCACTCACTGAGATCATCGAGGAACCAGAGCCAAAGAACATCAAGGCCCTGGAGTCGACGCAGGCAGGTCAGTCCACCTCAGAGCCAGGAGCGGGCCTGGACCTCATAGACTTGTGTTCCGCGGATCCAATTCCCTCCCAAGTCCCCACCCTCGAGTCTTCATCACCAGTCCCGTCCGGAAATCCTCTTCAACCTGTATACCTGCCTGACCTCCTAGTCCCATCTTCATCGCTGGTCACGGCCAGTCCCCTGGATTCGTCGGCACCACTGGTGTGGTCCAGCTCCTCGGCTCTGCCTCCACATCTCACACCTCCGTGCGGCTCATCCTCTGTGCCTCAGGCTTCCCCTCCACCAGCTTGGCGTGAGGCCAAGCCCGGAAGCTCCCTCGTCTCTCCAGGTCATTCTCCGGTGGTCGACGCCCAGTTTCTGCATCGGACTTCCGGGATTCCGGCTGTGCCTACACCCCGCACCCCTACGGCGTCATCGGACTCCTCCCTTCCTTCGACCTCCCCATCGTCCTCACTCGCTCCAGCGTCACCCCGGTCATCCAGATCCTTGTCGCCGCCTCAGTCTCGCGAGCCCACAGCTCAGTGCCAAGCTTCCAGGCCTGCGATGTCCTCCGTCGATCGGTCCCAGGGTTCCGTCCGCCCCCTCTGTCTGGACTCCTCCTTGGTTCCTCCCACCTTCAGCTCCACCACGGTTGGCAACTCCACCGACTCCTCCTCATCATCATCCGTCACCAGCTCCACGCCCTCCACCTAAGCCTCCGCCTCATCACTACCTCCTGAACTGTTGTTGCCATCACGGCGAGAGGACGCCTAAGGATGCGCCTTTCCAAAGGGGGTGTAATATCACAATTATGTTCGGTCTAGTCTGCACCTGTTCTAGTTAGTCCCTGATTAGTTCATCTTCCCCCACCTGTGTCTAGTTAGTTCCCTCATTTCTGTGTATTTCTGTGTATTTATACTCCCTGTTCTGTTCAGTCCCTTGTTGGATCTCATTGATGTTGAATGTGGATGTGTCTGTCCTGCCTGAGCTTGTTTCAGTAAAGATTTTTAGGTATTCACCCTCATCTTCATCTTATGCTTTCAACTACCACCCAGATGTTACACATTGAATATGAACTGCATGCTAATAACTCAGCCCGTTTTCATCCTTTGGCGTCATACATGTGACGCTTTGTACATTTCATTGAAATCTTACGCACATGGCATCCTTTAGCATCAATATGAGACGCAGAACCCAAGGCGTCATACAGGTGACGCTCGTCTAAATCCAACGCACATGGCATCGTTTAGCGTGAATAGGAGACGCAGATCCCAAGGCGTCATAAACGTACCCTACCCCAGACCTAAACCTAACCATAACAGTGCGTGTTATATTGACGCTAAAGGATGCCATGTGCGTAAGATTTCAACGAAATGTCATATGGCGTCACCTATATGGCACCAAAGGATGAGAATGCGTTGAATAACTATATGAATTAAATAAATAAACATCAATATAGACATTTTTTTCTGTTGTGGCTAAATGCAGAACTCTTTTTGTGAGCTCTTTAAAAGATTAGAATTGGCATCCTAAAATATAATTTCGCAGTCAGTGAAGTATGAATATAAGAAAGATGATCAAACGAATATGACAAATAGAAAAAAAGCACTGATTTTGTGCTGTCAAATAAAGCCATTGTTTAATATCACATTTGCAATTATTTAATCTGACTTCAGTGACTAAATTTACACAGGAGACTGAACATGAACTGAAATGTCCCATTAAAATGACAGCTAATCTGCTGAATTTTCATGGAAATTAGAAAAATAGTTATTACTTTTCTTTTCAAGGGCTTATATTAGATATTTCCTGTCATAACAAAAACCTGTAAAGCGATATTTACAACTGCATTTCCCATTAGACTTAAATGGTGTATTGCCCTTAATGCATAATATATTCCAATATCGGATGTCCCCGTGCTCCTAATTGTGCATTCCCAAAATAAATATTGAATTATATGAATAAATGCATTTACCTGAGAAATAAATTAAAGTAAAGAAAATATTACACTCTGAATGAATTTATTCCCTTTAGTTTATTGCTTATTTATAGTTTGCCAATTGACTGATTTGGAGATTTGTATTACTCTTCAGATAATGTGTTAAAAAGGTTTTCGTCTAAGGTTTGTTCAGCATACAGAGATAAACAAACTTTAGACACCTATTGGTATTTCAGTCACAAGACTGAATCTGCAAGAAGAATGTGAATACTTGTAATTTATTTGTCAAAGTGAAAAAACAATGGCAAGTAAACAAAAGCATACTTTGAGCGATCTGAACAATTCATTGCAGGGGCGTAGCCAGAATTTTATTTTTGGGGGGTCCCGTCTTTAAATGAGGGGGCAACATATACATATATATAGCCAGATTTTTATATATAGCCAGAATTTTATATATACAGGCCTATTCTGGTGGGTGCGGTGATGCGGTGGCGAGTGTAACATGTAAGGGTGGCGCTGCCAATAAAGCACCTAAAAGCTGTCACAAAGAACCGGCAAAAGTAATGATTATGAATATGTAAAATATAGCAAGGAGATATTAGATGAAGTTGACGATGCTGACTCGCGATCTTCAGTAGTGAACGCGCCAGAGAGAAATGCACATTTCATACGGATTACATAAGCAGAGAGCAGTCTGTAGTCTGTTTTCTTTCGTTTTGAATTGTTCTGTTTAAAAGTAGACATGTGAGGCAAGTGGTAGCCTACCTTATATGCTGAGTTTCGGTTCATTAATGAGACGAGCTCCGTTTCTTATCCATCGTCTGCTATATTTAGCCTACTTCTTATTTATTAAATCCAGGCTGATCCAGGTTGATGAAACATTGATTAAAATTAAGATACAATTAATACAAAACGAAATTCAGGTTAAAGAAAGTTTAAAATCCAGGTTAAAAGTGCTTTCTGTTTAATGTCTCTGTGAAAGTTTTAAAGCATCTTTTAGTGCCGCTTTCAGAGCGCGTCGCGTCTGTAACGGAGAACACGTCCGTAACATTGTTTTTTCCTCATAAATGCAAACACGAAAAATAAATAAAATAAAATGAATATTTTATGTAGGCTACTGTGGAGACTGAAAGCCAACCCTTCTTCATCCGGTGGATAGTATTAGTTGAACACCGTCATTAGAACTCTATAACCGGCTAAACCGATCGTATATTAAACCGTAAAATATTAAAATATTTTTTACAAACATTTTTTATCATAGAGAATGTTTACATACTAATATCAGCTTACGAGGGAAACGGAGGCGGAGTTAGTGGTGCTTCGGACTCTAGGCTCGGAGGCTGAGTGCTGGAGATGATTCGGGAGAGGTCTCTGCCCATTTACCGATAAGAGCTGACACGGAGTAAAGGCCAATTTATACTTCTGCGTCGGGTGCGCGCAGTAGGTACGGCGTAGCATACGCACAGACGCGTACCATACGCCGTACCCTTCGCCGTAACCTGACGCGCACCTCCTCAAAAATGTAACTACACGTCGCGACGACGCGGACCGCAAGATCTGTGATTGGTCGGCTTGGGAGCATCCCGTTTCCTCCTATGTATTTCCGGCGTGTTCTTCTGCACCGCCCGCCATTTTTAAATTCTAAGTACAGCGAAACTGTTAAAAAAAAAAAAAAAAATTACCTTTTCCACCACGATAAGCTCCAACTCCAACATGATCTGCTCTCTTTCAGTCGACATTGCTTGTAGTAACCTAAACTCAAAACAGCCGCGAGGAATCTTCTTCTTCTTGCCGCAAGGAATCTAAACACAGTGGAACATTAAAACCCTCCACCGCCAACTAGCGTTTCGGCGCTGTACTGCAGAGCAACGCAGACCTAAACGCAGAAGTATAAATGCTCATGACGGCGTCGCCTACGTGCGTAGCGTACGCCGTACACTGAGGCGTACACTCGACGCAGAAGTATAAATTGGCCTTAAAGCCTTGTTTATACTCGACGCGTCCGCACGAGGTCCGCGTCCGCACGCGAAGGTGCGCTCGGCAAAACGCGTTGGGTGCGCAAGACCCCATTTCGCTTGGCTGTGTGCATGGCTTTTTTGTAACAGCGCGCGCGATGCCGAGTCCGAGGATGACCGACTTCCAGCCGAATCTGCCCGAGCATGTATGTCTCACCGCACCCGGCACGCAGTTTGCGCGTCTAAATTGTAAAGTTCATTTATTAAGGTTTTGTTTACTGTGTGTGATTAATTTACTGGAAAGCACATTCACTTCTAGTTGTCTTGCTGTTCATTTTAAGAGCGAGTTGTCCTATAACAGACGAACAGTTATTCAACCGAACGTCCTATAACCCCCCCTCCCCCGTAACGTTATGTTACGAACCATCACATTTGACCCCTGTCATAACCGTCATCACCAATTCGGAAACAGGCATATTTTGCCTCCTAAAGTTTTTTTTTTTGTTTTGTTTTTTTTAAGCAATCAGAAATCTGAGGGGGCCGGACATGTAAATGAGGGCCTAGGCCCACCCAGGCCCCCTCGTGGCTACGCCACTGATTCATTGTCAGCAGTAGGCAGTCAAATTGCATAAAGCATTTTTTTAAAGTAGAGCCTTTGTCTGTCACTTCTTGAAAGTTGACATTGGATACATTTACCAACCAAGTATTAAATTGTTTATAGTTGCACTGCCCTTACTAAAAGCAACTGCAGTTTTTTAACTGCATAGTACAAGTGAGGTGAATTGGATGTGAATTTTCATTGAATAAGAGGAATCAAAATTACATTGATAAGTCACATAACAGTTACAGCTCAGGTGATTGGCTCAAAACGTTTAGTGATTGCATGAGCAAACATGGCAGATTCAAATTGTGTAATTCCATGGGGTTTTGCACCAGCCAAGCAATGGGAATGCTAACGAATAGCTTTTTCCAAATATTATCTTCATTGATCCAGACTGATTTGACTTTTGCTCAAGGACTCAAAAGCATAGTAGGTGGTGGCTGGACGCATGCCTATACTTTTGGTTGGATTACACTGCAGGATGTACAACATTCTCATTGCAGACTGCGTCTAATGATTGAACGAACTGTCTCCCCCTTCAGTTATCACCCCATGGAAAATAAGCCTCTTTGGTGTCGTGCTGAGCTTACGGATTGTTGGTCCAAAGTAGTGATGGATGCTGGAACCTGGTGGAGGTTCTGGCTCTATCATCCAAGGACCAATAGAGGAGCAATCGGCACTCAGCAGCCATGTGCATGGAGTATGATAAGCCCACATGTACAATCGTTTCTCGTCAGACTAAAGCGAACAACTTTCATCAGCCTACAAAGTCACTTCTAAGACTAAACTGTAAAAGCACTACCAAATGCATTCAAACATTTTGCCATTAACTTACTTTTCACATTTACAACCTCTGTGGGTCGTGCTGGATGACTTCTACTGTACATATATTTACATATAAATTTGCATCCTACATCTGTGGGGAGCTATTGATTATGAAACAGCCGCATTTATCATCGGTATTCATGCCAAAGCTATTGATGAGCTCTTCTTTCGCACACCCTCTCAAGCTAATTTGCATTTAAAATCTCATTTTTATGAAGGTCAAGACCATTTATTTCAGGCAGGATAGGTACTCTCTCTTTTATGTATAGGCTTAATGGAATATGAATCATATTTCCACCTGAGACATGAACAGATGCACTGCTGACATTTCCAGAATCCAGCTTTTGTAATAATGGCATAATTTAGTGTTTGATGAATGTTGTGAGGTTTAAAAGGAGGTCAGGAACAACTTGCACATCATTAACTGTTTCTACTGGTAAATTGTCGGCAGTGATTTGGATTTGAAAAAATTTACAATTATCACAACCATCTATTTATTCTATTGGCTACAACTGACAGGCACATTAAATGCTGTATGTTCACAGGGACATACATGATGTTGTATTTATTTTATGTGTTGAGTCAGGCAGGCAATGACCATTGAGATAATTCAGAATCAGAATGAGCTTTTTTTGCCAAGTATGTTTACACACACAAGGAACAGTTTATTATATAATTTACAGATGTACAATTTTAGATGTTATGTACAAATGTACAGTTATGGTAGACCATGTAAAGTTATGAGAGTTTAATCGTTCAAGCTGAATATAGCCTGCGTTAGAGGCTAACTTTTCTTGTGCCTGGCTGTTCTGATGCTCAGTGCTCTGTAGTGCCTGGGGGAGAGTGGCATGGGTTTGAGGTTTTTTTTCTTAGCCTTTTTTCTCACTCTGGAGGTGTAAAGATCTTGTAGGGTGGTTAGGGGGGTGGGGGTGGGGGCAATAATCATCTCAGCCGTCCTGACTGTCCGTTGTAGTCTTCTGATGTCTGATTTGGTAGCTGAACCAAACCAGACAGTTATTGATGAGCACAGAACAGACTCAATGATGGCAGAGTAGAACTGTTTTAGCAGCTCTTGTGATAGGTTGAACTTCCTCAGCTGGCGAAGGAAGTGCAACCTCTTCTGGGTTTTTTTTTACAATGGAGTCAATGTGATTGTTCCACTTCAGGTCCTGAGAGATGGTGGTGCCCAGAAACCTGAATGACTCCACTGCAGCCACAGTTTCTCCCGAATTCCACAATCATTTCCACTGTTATGAGCATGTTCAGCTCCAGGTTGTTGTGACTGCACCAGACAGCCAGCTGTTCAACCTCCAGTCTGTAAGCCGACTTGTCACCGTTTTGGATGAGGCCAATGAATGTTGTGTCATCTGAAAATTTCAGGAGCTTGACAGAGGGGTATTTTGAAGTGCAGTCATTTGTGTACAGGGAGAAAAGCAGTGGGGAGAGGATGCAACCCTAAGGAGTGCCAGTGCTGATTGTGAGGGTCCTGGATGTCAGTTTTCCCAGTTTCACAAGCTGTTGCCTGTCTATCAGGAAGCTGGTGATCCACTGATAGAATGGGGTTGGCACGGAGAGCTGTTTGTGTATTCGGTGTTAAAGGACAAACTGAACCCCATAATTAAAATCCTTGCATAAGTCCCGGGTCTATCGAGATGTTGCAGGATATAATGGAGTCCCATGTTGACCACATCATCCACAGACCTATTTGCTCTGTATGCAAACTGGAGAGAATCAAGCAGGGGTCCAGCGATGTCATTCAGGTAGTCCAGCACCAGTCTTTACAATGACTTCATGACCACAGACGTGAGAGCAACAGGTCTGTAGTCATTAAGTCCAGTGATGGGTTTATTTCGGAACCGAAATGATAGTGAAGCATATGAAGCAGCAGGGAACTTCACACTGCTCCAATGATCTGTTAAAGATCTGCGTGAAGACTGGGGCCAGGTGGTCAGCGCAGACTTTTAAACAGGCAAGTGAAACACTGTCTTGGCTTGAAGCTTTCCTAGTCTTCTGTTTTTTGAAGACCCGGCTCACAGACCTTAAGCGTAGGTTGGATGGCAGGAGGGGGGAGAAGGGGAGTCCCAGACCCACATCTGGGCCGTGTGGAATCCATGTGTACTAGATGTGGGGCGGATCTGGGCCGACACTATGTTGCTGTCTGGGGTTGCAGGAGGTGTATCTGTGAAGTGCAGGTTAGAGTGGGTGAGGGGTGTAAGTCTGGGCTTCTCAAACCTGCAGTAAAATGCATTCAGATCGTCAGCCAATTGTTGATTCTCCACAGATGGTGACTTGTATTTTGTGATGGTCCTCAGGCCTGTCCAGACTGATGCCGGGTCGTTAACTGAAAGCATCTCAGGTTACGTATGTAACCCTGGTTCCCTGAGAGGGAACGAGACGCTGCGTTTAGAGACGCGGTGGGAACACTCTGCGTGATTACGTCGTGAAGCACATGTAAAATCAGTCCAATGGAAGCCCGAAACGTCATAGGCGGGTGACGTCATAGACCAGGAAACTATAAAGCACCCCTGAATTCAGACCGCGCCAGCTTCTGAAAAATCCTGAAGCAAGTCGATCAGGGCATGCAGGAAGTATGCCAGGCAAACGCAGCGTCTCATTCCCTCTCAGGGAACCAGGGTTACATACGTAACCTGAGACGTTCCCTTTCAAGGGAACTTCGAGCTGCGTTTAGAGACGCGGTGGGAACCCCCATACCCACTATGCCATAGTGACAAATGCCCGTTCTGTGTGAAGACCTTGGCGCACACTAAGAAGCAAGCAACCTAGCCCCAGGCGTGGAGAGGTCAAGGTCATAAAACCTAACAAATGTATGCGGAGAGGACCATCCTGCCGCATTACAAATGTCAAGAAGAGAAACACCCAAAATTAAGGCCGTAGAGGCTGCCATACTCCTTGTAGAATGGGCCCGTACAGCCATAGGTGAAGGCTGACCGGCCGCTTCATAAGCCAATGATATAGCCTCAACTATCCATTTGCTCATTACCTGTTTAGATGCAGGGCACCCTCTCTTGAGTGACCCAAAGCAGACATACAATTGTCCAGACTTACGCCACATGGCAGCCCTGTGAACGTGGGCATCTAATGCCCGAACTGGACATAACAGGTCAGTTGTTCCTGATCTGGGGTATTAAAAGGTGGAGGATAAAAGGCCTGCAGCACTATTGGGCCCCCAACATTAACTGGGACCTTAGGAATATAACCCGGTCTAGGGTAGAGAAATGCTTTCACCATACCAGGTGCAAATTCCAGAAATCTCCAAATCTCTTGATAGACGAAATAGCAAGGAGAAGTGAGGAATTTCTCTGAAACCTCTTCAATGGGCTCGAAAGGAGCCAAAGCCAGACCCTCCAGTACAATGGCCAAATCCCAAGCCGGTGCTCTAGAGTGCAGTGCAGGTCTCAACCTCAGTGTACCACGGAGAAAACGAGTAATAAGAGGATCTCTCCCGATAGAAGTACCCCCCCGAGGGGTGTGGTAGGCAGATATAGCCGCCACGTAAACCTCTAGGGTAGAAGGAGATGACCTAGCAGAGAAACGGTCTTGCAAGAAATCAAGAACTGAACCAACAGGGCAGTTAACAGGATCTAAATTACGTTCACCACACCAGGTGGAGAATAATTTCCATTTCAATGCATATAGTTTTCTCGTGGAAGGAGCTCTGGATTGGAGAATGGTCTCAACGAAGGTTCTTCCACATGACCGAGGCACGAAGGCATAGCCGCGTGACCTTGATCATGCGAAAACATATTTCCCCTCGGAGAAAACCCTTGGTCCCGAGCCACCACTGCAGGGGTCTCATGTGCAGAAGGCCAAAAGTAATTACGTTGGACGCAGCTGCCATGAGACCCACCAGTCTGAAACTGTTTCACAGTGAGTGACTGGCCTAGATATACCCCAATACGGCTGTGAGAATCGCTACACCTAGAAAAGTGGTCCTCAGAGCACACTCTTCTTGGCGTTGAGAGGCAACCCCAACATGTCCTTAATGAGACAGAACGACATCTCGATGCCGAACTGCCATAAACTCAGATTGAGCTAGGATCAACCAATCATTGATGTAGTATAATACGCGAATGCCATGGAGTCTCAGAAGAGCCAGAGCTGCATCCACGCATACTGTAAAGGTGTGGGGTAATAAACCTAGGCCGAATGGAAGAACCCGATAATGGTATGCTTCACCCCCGAAAGCAAACCTCGGGAACCTCCCTCATCCTCTTTCGGAAACAATGAAGTAATGGCTGTCTGCTGGGAGGAGGAACCCCTTCTACAGCTCCTTTTGCAGAAGTGACAGTACTTCCTGCTCCATAACCAAAGCCTGCTCGGGGTCCACCAATGAGAGGAGGACCCCTAGAAATCTGGGCGAACGAGAACCGAACTGAATTCTGAAACCCTTTCCTATAGTGTGCAGGACCCACTGAGAAATATATGGCAGTCGTTTCCACGCCGCCAGAAATTCTACTAGGGGAACCAGTCTCTCAAGACTGGCCTCTGGATTTGATTGAACAGTCACTACGGCGCCCTAAAGCGGCGAACCGGCAGGGTACAACCGAACTGACCATTCTACGACCCTCCTCGGAGGATCATTTGGGGACGCTGACACCTCGGTGCCCTGAACGGCGAACCGGCAGGGAATAACCGAACTGGCAGCGCTGCGACCCTCCTCAGAGAGTCGCCCCCCAGAGGTCGCCGAGGAGAAACGATTTCTCAAAACCGTCCCTGCCCTGGAGGAGCCCTCAGAAGCCTGATAGCCTCGTTTTTTGCGACAGGACTTCTTGTCTAAGCTTTATTAGAGATGATGACAGTCCTCAGATCTTGCCTACCTCTAACTAGCTTAGTTCCTACGACCCTCCTCGGAGGATCGTTGGAAAAGGCAGGCACTTCGGTGCCCTGAAACGGTGAACCGGCAGGGAAACCGAACTGACTGCTCTTCTTTTTTCTTATTTGAAGGCTCGTTTGGGGACACTGACACCTTGGTGCCCTGAAACGGCGAACCGGCAGGGAAACCGAACTGGCAGTGCTGCGACCCTCCTCAGAGAGTCGCACCCCAAAGGGCGCTGAGGAGAAACGATTTCTCAAAACCGTCCCTACCCCAGAGGGGACCACCTTTAGAAGCCTGATCGCCTCGGCGTCAGGGCTTCTTCTTTGTCCAAGCTATTCTAGAGATAAAACAGTCCTCAGATCTTGCATGTCTCTAACTGGCTAGACTGCGACCGCCACCCAGGTACCCCTCAATTGCGGAGGAGCCCGACTGGCGACCCTCTGTTTTGCACTTTGTGCTGAGAGGAGCTTAATAGGCCGAGACTTCTCCCACCCAGCAGTCTCAGGAACATTAGATTGGTGAGGAAGAAACCTCTGGAACGCCGCTGAATGGTTTATTTCTTAGTTTTCTTGAAAGCGGAGCGTCCAGAAGAACAGACATAATTATATCTTTATTTTCCTTTATCTTTATATCAGAAAAACGTATATATATATATATATATATATATATATATACATATATATCACTCTGTGGCCACCAGCAGGAAACAACCGAACTGGCAGCGCTGCGACCCTCCTCAGAGAGTCGCCCCTCACATTCATCCATGTCCTTATATACTTTACCCACCAGCGCTGCCTAATAAAAATTTATTCATTATTTAAGATGGCTGGTGGGAAACGTCGGGGTTAATAACGATGATACCGACTCGGGAGAGAGAAAGCTCGCAAGCGTCTCTTTAACCCGAAGCACTGTCATACTAAGATACTTAATACCCAAATATTACTATAGTTAGACATCTGGGGATTAAACACATAAAATACAAACCGGTTTATTCCACGATCTCGATACCTCAGTGTGGAGACAGGGAAAAAAACGCAGTCCCCGACGAGGAGGCTGAGATACAGAGCTTTCCTGTTTTAAGATACAGTTCATCTAACAAACTATTCTTTATTTTCAATCTCATAATGTTCAGCTGGCCAGTAAATATTTAACTGGCAACAGCACTAGATAAAACCTCCTCTTTTTAAAAAAAACTCCTCTTTATTCAGCAGAGTTATGAGCTGACTTATTTATTCATTGAAAACTCAAACATCTGCCTTTTTCTTAAGATTTGTATTTGTTTTGTTCTCTTTCTTTTTAAACAAAACACTAACGATACCAATTCCTCGGAACTGGAAATCGCAGCACACTAGATCTGGCATGTGAAAGCTGAGAAATGGCGGAGCCCGTCCCAACCCACGCTGTCAGATCCGTTTGCGAACTCCGAAATGCGAGCCGTCTCCGTGCCAGACAGAGATACCCGCGCGGGGAATGCGAACCGAACCGTCCTCCTCGAAGAACGCCCGGCGGGAGCGGTGCGTCCTCACGGACAGTTTCTCGCAATGCTCACAGTCAGCTCCCTCGAGAACTGACTGTTGGCATGCTCCACTCCCAAACAGCAACAAAAAACGCTGATGTGTGTCCCCACCCGTGATGTAACGAGGGCAGGGAACAACACAACGTCTATAATCTTGCTTGCTCGCCATAATGATAAAGAGTGATATATATATTGGGCTTGACAAACAACAATAAATAGACAAGGACATATTTCACAGAGAGCGCTTGCTGAAGGTACAGAAGCTGGCGCGGTCTGAATTTAGGGGTGCTTTAGAGTTTCCTGGTCTATGACGTCACCCGCCTATGACGTTTCGGGCTTCCATTGGACTGATTTTACATGTGCTTCACGACGTAATCACGCAGAGTGTTCCCACCGCGTCTCTAAGCGCAGCTCGAAGTTCCCTTGAAAGGGAACTGTTTCAGCTGACAACTGAAAACTTTTTTTTCAGATTTTCAGAGTAGCTACTTTTAGTCTCCTTACTTTTTAGATCTCCTTTGTTAGTCTGTTTCTGGCCTGGTTATACAAGATTTTATCCCCACTTCTGTAAACATCCTCTTTGGCATGATTAAGCTGTTTGAGTTTCCCAGTAAACCATGGTTCATCCTTAGTGACTGAAAATAATTTCATGGTAGGAAGGCATGTATCCTCACAGAAACTGAAATATGATGTTACAGTATCTGTGAGCTCGTCCAGATCGGTGGCAGCAGCTTCAAAAACAGTTGAATCAGTGTAATCGAAGCAGGCTTGTAAATCCCTCTCTGCTTCATTACTCCATCTTTTTTACAGTCCTTATTACAGGTTCAGCCGATTTCAGTTTCTGCCTGTAGGCAGACAATGAACTAAGATGAACTAGACAGTGATCAAAAAGCCCCAAAGCTGCTCTTGGGACGGAGTGATATGCATTCTTTATTGTGATGTAACATTACTGTCTCTGATGGGACATGTAACGTGCTGTATGTATTTTGGCAGTTTACGGGAGAGAGTTGCGTTGTTAAAATCCCCAAGAAAGAATAAAAGAGAGTCTTGGTACTTTTTGTTCAGTTTCAGCTATTTGTTCAGCCAGCTGTTGTAGCGCCGCTCTCACACATGCATTCAGGAGGGATGTACGCAAGCAAAGGTTTATAGTTTATGAAGAGCACCTCTAAATTAGGAGAGCACATCTTCTTCAGTGTTGTTACATCTAAACACCCACTTTCGTTGATGTAGAAACATCATTCACCACCTCATGTTTTCCCTGTTAACTCCGCGATGCGATCCGCTCGGAACAGCTGGAAGCCCGCTGTATGGAAGCGCGCTGTCCGTAATAGCTTCACTCAGCCGGGTTTCAGTGAAGCCCAATGCAGTAGAGTTTGAAAAGTCCTTGTTGATGCGGGTGTAGAGAAGTAGTTCATCAGTTTTGTTTGGAAGGGATCGGACATTTTAAAGATGAATACTTGGGAGCGCAGTGTGAAAGCCACGTTCGCGGAACTTAACCATCGGTCCGGCGCGTTTCCCCATCTGCATCTGACCGCACATTTGAAAAGCACAACTGCCCCTCTGACTAGAATGTCCAGCAAAACATCTGAATAATCAAAAACCAGAAAAATATTGACTGGTGTGTGTTGCTTAATGTTAAGGAGTTGGTCTCTGGTGAAACTAACATAAGAAGAATGACTAAGCACAGAGCAAACAAACAAAAACAACAATTGGAGAGTCCATTCTCGGCGCCATCTTGTTCAGAGAAAAGTTCATGCTGAGGCATGGTCAAGCCTGTTGTCACATACAACAATATATGCTTTGCAATTTGTGTTAATAATGAGGTATTTAAAATGACTAGTAGTTTATACAAACACAATGACTTTGGTTACATATAACTGTTGAATTAATTAACTTTCAGGTCTTATTCTGCAAATACAGGTACTGAGTGTGTTTACACTACCACACACGTTTTTTTTTTTTTTTTTTTTTTTTTAAGAAATGAATGCTTTTGTTCATTAAGGATTTAAAAATATTAAAAAATACATTAAAAAATATTAAGTAGCACAACTGTTTTACAACTGTTTGAAGGATGATGCGACACTGAAGACTGGAGAAATGGCTGCTGAAAATTCAGCTTTGCCATAGTAAGAATGAATAACTTACATTATAAAATACATTTAAAAAACATTAAAACGGTGTTTTAAATTGTAATAATATTTTAATTTCAAAAGTTTTTTATGTCAAAACGAAAGTACATTTTGAATAAGTGAATGGGTGTAAAGGTGTTTGCAGTTACCAAGATCTTTAGGTGTCACCTGTCAAATATTATAGACAGAATTTCAGAATATTCTGTAAGTCATAATCACTAAGCAAATGCTAAATGCCATCTGGTGAATTGAGATGACTGCAATCCTTGTTATTACATATCAAGTAGAAAAGAGCATAATCAAGATCTTCATCTAATCATGCTAATAATCCTTTTATAGGCTTTGTAAGTTCATCCATTAGAGGCCATAATAACTAAAAGCCTCAATCTACTCACTCTCCTTTCTCTTCCCCTCAAATTCCTGTTAGTTAGTGAGAGGGGGCTTCATTAGTCCAATTTGATTATGCTGTATAATTGAATCATATCCCGTTTTCTGAGGAAGCAATGGTGTTTAAGTCTCTGCAGTGAAACTCATTTGTGGAATGGGTCCAGGCAAGTTCACAAAAAGGATAGTAGTGGTTTTACTCTGTCCTGTCTCATGCAGACGCAGATATTTACCTGCGGTTTGGCCTCTCATTTACATGAAAACCCTGTTTTTATCACAGAAAACGTCCTCGGGTTACAACTGTAACCCTTGTTCCCTGAGAAGGGAACGAGAACTGCCGTCATGACGTAATGTGTGACGACACATAGGCGGAACTATAAAGAGACGCCGGCAAAACAAAATGTCAGCCTCTGTGATGAGGCAAGCGCTCCCAGGCAGGGGAAGGCGTGGCCAAGGGACGCAGTTCTCGTTCACTTCTCAGGGAACAAGGGTTACAGTTGTAACCCGAGGATGTTCCCTTTTGAGGGAACTCCAACTGCGTCGAATGACACTTTGGGGGAATGAGTACCCACTACACCACAACGTACCCTGCCTGCCCTAGTGTGAAGCTGCTCACAGGCACACTTAGGACGAGAGTACAAGAGAGCAGGGTGTCGACAGAATGTCCAAACTGTAAAACCTAATAAAGGTATGGGGGGTAGCCCATCCTGCTGCATCGCAGACCTCCTGGATGGGGGTCCCCGCGAGAAGGGCTCTAGAGGACGCCATGCCTCTGGTGGAATGAGCCCTCACGGCCAAAGGTGAAGGCAAACCGCGCACCTGGTAGGCCGTGGAAATCGCAAGGACAATCCAGTTGCTGATGGTCTGTTTTGAGGCGGGAAGCCCCTTCCTGGGCGACCCGATACACACCAGCAACTGGTCCGACTTCCACCATGAAGAGGACCTCTGAATGTAAATACTCAGTGCTCTGACAGGGCAGAGCAAGTGAAGTCTCTCTTCATCTGCCGTCACGTGAGGTGGAGGATGAAAAGCCTGCAGAACTGTAGGCCGTGCCGCACTGGACGGCACCTTAGGCAAATAGCCGGGCCTAGGGTGAAGAATGGCCTTAATGTTGCCTGGAGCAAACTCCAGGCACCCGTAGATATGGAGAGCGCCTGGAGATCTCCTACCCTCCTCAGAGAAGTAATGGCCAACAGAAAAGCCACCTTCAGCGACAAGTGCTTGGCCTCAGCCGACTCCAGCGGTTCGAAGGGGGCCTCAGCCAAACCTTCAAGAACCACTGCCAGGTCCCATGTAGAAACCCTGGTACGAGCCGCAGGTCTCATCCTCCATGCCCCACGGAGGAAACGTACGACCAACTGGTGTCTCCCCAGAGGCCCATCACTCAGAGGAGCGTGGAAAGCCGCAATGGCAGCCACGTACACCTTGAGTGTGGACGGGGTAAGACCAGTGGAGAAGCGATCTTGGAGGAACTCCAGCACTGAAGCCACTGGGCAGTTAACTGGGTCCACCTCCCGCTCCCTACACCAAACGGTGAAGACGTTCCACTTTAAGCCGAACAATTTCCTTGTGGATGGAGCTCTAGAGCTGAGTATGGTCTCCACTACTCCAGCTGATAGGCCGGCCTCTAGTTACTGTGCCCCCTCAGGGGCCAGACCCACAGTTTCCATAACTCGAGCCGAGGGTGAAATATTGAGCCCTCTGCCTGTGTCAGCAGGTCCCTCCTGAGGGGAATCTCCCAAGGAGGGCCGTCCAGGAGCAAAATTATGTCGGAGAACCATACCCGGGCCGGCCACAACGGGGCTACTAACAGTAGACTGATCCCGTCGCGACGGACTCTCTCTAGAACTCCCGGGAGCAGAGCGATAAGGGTAAATGCGTACAGACGTAGCCTCGGCCACGTCTGCACCATGGCATCCAACCCCAGCGGGGCTGGATGGGAGAGGGAAAACCACAGTGGACAGTGGGTCGTCTCTCGAGACGCGAACAAGTCCACTTCCACTGGGCCGAACCTCTGAGATATTGACTCCACCACCTCGGGGTGGAGTCTCCACTCCCCGGGCCTCAGCCCCTGTCTCGACAGGATGTCTGCTCCCTGATTTTGACTCCCCGGAATGTATGTTGCTCTTAGAGACAAAAACTTTCCCTGGGACCACAGGAGGATCTGATGCGCCAGTCTGCATAGAGGGCGAGACCTCAGACCCCCCTGATTGTTTATATAGGCCACTACCGACATATTGTCTGACCTCACAAGGACATGATGACCTTTGAGGTCCGGCAGGAAGCTCCTCAGAGCTCAGAACACCGCCAACATCTCCTGGCAGTTTATGTGCCAGGAGGCATGATGGTCCTGCCATAGGCCTGTCGTAAAGCGGCCGTCCATGACCGTGCCCCAGCCCGTGAGGGAGGCGTCTGTCGAAACGGTTCTCCGGCGACATGACGCTCCCAACACTGGCCCTTGGGACAGAAACCAAGCTTTCTTCCACATAGATAGGGAACGAAGGCATCTGCGCGTAACCCTGATCATGCGGAACGGGTTTCCCCTTGGGGAGAACCCCTTGGTTTTTAACCACCACTGAAGGGCCCTCATGTGCAGCAGGCCGAATGGATTGATACTGGACGCTGCTGCCATGAGCCCCAACACTCTCTGGAAGTGCTTTACAGTGATGGCTTGGCCTAGCCTTATCCCGGACACTGTGGTCAGGATGGACTCGATCCGCGCGGGAGACAATTGTGCCCGCATCGTGACCGAGTCCCACACCACTCCCAGGAACGTAGTTCTCTGGGTTGGTGTCAACATGCTCTTTTCGTGTTGAGTCTCAACCCCAGGCTCTGGATGTGGGCGAGGACGACATCTCGATGCCGAACCGCCAGCTCCTGTGACTGTGCTAAAATCAGCCAGTCGTCGATATAATTGAGCACCCTGATGCCCTGAAGCCTCAGCGGTGCCAGAGCTGCATCCATACATTTGGTAAATGTGCGAGGGGAGAGAGATAGGCCGAACGGAAGAACCCGATATTGGTACGCTTCGCCCCCGAAAGCGAACCTCAGGAACTTCCTGTGAGATGGAAGGATGGATATGTGGAAGTATGCGTCCTTTAGATCTATCGTGACAAACCAATCCTCGGACTGAATTTGACTCACGATAATGGGAATAGTGAGCATCTTGAACCTGAATCTCCTCAGAGAACGGTTCAGGTGCCTGAGATCTATTATTGGACGCAACCCCCCATCCTTCTTGGGAACTATGAAGTAGCGGCTGTAAAACCCGGACTCCCTAACCGGTGGAGGAATACGATCTATAGCCTCCTTTGCCAGCAGGGAGTTTATTTCCTGTTCCAATACCCGACCCTGCACTGGGTCGACTACAGTCCAGACCACCCCGTTGAATCTGGGTGGGCGGGAACTGAACTGCAGCCTGTACCCATTTTGAATGGTGCGCAGGGCCCAAGGAGAAATATTCGTCAGATTTTTCCATGCCTCGAAATATTTTACCAAGGGAACCAGGCTCTCGAGCCTGGTTTCGGGTATTAATCGGGATTCGTTCTCGGCCCCCTGAAGCGGATTCCCGGCAGGGCTGAACCGACAACGATTCTCGATGGGCGGACGCAAATGCTGCCTGACCGCAAGCCTGTGGGGCGGACAGTGCAGCCTGCGTGATGTGTCCCAAAGCGATGTGTCCCGAAGCGTGTTTAACGGCGGGAGAGCAACATCGATTTCCTGCGGGCTCCGTGAAGGAGACGACCTCGGTCGTTCCACCACAGGTGGGGCCGCCCGCAGAGATCCTAGACCAGCTAGGACCTCTTTGACGAAGCCTTTTTAGCCTGCAGGACGGCCCTCAGGTCGCCCTGCTTCTGCTGAGGCTTCGCCTGAGAGCACTGTCTATGCCCCCAGGCTCCTTGAGGGGGGGCTCTAGACGAAACGCTCTGTTTTTGAACCTGTCTATAGGCGGAGGAGCTGGTGGATGGCTGTGGCTGCGGCTGCCCACTGGGAGCAGACTTCTTAGACACTGAGCGGCGAGGGAGATATTGCTTGAAGGCCGCTGATTGTCTTTTCGCCTCCTGAAACCTGTCGACGACGGTATTAACGGCGTCGCCGAACAGGCCAGAAGGCGAAATCGGGGCATCAAGGAGGAAAGCCCTGTCTTTCTCCTTGATGCCCGTAAGGTTTAACCATAAATGTCTACCACCGCCATGGAGCGACCGACCGCGCGGGCCGTCTCCTTGGTGACTCGGAGAGACAAATCAGTGCCCTCATCGATGTCTTTAAGAAGGTCGGCCTGGTACGCTTGGAGCATAGCCATGGTGTGAAGACTCGCACCAGCCCGACCCGCAGCCATATAAGCCCTGCCCACTAGCGATGATGTGTCTCTACACGGCTTAGTGGGCAGCACCGGGGCTTTAAGGTATGATGCCGACTCAGGGGATAAATAATTCGCTAGAGGCTGTTCCACCCACGGCATCATCCCATAACCGTTCTCTAGTGCCCCCATGATGTTACTGTAGTTCAAAACAGGGGGATTGGAAACACGAGAGGAATGCGGTTTCTTCCACGACTTACACAACTCGTTGTGCAAATCAGGAAAAAACGGCAAGCCCCGGTGATGCGGTTGTTCCCTGTGCTGCAGGAAGCGCTCATCCAGCTTACTCTTAGTATGCGCTTCCTGCTTATCTTGTGGCCAGCTGATATTTAAATCGGCCACTGCACGGGAAACAACCTCCACCAACTCCTCATAGGTGGGGACACGGGGCGGCGAGTCGTCCCCGAAATCCCCGCCCTCGATGCTGAGCACGTCTACCTCCTCGGAGGCAGACAGCTCAAGCATCGGATCCTCGACTCGCGCAGAAGAAGCCGCGGGGCGGGCTTCTGCGCGAGGCTCGAGGACATCAGAACTGCCCGATGAATCCCGAGAAGGTGCCTCAGCAGCCTCAGGATCCCCAGACAGATCCATTTGCGAGCCCCATGAAGAGCGTCGTCGTGCCGCCTCAGCGGACGCGGGTCCCGCACCACGGGGCTCGCGAGGCTGACCATCTTCGTCGAAGATAGCCAGCCGGGAACGCAGCACACGGATTGTCATTTTCTCACAATCCTCGCAAGCAGCCCCCTCGAGAGCTGCCTGCGCGTGCTGTATTCCCAAACAATGCGTGCACAGTCGGTGTGTGTCCCCGCTCGTGATGTAGCGAGGGCAAGGATGCACACACTTCCTGAAGCTCACACTCGCCATTTCAGTCACTCAGTACAGACAACAATAAATAGACAAACAGTCACAGATAGCGCTTGCTGAAGAACAGAAAGCTGACATTTTGTTTTGCCGGCGTCCCTTTATAGTTACACCTATGTGTCGTCACACATTACGTCATGACGTTACACCAATCGGAGATCGGCTTAGTTTCATTCATGCTTCAGAGGCGCTACGCTGAGGGGCGTTCCCCCCAAAGTGTCATTCGACGCAGTTGGAGTTCCCTCGAAAGGGAACGATCATTTCTAAAAACTACGGCCAAAGTGGAGATTTTTGATCAGCCGGTTATGTGTTGCCGTGTCAACTGGGAGAAAAGGGTTTTAGGTTCTCAAACGTCACATTATGCGCCAGAAAATGCTTACCGTCATGTGAGCGACCAGTTTGGCATAGTTATGATGGCGCTCGACGGCGTATTTATGCGGGTTGATGTAAATGACAACTTTTTGAAAACGATGTTGTGTGCACGATGTTATTATTGAAAACGGAGGGGGGGAAATATTCGTTTCGTAAATGTGGCCTCAGTCTGTTGAACACAGGCAGAATTAGCACAATTTTTTTATGTAATAGGATATTTTGGAAATAGATGAATGTATATTGGCCACCGAATGAACACAATGTCAGTTGTACTGACATTTTTAATAGTATTTTCACGAGTTCACACTTACAAATAAGTCAGATAGAATAAATGCGTATTTGGCGTGCTGTCCGAGGAGAGGGCTCCGAGTTAGGTATTCGGCCCGAACCCAGAGCACTCGCCCCGTATTCCTGGCTGTGAAATAAATAAATAAGATAAGCGAAGAGTGAGGAGTCGGGGTGGTGGAGGGATGCTGAAACTGTCAAGGAATGTTAGGTGAGTTGACAGAGTGAATATTTATATGCTCCTTCTCGTACTGATAGGGTAGACATGGTAATTGTTTGATGACCAGTTGATTGGAATGATTATTTGAACGTGCTCCTCCCGAACTTTGTTTATAAAACATCATTTAATAGAACAGAACATATACAGGTCATAGTTTTGTATTATGTTTTAATTAAATTTCCTTGTGTTCAGTTCATGTTTACCTTTGTGCCGTTCATTTGATGCAGCGTGTCTGATTGTTATATTCACCTGTTGTTTAATTGATTAACTCGTTTAAGCCCTGTGTTTAGTTCAGTTCCCTTTCGAGGGAATTCGTACTGCGTCGATAAGACACTTTGGGGAATGCCAGAAGGCTGGGGGGTTGCGTCCAATTCTAGATCTAAGGCACTTGAATCGGTCTCTGAGGAGATTCAGGATCAAGATGCTCACTATTTCCACCATTGTGAGCCAAATAAAATCCAAGGATTGGTTTGTCACGATAGATCTGAAGGACGCATACCCCTCCATATATCCATCCTTCCATTTCACTGGAAGTTCCTGAGGTTCGCTTTCGGGGGTGAAGCGTTCAAATATCGGGTTCTTCCATTCGGACTAGCTCTCTCCCCTCACACTTTCACCAAATGCATGGATGCAGCTCTAGCTCTGCTGAGGCTTAAGGGTATCAGGGTGCTAAATCACATCGACGACTGGCTTATTCTGGCCCAGTCACAGTATTTCAGCTGGCAGTTTGGCATCGAAATGTCATCATTGCTCACATCCAGAGCTTGGGGTTGAGACTCAACACAAAGGAAAGTGTGTTGGCACATGCCCAGAGAACTATGTTCTTGGGGGTGGAGGGGGACTCGGTTACGATGCGTGGACAACTGTTGCCTGCACGGATTGAGCCCATCCACGGTGACCAGGGTAAAGCTAGGCCAGGCCATCACTGTAAAACATTTACAAAAAAGAGAGTGTCAGGGTTCCCTCACGGGCTGGGGCGTGGTCATGGACGGCCGCTTTATGAGAGGTCTATGGCAGGACCATCATTCTTCCTGGCATATAACTACTAGCCCCGCTGGGGTTGGATGCCATGGTGCAGGTGGGGCCGAGGCGGCGTCTGTACGCATTTCCCCTGATCGCTCTGCTCCCGGGAGTTCTGGAGAGGGTCAGTCGCGACGGGGTCTGTCAACTGCTTGTAGCCCCATTGTGGCCCGGCCCTAGTATGGTTCTCAGACATAATGTCACTCCTAGAGGGCCCTCCATAGGATATCTCCATCAGGAGGGGCTTGGTGTTGCAGGCAGAGGGCTCAATATTTCACCCTCAGCCAGAGTTATGGAAACTGTGGGTCTGGCCCCTGAGGGGGCACAGTACTGAGAGGCTGGCCTGTCTGCAGGAGTAGTTGAGACCATATTCAGTTCCAGAGCTCCCTCCATGAGGAAATTGTTCGACCTAAAATGGAATGTTTCACCATTTGGTGTAGAGAGCGTGAGGTGGACCCAGTTAACTGCCCGGTGGCTTCAGTGGTGGAGTTCCTCCAGGATCGCTTCTCTGCTGGTCTTACCCCGTCCACACTCAAGGTGTAAATGGCTGCCTTTACGGCTTTCCACACTCCTCTGGGTGATGGCCCTTTGGGAAGACATTAGCTGGTCGTACGTTTCCTCCGTGGGGCTTGGAGGGTGAGACCTGTGACTCAGACCAGGGTTCCCACATGGGACCTGGCAGTGGTTCTCGAAGGGCTGGTTGAGGCCCCCTTCGAACCTCCGGAGTAGGCTGAGGCTAATAACCTTTCATTCAAGGTAGCTTTTTTATTAGCGATTACTTCTCTGAGGAGAGTAGGAGATCTTCAGACCCTTTCTATATCTTATGGGTGCCTAGAGTTTGCTCCAGGCGATATTAAGGCTATCTAGCATCCCAGGCCAGGCTATGTGCCTAAAGTGGCATTTAACCCTTTCGAACGTACGATCACACCGGTGTGATCAGTCTTGGCTGGTACCTGGAGCGTACGATCACACCGGTGTGATTAGAACGGTCAGTGCATCACGTGATCAATTGCTAAATTCAAACGTGCTTTCGCGCTTCGGTTGATGCTTAGCCAGAGACAGACGTGCTCAGTGCTGTCATATATCACAACTATTCAGTGTTTTCAATGTTTAATTTTATTTTAGATTTCATACATTTAAATACACATAAGTACTAGCAAAAAAAATATTTTGAGTTTGTAAAATACACACTGATGTCTATGGAAGCGGCAATAATAATCCTTTTCATTATGATAAGACGACTGTTATGGTGTGAAAATTTATAATTCATCAAACTTTGTTAAATAGATGAGTTGCTTCTCAATCAGGTGCAGAGAGAGATTGAGCAAGGGATGATCCATATTTCATTAAAGTGCGGGGGGTTGGAATATTAAATTGACACAGTATAGAAATTGTAACGGTTTTATCCAGCATTTAGTCTTTGTACAATCGAATACTATAATTGCTCTACTGTCCTGTACTGCATGAGTTTGATTTGAAAGATGTGTTGTGTTCTTTTGTGTTACCAATTTAGTATAAACCCCCCTTCTTCAATCAATGGTATATTTCTCGCGTGTTGCACTCTTCAGTTTGCGGGAAGCACTCTGAAGAGAGGTATGTGTCTCCGTTAATGGACATTTCAAACAAGGTCTTAGAGCATATTAAATAGAAGTTACAATGAAATCAGAACAAAATTTTATGGTGGTAATACTGTTGGTGACCCTGTTGTGTGTTAAATAGTTTTTCATGTTTAATATAGTACATGAACTGTATTGCTTTAAACGTGCGATTTTGTCATGTTTTTATGAACGGTATCTCATTTGAAGTATCAGTTATCACATTTGAAGACCTATGTTAATTTTCATAGTTATGAGGACGCTTGTTAATGTTTATCTGAGTTTCACTTAATTCCGTTTTGATGACACGAGTGATTAATCTGTGCTGCACAGAATGAAATGCGCGCCAGTAATCGACAGCGCATTTTGGGTAATGTAGTTCATGATTTAAAGCATGTTATGTGTGTTAAGGAGAAGAAACTGAAACTGTAAATTGTTACTTTGATATTGTAAGTTGCCTGCATATTAGAAAAATGGGACAATATACTAACTGAATGATGTATTTGCAGATTGTCGATCCAGAACAGATAATTGTAACACTGTCCCATTTTATGCTTGCAGGTATGAGTTGTTGTAATCATTTTGTTTCATTGTTTTATTAATTTCCAGTTCTACATAAAAAATATGCCTTTGGTGTTATGCACTTTATTAAATGGAACAATTTAAGATACTGTAAAGAAAATACGTCATGTAATATGAGTTTGCAGAAAGCACTCTGAAGAGAGATTGTCGATCCAGAACAGATAAATTGAGCGTCAGCGTCAGTTCTGCCAGACCAGGTAGTCAAGATGCTGCTAACGCTATCGGCCGACAACACGGTCTCATCAGCGATCGCTCAGCTGAGTTGCATCAGCGCATCTGCTGTTCATCTCCCCTCGCTGCTAATGACTACGCTCAAATCAGGGCACCCTATTAAGCAGATTCAGTTCGCTCCTAACTGCTCGCTCTCTGCAATCGCTGTTCGCTTCTGCAACCCACCTCCTCCCCAGCTCCTCCTTGTCATGTATAACGTGGCATTTGCTTTTCTGTCATCGTTGCTGCTCTGTTCATATGGGGGAATAGTTCTGCTCTCCCAGTACTAAACTGAGCGTTCCCTAATACTGCTGCTGTCCTCTGACTCTCTGCTATTTCATGGTGCTCATGAAAGTTCAGAGGACGCCCTGAACAGAGCCATACCGCCAAATTGTATTATCAACTTGAATTGCAATTTATTCAATACAATTCCTAATCATTTATTGTCATGACTTGTGTGTTCTTGACTTAATGGACCTGACAGAATTGTAACACTGTTCCATTTTATGCTTGCAGTAAACACACAAAAGCGAAAATACGTTTCTGGTGTTTCTCTTTATTTGGGGCTGACCCTGTGGTGCGTCTACTGATCCGCTACACGACATGTTTTATCAATATCTGATACACATTGTGTAAGTAGCTTTACATTTTACCCTATTCTTCTCCCAGTTCATGTATTTCGTGAGAAGTTGAGGAATTGGTGTGTTGTAAACTAACATGGCGCCGCCCATCGCACATACAGCTCAACTAACGCGATCGTTATAAAGGTGTTTAAACAACAAAACACATCCACTTGCACATATTTGACAATTGGAATATCTGTGTTCCATGTTATAGCTAATATATTTGTGAATATTTTGAATAAAAAAGGAAAAATTACATAAAAGCTGATCATTCAGCACTGTGTTGTGGTTGCGCTGTGTCACGTGACAAGCAATGACGCGTCACCATGGAAACATTAAAGTGACAGTTTCTAAATAACGGTCGCCTAAATTCATGCTGGGGGATCAGTTAGAATATTTTAAACTTACGTGTGAAAGGGTTAATGTGGAACGGCCTACGGTTCTGCAGGCTTTTCATCCCCCACCTGACGTGACGGCGGATGAAGAAAGACTTAATTTGCTCTGCCCTGTCAGAGCTCTCAAGATTTATGTCCAGAGGTCTTCTTAATGGTGGAAGTCAGACCAGTTGCTGGTGTGCTTCGGGTTGCCCAATAAGGGGTTCGCATCCAAACAGACCATCAGTAACTGGATGGTTCAGGCTATCTCTATGACATATCAGGTGCGCTGCTTGCCTTCACGTTTGGCCGTGAGGGCTCATTCAACCATAGGCATGGCATTCTCTAGAGCCCTCCTTTCAGGGGCCCCTATCCAAGAAGTGTGCGATGCAGCAGGATGGGCCACCCCTCATACTTTTATCAGATTCTATAGCCTGGACATTCCTTCTACGCCAGGCACTCTAGTGCTCTCGTCCTAAGTGTGCCTGTGCGGAGCTTCACACTGGGACAGGCAGGGCTCGTTGTGGCATAGTGGGTACTCGTTACCCAAAGTGTTGTATCGTCGCAGTGCAAGTTCCCTGAGAAGGGAACGAGACACTGCATCCCTTCACCACGCCTTCCCCTGCCTGGGAGCGAATTGCTTCATTGCAAAAGCTAACTATTTTGTGTGCCGGCGTAGCTTCAGTGTATGCCGTCACATGTCATGTCATGACACAACACCAATCAGGATTGAAATAGTTTTATTCATGATTCAGACACGCTACGCTGGGGGTATTCCCCAAAGTGTCGTATCAACGCAGTGTCTCATTCTCTTCTCAGGGAACAAGGGTTACAGTCGTAACCCGAGACGTTTATTTACCTGTTATCGCCGCGGTTCTGCGTTCTATGTATTTTGAGTTCTTTGTTAAAATAAAGCCTGAAATTGGATCCTGTTTCAACTTGCAACTGCTTGTGACAACAGGTTAGGTGTTGGGATCTTGAGGGATTTTATCCACTGGTTCACGAGTTCACACTTACAAATAAGGCAGATAGAATAAATGCATATTTGGCGTGCTGTCCGAGGAGAGGGCTCCGGGCTCGGTATGTGGCCCGAACCCATAGTACTCCCCCGTTCCTGACTGTGGAAGAATGAGCCAGGAGTGAGGAGTCGGGGTGGTGGAGGGATGCTGAAACTGTCAAGGAATGTTAGGTGAGTTGACAGTGGATATTTATATATGCTTCCTCTCGTGCTGATAGGGTAGACATGTAATAGTTTGGTGACGAGTTGATTGGAATGATTTATTTGAACGTGCTCCTCCCGAACCTTGTTTATAAAACATCATGAGTTGATTGGATGAGGAAAATCGATTGATTTAAAGCCATTGCCTATATTTTTCTTTTTTTATAATTATTTTTGCTTGTTTGTTTTTCTTCTAATTTAGATAGCATTTAAATGTTATTTGTAAGGAATTTATTTGTTCATTTCTTTCCTTTAAACTAAACTAAAAATATCAAGCATTTGTATTTATACTTCCCTTGAGCTTATTAATAGAGCATTATATTGCCCTTGTTCTTATTGCTTTCAGTTTCCTCTCTGTATTAAAAAACAAACTGGCCCATTTGTTCTGTGTATGAATATGTAATGCCAACACAAAACTAGAGCCCCCTTGGCAGAGTAAATCTTGGTCTGTCCATCCTTTTGAAGTCTACTTATTAAATATTGATTTCTTACCCAAAGAAATGTTCATTTGCAGCCTGTTTGCTATTAAGGGAACCCAACTATAACAAACAGAATGAAATATACAGGAGAAAAATATTCATCTGCATCTGAATATTTTGTGCATCAGTAGGCTAGTTAATTTTGTTTATTATCAGCTGTTTGTTAATTATCAGCAATAAACTGACTTTGTTGTCACTGTGGTTTTGTTCTCAGGGAGGTGTTATGTGTGTCTGTGTATAATTTTTTTTTTTAGTCTATATGTGGCGTTGAGTGAATCCACAATCAAAAGAGTGACGTCATCTGGGATTCCTAATATATAGGCTTTGATGGCGTCAATGGCATTCTCTCTCTCTTTGTTCCTCATGGCGGGATTGTTGGCCGCCTCTCTTCGCTGAAGTGATCCAGTTTTTCATTATAGTTTTATTTATTTATTTATTTATGGTGCTTTCATTGATCTTTTGAGTAATCTATATTTAATGTTCTTCCTTGTATTTTTGTTTTGGTTTTTTTGGTAGTGGATATATTTTCAGTTCACGTTTTTGGTTAGACATTTAGTAAACACAGCGAGTGAAGCAGAGGCCTTAAAGACTCACCTGTCATTTTATTGGGAGTAAGGTAAGATCTGCTCTTGAGAACATAAGTAGTCAGGCATGGTCTGTTTCCTCAGCTGCCCTACCTGTTTACTGTTATTTATCTTTGCCTTTATTTGCTTAAATATTTTTGCAAATATCTTTTTTGACTCTTGTATTGTTTACTGGTTGTTACGTTGTTTTTCAGTTGGATTAAAGGAATGCATTTGATGTCAGCATCATGTGTCTCCAATTGATTTATATTTTCGACCTATTTCCATTATTAATTCTTTATAAAATCAAACAAGCTATAGGCCAAACATCCAATTTCACAAATCCTTGTTTTCTCTATAGTGGTTTTGCACAGTATATATTGACCTAATGTTTTTATTAATTGTTCAGCATTGTTCCGTATCAGAAATATTTGTGTTGCTTTTAGAAGATTAACCATCTCACACCAGACCTTATTCATCATTAGACTTGACAAGAATCACGTGATGGTGATTCCTTGTCTTTTGTATCTGTAATTTAAAATGCCATGTTTGTGAGATGATGGAAACTGGACAGAATAATGGTGGAATAAAGGAAATCGGAAGGGAAAGGTCAGAAACAAAGGCACAGTGTAAGTGTGAAGACAGGCACTAGTACAGACTAAATAGCTTGAAAGCTTTACTCAGTAATATAGGATTTTATTGCTATGGCAATGGAATTTTCATAGTCACATTTAGGGTTCACTAAACCACGATGACAGTTGAACAATAGCAGCCCCTGTTATATGGTTTGGAATTTCATGGAAAGTTGTAACATAAAGCTCTAACTCACACTAAACCAAAAGTCCACATAAACCAGAAGTTTATTACATCAGCTATTTGACTTTGAGGCTGCCCAAATGATTGTGCTCCCAATGGCTATGCCTCTAACAGTAATTAAATCTTACCCTGCGGTCTTCCTAGGGCAGCAGTTCTCAATCTGGTCCTGGAGTGCCCCAACACTGCATATTTTGGATGTCTCTCATATTTAACACACCTGATTTATATCGTCAGCTCATTAATAGAGGCTCCAAGACCTGAACTGGGTCTTTTAGATAACGGAGACTCTTAAAATGTGCATTTGTGGGGTCCTCCAGGAACCAGATTGATCTTGTTCATTGCACTTGTTCATTGTCCTTAGGTAACTGAATTTCTCTTTTCATTCTGGTGAACAGAGCAAATACATTATGCTTTGTCTGTAAAAAATTGCTATTTATACTCACTAATAATCACTGACATGGAATCAAAAGATGTGAGGAAAAGACTGAACTTAATTAGTGTCTGAAAGCACCATTTAAGTTTGCTCTCTATTTACAAAGAAAGGCACTTGTTTGCTCAGATTTAATTAAACCAGGGCCGTAACCATGTCTTGAACATTTTTTTGACACCAAAATTTAGCCCTGTGATACCAGTGAAAATTCACAATTCTCTGTCCAAGATACCACAGCTAAAACTACCTAACTAGTATAAATTAAAACATTATTGAAGACAATAAACAGTCATTTTCAGGTAGAGATAAAATAATCAAATGTAAAATAACACTGGATAGTTTTCAATGTATAAATTAACACTAGAACGGCAATGACGGTCATTTTGAAAAAAATAAATTAAATCCTGCTGGTCCCTGACTTTTCCTAAAAGTATCTGTATTTTCATTTAAAATGTTTTTCATATAAATTACACATAAGGCAAAAAAAACCCAAATGAACATATTTACCTATTTCGGCCATAGACGGTCATATTGACCGCACTGAATTTCACGGTATTCTTTTGTTACATTTCCCGCAGTTGACCTTTGTCTCTCACTGTCAATAGAATATCTAAATAAGATACTTTTAGTTGGTATAATCTTGTTCTGAGTTATGTTGAATGGATATGGAAATATAGCCTATCTGTTATGAATATGCGATAATTACGGTAGGCTACTAATGATATTATTATTTATAAACGTATAATTAAACTTGTTTAAATGTACAGTTTGGTGTTGTTTTGTTTTTAAAAGATATCCTAATACAATAAATGCATTAATCTCTAAATTGGGTTTTTATCATTAAAGATATAGGGCCCTATCTTGCACCCGGCGCAATTGACTTTGTACACCTACGCATGTATCATTCGTATTTTGCACCCGTGCAAAGCTGACCTTTCCCTCCAAAGATGCACGCCGGCAAACTAGGGAATGAACTTGTGCTCCCTGGGCGGTTCAGCGCAAAAAAGGAGGCGTGTTCCAGCGCAAACAATCCCTGGTGCTATTTTGCAGTTCCAGAAAACAATTGCGCCACTGAGCAGAAAAAAACTAGTCTTAAGTCAGTGGGCGTACATTCAGATGCTATTTTAAGCGCGCATGCTTGGCCATAATACAGAGTGTGAACAACACGCATACACTGTAGATGATTCTCTCGTCTACACATATGCATTTTACTTTTTGCAATTTATACATTATTATAAGGAAAAATATTAAAACACGAGGGAAATCATTGTTGTGTCCATGACGATGGGAAAAATAGGCATAAAGCTTACACATTTACCCAAATTATTATATGCATGTTTAACCGAAGCTAATTTGGGTGGGTTTGTCCCATCCCCAATGTCACTTCTCTGCACGGCCCTGACGAGAACATCGATCTCCTCGGCTGTGAACCGATTATGAAGCGCGCCTGCGGTAAATGCGCCATTATAATAGTATTTCGACATGGAACAAGCGCACCTCGTTCATCATGCTCTTAAAAGGAATGTGATATGACGCTCTTATTGGTTTGTTTCCCGTTACGCCCAAACCACACCTATGAATAATGAAGCTACTTCAGACCAACCCCTTTTAGATTTGCGTCGAGCACAAGAGTCATTTATCCCGCCGGTTAAATAGCAACAGCGCCGAGATCCGCAGATCCACAAAGTGACACTTGCGCTTGACACTTGCGTTTTAGATCGTTAAAATAGGGCCCACAGAGTGTGGAATCTAGCGGCCAAAATGACCGCTTGTGGCAGTTCTAGTAGTTATGGAATTCTGGCACTTCTAGTGTTAAACATAGATGAATCTTTATTGAGGTTACAAAAGTTATTCAGTCAAGAGTATGGAGTGATTTTTTTTCTTTGTCCTTTGTTGTTTGATTAAAGGGGTGGTTGATTATGATTTTACTTGTCTAACTTTAGTTAGTGTATAATGTTGCTGTTTGAGCATAAACAAAATCTGCAAAGTTACGACTCTCAAAGTTCAAAGCAAAGGGAGATATTTTATTCTAAAGAAATAGCTTTTTAAGGACTAAAACAAACGGCTGGTGGCGACTACACGACATTCCTCCCGGGTTAGTGACATCACAAACACTAAAATTTACATAAACCCTGTCCCCGGAACACGATTTATAGATTATCAAGACAGAATATGCTAATCAATGACTAGAAGATAAAGTAAGCAACATAAATTTATCAACTAACCATTCAGAAATGTTGTCAACATGTTGTCACTTCTTCTTGAGTCTCTCCATCTTTCTGACTCCGGTTTGAACATAAAAGGCTAAACGTTTTTTTTTTTAATTTTCAGTGCATGTCTGTGTGAGGTAATCGAAGCTGCTAAGGACACAAGCTGTTGAAGCTCTGCCCTCTGTGCTGGGAGCAGCGGCTCATTTGCATTTAAAGGGACAGACACAAAATCAGTGCGTTTTTACTCACCCTCAAAAAGTGACAACTTTAACATGCTATCTAAAAATATTGAGCTAAAGCTTCACATACACACTATGGGGACATCAGAGATTTATTTTACATCTTGTGAAAAGGGCATTATAACACCCCTTTAACATTAAAAACAGCAGAGGAATATTAGACTGATGTCACTTAAGACCTAATGCATGGATCCAATATACTCATTCTATACACTTGAGTTGTCTGTCTTGACTGTTTACGTTCACTCGAGCCAAAACCGACTCTTTACTAGGATTCTTGCCAGAATTCATAAAAATATTACCCCCAACTGGCGATTGACAACAGTTCATATAGGCCTATTCGCCAATGGCGATCTTCACAAGCATTTGGCGCTTGGCGAGTGTTAATTTTAGGCTCTGATTATATACAGTTGCATAAATAAATTTTGCATTGTTTTAAATGTGTATTTTTGTTGTTTTGATGACAAATCTTTATGAGTCATGATGTTTACCACCTGAGGGCACTCCACTAATCACTACCAATACTGCCGTGCAAAGGCAAAAGACCGTAACTTCGTTTTTGGACGAAAATGAGTTATTGATATTTTTGGCACATTCAAGACCTCCTTTATCATGTGGATAAGTATCTTGAGTCAATTCCGTTGTTTTTTCGAGAAAATAATGGTTTGTCTTAACCGTAACTTCTAAAAGCCCATGAGAAACCAAGGCAGAACACCGTAACACCAGTTACGGCTCTTTGGCTTAGTTTTGGAACGCTCATATTGAGTTACGGCACTCTGCCTTTGTTTAGCCACGCGTCAATATGAAGTTACGGTGCCGGCGTTCTATCAAATAATGCTACCTATCAGATTATACGGTGTTCTGCCTTTGTTTAACTCTCCATTAAAATTGAAATTACGATGTAGCCTGTGTACTTTGTACAGCTACCATCCGTCCCTGTAACTTCTGATGTCCTCAGAGCTTTGTCCTGCACTAATGCGGTCAGAACATTTTGTAGGCTATGCTCTTAACCCACTCCATCGACAGACGTGCGATATCGATCGCGAAGTATATATGCAGAGTTGACAGAAAAATGTTACACATGCCGAAGCATGTCAATACAACAAAGAACTAAAGCCCCGCCTCGCCCAGTTCGGGTACCGGACCTAGTTGAAACAATCATGCATCTAGCTGGCAGAGTGCCAAAACTTCGCCGGCGCCTTCAGCTCCGCCTTGAACACGGTCGAGCCGACGCGGGACTAATATATCACAGAGTGATAATAATGAAGCAACAAGGGTATATTGGCGCATACAACATAATGAAGCAAGAAGTGCTGGTGCATACATCATCAGAACAGCTGTTAAAAGCATGCATACAAAACACAGCGTCCGGAAAAAATCCGTGGGACGAGCGAAGTGCACGCACAATAATAGGGCAGACAGCTGAAACCAACGCATACTGAAAAGACGCAGAACACATAAGGTTGTGCTATAAATGCATTAGTCGTCTAAGTAGTCCAGAACGCGCTCCCTACTGAGTCCTTAAGGGGTAAAGCACTGCATAGGCTACTTTTCGTGAACGGAGCGTGAGACCTTCGAACATGAATCTCGGTAAACGCCTGTGAAAGTATGCATCTTTCAGATCCACCGCTATAAACCAGTCTCCGGGTCGAATGTGCGCGAGGATATGTTTTATCGTGATCATTACATTACATAAAGCGTGTTTAGCAAGTCTTATGCCACTCGGTACCACTTGAAGATACTCTTTAGTCTTTACCGCTATGGAGGTATTTTGTCATGTAGTATTAATAGGGCCACCAGAATGCGACCAAACCACAATAACTAGAAGGCTAGGTAATTGTAAATCTTACAAAATAAATGCCATGATCACTAGATTTTATACAGGTGTTACTATAATGATTTTGTTAATGGTGATCAGCAACCAAATATTGATAATGTGGAAGTTACTGACTTTTGCCTTGGCATGACTTCTCACTTTTTGCTGACAATACAAAGGCAGAGTACAGTAACTTTAAAAAAGTGGTCAAAAGTCAAGTTTGAGCTCAAAATTTCGTTATGTAGATAATTTTCATTACTTAAACATCTAATTGCCAAATTTTCAGTGTCCTACCTATAATTCATTTGGCGGGACAACTAAAAATCTTTAAAGTCATTTTTCTCAGTTCCACACTCTAGCGAGTTAAGGTCTTTTGCCTTTGTAGGGCAGAATACGCATAAAGTAGTTTGAGAACTACTGGCTAAAGGAAGTGAGAAGTACCATGGACTATTTGTCACTACCTAAGCATCAAGGCTTCAAGCACAGATATTCCACTCTAAACAATTCCCAGAACACTATCACTAAACAGCAGGGCCTTTTACAGCTTATCCATCTCCTGCTGGCAATAGTGATTTATTAGAGATCTCCACAAGTCCTTTAGAGGAGACTCATACATTAGTTGAGGAATAATACTTGCCATCCTCAGAGGAATGTAAGACTGAGTCTTAGTCTTAGACTCATACAGATCTACCACACTGATTTACCTCTAGGATTTATTATCATTATTTTTTTTTTTAAAATCAAGGGTGTCCCATACTTTGTCTCTTGGTTTTTATCTTCATGCTCGGCAAAAAACAAAACAAAAAAACATTCATGAATCAAGATCATTGGTGGTGTATTTAGGCATCATAAATATTTCAGCGGAGCTGTTCCCTTTCAAGAGAACTCGCGTTGCGTCGAGATGAAGCTGTGGGAACGCTCTGCATGATTGCATCACAAAGCACTAAAATCAGTCCAATGGCGTATAGGCGGGTGACGTCATGGCAGGAAGCTATAAAGCGCACCCAGACCAAACACTGTCAGCTTCTGTGTCTTCAGCAAGCGCTCTGTGTGAATCTGTATCTGTCTATTTATTGTCGTTTGTCCACAAGCATATATTATATCTAGATAGGAATATAATGGCGAACAAACAGCATTTTGGATCGTGTGTTCCTCCCTGCCCTCGCTTCATTATGAGTGGGGATACACACAATTTATGTGTTGTTTGTTTGAGAGTAGAGCATGCACGGTCAGCTCTAGTAAAAGAGGGCTGACAGGATTCTTTCAAAAATTCCCGACATGTTACATATGCACTATCGATAATTTGAGCTCTACTCCTGTTGGCTTTCTTCTCGAGGGAAGAAAGTCAATAAAAATGCTTTGGCTCGGATCTCGTGTTTGCCGTGGCAGTGCGTAGATTACAGGTCTGCAATAAAGATTCTGTGACTCGATCTCGGATCTCGCGTGTGTGCCGAGGCAAGGCATAGATTACTGGGCTGCATAAGAGTCTAGTGGCTCGGATCTTGCTTTTGCCGCGGCAGTGAGTAGATTATGGGTCTGCATCTCTGCAATAAGAATCTAATGGCTCAGATCGTGCTTTGCCGAGGCAGCGCGTAGATTATGGGTCTGTATCTGCAATAAAAATCTGGTGGCTCAGATTGTGCGTTTGCCGAGGCAACGTTTAGATAATGGGTCCGCAATATATATATATATATAGTATATATATATATATGAATTTAATTTTGAGAAATTAAATTAAATATTTGTCTGGCTTTGAAAGTAGATGTATGAAAATAATATATTCAACCTTTCATCCGGACCAAGTTCTCTATCTGAGCTGATTTCTGGCTGCATTTAATTGTGATAAAATTAAATGTTAAATACTCATCTGAGTTGATGTCTGTATTAATACACTATATTCATCCTTTCACCTAGACAGTTTCTACTTGTCTGGTTGATATTTGGCTGTATTTAATTTTTGAGAAAATTAAATATGTACTTATTTGATATCTGAGGAGTAGATTTCTGTATTACTATACTATTCAGCCTTTCATCCAGACCGTGTTGACTTGTCTGTTTGATCTTTGGCTGCATTTAATTCTGAGGAAATAAATGGTGAAATTCCTGAGGGGAAATGAATAACACCAGTGCCATACAGAGCCCATCTCCCTTCGGTGCCCCCAGGGGCCGTTCTGCCAACCCCATCATCTCGTGTGCTTCAGGGCGCAAAGGTCTCCAGTGAGTTCTAGTCTCAGGCAAGCCCTTATCTCAGTGTCCACCTGGAAACGTAGTGGCGCTGGGAATCTCGCACCCTCCGAGGAGGGTCTCAAAGCAATCAGTTCGGCTGTTCCCTGCCAGTGTGCCACTTCAGGGCACCAAATTGGACGCTTGAGTAATACCAGAGACCAGTCTCGAGAAGCTGGTTCTCTTAATTTCAGGGGGGAAGTGGTTAACACCTCACTATACAGTGCCCATTTCCTTTGGATGCCTTCAGGGAGCCGTTCTGGCAACCCCACCACCTCGTGTGCGTCGGGGCGCAACGGTCTCCGACAAGCCCATATCATCCGCAAAAGTAGCGGCACTGGAATACTCGCCCCCTGTGATGGTCTCAGAGCAGTCAGTTCGGTTGTTCCCTGCCAGTTCGCCGTACAGGGCACTAAATTGGTCTCTTGAGTAACACCTAGACCAGTCTTGAGAGCCTGGTTCTCTTAGTAGATTTTTTGACAGTGTGGGAACTTCTGCCAAACATATCTCAACAGTAGCGGAGCGTCTGCTCCCGAGCCCCCACTACAGGACTGGGGTTTGGGCTGGCGCTCTCAACTATAGCCTTTATTACGCGTGTGGGCACCATCGCCGTTCTCACGGGTTTGCGTTTTTGAAGTTTGCGTAGAGAGAATTTAAAGGGTTAGTTCACCCAAAAATGAAAATTATGTCATTAATGACTCACCCTCATGTCGTTCCAAGCCCGTAAGACCTCCGTTCATCTTCGGAACACAGTTTAAGATATTTTAGATTTAGTTCGAGAGCTTTCTGTCCCTTGTAGAGTCTGGACCCATCAGACACACACTAATTATTCATTATATACAAAGGTTTATGAAACTCCAAAACTAACATCCCAAATGAAACGAACACAAGGGCAGAAACAGTGTCATGTTACAGGGCTGATAAGAACATTTTTACGACCTCCTCAGGAATGTCGCCACGTGCACAAGAGAGAGACAATGGGGAGACAGAAACCCTCTTTAAAACAGACTTTGCTGCATTAATCATAGACTAACTGATCTATAAATGAACATCCTTCATAGCATTGTGTAAATGATTTAGTGTCTTGTGTACTATTATGTATATATTATGGTATGTACCCTGGTATATGTCACACAGGTCGAGGGGAGGAATGCTCGGATGACCAACCCCCCCCCCCCCCCCCTCTCTTACTGAGTCACCACCGTGGGGAGCCGACACCACAGGCACACAACAGAGGACTACGGAGACACAGGTAAGTTTCAAAGGAGGAACAATTTTTATTGAACGATAAAACAAGGGGCATCAATTGGATAGCCTTCACTGTCCTCTAGATATCCTTCTGTCACGGGCGAGGGTGTTGCAACTGTCACGGTGTCCCCTGGGCGGCAATTTGGGGACTCCGTTCACAGGGGGGGCGAGCCAGCGAATCACTAGACGGCTTCACCAGCGATGCTGCATGCTTCTGGACTCAAACAGTAAGTAGAACAGGTAAGGATATTCACAGTACCGAGAACTCTCATCGGCACACCGTAATGGAACAATGGTTTGAAAGCTTACTTTTTCCCAGCAGTGCTGCCGACTTCCGAACTCGGGCAATAAGTATAGCAGATAAGGACTCTTCACAGCGCACGGTACTCTTCGGTCCACATGAGGAAGACAGTGAGTTAAAGGTTTGCTTCGCCCATGATGCTGCGTCCTTCTGGACTCAAACGGTAAGTAGAACAGGTGAGGATCTTCACAATACAAAATACTCTCTTCAATGTACAGCAGGAAGACAATGGATTAAACAGGGTACTTTACCAGTGATGCTGTATACCTCTGGACTCGGACAGTAAGTAGGACAGGTAAGGCTCCTCACAGTACACAGTACTCTCTTCAGCTCGCAGTAAGGAGACAGTGAATTAAAAGGTTGCTTCCCAAATGATGCAGTGTACTTCTGGACTCAACAGTAAGTAGAACAGGTAAGGCTCCTCACAGTACACAGTACTCTCTTCAGCTCGCAGTAAGGAGACAGTGAATTAAAAGGTTGCTTCCCAAATGATGCAGTGTACTTCTGGACTCAACAGTAAGTAGAGCAGGTAAGGATCTTCGCAGTACAACGTACTCTCTTCGGTACACAGCAGGAAGACAATGAATTAAAATGGTACGTTACCAGTGATGCTGTAGGCTTCTGGGCTCAAACAGTAAGTAGAACGGGTAAAAATCTTCACAGTACAATGTACTCTCTTCAGTGCACAGTAAGGAGACAATGGGTTAAAAAGGGTACGTTACCAGTGATGCTGCATGCCTCTGAACTCAACAGTAAGTGGAACGGGTAAGGATCTGCACAGTACTCTCTTCAATTCACAGTAAGGAGACAGTGGGTTAAAAGATCGTTTCTCCAGTGATGCAGTAGGCTTCTGGGCTCAAAACAGTAAATAACAATTAAGGACCTTCACAGTACAGAGTACCCTCTTCAGTGCAGCTGTATCACACTGGACTTCCAATGGGGAGCAGTAACTTTCCACAAACGTGTAAATGGGGCTAGGGCCACTTCTCAGCAAAGGCACAGCACACTTGTGTTCACTTCAATTCCACAGCCACAAATCAATGTGTATCAATAAGGCAAAAGCACTGCAATTTACTCACACATTAAGGCTGGTCAGAGGCCCCACTCCGTTTGTTGCGCTCGCTCCACGAGGGATTTCTCTCTCAATTTGTCCGCAACACAGTGGGTCCGCGTTGCTCAGTGATTTGGAAGTGTTGAAGAGCCTAAAGGGTTGAGTCCCAGTGTGGATTTGTCTTGGGCTTCGAGTTCACCTGTCCAGCTGCTAGGGGGTGTCGACTCTGTTGCTCCACCTTGGCCTGAGAAGCAATCGGCTCCGGCTTTGCTCCTCCCTCCCCCGGCTCCACCAGGGACCATTGTCACCATGCTTCCTCGTCGCACTGTCTGCACGATGGACTTTTCAGAGCCTTCCCCTGTGCTTCGGCTCTGTCTGGCTCCACCTTCGCTTGGACTCCACCAGGCTCCTTGGTTCCTCCACCTCAATCCTACGGCCTCCTGACTTCTCCGTCGTGGCTCATTGCTGCGGCTCCTCCATGCCCTCCAATACCTTCGTTGTCGCCTGGTCCTTCCAGTCTCATGGCTCCACCTGAGTCTCCACCTTCATATCGTCCTGGAGATCCAAAGGTCTCGCATGTGGAGGCTCTCCCATTGGCTCCTTCTGCCCTCGACTCCGCCTTGGGCTTATGTCCTGGTCGTTCTGCTGGTGGTTCCTGGCTGGCTGCTTCAGCCCACATCTCCACCCTGGTCCCTTCCGCCTCTGCCTCCACCCAGGCCCAGCCCGTACTGGTTTCCTGCTCTACGCCCTCCACCTAAGCCCTCTCTCGCTCTCCTCTGTTGGACATTGTTTGTGTTAAGTAGGCGTGAGGACACGCCTCCTTGTTGGGGGGAGATGTTACGTGTTACATGTTTAGTTCAGTTTCCTTTTATATACCTTGGTCATTGATTGATTAATTGTTATATAAAGCTGTCATCTCATTTCTTTGATTAGTTCACTGTGTATTTAAGCCCTGTTTTGTTCAGTTCAGTGGTCCGTTATTGTTACTTTTATGAGGATGTTCTGTTTTGTGTCCTGAGCACCCTGAGTTTTGTCAAAATACATTTTGAAAACTGTTGCGTTTAAATCCAGTTTCAACTTCATTTGCAACAACCTGTGACAATAATGTTATTTAATGGACCTGAGAACATGAACTAACAATAAACAGTTGTATTTTCAACTATAGAACCTTTCATAACTATGGAACCTTTATTGTAAGTAATGTACCCATATATTTTGATAAATATTATCTAAATTTCATGTATTGATGAATTCATTATTTCCATTAACATTTGCAAGTGTGTTGCAACTTTGATGTGGCCTCGCATAATAAACATGATTTAATGTCCAGACAACTTTTGAATCCAACAAGGGTATTTAAAATACAGTGAATACATATAAATTATATAAGTTGAAGAAGTTTATGGAATGTCTAATAAAAACTTGTGACACTCTGCCTTCAGGGTAAACTGGACACACAGATTTGCAGTGTTTGAGGTTGCAGGTCAGGGCTTGATCTTAGATATTGTGAATTTGATTTATGTCTCCTGGTAGGACATATTGTCTGCATAGCACTGAATCCCAGAGGCGTGATCAGTTCTGAGATACACATGCCAAAGTACACACTGCTGAAGTTTTGCGGCCAGTTCAGGCATGGTGAGATGTTTGCAAACCACGACTTTTGTTTCCAAAACATTCCACAATTCTAAGATTAGATGTCTGATTATGGAATCTGTCTATTCAAAGCAGAAAAAAGATTGGTTCTTCTTATCCAGGTTGACTAACTAAACTGCATTAGAATGTTGGCATGAATCTACATAAAGTTAATTTCACTTCCTCATTTACATACAAAAATTCAGTGGTATTTCAGTGTCTATAAGTGAGTTCCTTTGAAACCCCCCTACCTTCTCCCCCTGTCAGGAATTATCCTCACAAATGCAGACGAGTACTGTCGTTTAATTTGCTATGCATATATTTACGCACCAGTCAGCTGAACGCAGTGCAAATATTCAGCTGCTCAGTTGGGGTGTGAGATTTGTTTCTCACTAGTTTGCTTATGATAAGCCGAAAAATGTATTCCTAATGCTTCTCAAAATGAGTATAACATTAAAGAAACCCAGCAAAGTGATAGAATAATTCAAGACAAGCTCAGCCTGTGCTCTCAGTAAATTTACTTTAACCATATTTATACCGTTTAACTTTGACTACCGTTTAACTAAGTTGATTGATTGATTGACATTTCTGTTTGCAGTAAAGGATTTAGAAAATTGATGAGAAAGAATCCAGTCAAATGTGTTCAGAAGTAAGATATATTCCCTCATTATACATGTGTGATAACTGTAAGAATTACATAATTCATATAAAAAGAAAAGTACAATCGTTCAAGCAAAACTTGGTTAGATTCCTAAGTTCTACCATAAAGACTCAGAAGGATTCTCGAATAAAATCGAATTTAATTTGTGAAAGGAGTTTACAGACAAAAAATAAAAGTAGATGCTCGACAAGCTCCGTCTCAGAGTTCTTTGGCGTAGGCCCCGTCCTCCGTCCGGGTCTGAAGGTTAGCTTGTAGGTCCTGCCTGATGTTAGAGGCAGGGGCGGAGCCTACCCCCAGACGAGTGAACGGGAGCCATTCTGGTGGTGGTGGGGAGGATGGGGGAAAACTTTGCTACGACACCTGCGGGCAACAACATGGGACGGTAAGATCAGTCTTTTATATTCAATGTCAAGCTGTGATTGGTAGCGTGGAATTATAAATAAATGACGTGGCAGTGAGGTCTTTCTGGTAGAACTTACGCTTACGCTTTCATTTCTACCATAAAGACTCAGAAGGATTCTCGAATAAAATAGAATTTAATTTGTGAAATGAGTTTACAGACAAAAAATAAAAGTAGATGCTCGACAAGCTCCGTCTCAGAGTTCTTTGGCGTAGGCCCCGTCCTCCGTCCGGGTCTGAAGGTTAGCTTGTAGGTCCTGCCTGATGTTAGAGGCAGGGGCGGAGCCTACCCCCAAAAAGTAAAGAATATGTGATGAATTCCGTACATACCTATGAGGATTCTGAAAGGCATGCAGAAGAATTAATAAAATAGGGAAGACAATTAGACAACTTCTTTATTGCTTATCTTAAGGTGAGGTACTGTATGTGAAAGATTAAACCTACGAGATGTAGGTCACTATATAATGTCACTATATGTGAGCTGAACTTCTCATCTTCTGAATGTGAACAGAAGCCACGTCTCCCCCCAAAACTTGAGATGGAGATTTTAAATGAAGCCTCGATAGGCTGAGATTTTAAGATGCATACATCCTGGGTATGAATATAGGGAGAAAATAAACAAAAGCAAAGTTAAATAGCATATGCACCTGCCCTCGTCTTTTTTTTTAAAATAGGTCCGTAATTGACCTTACATTTATAAATAATGAGGCTGTCGCCAGGCGACTTCCCGAGGAGCCACGAAAGGCAGAGATGACACATTGGCATAACTGCTATCAGGGAAGCTACGATACGCGCAAAATATTTGCTTTAGCGTGCAGTCATGAAAGCTCGGTCAATTGTAATGCCTCGGTAGGCTGAGGTCATGTATCGGAACCGAGATTAGTTGAAAGCTCGATAGCATAAATGTAATAGGCTACGTATAGCCATGAAACGATCACAGTGATTGTAAAATAGGTCCGTGATTAACCATATATTTATAAATGATGAGGGCAGTTGCCAGGTCGACTTTCCGAAGAGGCATGAGAGGCAGAGATAAGACATTGAGATGATTACAATTGGAAAAGCTACAATTTGGGTTTATGAACGAAGGCTGCGATCGGCCATGAAAAAAGTTGGCTTAGAGTACAATCATGAAAGATTGTTCAATAGTGATGCCTCGATAGGCTGATGCCTCGATAGGCTGAGTTCATGCATCAGATCGAGATAAGTCGAAAGCTTCGATAGCATTACTGTAATAGGCTACGTTTAGCCATGACACAATACCAGTAATCGAAAAATAGGTCCATGATTGACTTTATATTTATAATGATAAAGACTGAAGCCAGGGACTTTACGGAGGAGCCATGATAGGCATAGATATGACATTAAGATGATTACAACCAGGACAGCTACAATATGCATTTATGAACAAAGGCCGCGATCAGCCATGACATATTTGTCTTTAGGGTTCCAATCCTGAAAGCTTGTTCGATAGCGATGGCTCGATAGGCCGATGCCTCCATAGGCCGATGCCTCCATAGGCCGATGCCTCCATAGGCCGATGCCTCGATATGGCCGAGTTCATGCATCGGAACTGAGATTAGTCGAAGGCTTCGATAGCATTATTGTAATAGGCTTCGTTTAGCAATGAAACATTACCAGTGATCGTAAAATAGGTCCATGATTGACCTTATATATATAATGATAAAAAGCTGAAGCCAGGGCGACTTTTCAGAGGAGCCACGAAAGTCATAGATATGAGATTAAGATGATTACAACCAGGAAAGCTACGATATGCATTTATGAACAAAGGCTGCGATCGGCCATGAAATATTTGTCTTTAGGGTTCCAATCATGAAAGCTTGTTCGATAGCGATGCCTCGATAGGCCGATGCCTCGATAGGCCGATGCCTTGATAGGCCGATGCCTCGATAGGCCGATGCCTCGATATGGCCGATGCCTCGATATGGCCGAGTTCATGCATCAGAACTGAGATTAGTCGAAGGCTTCGATAGCATTAATGTAATAGGCTTCGTTTAGCAATGAAACATTACCAGTGATCGTAAAATAGGTCCATGATTGACCTTACATATATGATGATAAAAAGCTGAAGCCAGGGCGTCTTTTCAGAGGAGCCACGATAGGCATAGATATGACATTAAGATAATTACAATCAGGAAAGCTACAATATGCGTTTATGAACGAAGGCCGCGATCGACCATGAAATATTTGGCTTAGAGTACAATCATGAAAGCTTGTTTAATAGTGAAGCCTAGATAGGCGGATGCCTCGATTGGCTGAGTTCATGCATCAGAACTGAGATTAGTCGAAAGCTTCGATAGCATTACTGTAATAGGCTACGTTTAGCCATGTAACGATACCAGTATTCGTAAAATAGGTCCATGATTGACCTTATATTTATTATGATAAAGGCTGAAGCCAGGGACACTTTTCCGAGGAGCCACGATAGGCAGAGATATAACGTTAAGATGATTACAATCAGGAAAGCTACGATATGCATATATGAACAAAGGCCGCGATCGGCCGTGAAATAATTGTCTTTAGGGTTCCAATCATGAAAGCTTGTTCGATAGCGATGCCTCGATAGGCCGATGCCTCGATAGGCCGATGCCTCGATATGGTCGATGCCTCGATATGGCCGAGTTCATGCATCAGAACTGAGATTAGTCGAAGGCTTCGATAGCATTAATGTAATAGGCTTCGTTTAGCAATGAAACATTACCAGTGATCGTAAAATAGATCTATGATTGACCTTACATATATGATGATAAAAAGCTAAAGCCAAGGCGACTTTTCAGAGGAGCCATGATAGGCATAGATATGACATTAAGATAATTACAATCAGGAAAGCTAAGATATGCGTTTATGAACGAAGGCCGCGATCGACCATGAAACATTTGGCTTAGAGTACAATCATGAAAGCTTGTTTAATAGTGAAACCTAGATAGGCTGATGCCTCGATTGGCTGAGTTCATGCATCAGAACTGAGATTAGTCGAAAGCTTCAATAGCATTAATGTAATAGGCTACGTTTAGCCATGAAACAATACCAGTATTCGTAAAATAGGTCCATGATTGACCTTATATTTATTATGATAAAGGCTGAAGCCAGGAAGACTTTTCCGAGGAGCCACAATAGGCACAGATATAACGTTAAGATGATTCAACCAGGAAAGCTACGATATGCATTTATGAACGAAGCCTGCGATCAGCCATGAAATATTTGGCTTTGGATTACAATCGTGAAAGCTCACACAAGTTATGCCTCGATAGGCAGAATTCGTGCGTCGAGAACGAAATCAAGTCGAAAGCTTTCGATAACATAATGAAATAGCCCAAGATTGGTCATAAAATGGCAGTAATCGTAGAATTTCAGAAGCTGTGATAGGCTTAAAAATATTGCAGCAATCAGAACCGAAAGTTACGATAGACATAAGCAAGCAAGGATACGAATAGCCTTGGAGCGTTGTTATTATGGTATTTTCAAAGCTATTCTTCATTAATCAATTGTGGGATGAGTTGATGGTAAAGAACGAAATAAAGAAAGCCACGATTGACTGCGTGTAACTAAACAGATTAGCAGTGAAAAGCAGACGTATGATAGATGTATGGATTGTTAACCACCACCAGTAGCTAGCGAAGAAATTTACCTCGAATGTCGGTTGAGAGGGTTTGTTGAGCATTTAGTAGAACATACGTGTCGGATCTGATGTAGGTCTTGTATGCTGTGGACGGCCATCTGTCAAGCATTTGGATAGGGGAGTCGGGAACGCCGCATTCGGCTACTGTTGTTGTGGCTCCGATACGAAAGGAATACCCAGTGTATATATGTGGAGAAAGACCGGAGAATTAAGGAGGAAGCTACATGAGTTCAAAACCAGTGCTTTGTCATTGGAAGACCATTCGCTTATATGAAAAAAGGGGAGTATTGAAGTGTGGTCATGCTTTGAGATATGACCATAGAGGTATAAGGGCAATAGGAATTATAGACTTTCGATATAACAACGCCAGAGACTCCAGAAGAATCTGTTTTCGAAAACTTAAATACATTTAAAAGGTGGGAGAAAGACGTAAATCGGAAATAGACAAGCCACGAGCCAAATTAAAATGTTTTGAAACAGATGCGAATTCCCTTGATCACATAACCTGTAAAACACGGTTAGAAACGCTTTTTCTTGGATGCATGAGCCATGCACGCTGTTAAAACATGGCTATATGTATTATTATTTTTTTGTAATTTTTTTATATCCATATATATTTTATATATATATATATATATATATATATATATATATTTGAACTATTAATTGCTGTTGATTTATGATTGAATAAGAGATAGTTATATTTACAGAAAACGAGCTGAGATCAAATAGTGTGCCCCCTTTTATTAGTTGAAGTCTGCAATCATCAAGGTATAAGTCGAGATCTTTCCGGCGCTCGGGAAGTGATTGAAAAAACATCTCCATAAATGCATTACCGAAACAATAACAAATTCAGAGAAGGGCGTAAAACAAGTTGAATAGCCTTAATAGGTACTGCTCCTTTAAGATCGTCTCGTCTCTCACAATGGTGAGTGAGCAGATGAGGAGCGCGAGCTGTAATATATGGCATATACATATGCGATTTAATAACAAAGTTACTCTTAAGCTTGATTAAATTCTATTCAGCAACCCAGTTGATAGTATTTTGCAACTTTGATAGTATTTTGCAACTGACCGTGAGTGCGTGACGATGTAGTTAACGTTACGTGAATCTTTGCATACACTTACCATTTCAATGAGCTATTCGGCCCACTGTTTACTGTTTAAAGCGTTGCAGTAAGTTGCGTTGCAGACTGCAGTATCGGCAGTTATTTTAAAGCTACCACATCACCACATTTGAACTTCACGTCTTGAAGGGAACAGAAGAGTAGCAAGTTAATATACTTACCTGAATGAAGTTTAATCGTAGTAAAAGGGGAACTTTTTGAAAAACACTGAGTGGAGATCGACTCTCATGAGATTTAAAGCTGCCACACGTTTGTTTCTTACACAAGTGTGTCGCACTCGCGCATCGTTAAAGTTGCTGAGATCAAAATCAACGATGTGACTTGTGTTGTTATGTTTGGTATCGAGACGCGAGTAAGTGAACGCCAGCGGCTGTTTCTGCGAACTGAATAGAAACGTAATTGGCATCGAAAACTTTGCTACGACACCTGCGGGCAACAACATGGGACGGTAAGATCAGTCTTTTATATTCAATGTCAAGCTGTGATTGGTAGCGTGGAATTATAAATAAATGACGTGGCAGTGAGGTATTTCTGGTAGAACTTCCGCTTCCGCTTTAATTTCTATGTAAATCTATGAGTACGTTTTTGGGCATCGTTGCTGAAATAATTTAATGACATTTGGATCAGTTACCAAACTTTACATGAATGTCCTTTATATACTAATATTTCTGTTACCATCTGAATTTCTGTCCTCTTCTAAACTGAGGGAGTTGAAACAGAGAGTAGTATGCCCCGTTTACACAAAGGGAAGATGCAGATATTTCCCTGCGGTTTGGCCTCTCATTTACACAAAAACCCTGTTTTTATCGCAGAAAACGATTATTTCTAAAAACTCCGGCCAAAGTGGAGATTTCTAATAACGCTGATTCCCTTTCGTTGTCCCTCCGAGTTACGTCGGATGACGACGAATGGGGTTTCGCTTAGAGAGCCTATCAACTTCGAGTATTACAAAACTAGCCAATGGCAAAGAAATGCCATGGGTCTGCGGAATTTGCATGACGCAACTCCGCCCCACCTCGTGGGTATAAAGGAGGACGCCGGCAACATGCAGATATGTTTTTCGCTTCTTTGCATGCTATGGCCACTCTGCAGGTCTACCAGGCCCAGATGCTCAGAGACATGCACGAGGGTAGGACAGACCCAGGGCTCTTTGATGAGCTGCGCGCCGCCACCGACCTCCCTCTCTGGGCGACGGAGGTGACCGCGCGCTCCCTGGGTTTGGTGATGTCCACAGCCATGGTCCAGGAGAGACATCTCTGGCAGAACCTGGCTGACATGCAGGATGCCGAGCGGTCCCGTCGGCCCTCCACCTCCATGTCCCAGGCCGGCCTTTTCGGTGGTGCAGTCGAGGACTTTACCCAACAGTTCTCGGCTGCTCAGAAACAGACTGAGGCCATCAAACACATTCTGCCCCGTCGGCCCGCTGCTGCCTCCACCCAGCCGACCGGGCAGACTCCTCAGTCTGTTCGCCGCCGAGGGCCCCTCCCACCAGGCCCAAGCAGCAGCCTTCACCCGGGCCCAGTCGTAGAGGAAGCTGCAGGAAGGCGCCAGGCCGGGCCAAGCGGCGCTCCTGAGACGGGCTGCTCAGGGATGACTCTCACTTCTCAGGAGATGGTAGCAGGACCACTCCTTCCCCCGGTGGAGGGCCGGGGGAGAATATTTTGTTCTCCACTCCCTGCTGCTCACCCTGAGGTGGGCAGCACCCTAATGTGGTTAAAGAAAGAAGTGACACCCTCACCCCTGAGCACACAGAGTTCTCGGACGACACGGTGCGCCGCCCTAGGGCCGTGCACCCCCTGTCCTCCTCTGTCTCAGAGTCGGATGACAGTGTGTGCCGTCCCCGGACCGTACCGATCTCATCCCCCTCTGTCGCCAGACCCCTGGCAAAGCAGGCCCCCGCGGAACGCTGGTCCTTCCCTTGCCTCCTATGTCAGGGTGCGGTTGATGACCGTGCCCCCACACCGAGCCGCTATGCCGTCCACGTCCGGGCCGGTCACTCCGCTTCGCTGCCCCACCGAGGGGACATCTGTGGTTCGCATGACCCAGCTGGTGCAGTTCTTGGGAGCCTGGCTAGAGTTTCCCCATCTGTCCTGATGGGTCGCACGAACTATCAGGCTCGGCTACGCGATTCAGTTCGCGCGGTCTCCTCCCCGCTTCAGGGGAGTCCGCTTCACTGTGGTCGGTGGTAATGCCCCTGTCATGAGAGCGGAGGTTGCTACCCTACTGGCGAACGGTGCGATCGAGACTGTCCCTCCAGCCGAAATGAGGTCCGGCTTCGACAGCCCCTACTTCATTGTCCCGAAGATATTCAGTGGGTTACGGCCAATCCTGGACCTGTGCGTTCTGAACCACTCCCTTCACAGGCTGCCAAACGCATTTTCAAATGTGTGCGGCCCCAGGATTGGTTTGCAGCGATCGACCTGAAGGACGCCTACTTCCATGTCTCCATTCTCCCTCGACACAGACCGTTCCTATGGTTTGCTTGTGAGGGGCAGGCATAACAGTATGCGGTTCTCCCTTTCGGGCTAGCCCTGTCTCCTCGCGTCTTTACGAAGGTCGTCGAGGCAGCCCTTGCCCCCCTTCGGGAACACGGGGTTCGCATCCTGGTCTATCTCGACGACTGGCTGATACTAGCTCACTCTCGAGACCAGGTTTATGAACACAGGGACCTAGTGCTCCGGCACCTAGCTCGTCTGGGCCTTCGGGTCAACTGGGAGAAGAGCAAACCCGTGCAAAGGATCTCTTTTCTTGGTATGGAAATCGACTCTGTCGCCATGTCCGCGCAGCTTACGAGCGAGCGCGCGCGCAGTCACTGCTGACATGCCTGAGACAATTCGAGGGCAAGAGTGCGGTTCCACTGAAACTATTTCAGAGGCTCCTGGGGCATATGGCATCTGCAGCTGCGGCAACGCCGCTCGGATTGCTTCATATGAGACCGCTTCAGCTCTGGCTTCGCGTCCGAGTCCCGAGATGGGCATGGCAACACGGCACCCTCCGAGTACCAGTTACTCTGACCTGCCGTCAGACCTTTTCCCCGTGGTCGAACCTCAGTTTTCTATGGGCTGGAGTGCCCCTGGAACGAGCTTCCCGGCATGTTGTTGTCTCAACAGATGCCTCCACCACGGGTTGGGGCGCCATGTGCAATGGACATGCTGCCGCGGGCTCCTGGACAGGACCCCAGCGCTGATGGTACGTCAATTGCCTCGAGTTGCTGGCGGTACGTCTTGCTCTGCACAGCTTCGGGGCGTTGCTCAAGGGTCAACACGTACTAGTCCGATCAGACAATACCGCCACTGTAGCGTACATCAACCATCAAGGTGGTCTACGCTCCCGCCGTATGTCGCAACTCTCCCGCCACCTCCTCATACGGAGTCAGAAGCATCTGAGGTCGCTTCGAGCCATTTATATTTCTGGAGCCCCGAACTGTGCAGCCGACGAGCTCTCACGGGTTCAGCACCTCCCTGGAGAATGGTGACTCCATCCCCAGTCAGTTCAGCTGATTTGGGACCAGTTCGGGGATGCACAGATAGATCTGTTTGCCTCTCGCGACTCGACACATTGCGCCCTGTATTATTCCCTGACCGAGGGCACGCTCGGCACGGATGCACTGGCGCACAGCTGGCCGCGGGACCGGAAGTATGTGTTTCCCCCAGTGAGCCTTCTTGTGCAGACCCTGTGCAAGGTACGTGTACGTGCTCTCCGCACCTATGTAGACAGAACGCAGTGTTTCAGGACCTCAGACCAGCTCTTTATCTGTTATGGTGGGAAGCTGAAGGGAAAGGGTCTCTCCAAGCAAAGGCTGTCTCACTGGATAGTGGACGCCATTACTTTGGCTTACCAGCAGCAAGTTCGACCGTGCCCCCTTGGTGTGACTGCCCACTCCACCCGGAGTGTGGCGTCCTCTTGGGCTCTAGCGCATGGCGCCTCGCTAACACACATCTGCAGAGCTGCAGGCTGGGCAACACCCAACACATTCGCCAGATTCTACAATCTCCAAGTGGAGCCTGTGTCCTCTCATGCACTTGCTTCAACCAGCTAGTACCGGACCCGCTCAGGTGTCTTCGCTTGCTCGCCATTCCACTCCATGGACTTGAAACGTGCGATATTTTCCTCAGGTGAGCATCCTCCTCAAGCCCTGAATTCCTCCAGCACTGCTGACGTCGATGCCAGTGTCTATTGCCTGCGCGTTGGCTAGGTGCATCCGTGTGCATGGTCCCCCCTCTGGGTGATCCCCACATGTGTATTTCCACTGTAAGCCTCTCTACGCATGTGTCTTTCCCTTGGCAAGCCACCTTGCCACCCCTGGGGTTGAAATATTCCACCTGCGGCTGGACATCACAGTGTTCTCCATATGTATTCCTCTGGGTCATATGTGTATTCTCTAAGTCCATATCTGCATGTTGCCGGCGTCCTCCTTTATAGAATCGACTTTTGAGTCGATTCTGATCAAAGATTTGATCAAACAAGTTGAGTTGAGTTGAATTGTTGAACAATTTGAATTGGTTCGAGAATCAATTTGAATTATGTGTTCAGTTCCCTGTACGCACTAAATTGTCTGAAGAGGTTTCTCACTTGGTAACAGGAAACTTAAGAATATCAAGAGCGTTGGCTGAAGTGGCCGTGGACCTACAGTCAATTAAAAGAAAATCTGCAAATGTCTCTGATTGTTTACCAGTGATGAATATCTTTATTAGTTGAATATCTTATTGTGCTGTCTATGAACTTTCGATTTCAATTCATTCAGGTAATATTTCACAAACAAACAGATTCTTACGCCATGATACCACTACTACAAAGTATGACATTACCAGTTATATTTGGACATACCTTAAAGGTGCCCTAGAATGTTTTTTTTTATTATTTTATAATGTTTCCTGGGTTACCCTTATAATGTTAGTATGTTTTTTAGATAAAAAATAATCATAATTTTGAAATAAATGGCATTTTTCCTAGCCTGCTTTTAGCCTCTGATTTGAACACTCTGTTTGAAGGGGCGTGTCTGCTGTGGGATTCAGTGTAACCGCAGCCACTGCTGTGATTGGCTGACATGCTTCATATGAAATAGCTACGCATTACATGTGAAACTCTCTCCCGAATACTTTTACTACTGCTATTATACGTTTTTACTATAACAGCTATCGAGATTAACGTTGATCGCGAGAATGAAGATCTTATCATTGCAAAGCAGTTTCTGCACTCTCTAAAGCTTTCCCCAATGCAAACACGATGATGTAAATACAGTAAGAGCTTCGTTGTGCAGTAATGTGCGTCATTGATTTCATAACGAGTTTGGCAAGTGTCCAGATAAACTCGCGCTGTGTGGAAATATTGTTCTTTGCTCGCTTTCTGTATATAATTTGTTCACAATTTAAATACGATTATTTTCATCCTACTAAAAGAAACGATGTGAAGCTGATATTTTAGTCACTGGCTTGACTTACTGATGCATAAACAGTATTGAACGATTTTGAGAGAAAGATTACCTGTCTGAACTTGAACAATTACACATCAGAAAGTGTTGCTTGGTAGCTTGATTCTTTACAAGTAGTAATGGTTCTAATTAGTATCGTATCGCCCTGAAGAACCCTTTATATGCTGAAATGTTTCAAGGGAACTTGCGTTGCGTCGAGATGGCGTTATGGGAACGCTCTGCGTGATTGCGTCGTGAAGCACTTGTGAAATCAGTCCAATGGTGTATAGGTGGGTGACGTCATGGCAGGAAGCTATAAAGCGCACACAGAACAAACATTGTCAGCTTCTGTTTCTGCAGCAAGCACTCTGTGTGAAAGTGTCTCTGTCTATTTATTGTTGTTTGTCCACAAGCATATTATGTATATAGACAGGAATATAATGGCGAGCAAACAGCATTTTGTATCGTGTGTTCCTCCCTGCCCTCGCTGCATTACGAGTGGGGATACACACGATTTATGTGATGTTTGTTTGGGAGTAGTGCATGCACGGTCAGCTCTAGTAAAAGGGGACTGACAGTGATAATTCATGAAATTCCCGACGTGTTACATATGCATTATCGAGAGTTTTAGCTCTGCTCCTGTAGGCTTTCTTCTCGAGGGAAGAAAGTCAATAAAGATTCTTGGGCCCGGATCTCACATTTGCCTAGGAAGCATGTAGATTACGGGAAAACAATAAAGATTCAGTGACTCGATCTCGGATCTCGCGTGTGCCGAGGCAGCGCATAGATTATGGGACTGCATAAGAGTCTAGTGGCTTGGATCTCGCGTTTGCTGAGGTAGCGCGTAGATTATGGGTCTGCATATCTGCAATAAGAATCTAGTGGCGAGTGCTGATCAAGTCAGTAATGCAGCTTTAATTCTAAATGTTAACCTCGAGACAAATCATACCACAGATCAGATCCGAGGACTGGTTTGTGTCAATAGATCTCAAGGACGCATTCGTTCATATATCTATCCTTCCATATCACAGGAAGTTCCTGAGGTTTGCTTTCGGGGGGCAAAGCATACCAATCTCGAGTTCTTCCATTCGACATAGCACTATCACCCCGCACTTTCAAGAAATGCGTAGATGCAGCTCGGGCGCCTCTGCGTCTTTTCATCATGAACTACATCGACGATTGGTTGATTTTGGCTCAGTCGCATCAGATGGTGGTTCAGTATCGAGATGTCGTTCTCGCCCACATGAAAGAGTTGGGATTATGGCTAAACGCCAAATAGAGTGTGATTTCTCCACTACAGAGGACCACTTTTCTAGGCGTAGTTTGGGACTCAATGTTGATGCAGGTTTACCTATAACCGGCACACATTGAGTCCATCCTGTCAGGTGTGAAAATAATAAAGCTAGGCAAGTCACTCACTGTGAAACAGTTTCAGAGACTGTTGAGACGTGATACCGTTTGGCCTATTGTATATGAGACTCTTGCAGTGGTGGCTCAGGACCAAAGGGTTTTCCCTGAGGGGAAACCCCTTTCACATGATCAGGGTCACGCGGCGATGCTTATGTGCCCTAGTTATGTGGAATAAGCCTTGGTTATTGTTCCAGGGTCCTGCTTACGACGGATGCTTCCCTCACGGGCTGGGGAGCGATCATGGAGGGTCGCTCGGTGCCCGTGGACGGGTCACCATCTCACCTGGCACTTAATCACCTGGTGATGATGGCTCAGTCTCTACATACCTGGGCACCAGATTCAGGGAGCAGACATCCTGTTGAGGCAGGGGCTGAGGCCCAGGGAAAGGAGACTCCACCCCGAGGTGGTGGAGCTCATATGGAGTTGCAGACGTGGCTGTACTGCATCTGTACATGGTTTCCCTGATTGTTCTACTCCCGGGAGTTCTGGAGAACAGAGTTATGGAAGTGTGGGTTTGGCCTCTGAGGGGGCCCAACTCATAGACTCAGGTCTCTCAACTGAGGTTATTGAAGCCACAATCACTCTAGAGCTCCCTGCACAGGAAACAAACCTGATTTCACACAAGAAAGGCATTGGTCACTAAGGTGGTGTTGGTATAGACGTTCCCACAGCGTCATCTCGATGCAACGTGAGTTCCCTTGAAAGGGAATGCCTCGGTTACAACTGTAAGACCTATCAGAAGTTGACAATGTTTGGTCTGGATGAGCTTTACAGCTTCCTGCCATGACGTCAACCGCCTATATGCCATTTGACTGATTTCACAAGTGCTTCATGACTCTTCAGGGAACGTCTCGGGTTACGACTGTAACCCAGGGAACGAGACGCTGCGTCGAGAATCGACACATTGGGGAACGCCTTCAGCGTGACGCGTCTGAAGCCTGTATGGAACTAGTCCAATCTTGATTGGTGTTGCGTGATGATGTCACCCGTGACGTCGCATCTGATGGTGAAGCGGAAGCTATAAAAGGACAACGGAACATAACAGCGTCAGCTTTCAATTGGTCGAAGCAAGTCGTTCTCAGGAGCGCGAAAGTGTGGCCGAGGGACGCAGCGTAACCAGAGACGTTCCCTTTCGAGGGAACTCGTGCTGCGTCGAGCATCGACACATTGGAGAATGAAATGCCCACTGCGCCACACTGAGAGAATACGCCCTGGTATAAAGCAATCTGGCATACTCAAGATGAGAGAACTTTGTAGAGGGCAGATCCAAACTGTAATGTCTTACGAAGGTGTGAGGGGAGGCCAAGCCTGCGGCATCACATACCTCTTGAAGAGAAACTCCTGACAGCAGAGCTTTAGAGGAAGCCACTCCTCTAGTCGAGTGGGCTCTTATCAGAAGAGGCGAAGGCAAACTGCGCACCTCGTAAGCTGAAGATATAGCCTCTACTATCCATCTGCTGATAGTTTGCTTAGAAACAGGGGAACCCTTCTTAATTGACCCAAAACACACAAGAAGTTGGTCCGACTTCCTCCAGCCCGAGGTTCTCTGAGCATAGACCTCCAGGGCTCGGACCGGGCCCAATAAATGTTGCTTAGCTTGCTCATCCGACACATGCGGTGGAGGATGAAACGCCTGAAGAATTATAGACCATGCCACATTTGACGGAACCTTAGGCACATAGCCAGGTCTAGGGTGGAGAATGGCCTTTACTCTGCCAGGAGTGAACTCGGGGCAAGAGGGAGCAACCGATAAAGCCTGCAGGTCCCCAACTCTTTTGAGGGACGTAATTGCGAGCAGGAAGGCTACTTTAAAGGACATACATTTCTCAGACACCTCATCCAAGGGCTCGAAGGGTGCCAGAGATAACCCTTCGAGGACCACTGTCAGGTCCCAAGAGGGAACTTTGGACTGGATGACAGGCCTCATCCTCCTTGCTCCACGAAGGAAACGTCCAATAAGTGGGTGTCTCACCAAAGTGCCCACCCCTAGAGTCATGTGGAAGGCAGCTATGGCCACCACATAGACCTTAAGCGTGGACGGGGAGAGCCCGTCAGAGAAGCGACTCTGGAGGAACTCCAGCACTGAAGCCACCGGGCAGTTAACCCTCTCGGGTCGGCCGAGCTCGATTTTTTCCTTATCAGTGCAAAAGAGAATCAAATTACTCTGTTGATTTTGATCTTACATATAAGTGTTGTACATCATTAGATCCTGTTAAGTGTCTATTTTTTTGTGGGTACTCACAATAAAAACAAAGTGTTGTGCTTTTCGTCAAATAAAGAAAAATAAACATGATGCGCGTTTTGCCTTCTCTCTGTCAGTAAAGTCCATTCTGAAACGCGTCCGAAAAATGAACTGTAACTCTGTCAATACTTGTCACAGAGATACGAGAGATGTATCTTTATGAAGCTTAAATTATCTTCTTTTAAATGAAGTAATTTATTTTAAAAATATATATATTTCCAGTTTATGTAATCTGTTTGAAACCAAGGAGAGGTACAGTTTTTTCGTTCTCACTTCATTATCTTTAATTAGCTGAGGCCGCCACGCCCCCAGAGCTTTTCACATGGTAAATAGGCGATCTATGCATCGCACACACGGCACATATAATACAAGTATATTATATAACACTTGTTTAGTGTTATATAATTCCTTTTCTGATCATAGAGCTCAAATGAATTTTCAGACTATATTTTGCCTAATTTTGGCTAGCTCTTAACGTAGGAAATATTACCTATACGCTCATGTAAACTTTTTGAATAACTGCTTAGGTTATAATGATTTAGTGAAATACATCGATCCGCAAATTTTGCTTGAGTACTTCAGTGGTCTAGTGGCAGATCTTTTGCCAAGTGTGTCAGAGGTTACAGGTTCTAATCCGCCCTCGGTATAGTTTTTTTTCTCTCATCAAAACCGAATATGTTCATCAGTGGTTACAGTCTATATCAAGCAGTTGTGTGCCTTTTTTTTTGTGATTTCACCGGAATGAATAGTGTCCGCCACAACGGCGATAGATTGAAGAGCGCGTCCGAGTGAAGACTGCGCGCGCGCCGCCACAAGAGAACACTGTATCAATGACACTGATAGCACCGGACACGAGCGCTTAGCTTGAGTTCAAAAACAAAACATTTTAGCTCTAGATCTCTTATTTAAGAGCAGACTAAATGAATGCTCTGCTAGTTAACTGGAGATGTTTTATTTGTATTAGGTACATCCGTGCCTCAATGTTTCCAAAAGTGGTGGGTACAAAATGACTCATGACGAAATCTGGTGGGGACGCGTACCCACCGCCCCCACCGAAATCGACGCCTATGCAAATATGTGATACTGTCTAAGTAAATACAACATATTTTTTTTATATATAAATGTTCAGTTTTGGTTAGTCTATTACCCAGGCTGCCAAGGCAACTGCAAAAGGCTGCAAATATAAATGGACAGATGTCAGCATCAGTGAGATGTACCGCTAACTTACCTAACTAACCGTCAGCCTTCAGAAATCATTCTGATATGATTTTTTTTTTTTAAATCAATGTTGGAAACAGTTGTGCTGCTTAATTTTTTTTAACCTGTGATAGTTTTTTTTTAGGATTCTTTGAATACATTTTTTTTAGTTTGGTCTTTTTATGTTTTTTTTTTTGAAAGGATGTGTTAAGTGATAGGAATGACTTTAAGTCTTTACGTTCTTAGGAAAGATTCTATTTTGAATAAATGCTGTTCTTTTTAACTTTTTATTCATCAGTGAATCATTCTTAGTTCAGGCTGCCTCACAGCACCTTGGGCCATTGGCGGAGTGTCTTTAGTCTTCCCAACCAGGTGTAAAATCACATTAATATTCATGCCCATTCACACTCCCACGCATACAGCAGTGCTGACCAAAAACTGACGTAAGAAATTTAAATCGTTATATTGTTGTTTGTGAAAGAGTGGTCAGAACGATTTTCACTTCATTTTGAAGTAAAAATTCTAGCCTACAAGAATAGTAACTCAAAAGTATTATGGACAACTATTCAGTATGTGTTAAATGGCCTTATTGCGGTGACATTTTTTTCCCAAAACGTACTAACAACGCATAATATTTTTTTTTTTTTCTATAAAATGCAAACATGTACATCCATTTTGCTCACATATTATTGTAGCAGAGTTTGTGCTGAATACAGCAAATTTATATGTTGGCAAATGGTATGTTTTAAGTAGCTGAAATAAGCACATATGTCAGGGCATGTCAAAACATCTCAAGGACCCCAAAAACACCTCAGACCCCAGAGGGTTAACTGGGTCCAACCGATGTTCTCTGCACCATAAGTTGAATACATTCCATTTGAATGCATACAGATTCCTTGTGGAGGGGGCTCTAGAGTTTAAAATGGTCTCAACAACCTCAGTTGAGAGACCGGCATTTACGAGTTGGCCCCCCTCAGGAGCCAGACCCACAGCTTCCATAACTCTGGCCGAGGGTGAAATATTGTGCCCTTGGCCTGAGAAAGAAGGTCCCTCCTGATTAGGATTTGCCAAGCAGGGCCTGCTAGAAGAACCATGATGTCCGAAAACCATACTCGGGCCGGCCAGTACGGGGCTACTAGGAGTAAGCTGATCCCGCACCGCCGGACCCTCTCTAGAACCCCTGGGAGCAGAGCAAGCGGAGGAAAAGCGTACAGACGTAGCCTCGGCCACGTCTGCACCATGGCATCCAGACCCAGAGGAGCTGGATGCGTGAGGGAGAACCAGAGTGGACAGTGAGAGTTCTCGTGAGTGGCAAATAGATCCACTTCGGCCTGTCCAAACTCCTTCCATATTAGCTCCACCGTCTCTGGGTGGAGTCTCCAATCCCCGGGCCTCAGCCCCTGCCTCGACAGGATGTCTGCTCCCACATTGTTGTTCCCAGGGATAAACATCGCTCTAAATGAGATAAGTTTGCCCTGGGGCCACAGGAGGACCTGGTGCGCCAGTCTGCATAGAGGGCGCGATCTCAGGCCCCCCTGTCGATTTATATAGGAGACCACTGACGTATTGTCTGTCCGTACAAGAACATGATGGCCTCTGAGGTCCGGAAGGAAGTGTCTGAGAGCCAGAATCACAGCCAACATCTCTAGGCAATTGATGTGCCAATAGAGATGAGGGTCCTTCCAGAGACCCCTGGTGTAGCGGCCTTCCATAACCGCGCCCCAGCCTGTGAGAGAAGCATCCATGGTCACAATTCTTATCTGACACGGTGCCCCCAACACAGGACCTAGGGACAGGAACCAAGGTTGCTTCCACATTATCAAGGAATGAAGGCATCTGCGCGTTACCTTGGTAGTGCAAAAAGGGTTCACCCTCGGGGAAAACCCTCTGGTTCTGAGCCACCACTGTAAGGCCCTCATGTGGAGCAGGCCAAAATAATTACGTTGGACGCTGCCGCCAGGAGACCCAGCACTCTTTGAAAGTGTTTGACAGAGATGGTTTGGCCCAGCCTGAAACTTGTTACTGTGGTCAAGATGGTATTTATACGAGCAGGAGACAACTGTGCCCGCATCGTAACTGAGTCCCATAATACCCCCAGGAAAATAGTTCTCTGTAGAGGAGTTAATGAACTCTTCTTGACATTAAGTCTCAGTACCAAGCACCTTAGATGGTGCAGAACAACATATCGATGTTAAACTGCCATCACCTCTGACTAGAACCCGGTTTATCGCTCTTGGAGGAACATGCTCTATGGCCTCCTTCGCTAAGAGGGACTGGACTTCCTGTTCCATGACCTGACCCTGCTCGGAGCTGACCAGTGTGTGCACGACCCCACTGAATTTTGGTGGGCGATACTCGAACTGGATTCTGTACCCCTTTTCTACAATACTCAGGACCCACTGAGATATATTTTGAAGACCCTTCCAGGTGTCTAAATAGTCTACTATGGGGATCAGTCTCTCGAGACCGACCTCTGGTGTTATATTTAACCTGTTAAGCTTCACCAGTGAGTGGGCGCTCTGAAGCGTTTTTTTTTTAAAAATAGTTCAAAGTTACTATCATATTTAATGTTATTAACTTGACAAACTATACATAATTAACAAGATATAAGACTCAAGTTTCAGTTTTTGACCACTATTGTATTCTCAGAAACTTATAGTGACAGTTATGTCTTAATTTGTGTCAGGAGTTATGAAATTAAAAAACGAGTCGTTACCTTTAATGTGAATTATTAGCGTCAGCTGCTCTCATTCAGAAAAAAACTCCCGTGCAATCGTCATGACAGCGCTTGACAAAACAACGTCCCTCAGGGCTTTTAGCTCAAACATGTGCAGATTTGGAGAAATATTGATAGATTCTCATAGGTTTACATCAGATTTCTATAGACAGGAATAATATTTATTGAATTTATACCCAAATGCGTCGATGTAATCATTATGAGCGCTGCACACTCTGATGTACTGTGTTTTCAATTTATACTGACAGTCTGAGGGCGCTGTGTGTTCAGTAAAGTCCATATATGAATCACATGAAGAAGAGCCATAATCATGTGACATTCAGGAAGTCCTGGCACAACAAAGCTATCAGAGATCGCTGTAAAGTGCAGATAAAGATGTTTTAAAGACAATAAACATGATTGCAATGATATTTGATTTACCTGTGTTCTTCGAGCCATGTCAGGTATTTTCATAATAATAGATTATATGTATAATGCAATGCTAATCGATATAGACTTTCACAATTTGCAGAATAGAATAAAATAATATATTTTCTATCAGATTTTTTTTATCTGAAGCCATATTTAATTACTCTTTCTAACTCTTTCTACTTTTTCTAAGTAAATCTGTTATACTTTTTTCTATATAACAGTTGTGGTTACTGACTCTTTTGATATTTTAAGTTAATTAAGAAAACAAATATTTTTCTTTGAGAGACATTAAGATAACTTTAAAGTCATTTTTCTCAGTTTCACACTCTGGTGAGTTAAGGTATTTTGCCTTAGTAGGGCAGTATTGTATTGTTGTTATAAAGGATATGTGTAGCGACTCTGACAGGGTATCCGGACAGATGTGTCTAAATTAGCGAATCCCGATTTGCAAACAAAGGTCAGTTCTTCGTGAGTAAACAAAGGGGCATTCTGTATACGACCCCCTTCGGGCATGTTGACCAGATTGGTGCCACTATGGCTGGAGTCTCCCTAGCACGTGACACATTTGGAACAAGCCAGCGTTGTCTTCAACAAATGGTCAACCATTCAAACCTCGCCGTCTCACGGGACACGCATCCTGACCACGCATTTCATCCCCCACAGAAAGAGTCCACAAAGCTGCCTGAACGCTGAAGGACAATCACACATTAATGCACACACACACACAAATGTCCTATAATGTGTATATAAATGTATATAACACAGAAATTGTATCCAACCTTCCTGTATGCATGCGTATCTTATTAGCTTTGCTTTATAATAGAAGTGTGATTTGCTAGTGTATACTGCCCTACAAAGGCTAAGAGCAGTATCTTCAATTTTTCACAAATTTTTTTTTTGCACAAATAAAAAGTGCAGGATCTGCTCTACAATCTGTTAAAATTTCATATAGCTACCTAATACATTTCTTCTATAAATTTACATTTTTAGTTGCAGTATTGCATAGAAAAGTAGAGTGAAACCAAGGCAGAATGCAGTATCTGCCCGTACTGCAGTCTGTTTCACTATGATACTGCAGTTTGCCTTTGTGTGGCATGAGTCAGGTTTTATAGCATACTGTATATATAGCTCATATTTCATTTATTGATATATTGATTCCCTGAATGATTAAACTTAAACTGTTTGTAATTACATGTGAAGACCTATCCCAAACTGAAATACAAGCAATACGTTAATGATTGCCATAAAAAAACAGCACTTTTGTGTTACAATTAAAATATATGAATCTAATAACGCGTGTTTTTTGTTTGTTTGTTTTTTGAAAAATAAGATTATAATGCTAAAGGGGATGGAAAGTCACAGCTTAGCAGAAAGAATGAAGATGGAGAAAGCGGTCAATAAAAAAATAACAAGAAAAAGGGGGTTTACATAATATGCCACATAATTTTAATATTTTGGTTATAATTAACATATACTGTACTTTTGACAACTATAAGCAGCTGCTGCAGCTGTGTGCAAAGGTTTTGGTGATTTATGATTTATGATATAAGCAAGTGATTATGATCACTTGCTACACTTACTGCTATATGTTATTGTATGGCCATGTAAGTATATGCAGTAATGCAAAGGCAAAGTGCAGTATAGCCTATAAAACTACCAAATTTTGCCTGACTGTCAAAAAACGAAATGTTTAATATTCACCTCCCTTTGATCTATCTAATTGTACCCTTTGTTGTTAAATTTAATTGGATGCTTATATTTGGTGTAAGAAAAACACAAAAAGCTGTTTTTCTCAGTTTGGCGTTTTTGCTGATACTGCTCTTAGCCTTTGTAGGGCAGTATAGCTCTGAAGTCTAAGAGTTCATCAAAAGAATGTTCCAACACATTAACACACAAACACCAGCCATGAAACTTTTCAGAGAAAAGTACCTCTACATGTTTTAAATGTATTCATTTTTGTGCTTAGATGTCGTCACATGCCATACTGGAAGTACTGACAATTTTATTGTATGTTAACCCTCTGGGGACGGATTGGGCGGTACCGCCCAAAATGGCATACTTTTACAAATGTGTAATTATCTTAAAAACTATTAATGATAGAGAGCTGCGGTCTTTTTCACCGTGTTCCTCAGATTCCGCTGAAAACAGTGATACCCGGCTTGTAAATATACACACTTCCTTGTTGCGCAATACCACTATGTAAAAGGCCAATGAAATCGATGTTGTTTGGCAGATTCCGCGAACAACAACCAATGGAAAAATTGCCGATGGAGAAATATTTTTCTTACCCAATAAGAGGAAGGTTACCATGACCTTTCTAGCAAATCAAAGGACTCTGTAGCCTTGCAAGGGGTGGTACTATATAGTTAGTGATATATATATGCAAACAGCGTTGAATGGAGAGAAGGAGAGAGAGCGAACGGAGGCTTACGGAGCGGATTATCAGAGATTTATATGAGAGAGAGACAGAACAATTATAATATATATATATATATATATATATATACACATGCATACAATTATAGCATTATTTATTGTTTTAGCACTTTTATGATGGCAAGCAGTAAACAATTTACGGTGGAACAAGCTCTGGAACAATTACTGGAGAGTGACGAGGAGATCGCATTGCTTAGAAGTATTCCTAAGAAAAACGCCTGGGACTATTTGTAAATAAAGTTACATTTTTCATTGTTCTTTACACATTTTATTTAACAATCACACATGTCTGTCAAGCAAAGGCTTTGACAAATATATTTTTTGTTCAAAAACTGTTCACTATTTTTGTGTGATGTGTGATTTTCAGAAATAAATGAGAAAAATCTAATTTCCGTTTATGAAATTCTCTAGTTTATAGTACATTTTTCACTCATACTTCCTTTATAAACACATTACATGCATGCTTATGTTATCTTAGGGTCTTCTGAATCCATAGATACCAAACACATAGTGATCCATCTCCATTATATGGTTTATAAGCCCAAATGTAAAAATAGAGAAAACGGACCAAAAAGGGCTTAGTCCTCAGAGGGTTAAGCAAACTTTAAGATGCTTGTAATTCTGCATATGAATGTAACTCTATATTCCGATAATCTTCATGTGACGTGTCTGATATGGGTCCGTGTATCTTTTGGTCATTTGATTTCCTGTTTGGAATGGAATAACGAGAAATGAAATCCAGCTCGTTTATTCGTTTTTTTGTTTAGTTTAAAAAACGAAAAATTAGATTTTGGCTCGATTTTTCATTTTTCGTTTGTGGTTTACTAATCGGTTTATGGGTTCGATATTTCATTTGCACACGTGGGCGGCGCTGAAACGCCCCTTTCATCTGATTGGTCAAACTGCTCCGCCTTCAGTACAAGCTTTTCTTTCTGTCGGGCAGAATAAGAGTTTTAATAAATGCACTTTAATAAAACAATGTCTGAAACCACCACTCACTGTTAACTACGCACAATATTTGAAGCAGAAATGTTGCTGGTAATGGGGGCTCTGCGACCTCAGTAATGTGAGCCACAGTAGACCTATGACAGATTATTTTAGCATGATGTATTTCCCATTGATAAAGGAGAAAAGGCCCTCGGACCTGTCTACAACCCCTCTGAAAGATCCTTTTTGCGATCCCCAGGAATGCATTCTCTGTGTTGCATTGGCAACAGCGGGTCCTGCACCCTGAGGATCACGAGCCTGGCCACTTTCCTCGAAAAGTGACAGGTGGGAGCGAAGTATGCGAAGCGGAAGCATTCCGCAATGTTGGCATTCAGCCCCCTCGAAGGCTGAAACCGCATGCTCCACTCCCAAACAAATCACACAAAGCTTGTGTGTAAGCACACAATTTGTATATTTGTTTTGCCATCTTTCTCAATATATATAAATACAGACAACAGTAAATATAACAGACAGAGACACAGATTGCTTGCTGAGGCAACAGAAGCTAATGCTGGTTTGTACCGGATGCACTTTTATCTCTTCCTGGTCATGACGTCACCCGGCCGTGACGCTCATTCTTTCCATTGGACTAGTGGACATAGATGCTTCAGACGCATTCACGCTGGAGGCGTTCCCAAAGCGTCATCGACGCATCGCGAGTTCCCTTGAAAGGGAACAGTATTTCTCAGTTGGTCCCCCTCAGGGGCCAAAGTGAAGGTTCCAAAGCTCGAGTCAGGGATATAATATTGTCCCCTGCGTCTGAGACAGAAGGTCCCTCCTGATCTGAATCGCCCAGGCCGTGATAATATTATCTCTGAGAACCAAATTCTGGTCGACCAATGAGGCACTATCAAAAAGAGGCAAGACCCTTGTTGACGGACCTTGGCCAGGACTCCCAGGAGCAGAGAAATACAGATGCAGCCTGGGCCACATATTTGGCATTGCATCCAGACCCAGGGGGGCTGGGTGATTCAAAGACGAGTAGAGGGAATATTGCGCTGTCTCTTGAGATACAAAGAGGTCTACCATTGCTTCGTGAAGTCTTTCCCAAATCTTGTTGACTACCTCGGGTGGAGTTTCCATTCTTTGTGTGTCACAGCCTGTCTGGATCATACATTTGCTCCCACATGCAAATGCCCAGGGATGTAAATCGCCCTGAAGGACAGGAACTTGTCCTGATCCCAAAGCACAACCTGCTGCACTTAGCCTGTTCAGATGGCACAAACGCAGTCCGCCCTGGCGATTTATGTAGAAGACTACCGTAGTGTTGTCCACCCACACTAGGACATGGTAGCCCCTTAACTGCTGAAGGAAGTACTTCAGGGCCAGAAATGCAGCCATCGATTCGAGGCAATTGATGTGCCAATCAAGATGATGACCTCTCCAAATATCTTGGGCTGGACAGCTATTTAAGACCGTACCCCAGCCCGAACGGGAAGTTTCTCAACCACAAAAAATGAAGATGAGTGAGGACAACATCTCAATGTCGAAGTCCAAACTCTTGAGACTGGGCCAGAATCATCCAGTCATATATTTAATTCAAAATGAGGATGGCCTGGAGTCGCAGTGGAGCCAGAGCTGCATCCATGCATTTTGTGTATTTACGGGGTGACAACGCTAGACTGAATGGAAGAACCAGACATTGGTAAGCTTCACCCCCGAAAGCAAACCTCAGGAACTTCCTGTGTTGTGGCAGAATTTCTATATGAAAATATGCCTCCTTGAGATTGATTGTGACAAACCAACCTTTGTGTTGGATCTGAGACACAATCATCTTGATCGTTAGCATTTTAAAATTGTATGTTTTTAGAGAACCGTTCAAACCGCGAATATCTAAACTTGGACGCAACCATCTTTTTTGGGAACCAGAGAGTACCAAATCTAATAGCTTGACTGTGGCTGGGTAACATGTTATGTGTTGCCCAGAAGATTTTGCAGTTATTTTGAAAGGAAATGCAGCTACTCCTGTTTCACGCTAGGGGAGACTACTTCGTTGAAACACGGAGTGCAGTGCACAAACTGTATTCTGTAACCTTTTTCTACTGTTTTTAGGACCCAATGAGAGATATTTGGAAGTAGTTTCCATGCTGCCAACTTCTCTCTCAGGGGCGCTAATTTCAATACTTTGTCCTGTTGTTAAATATTCTGTGTCCAAGGGAGATAGCAGGAAGTGACAGAACATTCAACATTTTGCTGGAAACTGCTGCCCCCTGAATTACCGAAGTTGACTTGATGGAACAGTGGTGTTGTGAGGGTGTTGGGAAGGAGCTGCTTGGTGTATTTTTACGTGCCTCATCCAGGCCTCATCCAGGGCACACCTCCATTGTCCTGGGCACTAAAAGCTCAGGAATTTTTCTTTGCAGAGACAATCATCCTAAGATCTGGTCTCCTTTTTGGCTGCTGAGCGTGATGAGCTGGTCCCCAGTCTTTAAGAGGGGTAGCATGACTTGCCATTCTCTGCTTCTGGGCCTCCCTCCGATTAGGAGCTGGACCAGGTTGGGGCTGGGTGGCCGACAGCCCCTCCCCTTGAGTACGGTGGGGAAGAGTCACCAAACAGCCTGGAAGGCGAGAGGGGGAATCAAGCAGGAACACTCTGTCCCTGTTTTTGATGTCCGTGAGATTCAGCCACAAATGCCTCTCCGTGGCGACCCTAATAACCATGGAATGGCCAGCCTCGGTTTGGTCGCACCAAGAGACAAATCTGTGGCCCAATGGAGATCCGAGAAAGCCTCTTCATCAATAGTCCCTCATGTTTTCATATCTTTCAGCAGCTCCGTCTGGTATGCCTGTATCACCGCCATGGTGTGCAGTGTAGCACCAGCCTGACCCGCTGATTGAAACGCTTTCTCCACCAGCGTGGATGTTGTTCTGCATGGCTTGGTGGGGAGTGCAGGCTTTTTTGATGATGATGATGCACTCCCAGGGGAGAGATACCCCGCAAGCATCTATTCAACCTGTGGCATCACCATATAACCACATGCCCTCCTCAGGCAGATCGATTCACAAGCTCCAAGATCTTAGAGTGGGAGCTTGTCCTTGAAAGTATGCAAGACAAGCACGAAGCACTTTGATGGAGAAAAACTCACAGTGCTAGCACTCGCCATGCTCGCAGGGGCGGACTTAACCATTAGGCAAAGGTCGGCAATTGCCTTGGGCCCCGAGCTACCTAGGGGCCCCCAAAATGCCCCATTCAATTATGTTTAAGTTTTTATTTATTTTTTACTTTTCGCAAATTATATATTTCTAAAAAACATTTGCGAAAAAGGCATCAAATCATTAGTGTCGCAGACAGGAGGGGGCCCCCCACCTCACTACATTGGACTATTCCATTATCTCACTTTCTGCGTGCGAAAGTGACGGAGAAAAATAAGTTATTGACAGACAGTGTAGGCTACAGAGTGACAGACAGAGAAGCTACCCAAGCGGTGCTGAAAAAGCAGGAAGCGGGATGAAAGCAGAACGGTTTTAGCAAAATTGCAGAAGGTAACAAACTTTTTTGTGATGCCCGGTATGTGCTAACGATATGTTACAAGTCCATGGCCGTAGCCAGCTATGAGGTGACCGAGGTCCGGAACTCTGTCATATTTTACATTCAAAAATAAAATGTCAAGCTCTCTGAATGATTAATTAGCCGTTTAAACCACCTCATATGAGTGTTTGCAATGCACGTTGCTGCGAGAAGCTAGCGCAGTGAACGAACGGGGCTGGAGAGTGCGTTGTGAGTTGCGCGTGCAGCCTCCGTGTTGCCAGATCCACCTAATGGAAAGGTGGCAGTAGTCTTCTGGACTTGTTTTTTTCTGATTTAATGTGACACTTTAGGAAATTATTAAAGTGGAAAGTTGCATGTTAGGGTTAGTGATATATTAATTTTATTTCCAAAACACAAGCTTTGAACTTATTTCGGATTATTATTATTTTGTTTTCTTGTTTTTCGTAGCAATATCTGGCAACATTTTACTGTCGGCATTAATAAAAAAAAGCTTATAGACAAACTGTAATTGCATAAAGCTACCACATTCGGTAAGACAAACGCAATGATCATCGTGATTATCTGTAAGAAATGTATAACACTATCAAAAATTATAGCATAATACAGATCTGTATGAATGAAATTTGCCAAATAACTTACTGGCCAGCAGGAAGACGGCTCATGCTGTTTAGTTAACCTTTCACAAAGTCGTCATAAAAACATTAATTAAAGCAGTGTTTCTCAACTAGCAATCTATTCAGTCAGCATATTTGTGTTTGATCTCTGTGAATTACAGAAATATAAGACTTGCTAGACCTACTTTTTTTCTATATTTCTTTGCACAAAACTCTCCAGAAAGTGCCATGTAATAGTTTATTTAAAGTACTCTTTTAAAGATCGGATGGGGGGCCCCATACTACCTTCGCCTTGGTCCCCCAATTTGCTAAATCCGCCACTGCATGCTCGAATGCAAGGACATCATGCTCTTCCCCCAAATGTGCCATGGGCACGGAGGCAAGCATCTCCTGATTGTTTGCGACATGATGTTCTCTTTTTTTCTCTTTTTTTCTCTCTTTTTCACAATGAGAAAATTTTGCACACTGACAACTTGAACTCTAATTCTAACAAAGTGGAAAGATAGAGATGTAGCACACACATGAGTGCACATTCCAATGACATCATCGTCAGAGGTTATTTAAGCCAAATTCTTGCCGTGTTCGCCACACATCCTTCACAACCGGTCAAACAAAGATGTTTTCCCATAGCGCATGGCACAGTAGCTTTTGAACTTGTAAGAACTGATTTTCCTGCTAAGACAAAAGAAGAGATAAAACTCACCATAAAGCAATAAAACGCACCCTGGACAGAAGATCGCAAAGACAGAGCACAGGACATTGTTTTGTCCAAACGTTTCTCCTTCCTTATCTCTGCATCCCCCTCTCCCTCTCCCCTGAGTCAAGTCACCAAAAGTTCACTAAGAATGCTTATATATCATATATGATGTATCTTGGGAATCTATTGTTTTTCCTTTTCGTGTTTGGTATCATTTTAAGTGTCTCGGTGCGATTGGTTAAATGGTCTTAATTTCATTACAGTCATTGGTATTATGAGAAAGATTGAACACTTAGGAGAATCCTGTTCTCCTCTTTGGGTGGTGTCTCTTCAAGATATCTGATAATCCTCCCCTCTCCTCTGAAACCAGGTGCTACCCCCTGGGGTACATGAATAGACCCAAAACGACTCTAAAACATATTTATACAAGCCTTTTGTTCTGGTCTGGGTATATAAGGGTAAGTGGCAGAGCAGTCTTTGGGAACCTGTAACCAGGAAAAACCCCATACAGTGTTGTGTCAGTGTTTTCCCGGTGGAAAGCACTCACACACCACTGTGTGTCTCTGTCAGGAATGCATTGCTTACTTTTAGAATCATCTTTGAGTAATTGATGTCATGTATTTATTATTTCTGAATTGGCTGTTGCTTGTGTAATTGTCATGATACATTTTTACCTGACAAATAAATGTTACATCTTGATTTATTCTGAAGTATTCTGAAATCATTATTTTAGTAGATTATGAGGAGGCTGATGCTACCGCAGCTCTGTGTCCAGGATAGGTCAAACTAAAGGCACATATGAACGGAGCAGTAGGCACGTCATCTGAAGACCTTTTGATTTCTGTCTATCACTGACTTGGAACGATGTATGGAAGTGGCTAAATAAACTACACTTTTTTGTATGAGTGAGCAGTAGGCAACCGACTTAAGAGGCATTAGCAAACCCTGCACCCTCTGACCAAGATCAGACTGGAAAGACTGTGTCCGTGAGATCCGCGTAAACCCGGAGCGTGTTACTCTATGCGGCATTGGGTCCCTTAATGAATGAATAATTGATAGTATGGGATACTCAGAATACTCAAAGATCTAAATTAAATCATAATCAAAATTTATGATTATTTTCTAAATTAAAACACGATCTAAATTTAATTATAAGTCAAAATTGGAGTCAGATTATACGTAGAGCTAAAGTAATATTGAAACTAAATTCTAATAAAGTAAGTGAACTTCCCTGGAGCACTGAAAAGACATACACGCATTATCCCTTCACCCAGGCCGTTGGATTCCGTCTTTGGACCAATAGGTGGTCCTTACAAACTCTCATTAATAATACATTGATTGAGATTAATGATGTGTGTCCCTCTGGATACTTTAAATCATTACATGGGAAAATGTCAATTATGCTATTATTAAAAAAATAGCGCAATATAGATTGTTAAACTCTATCAGCCTATATTTATTTATTTTTATTATTATTTTATTTATTTTTTTCCTGCTGGACAAGATTGCTCCTCTACAATAATAGCATCCCATTTCCATTTTTATACATAATCAGTAATGTTTAGTAAAAATATGAAATACTGCACAATGTTACATGAATATTAATGTAAATGTTCATAACTGCAGATAAATTATTAAAATAAGTCTAACTTGGGAATAATCGATTTAAACTGTTCATGCTGTCTTTTTTAATAATCTTTATTCAGCCTGATTCAGGGTTTCTGAATCCTGGCATAAAGACAATGTCTTAAAATGAGTGTTAACAGGGGCCATAATTCCCAATTGTCCTTCTCAAGAAACTAATTTCAGCAAATATTATGAATTAGACTAATACAATAAGATGAGCATGTCTTTAGCAAAGAGGATATGGCTTTGCTAAGTGCTAAGTAAAACCATTAGGGCAGCCTAGCATAGCTAAATTTAAGTCAAAGTTACTCAAGCATGGTACAAGTGTAGCTTGAAGATTGCTGCCATAGAGAGGGGGAGGTTTCTTTTAAAAAATGAACACCCAATTCCAAACTTAAGACTGGGCCAGAGGGTGTGTGATATGGAAATGAGAGAAATGAGGCAAGAGTAAGCAATAATCATGCTAATATACGTAAGCATATCAACCACTTATCTGTAACCAAGAAGAAAAGAACAGGAGATGCTCAGTGTAATTTAACCCTACATCAAGAGCCGGACTATAGCTAACATCAACTTGTTGAAGTACACGGGTCAAATAACCATAAAAACTACACAATATATATCAAGTATTTTTTCTTGCATACTAATAGGCTTTTTGGGAAGGTTTTGCCTCTTTATGGTGAAGGAGAAAGACTGTGAAAATTGCATTTGGGAACATGCACATAGCTTGATTTCTTCATCACAATGTGACAGAAGTTTAAAGAGAATAAATGGATCAGCTGGTCACGGTAACAAGATTTCAGTGTTTATCAGGGGAAACAGAGTGATAAAGGACAAGGGAGATTAGCATAAAGAATGCAGGTGTGAAGGAACGTGTATTCTGTAGACATTACGGTCATGCCAAAATCCAACATCTCAGCCGGTGTCCTCTGGGGATTATGGTTCACTGAAATACAAGTCATAAGAGCAGTGTTTTGTGTTGTAAAGGTATTTTACATGCATTTCTCTCTTCTTTGTTTTACATTATTTACTGGTTGCATTATTGTCACTGATTTAAATTCATAGGATATGAAATAAAACACATTCTTAACCTGCATTTGCATGTCTAATATATTCAAGGCAATTGATTCATTGAGCTCGCATCACCTGATTATTGACCTGTAAAAACGTCTCTGGTTACTGATGTAACCTATGTTCTCTGAATAGGGAACGAGACGCTGCGTAGCGTTCTCTGAATAGGGAACGAGACGCTGCGTAGCTTAAGACGCAGTGGGAACGCCCTCTGGGTGTGCCGATTGTCTGAAGCCCTTATAGAATTACGCCAATTCATTGGCCGATGGCGCAGGCGCTGCCCCGACGGTCTTCCGTCGTCATACTATATTAGCGCGCGCAATCTGCTCCTCAGATTTCTCTGCCAAAAAAGGAAGCTTGTCGGCAGCGCAAGGAGCTTGGCAGCGAACGCAGCGTCTCGTTCCCTATTCAGAGAACATAGGTTACATCAGTAACCAGAGATGTTCTCTTTCATAGGTTCACTCAATGCTGCATAGCTTAAGACGCAGTGGGAACGAAATACCAAACTCGCCAAGCTAAGCACTGCCGTAACTAGTACAAAGACCAGATAGCTCTCACGACTGGTTCAAGCAGATAAAACTTGGGAACCTTGAGTCATATCAAGATCCAAACTGTAGAATCTGACAAAAGTGTGCGAGGAGGACCAGCCTGCCGCTACACAAATGTCTTCCAGGAGGGCACCTCTAAAAAGTGCTTGAGAGGAAGCCACGCCTCTGGTGGAATGTGCCCTGGTGCTAAAAGCTGAAGGCAGACCGTGCACCTCATATGCCAGTGAAATAGCCTCTGTAACCCAGTGGGAAATTCTCTGCTTTGATGCGGCAAGCCTGCGGTGGCCAGCACCAAAACATACCAAGAGCTGGTTGGATTTTCTCCAATCGCCAGAGCGATCCACGTATAACTTCAATGCTCGGACAGGGCAGAGCAAATTAAGCTTCTTGTCCTCCTCAGAGACAAAAGGATGAGGATGGAAAGAGTGAAGATTAATAACCTGAGACCGGAATGCTGTGGACAATACTTTGGGCACATATCCCGGTTTCGGTTTCAAAGTCACCCTGACCAGACCAGGAGCGAAGTCTGTACATGTCTTGCTAACAGAAAGAGCTTGCAAATCCCCCACCCGCTTCAAAGAAGCCAAGGCTAACAAAAGAGTAACCTTGAGAGTCAGAATCCGCTCTGGAGTTGACTCTAAGGGCTCAAAGGGAGCCCCCGTTAAACCCTCCAGGACGACCGACAGGTCCCAAGAGGGAATTCCAGGGGAGCGTACCAGTTTCAGGCGCCTAACCCCACGCATAAATGCTGAGACTAACCTCAATTTACCTAGGGGGATCTCATCCGACTCTCTATGAGAGGCAATAGCAGCAACATACACTCTGAGAGCAGTAGCGGCCGCTCCAGAAGCAAACTTCTCCTGTAGGAATTCCAGCACTGAACCGACTGGGCAGTTGACTGGGTCCGTAGCGTGTGTCGAACACCATGACTCAAAAACCCTCCACTTGGAGGAATATAACCTTCTCGTGGAAGGGGCTCTCGCACTCGCAATGGTCTCCTGGACGTCAGCGGGAAGATCAAAGCTCAAAGCTACTGGCCTCTGATGGGCCATAAGCATAGGATGCCATACGCGAGGATGCCTTATCCTGCCCTGAAGCTGGGACAGCAGATCCTCCCTGACCGGAATCTCCCAAGGGGGGAGTTCCAGAAGAGTAACCAGCTCAGAGAACCACGGCTGGGACAGCCAGAATGGGGCTATAAGTAGGAGACGGGCTCCGCTCTCCCTGACTCTGGACAGAACTGCCTGGATCAACTTGACAGGCGGGAATGCATAAAGTTTCTCCATCGGCCATGGGTGGGCGAATGCATCTATCCCCAATGGTGCTGGGGGGTTCAGGGAGAACCAAAGTGGGCATTGGGACGACTCCTGTAATGCAAAGAGGTCTTTCCGAACACTTCCCAAATCAGGGCTACTGTTCGGCGGTTCAAAATCCATTCCCCCGACCTGAGCTTCTGCCTCGACAGAAAATCTGCTGCGAGTTTCAGGATCCCAGGAACATGGACTGACCTCAGTGAAAGGAACTTCCCCTGAGACCACAGGAGAAGGTGGCGCGCATGCCTGGCCAGGGTGCGCGACCGTGAATCCCCCTGCCAGTTTGTCTGTTGTCTTTGTCATTGTCTGTTCTGACAATGACATGGTGTCCTTCGAGAAAGGGGATAAAGTGAAGAAGGGCCAGGGAAACAGCTCTCAGCTCCAAGCTGTTTATGTGCCAAGAGAGAGTCTCTCCAGTCCAGACCCCACATGCTGGCCTGCCCTCGAAAACCGCACCCCAGCCGGTCAGATAGGCGTCCATCGTAACCATTTGGCCATGGAAAACTGCATCCATGCCGACCCCTTTACGAAGGAAGAGAGGGTTCCGCCAAATTGAAAGGGCGCGGAAGCAACTGTGCGACACCTTCAACAGGCGAAGAGCCGGTCCTGTGGACCGGGCACCTGAGAGTTTCATCCACCACAGAAACGGTCTCATGTGGAGCAACCCTAGGGGAAACACAAGGGATGCTGCGGCCATGAGACCCAGAAGCCTGCGGCAAGTGCCCACAGAAACACGATGGCCGAGCATGAAGCGAGCCAAACATGTCAAACGGGCCTGCATCAGAACGGAATCCAGGCGCACCCCTAAGAAAACTGTGCTTTGAGTTGGGGTAAGAACACTCTTCTCTGTGTTCAACCTCAGGCCGAGAGACTGAATGTGACGAAGGACAATGTCCCTGTGTTGAGTCACTAATTCCCTGGAGTGGGCTAATAGGAGCCAATCGTCCAGGTAGTTGAGTATACGGATGCCCTGGAGCCGCAACGGGGCCAGAGCAGCATCCATACACTTTATGAACGTTCTCGGTGCTAGAGCGAGACAAAAAGGGAAGGACCCTATACTGGTACGCCCTTTCTCCAAAGGCAAACCTGAGGAACCTCCTGTGTCACCGTACGTCCTGAATATGAAAATATGCATCCTTCAGGTTGTAGCGATTGTACGCACGTATAAATATAATTAATTATTATTCATAACAGATTATGATCAATAATTAATAATTGAATTATTTTCAGAATTTACTGTAGCAAAATCAATAATATGATCAGTTTATCAGTTCATCCAATGAACGGAAAGCATAAACAATTATTAATTCTAGGAAATATAATATCTTCTTGGCCAAGAAAGACTAATTCCCAGTTAACAGCTAAATTAAGAAATAAATCAAGGGTCAAAGCATAGGTAACTTAGATCGAAGTTCAAGACAATAAATCGGTAAGCACATATCACAAGTAATGCTTCTCTTTTCAAATACAAACAATACTTTATTGATTATAAGCCTATGACTAACACACAAAACAAATATCTAACACAAACACACGCACACGCATTCATACAAGTCGAAGAAGGACAGAGAGTGAGGAAGAATGAGTTTTAGGAGTTAGATGGTGAGATCCCAAGTTTCTATATGCACTTAAAAGACATGACCTGAACGAACCATCAATAATTAATTTCACCCTTTTATCGTTTCTTAGGCGGGTGATTCAATTTTATATTAAACACCAGTTAAGAGTCTGGAGGCGTTACTTGCTTGTCCTTTGAGTTGCTTTGGGGATTCTTTTTGTCGTAAAGGGGGTTCCCCGGTCCGTTGCTTGGCTGATCTTCTCATGTGCCTGGATAGACTTTGGACAGCCAGTCACGTGGTGTGTTGGCGCGGATGAATGAAAGTCTTTGAAGTTGAAAGCTGGTTTTGCAGTTGAAACGTTAAAACGAAACTTTGCAGCAACACTTAACTTAGAACCGAGACTTTTACGGAAAAGAAACAAACTAAGAAAAGAAAGGAAAGTGAGACGAGATGGCTTCAATTAAATCTGTTTTAACCCATATCTTGATTTGGGTCATTTGTCTCTGCGTCTACATGGTTATAACCATCGTCGGGCATCACAAGAGAGTTCAGAGAGCCACCAGAGAGCGAGTTCAGAGAGACTTCAGAGAGCGAGAGAGCGATTCTGTGTCCGGGTCTAAGATTTTAAACTCAAAATGTTTGTCCCGCCTCCTGGAGGAATTTGGAATTCGGACAATAAGATGGTTATTTGAAAAGGGGGTCTTTTCTATCCCCTCATCGCGAATCATGTGTTCTCTGTGGCCTGCTTTACTCATCAGCTCGAAACAGAGGATTCAGTTTAGACATAATTTCCATTTTAAGAACATAAACATTTTTACACAGATTTCAATCAAGCCATCTTTTGAATTAAACACATACGAGCATAATGATAGGAAACACGACACTTTCATTCCAGTATCTCTAATATTTAAAACAATTACATGACGTGTGATGTGATCTAAGCAGAATAGACACATACAGGGGTTGTAAACACAATATATAATTGTTATGTTACATGATTTTGATTCTGGGTCAGTCAAGAATTGTTCTGGGATGAGTTTTATTGGTATTTGATATGGAGGAAAGTCCTTATGTGTGTGTGTAAAGTTTCTGGGGTTTAAGAAAGACATTCCAGTCTGAGGTAATGATAGTTCCTGCTGAAATCTGTTCTTGTTCAGCATATCATGAGACCTTGGTTCTTAAAGAAAGGCTAGTCTGTTTAGGCGCAGGGGTCAGGTGACTCCTTGTTAGGGCCTCTTGTTTCAATTTCTGAACAGATTTGTTCTTGCCAAATTATAAAACATTGACGACGTTGTTCCTTTAGTTAAACAACAAAAGGTCTTCTTGGCTCATAGCCTCAGGGATAATTTGGAATAGGCAGCCCCTTGTGTTTGGTTATGTCTGAAAGCTTCAATTGTGTTTGGTCCATTCTCAATGTTGCTACATATCCCCCCTTCGGTCGATGATGGGTTGAGGAGAAGACATCATTGAACGCTGGAGAAACGGGTAGAGGAAGCAAACACACACAGCAAACAACAAGACAACACCTCCATGACTGGTCACTTTACTGGTGCAGGGCATTAGATTATCTAGGCCTAAACAGGTTCACTCTCTCAAAATAGTCAATCACGTTGAATAAAGTTTAGTTCAATTTTAGGACCGTTATTCTAGTTTGTTTTGGTACGGTAATTGATCAACTTTGTGACTAAATTTGATTTGTTTGTTTTATTCTCTTCTAAATTGTTCTAGGTTTAGACCAATTTACCTTTCAATTTGTGATACGAATGATGCAGGGAGTTCTCTGGCTCACATTCGTTTTAAGGTGACTTACAAATATAGGAGTGGTGTGTCAATCCTATTATTGTGACATTGACCCTTATTGGGTGGACAGGCATTTTACCTAATAAAAGAAGAAGGAAAGGAAGGAAGAAGTAAAACAAAACAACGCAGTTGAGTGTTCCTGATATGACTTATAACTACGGTTGCGCAGCTAAGGTGTCAGGTATCATGATGTAGTGAGAGGTGTTCTCAGGTGTACTTGTTGGATGGGTAGTTACCATGTTTCCTATGGTAAGTGTAGCTAAGTTGTTAAGCTAGTTTCTGAAGTTAGTTTCTACCTGTGGGGGAAAACATATTTGTTGAATGTTTTGCACGGTAGAGGTGGTTAACTTCTGTATGTAAGTGAGTATGTTAGGGGTGTCGTGTAGTGCATGTATGCATGTATGTATGGTCAGATCTGTCTCAGTCTGTTTTGCTCCCCCCCTTTTGCTTGATGGCTTAGCTTTGATGAGCTTGTTGCATCTTTGCCTTGGAAAAGGGATCTTCTGTGATCTGCTGGGGGTCAATCCAGTAAGGCAGGAAGTTCTCGGGCAGACATTGGGAGGTAGTTTGGCACGGATGTGTGAAGATGTAGTGCGAAACTTGGTCTCCGTTGTTGCATTCCTCCGATGATGCCTTCTGGTTGTGACAGACTTTCTGACCTTCTGTGCATACTGTTGTTGCTGTAGCACACACGTGGTTCTTGAGTTTGGAGCTCGTTTGGTGGTTTCTTTATGAGTGATGGGTAGCCAGGATGGTGTTTTCTGGTACCTCTGGGTGTTTGTCAGTGGTTGACTGTGAGAGGCCACTTTGTTCTGTGTTGTTGTAGAACAAGTGGTCGTCAAGTTCGTTATGAAGGTGTATCAGATGAATCGGTGGTCTTCCGTTCCATCGCCATCCTGTTCGTCATCCATGTTTACCTCATTTCCGATGAAAACTTTCAGTTGCCTCATTAGTTGCTCCGTGTCTTCTGAGGGTAAACTGTCTGGTTCTTGGGCATACTCAGTGCTGTGTTTAACTGAGTGGTGCCAAGGTGGGTTTCGTTGTTGAGTACCCACATGGAGTGCTTTTGGATGCCTTGGTTGATGGCCTTTGGGTGTCCAGTTAGGTTTCCAGTGGTTTCCTTCTTGTGGGTTACTTGAGAAACGTGGCTGGTCCCATGGCATTTCCATGCGGTTAGTGTGGTAGGTGTCATCGGCATGGGAGTCACGTTCTCTGTGCTCCTTACGAAGGACTGTGGTATTGTCATGCCACTGGGTGTCTTCCAGTGCAAGGCTTGTGTCTTGGCTGATGGAGTTTGACACTGTGGATGTTTTCAAACCTTTCTTTGAGTTCATCTTTTGTTTGATGTAGGCCTTGTGTGTCAGGTCACGTAGCTGTTGAATTGTCATTGTGCCTGGGCAGGCCATGATGCCAAGATGATGACTCAATCCGGGGTGCAGGTTTCTCAGGAAGAGGGTTTTGAAGTTCACATCCTCTTCAAGTTCAGGTTTGTTATGTGCACCTAAGTAGGCTTGTCGAAAGCGGTGGTAGTAGGCTTGGGGAGTCTCTTGTCGACCTTGTTTGGTTTCCATAGCGATTAACACACCGTGTTCCGACTCTGGGCCTGTGAATTCTTTAATCAGTGTCTCACATAGCAGCTGGTAGTTTGACTTGACATGAGCAGGTTGTCTGTCTAGGAAGCTTCGTACCTCTGGACTGGATGTGGATCTGAGGAGGTAGAATCTGTCTCTGTCAGTCATATGTGGTCTCACCTCTAGGTGGAAGTTGATATCTCTGATGTAGGTCTGGATGTCGGGACCCTCTGTGGAGTTCGGGTTGAACTGAGTGATATTCTTCACCAGCTGGTTGAGATCTTTAAAGGTCATCCCCTGTGCAGCTTTGGAGTCTGCCTGGATGAGCTCTCTTCGTTTGTTAGCAGGGAAAAGTTCTGGGGTGAAGGCCGGTGACGTTTTGGGTTGTGGCCATTCACTTCTTTCACTGTATGCCAGTTCTTGGATGGAGGACTCTGTTCTGCTCAGCAGGGGTGATGCTGAGGGAGGTCTCTCCCTTCTTGGCTCTGGTTTCTGTTGGAAAATGTGCTGGAGTTCATCTCTGACCGCGTAGAGCTCGTCGTTGGCGTCATCTCGCTGTTGGGTCAGATGGTCCATTTCAGCGCTGCACCTTTCCAGGTGGTCTTTCAGAGCATTAATTTCAGAGTTCTTATCTTTAATGTCAGCTTTGGCTTTCTCTAGCTGATGTTCAGCAGACTGGAGTTGGTTTACAAGGTGCTTTTGGACAGTCTTTAATTCTAGTTTGTCACGTTCAGTGACTGCAAGGGCTTCTTGGAGCTTGTCAACTTGTTTCTTTGTTTCTTGCTCCGCTTCGTCAGGCACTTTGAGTTTGTCTTGAGCTTTCGCTTTGAGCTGGTCTGTGCAGTGTTGAGTGTGCATCAGCTCTCTCAGGAACTCAGCGGTCTGACGCTTGAAGTCGTCCTGGACTTTCACTTCCAGCTTGTCTATGCGGCTCTGGGCACGTGTCAGCTCCTCCTGAAGGTGGGTGATGTGCTTGTCGCTTAGTTTCAGCTGGGCTGTGAAGGCATTGCTTAAGGAACAGGTTATTTTGGTTAGTTCCATGTGATTGTGGTTCTGGCTTGAATCATGTGTCAGGAATCTTCTCAGAATTATGATTATTATTAAAAATAATAACAGTTCAATCGTCTTTGGTGTGAGGCAGTCTGTAATGCCTCTGAGCCAGGCGTCCACGTCGTCCCTTTGGGCACTGGGGTTCGTTGTCCACGACATGTTGGTACGCTGGGGTGAAGAGACTGACACAGACCTGTCTGGAATGTAAGCCTATATGTGGTTGAACAGCTAAGTGTCGTTTCAGTGACGGTACACCAATAGTGAAGTGTCGTAATGACTAAGTGTTGGTCTAAGTGTAGACAGGTAGTCTAGTGATGTGAAGACTTCGTCACTCAACTGAGTAAAGGAAAGAAAGAGAAAAAGGTTAAAACAAATCTCAGGGGAAAGAAACCCTTTTTTTTTTCCAATGGGAGAAATATTTTTTATAAATATTTTCTATCAATGAAACGCCGGTTTCAACTCGTGGTGTGAGGACGTCGTCACTCAACTGAGTATGGGAAAAAGGGAGAAAAGTTAACCAATTTCAATGAGAGAAAAAAACAAGAAAGAAAATTCTTAACTAAGGGAAATATTATTTATCTCGTAAATGCTTCCTATCAAAGAGAATCTGTTTCCAGAAAGGTAAACAATATTATTGTTTATATTTACAACGAAAAATAATACAATAATAATGCTGATACCTCTTTTCTGAGTTTGACAGGATTGACACCACACACCATCAGTTGGGCCGCTTACAGCAGGGATGCTTTGAAGGCGACGGTTGCTCAACACTTGTCTCTGTTAATTGATCTTGGATGAGATGTCAAATTGTAAATTGCGTACACAGATGCAGGGAGAGTACGGAGAACAGAGAGGGTTTGATTAAAAATCAAATACCTAATGATTTCTTTGGAAAGATTGTCTTTCTCTTTCTTTTGAATCGGTTGATGGTTCTCCCAGGTGTGTTCCCTACAAGTGCGAAGAATGGGATGGAATAAAGCAGGACAGCACCGGAAAGATGTGAGAAGGGAAAGGAGGGAAGGAGATTGGATCCACAAATGGCTGGAGCCTTTGTCGAACTACGAGTATAGAATTGACAGTTGCCAAACAACTAAACATTCACAAATAAACTTTTGTAAGAGAGGGTTATCTCTGATTTATTTGAAACTCGTAGTGAGATACCAATGTCTCCTATTGAGGCTCAGGTGTGTCACTTCCAAGCAAAAAGGAAGAGGTAATGAAGATGAAAGAAGGTAATAATGATAGTGGACAAAATAAGAAAGGGAAATTAAATAAAGGGGTAAATGAATAAGTAAAATAGAATGGTTAAGTTTATAACCACAACTGAAATAAATGAGAAAAGGAGGATACAACGCAATAACAATAAGAAGCAAGTATGAGTCTAACAATATTTTGTAATAGGGGAAATGTTGGTGGAATAAGTTCTTAACTTTCAAAGTTTAAGACTTATTCGCCTGTGATTAGATCTAAAAGAGAAATTTAGAAATTATGAAATTAGATTTATTAAAAATAAATCGAGAAATCGTTAGAAATTACCTGTTAAGAGAAATAGGATTTAAATTTAAATTTAATAATTCCCTTAAAAAAAATCAAATTCGAACTTGACAATTAATAATCATAAACAAGCATTTTCTTTTTCAAGTAAAATGCAGGTAAAGGAATTAATAATTGCAAACGACTTCCTTTTCAAGGAAAATATGGGTTAAGTGAGACATGGGAAAGGTAAATGAGAAAGAAGAAAAGACCAACAGGTGGAAAGTCAAGGTGTTTAAATGGTTAAATCACTTTAACGTTGTTCAAACAGACACTATTTAACCATTGAGGTTAATACTACTGATAACCGTAAATAATGCTAAAGGCGTTAGCATATAGGCCTCACTGTAAACAACTGCTTTGGTTAGCTTGGCAAAGGGCTAGCTAGCTTAGCCACCAAAAGGGTTTGTTTACACTGTGGCACTGATCATGCGAGAGGTCAGAGTTCCCCCGGAAGCGTTGGTTAAGACTTCCGTGTCACGATCGTAACTATGGCAACGAAACGAACGCTAGTGGGTAAACATGTGAATTGCAACAGTTAGGAAACAGTTACGCATGTTACATGAAATGTCGGCGCATTTCAACAATGTTCATAGAATATGCATGTACAGTAACAGTCGATCATATTCAAACTGTACCAAAAATACACCACTCGTAGCTTTAGCTGGTTTTACGATGTGGGGTTTCACTTAATTTGTTAAAAGTGATATTAACTTTAAGCAAGCGACAGCTTTGCGTTATAATAGATGGAACGATGGCGACCTCGGCGGATCGTCTCTGTGCAAGTTTATCTGAGCACACGAACAACAGGGTTCTTAACGTTAACTGTTGGTTAAGTTCCACGTCAAGCTTTACTTGAACACAATTTTAAAATGACTCTTATTCAATTACATTCGGACACACGCAGTGTTTACCCGAGAATTCATTGAACAGGCGCAAACATACAAGCAAACATAGACAAATAGCTGTTTATTACTAGGATTGCAATGGAACACGCATTGACAATCAGATAAATATAATGCTTCTATTATGTTTATCACGGACCGCAGTGGAACACGCACTGTGAATCGGATAAAAATATATAACGTTAGATGAGGAACACGCTCATCGCTCTGTGAGGAGAATATTCGTTCTTATATAGTTATTTTAATTACTGCAGTATAATTTCGTTAAGCTCTCTGGCTGATACACACACACGTATAGCTTTGAAAGACGCTGGAACACGCAGACGTCAGTAAGCTATAATCAAGGTATTTCAGAAATTGAGGAACACGCTCAATTCTCACCTTATTGTTGTGTGATATTTTATATCTTGGGTTATTTTACTGCAGTTAAAAAAAAAAAAAAAAAAAAAAAAAACATATATGGAGGCAGACAGATTAACAGCTCTCTCAGGGGTGCGTCTCTCAAGCAGCAGATTCATTCAAACAGGGCGCGCGCTGCGCGCTCTCCATCCGTCACACACAGACTTTCGCAGGTTCGGATCTCTCATCCGCACAATATGAAAAGATAAATTACTTGGTATATGCTTACAATTTAGGTTAAACTGCCCGCATTCTCCACCATAAATTATGTAGCGATTGTACGCACGTATAAATATAATTAATTATTATTCATAACAGATTATGATCAATAATTAATAATTGAATTATTTTCAGAATTTACTGTAGCAAAATCAATAATATGATCAGTTTATCAGTTCATCCAATGAACGGAAAGCATAAACAATTATTAATTCTAGGAAATATAATATCTTCTTGGCCAAGAAAGACTAATTCCCAGTTAACAGCTAAATTAAGAAATAAATCAAGGGTCAAAGCATAGGTAACTTAGATCGAAGTTCAAGACAATAAATCGGTAAGCACATATCACAAGTAATGCTTCTCTTTTCAAATACAAACAATACTTTATTGATTATAAGCCTATGACTAACACACAAAACAAATATCTAACACAAACACACGCACACGCATTCATACAAGTCGAAGAAGGACAGAGAGTGAGGAAGAATGAGTTTTAGGAGTTAGATGGTGAGATCCCAAGTTTCTATATGCACTTAAAAGACATGACCTGAACGAACCATCAATAATTAATTTCACCCTTTTATCGTTTCTTAGGCGGGTGATTCAATTTTATATTAAACACCAGTTAAGAGTCTGGAGGCGTTACTTGCTTGTCCTTTGAGTTGCTTTGGGGATTCTTTTTGTCGTAAAGGGGGTTCCCCGGTCCGTTGCTTGGCTGATCTTCTCATGTGCCTGGATAGACTTTGGACAGCCAGTCACGTGGTGTGTTGGCGCGGATGAATGAAAGTCTTTGAAGTTGAAAGCTGGTTTTGCAGTTGAAACGTTAAAACGAAACTTTGCAGCAACACTTAACTTAGAACCGAGACTTTTACGGAAAAGAAACAAACTAAGAAAAGAAAGGAAAGTGAGACGAGATGGCTTCAATTAAATCTGTTTTAACCCATATCTTGATTTGGGTCATTTGTCTCTGCGTCTACATGGTTATAACCATCGTCGGGCATCACAAGAGAGTTCAGAGAGCCACCAGAGAGCGAGTTCAGAGAGACTTCAGAGAGCGAGAGAGCGATTCTGTGTCCGGGTCTAAGATTTTAAACTCAAAATGTTTGTCCCGCCTCCTGGAGGAATTTGGAATTCGGACAATAAGATGGTTATTTGAAAAGGGGGTCTTTTCTATCCCCTCATCGCGAATCATGTGTTCTCTGTGGCCTGCTTTACTCATCAGCTCGAAACAGAGGATTCAGTTTAGACATAATTTCCATTTTAAGAACATAAACATTTTTACACAGATTTCAATCAAGCCATCTTTTGAATTAAACACATACGAGCATAATGATAGGAAACACGACACTTTCATTCCAGTATCTCTAATATTTAAAACAATTACATGACGTGTGATGTGATCTAAGCAGAATAGACACATACAGGGGTTGTAAACACAATATATAATTGTTATGTTACATGATTTTGATTCTGGGTCAGTCAAGAATTGTTCTGGGATGAGTTTTATTGGTATTTGATATGGAGGAAAGTCCTTATGTGTGTGTGTAAAGTTTCTGGGGTTTAAGAAAGACATTCCAGTCTGAGGTAATGATAGTTCCTGCTGAAATCTGTTCTTGTTCAGCATATCATGAGACCTTGGTTCTTAAAGAAAGGCTAGTCTGTTTAGGCGCAGGGGTCAGGTGACTCCTTGTTAGGGCCTCTTGTTTCAATTTCTGAACAGATTTGTTCTTGCCAAATTATAAAACATTGACGACGTTGTTCCTTTAGTTAAACAACAAAAGGTCTTCTTGGCTCATAGCCTCAGGGATAATTTGGAATAGGCAGCCCCTTGTGTTTGGTTATGTCTGAAAGCTTCAATTGTGTTTGGTCCATTCTCAATGTTGCTACAAGGTCTACTGTCACGAACCAGTCCCCTGCTCGAATTTGAAATATGATTGCTTTCAGCGTCAACATCTTGAATTTCCCTTTGTAAAGGGAGAAATTTAGCTGGCGCAGGTCTAGTATCGGTCGCAGACCTCCGCCCTTTATCGGGACCAAGAAGTAACGGCTGAAGAAGCCTTGCTCGACTTCCTTTTCGGAGTAACCTCTTCTATTGCTCCCTTGAGGAGAAGGGACGAAATCTCCTGCTGTAGTACAGAAGCCTCTGAGGCGCTGTTGACCACAGTAGGAAAGACTTTGTTGAAGCAAGGGGGCGGGCGACAGAACTGAAGTGTGTAGCCGAGCCGAACCGTGCGGAGGATCCAAGGCGATACCCCTGGCAGACGCCTCCATTCTTGAAAGAAATGAGATAGAGGAAGTGGAGTGTAGCGACAACGAGAATGAAACCCACACGAGTGAAGCTTTCATACATAATCAAACACAAGAGGCTGCATATTCCAGATTACCTCCAGGCACTGAAGCCAAAAGACCTTTTGTTGTTTAACTAAATAAAGAACTTTGTCATTGTTTTATAATTTGGCAAGAACAGATCTGTTCAGAAATGGTGAAACAAGAGGCCCTAACAAGAAGCCACCTGACCCCTGCGACTAAACAGACTAGCCTTTCTTTAACCCTTTATGACCTGCCATAGAACAATTCCACCAGAGTATATCTTTGTATTTTTACATGCTGTGCTGTCATTCTTTTGAGCATTTTCATATGCCATACATCAAAATAATCCTTACTCTCCCAATTTGAAGGCTATGTTTGTAAAAAAATCAATAGTAACTAGATAAATATCTCAAAAGTGCAATAAACAAAAAGAAAAACAATTTTAATTATTTATTTTTTACATATTTTATTCAATACAAAAAATGGATAAATGTCAACCTCAAACTTGTCAATGTGAAAAACGTGCATAAATCAATTTAAAACTATACAGAATTGATTTGAACTGTTTACATAAATTAGTTTTTAAGAGTTAGTTATTAGTTATTAGTTTCACTCATTTTTACACTCATTCAAAAAAAGGGAGGGGAAATGCCATGTAAAATATTCAATTACATTTGTGGTCAAACAGATAACATTTTGCTTTTGAATATTGATTAAGCATTGAATTGGTTAAAATATAAAATAAATAGATGAGCAGACGTATAGTTCATCGTCATCAGACGCAATTAGTATTTCCAAAACCTCCGTGTCTGTGTACTTTCGTTTAGACATAACGTTGCGTGCGTGCGCACACGCGTGTGTGTGTGTGTGTGAATGTGCTTGTATTTGTGAGTGTCTAAAGGAGAAAGAAATTATATAATAAAGCAATGGTAAAAAGACAATAACGACAAGAAGGAACATATAGCAAATGGGAGTCAAACGGGAGTCAAACGTGTGATTTTTTTTTCCCCCCAAACCACTTTAGCGGAAATCCCGCCCTGCAGCCGATTTCATTGGTTTAGGTTACAGTGACGGGTAGGTTTAGGGATCAGTGTTTGGTGTAGGCAATCTATACAGTGATTGACATGACCAATAAAAACTTTAGAATCGGCTGCAGGGCGGGATTTCCGCTGAAGTGGTTTGGGAAAAAAAATATCACGCGAGTCAAACGCATGGTCAAATGACGCAGCTTGTGACGTCACAACATGCGACACACCCGGGGGTCATAGTGCACAGAACGTGATACGTCAATGAGCCATCGGAAGACGTAACTATCAATCGCAGATCTACAGAACATGTGTGCAAAGACGTGCAATGCATTTTTGTGTTTTTTTTTGTAAACGCATATTACGCAGTTTGTACAGACTGATTAGAGGGTGAAAACAACGCAACATGGGCATGTTGGAGGCTTGATCTGAACATGTTACATCTCTGGTTTTGAATGCAAAAAGAATGATTGAGCTAGCAATTTGGTTTCAGTTTCTATAGGCTTTTAAACAGACACACGCAAATGGGAGCGCCGGCGCTCCCGTCGGTCTTAAAGGGTTAAGAACCAAGGTCTCATGATATGTGAACAGAACAAGACTTCAGCAGGAACTAGCCGTGACCTCAGACTGGAATGTCTTTCTTAAACCCCATAAACTTTACACACCAACACACTTTACATATCAAAATCCATAAAACTCATCCCAGAACAATTCTTGACTGACCCATAATCAAAATTATATAACATAACATAATTATATATTGTGTTTACAACACCTGTATGTGTCTATTCTGCTTAGATCACATCTAAGTAATGTAATTGTTATAACTATGAGATGCTGGAATGAAAGTGTGTCGTTTTTCCTATCATTATCCTCATATATTATTAATTCAGAAGGTGGCTTGATTGAAATCTGTGTACAAATGTTTATGTTCTTAAAATGGAAATTATATCTAAACTGAATCCTCTGTTCGAGCTGATGAGTAAGCAGACCACAGATAACACATGATTCACGATGAGAGAAGGGGGGGGGATAGAAAAGACCCCCTTCTCAAATAACCATATAGTATCTTATTGTCCGAATTCCAAATTCCTCCAGGAGGCGGGACAAAACATTGGAGTTTAAAACCTTAGACCTGAACAGAACTGTAGAAAAATAATTGCAGAAAAATAATGCAGTAGAATAATGCAGTAGAATAATGCGCTAGAAGAATAGAACAACAAGTCGGGTGGAGCAGACTATGGTTATAGTAACCATGTAGACGCAGAGACAAATGACCCAAATCAAGATCAGGGTTAAAACAGATTTATTCAAGCCATCTAACTCGTCTCACCTTCCTTTCTTTCCTTTGTTTTCTTTTCCGTTAAAAGTCTCGGTTCTAAGTTAAGTTTTGCTGCAAAGTTTTGTTTAAACGTTTCGACTGCAACACGCTTCCAACTTCAAAGACTTTCATCCATCAAAAACTGGTGTATTTTAATATCAAATTGAATTACCCGCCTAAGAAACGATAAAAGGGTGAAATTAATTATTGATGGTTCGTTCAGGTCATGTCTTTTAAGTGCATATAGAAACTTGGGATCTCACCATCTGACTCCTAAACCCATTCTTCCTCACTCTCTTTCTTTCTTCAACTTGTATGAATGCATGTGCGTGTGTTTGTGTTAGATATTAGTTTTATGTGTTAGTCATAGGCTTATAATCAATAAAGTATTGTTTGTATTTGAAAAGAGAAGCATTACTTGTGTTATTTGCTTACGAATTTATTGTCTTGAACTGCGATCTAAGCTACTTATGCTTTTACCCTTGATTTATTTCTTAATTTAGCTGTTAGCTGGTAATTAGTCGTTCTTGGTCAAGAAGATATTATATTTCCTAGAATTAATACTTGTTTATGCTTTCCGTTCATTGGATGAACTGATAAAATGATCATACTATTGATTCTGCTACAGTAAATTCTGAAAAATAATTAAATTATTAATTATTGACCATAATCCGTTATGAATAACAATTAATTATATTTATACGTGCGTATAAACGCTACAGGAGTGTTGCAATGCGGCGGAAATACCTGTGTTAGGGTGCAGGCGGACTCCTGTGGGGTGGCGTGGTCCAACGTGAAGGAGAGCACTTGACGTCCTAACACGTAGTGGGAGGTACCACTGCCTGTTTGATCGAGGATGTGACCGGCAGGTATCAAACGCGTTGGAGGCAAGGGGAGAAAGCTGAACGCGTCTCCTTCCTCCTGCACCAGACGGTTTGAACGAGGTTGAGTAGTAACTGCACTTCGAAACACGCTGGTTGGCGAAAGTGACAGGTTTAGAGAAGGAGAGCAAGTGAGAGGTGGGCAGAAACGCTTGCGCGGTTTGTCCCAACCTCGTAAATCGGGGAAAGCTCTCCTTTTTCTGACCTTTTTCTGGGTCAGGAACTATTCGAGGAGGCTGGAGCGAAGGGTTTGTTAGACCGCTTCAGCTCCAGACGCTTATGAGGTTGCTGGCGGGGAAACGGGCGACCGCGGGCTCCCCAAACCGTAGCCAAATGGGGGATGAGCCGAGTCACTTCTCCTAGCGGCAAAATCCGGCCTATGAGAAGAACGTTCTCTGGGTTGAGACGGGGAGGGGTTAGAGGATTCCCTAACCCTCCTGGGCATAAACTGCCTGAGGGGAGCTGACTGGGATTTTGCAGCTCAAAACTTGTCAACCACAGTGTTGACCGCCTCCCCAAACAGTCTTGAACACAAGGACATAATGCACACACTTTTCATATTCACTATTCAAAGCCTGTCACCCAGAAACCAGTCTGCTTCTGTGTAATTGGTTTTTATTCTGCAGTAGGCTAAAAACCTCAATCGATTCTTTCAGAGAACACTTCAGGTTCATAACGCTTTATGTTCTATAGTTTGACTGGATAACACTTTTTACATGCTGTCTGCGGCATGGAATTGAAATAAAGTATCTAAAATTAAAATCAGAATATTTTATGTTAAACAATCATTCCCGTTAACAACAACATTTACAGGCAAAGGAACAGCAGAGGTTTGGAAATGGACTTAGTGGTGTATTTTGAAAGCTACATAGAAATGAGTTGACCGTGCCCAGACGTACTCTAGACTTCAAACATACGAAACCTTAACTTGAGAATTGTTGTGTTAGCTTTGACCCTCTCTAGTTCGTGCAGGTCTACAAAGTATTTGTGTATGTGCTGTGTGTGATGTTTTCTAGCAATTCACACAAATCCTAGTTTTACACAGCATTTTCACTTCTCTAGATGATTAGCTTTTCAGCCATGCTCTTTTTTCATCTAAAATCTCCAGGGGAGAGAATTCAATATCCATTTCAGAATCCATTCTAGGACATCCTACAATAAAGAAGGCTGGGTGTGAGAATAATCTAATGATCGGAAGCTTCTACATGTGTGTCATTTATTGAGATTGTCTCAGGTTGTATAACTGATCCAATGAATGTAATGACTCACCAGACGTATACGAGGCCATGTTGTGGAATGAATGGACATATATTTTCACAACTGCAGCAGACAAATGCAACCTATGCAGTTTATGCCCACATGCACACATGAATAATTTATACAAAAAATCTGTGAAGTAAAAAAAAAAAAAACAGTTCCCATTCTGTTATCTGGCTACTATACATTAATTCATTTAGCAGACATTTTAATCCAAAGCATATGCTACAGCACATTCAAGGCTATATATTTTACAAGTATGCTTGTTCCCTATAGGAATTTAACCATAACCTTGTTGCACCATGCAGTAGCATTTTTTACTTTGAGCAGTCATGCCAGAACCATATAATGGCATGTATTTAAAAACAAATAATATAGTAACCAAATGAAGAAGGATAAAACATGGTTTCAAGGATTGGCTGCTTTGCATTGGCCTATAGTCTTTGCTTAGATATCATACTCTATTGAGCAGTTCAACATTTTCCCCTATACTGTATATCTCTTTATTGATAATTATTGATAATATTATTAAATATAATATATATAAAAATAAAATTACTCAAGAGTTTATATTATTGTTATCCAGTTAAATTTTATCAACAAACAAAACATAGATCTATGAAAATCTTGTTAGTTTGTTCGCTCGCTCGCTCACTCACTCACTCACTCACTCATGCATTTGTTCATTCGTTCAAAAAAGGTCCTGCCATGATTTTGTATAGTAGGTTTGCCAGTTTTCATGGTCCATTTAACACATGCTGTTGACTATAAGTAACATTGTTATAGAGTATTAGTAAAATGGTAAGAATAAGTTGACAGTTGCAAAGTTATAGTCAGTAGACTGTCTGTTGGGGGAGCATCACAATAAAGAGTTAGCAGATATTAAAGCTGCTGTAGGTAACTTTTGTAAAAAAATATTTGTTTACATATTTGTTAAAACTGTCATTATGTCCTGACAGTAGAATATGAGACAGATAATCTGTGAAAAAAATCAAGCTCTTCTGGCTCCTCCCGGTGGTCCTATTGCCATTTCCAGAAATACACGCTCCCGGTCAGAAACAACCAATCAGAGCCAGGAGGAATGTCTTAGCAGTGTCAATCACGCTCGTGTATGCGCTGATCTGTATATATGACCCTCTCTTGCACAGCGTGCGGCGTACCGTCGTTCAAACTCAAGATTGCCGGCGTGCTGCAGCTGTGCTTATGACGGAGAAACAACCTAAACTGCCAATTCTCGAGTGACACCTGCTCATAAAACAAAGAGGTAAAAGGAAAAAGACCGATGACGATAAACAAGCGACAAAGAAAGAATTACACAGAGCCCATTGATTCGGTGTCAAAACTCTATATCCGCATAACATGTAGATAAAATGTCACGCACTCGGTTAAGCAACAATTGAAACCTGCTAATTAACTGGCTTGTCATGTTGCTGAAATAATGTACTAGCACACCTTATCTAGCATTATATATCGCAAGAATAATTACTTACATACTGTAACGTTAGTTACCGTTATATTAATGTTATCTTACTAGCTATTTATAACTTATAGAAAGAGTGCAACATTATAAAGTTACATGTATTGCAAAATACATAATGATTTGAGGACCAAGTTTGTAGTCAAAGTAAGGGCAGGCCATAGTCAATGTAAAGCACATTGTTGACGTTTAGTCCCTATTAGTGAATGTGCCATATAACTTTTTATCCGCTGTTATCGGTGGCCCTGTTTACTAGCCTGCGCGTTCACGACAGGCTCCGCTGTGGAGGACGAGCTGTGGAGGGAGGGCTGTAGCGCAGCAGAGAGCAAGGCGGTGGGACCTGTAAGTTGTGCTTGTTCAAATTTTCAGGCTAAGTCAACGTTTTCTCAAAACTCCCTACTGCAGCTTTAAGCAGTCTACTAATACTCTACTCAGAGTTAGTTGACATGTAGTTGCAAAGTTACTTATAGTCAACAGATTGTTCAGAATGATTTATTAAAATCGTTATGTATATATACACACACAACCATCTCAACTATAACAATAAAAAATGTTTCTTGAGCAGCAAATCATCAGCATACTATGATTTCTGAAGGATCATGTGATGTGACACTGAAGACTGAAGCAATGGCTGCTGAATATTCAGCTTTGCCATCAAAGGAATAGATTACATTTTGTAATCTATTAAAATATAAAACAGTTATTTAAAATAATAATAATAATAATAATGTTTTACAATATTATTGTTTTTACAGTAGTTAAATAATTTTTTGATTGAATAAAAAATATTCAAGCAATTCTAGACCCTAGTCATTCTGATTAAAGTTAATTGTGATTATAAAGGGGGGGTTAACTCTCTTGTCTTTCATCTAAGCCCTCTACATATCTGTGACTATGATCTATCAGGGTCACTTTATAAGTCATCATCATCATCATCATCATCATTTCTTTATTCAGGACATACATATAAAATGGTCCATAGCACTATACAAGATAAAGTATACAAAGTTTTAAGTATTCATACTTGTTTGTATGTGAATTGTACACATATAATTTGTAAATGTATATCAATGTATTGACAACATCAAAATCTGTTTGATGTTGTGTTTTCCAAATACATTGCCATCATCTCCTCTTCATGTCCTCTTATGTATAATGTGTGCCTGTTAATACCTTTTATCATTTTCCATTTCCTGGAACAAGCAAGGACAAACATTGAGGGATATATCTAAGCATTGACATTGGCTTACTCATAAAAAACCATTGGGTAATCAATAATTGAAGCACAGCCAAAATTACAGATGACGTTACAATGTGTCTTCGGTTTATTGATACAGCTGTAGTTATCTCACCTTCACTAATGTCTCTTGACTTGGACATCCTCCATTACGCTTCAAAACAACACATTAACACCGGCCTAGCCATGTTAGCACCCGGTCTTGCTAACTGGACCATACAAAGCAGGCAGTGTTTAGCCACCAAGTCAAATATGTAAATAATTGAAGAACTGTGCCTGGAAAAGCCTTAGTTTGAGAATGTGGTTGGCAATGAGATGGCCAGTCTGAAAGCGTGCTGATGGGGTTTTCCAATTTCCTCCTCCTACAAACCCGCACACTTGACATTTCTCTGATCCAATCCCAGAGACATCTTTGAAGAGCATAAAGCCTTGCAGAGACTGTTTCTGTTTCCACCTCATTGATTTGGAAAACGGCAGCGATGAAGGCAGCAGGGTAATTAACAGATTTGCAAGAAGCATTGTAAAGACAGCCAATGAAAGTCATCTGGCTTATTATCTATAAGAAGATTGGAACTAGTACTGTGGAATTTAAAAATGTGCCAGTGTGCACTTCAACACACCCTCTCAGAACAAACTGCTTTGGCAAAAGGCAACTTGAGGACACATTTTTGGTCAAGTACAGAACATTTGTAAACATCTTATGAGGAATAACTATGGATGTTGAAGACTGATTAGCATGATAAATAGATAAATAACAGTTTAAATGGTCTTATGTGTGAAAAATTTCTAAATAAAGATAGTAAATATAAGTAATAAAGATCTCCAGAAATACATTGTTGTATTTTAATGACATCCAAAATACAACATAATTTACAGATTTAATTTTTAACACTTTGGTGTCATATCTGTATATTAAAGTAGGGGAGCGCGGGGCACAACCTTAACACGGACCTTTTACATAGTTAGTCAGGATCAAGCAGGTTGTGTTTCCACTCTTTGTCTCTCGCTGCCAGAAGACGGTCTCCCGCAAATTTGTGGAAAGTTTTGATAATATTTCGTGAAGATACTGGACAAAGAGTGTTTTGACACCATGCAAGTAAATTTTTTCATCATAGGTTTTTTTCGGTTTCTGAGTTGGGTGTGTACGTTTCCAAATCTAACTTTATATTGCCCTAATCACTGTCTTGTTTGCTAAAACATAGCACCGTTTTGAAACATGTTAGGAACTCCTAGCAACTGTTAGCTAGGCTTAAAATATGTTTTACACAGCGGGGTTAGTTGTAGCACAGTGTTACAACTAAGCCGCCAAGTGTACAATGATAATCAAATGAAAACAGGGAGCCACACAACTTTTCAGGTTTGAGTATTTATTTATATATTTAACTTTGTTGGACTTTCACAAACAATGTTGGAATTTAAAATGTTTAAATTTTAGTTTACTATGCATTGATCACTTGTTTATTTATTTAAAATATGGCCTGTTTTTAATGCAATAAACCCTTTAAATTTTTATTTTAAGGTCATTTGTATTATTATTACTGTTATTATAATTAATAATAATATTTTTTACATGCAGATACCACACACAAATCTAATTCAATTGCAATCACAATATTTGATGATTTTATTTATTTATTGCAAAATTGTGCAGCCCTGTTCTATGTCTCTATCCATGATATTGATCCATAATAGAAAGATGAGGGATGGATGTATGGATATCTATCTATACAGATGCACAAACAATATCAAACTATACAAATAAAATAGTACTGAATTATGTGTGTTACACTCAAGTGTTACAACTAACCCCTCTGTCTGTTACAATTAACCCCGCATATGGGGTAAGTTGTAACATTTGCACTTCTGTCACTTTCAGTGCAACAGTATGAAAATGGTAGGTCCTAGAAAAAAAACTTTAATTGTTCATTTGTAGCAGAGATGTGTATGTTGCTTGTGTAAAAAAAAAGTTGAATCTAACTTAACATTTTTTTTAAATAATTGAGCCAAAACCAAAATGTGTTAGGTTGTTCCCTGCTCTCCCCTGGTTGTAGTAATAGAAGTAGTAGTAATATTTATAATGATGATGATCATAATAATACATTGTTGTTGTTGTAAGATAGCTACTGAAATGACAGCATTGTGCTACACTTTCAGCAAGTTTAATGAACTAAAATAATAAGAGTAAATAATAAAGATTAGTATTATTAATTTTACTATTATTTGTGTTAGCTTAAAGTTTTACAATGTCATATTTGTATCTTGTAGTAGTAGCAATGTCATTGTTTTGTTATAAGTGTCACGGGGGTGTTGTGGAGAATGTAGGCTATACGAAGAAGGAGTACGAACAAAAATCAGTGTTTATTATAATACACACGGAAACATCAGGAGATCGTAGGAGAAATAAACATCCACATATCATTGACAAATAAACAATTTTGGACAAAGGAACTAAGGAAACTAATGGTATATATAGCACGGAGATATTTAACTAGAAACAGCTGTGACTACAAGAACCATTGGAATAAATGAGCGAACATAGGCAAAACAGAGCACACATGTGACACACTGAGTTGGCAATATTGTGCTACACTTTTATCAAATGCAATAAAATAATAAAGTAAATAGGAAATAATAATGATTATAATAATCAACATCATCATTAAGAAGGTGTACTGTAATATCTCTTATCTTTATAATTTGTACATAAAAAAACTTTAAAACTTGAAGATGAGAAAAATCTATTTTTTTCATTCACTACCCCTGTCTCATTACTACTGCTCATAACCATAGAAATCTAGAAGTAATTAAAATGGAGAACATCCAAATTGTAATGGATATTTTTGTACTTATGCATTTATTTATCCATAAGTTTCCATTCATTGAGTAAACATGATGACTGCAGTGTGTATTTGCCATTGTGGGATTTTGGTAAACAGCTGCACAGCTGTATACTCAGTGCACTCTCACACAAGTCCAGACTCAGGCCTTGTCCACACGGACACGGGTATTTTTATAACCAGAGTTTTTCCTACAGCGTTTAAAAAAAAAAATCCCGTCCACACATGCTCGGTCTCCGTCTACATGAAAACGCAAAAACACGCTATCAAGCGCGGTCAAGAGCATGCCGCGCCAGCAGGCGGCGATATAAACCTTTACCGTAAAGCCACGTTGGCCAATCAGAAGCGCAAATCTGACGTCAAACACAGCGGATAACGGCCCACACTCTGACGTCGCAAGGCAAAAACCCCGGTTCCACTGTCTACACGACAACACTGTAACCGGCATTTCTGAAAATCCTCACCCTGGCAGGGGTTTTCAAAAATGTTCGGTTTCAGTGCGTTTTCGTGTGGATGAACGGCCGAACCGCATAAAAAAGGTCACGGTTATAAAAATACCCATGTCCGTGTGGACAGGGCCTCACACCCGAAAACAGACACACATCCACATGGACGCATTCTTATCATATGTAAATGCAAGCACTGTCTGCAAACAAACGCTGTCTTATTCCTGACAATATTCTTAGTATCAACCATTGAAATGGAACTGTTTCCAAAACTGAAAATATGTTTTTTAACATAAAATAAAGATGACACTTCTGTTTGTCAGCAAAAGCAGTCTCTCAAAACATCTAGGATATTTCTTTGTTACAGAACCGAGCAGGTAGGCATGGATCAATATGCTACTTTTGTTATGCCAAAGGCTGCCCTAACTTTAACCTTTATGGCTAACCTTAATGTTAACCTTAACCTTTGTAATAGAAACTGCATAGAGTTGATTAAATCTGTCTTATTGACTTAAGTACAAATTTTATATTGTTTTGTTCCTAATATGATGTTAAATGGGATACAACAGTGAATACTTTGATGACAAGCCAAACCCACAATTTATTCCTGCTGGTTTATTTTCCTCACAGAGAAGGGTAAATATAGTCCATGCTCACAGAAATTGACAGAGCATCATATTTAATGCTGAGACAGGGAATTGTTTCTTGCTTTGCCTCACAATTGATCATTGGGTTGTAACAGCTGTTGCCTTTGGGGAACCGCAGATACATAAGAACAACACAAGTACAATATAATAGGAATGGTGGTGACTATTCCCAAGAAATGTAGTAGAAATTGGTAACTGTTTGATAACTGTGATTTTTCTATTATTGTGTGCAATCTTAGGAAAAAAAAGGTTTAATGGGGTTCTAGAGCCATATGGTTATTGACTCAATTTTTAAAGAACCCCTTTTGCCAAAAAAATGCTCTAAATGATTGCATAATATGTTCATGTTTAACTGGTTATGCCATTTTTTTTTCTAGTGATAAAATATGTTTAAGAGCTGTTTAAGTCATAAAATTGTATTCAAACTAAATTAAAGCTAAATCCATCAATGATCCCATAATGGGAACCCCTAAAACATAGGTTCTCAAAGTGCGGCCCGCGGGCCAATGGCGGCCCGCCGAAACATTTCTGGCGGCCCGCGATAACATCTGATTACATCTGTAAAACTGTTAAAACTATTGCTTTGAAAAAATGAATATCGCAGTTTAGTGGTGTTTAGCAGCATCTATAGGCATAAGCGGTCGCCCCCTCAACTGGACTCTCCCGCCCACTCAGATCACCATGAATGTAAACGGGATTTTACTGATAAAATATGCTATTTAAAAATTACATTTGCCAATTACATTTTCACATGTTCTTGTTTTTGTGAATATTAAGCTAAATTAATAATATTTTAATGAAGGACAGTCTGTTAGACAAAGTCGAATTTTGATTGGTCGTTTGATTTTGCGTGCTCGCTCACCCTAGCATTACGTTAAATTTCTCATACGGGAAAGATCACACGACGGCTACGGACTGTAGAACGGATATTTCATAATTTCAAGGTTGAATATTGCATATCGGGGGCAATCGGGAGATTCGGCATAGGCGGAGGGCGAACCAACTCCAGGGTAAGGCTAAGATGTGCGCTTCCCCTGCATTTAAATAGATTTCCTAACCATGTAGTTTTAACCAACGTCGCCTAGCAACAACTTAAACGTCCATAAACACTCCCGTTAACTAATTTGTTATTAGCGCAAGCCGCAACTATACGTTAACAAACTGTTAATTTGAGCAAAAAAAGCAAGCAGTAGGCTACTGTATGCCTGGCAGCCAATATAAATACACATTGCCTTACCTAATGCAGCAAAATCCTGCGTTTAGACATGGCATCATGCGTTGATGATTCCCTTGTTGTTATGTCACTGATAGAGCTTAGATTCTCTGCCCAAGCCCGAACTTGACCCGAACCGACGATATTTCCCGTCACTATCCTCGACGCCGGGCCGGGCCCTTGATCTAAAGACGTGCACTCCCAACGAGTAAGGCGCGGGACTAGATTTGATGGCCGAGCGTGGGCGCGGGCGGTAATTCACATCACTATGTGTGCGAATCGCGGGACTCCCGCAAACTATAAATATTTATGAATAAAACATATAAAAACTAATACATTTTATTCATCTGTTGCAGAAAAGCCACAAGAACAAGTAGGCTATGTGCTTTAATAACAAGCAATAACAATCTTTAAAGTTAATGCTTTAGTAACAAATTTATCAGGAGCATTTATGCTGATGTGTATGATGGCGACACGTAGTAGGCCTATTTGTATTTTGGAGGTACAGAAAAAAAGTCTATTTGTGGGCAGGAGCGGGACAAAACATTAATGTTGCGGGCGGGGGAAAGTAACATAGAAAGTAGTTGAGAACGTCAGTTATAACGACCCACGTATTAAAAAATCGTCGGGTTTAAATCGGGCTCGGGCTCATAATTACAGTTAATGTGTCGGGCCGGGCTCGGACACAACGTGCAAATGAATGAATTTGTATTTAAAGTGATCACAATTTAATGAAAACATTGCCATTTATAAATTATATTGCTTTCACTTATTTAAAAATTATTTATCGAAAAAAATGCATAAATCCTGCAATTTAAAAAATATATTGCTTTCATTCATTTAAAAATTGTTTATCGAAAAAAACGTGCATAACTTCTGCATAAAATGAATTGCACGCGCATGAATTATCTCTGCGCGTGCGCACGCTATGCAGTTTACATCGTTTTCCACAGACCACAGCTGAGCCAGCCCAGTCGCGCTTATCATTTGGTTATGGAGTGGAGGAAACTGATCCTAGACCAACAATTATGTGCAGCATTTCTTTATAAAAGCAACTAGTAGAAGCAGTCAGGCTGCTTTTGAGGGAGAACATTTCACTCGAATTGCATATCAAGTCCATGGCCAGGGGAAGGCTAAGCCTTTTTAGCAAAATATTTTTTTTCTCTCTCATCAAAACGTCTTATCAATCGTCTATAACAGTCTATATCAAGCAGGGACAGTTTGTGTGCATTTTATTTTGTGATTTCACTATAACGAATAGAGTCTCCCCGCAACAGCGATAGATTGAAGCGCGCGTGCGTCAGTGTGAAAACTGCGCGAGCCACAAGACAACACTCCGCTTCACTGATCGCAGCGGCAAGGAGCACTTTGATCACTTGATTTAAAAAGCAACACATTTCAGCGCTTGACCGACTCTAATTTGACAAATGAACAAAATGAATCCTCTGCTAGTTAACTGGAGATGTTTTATTAATTTGTATTGGTACATCCGTGCCGCGAAGATGTTTTAAAAAGTGGTGGGGAGAATATCGACCCTGGCAAAAAGTGGTGACGTGCGTTAATGTGAACGCCCCCTCTCGGTATTTCAGACGCCCCCTCATCAGCGCTCGGCTGGCGCCGGCTCTGATCTTAACAATGTCAAGCTTATTAATAGCCGCGTTTCCATTACCTTTCAAATTTTTCGCGGGCGCGAACACTTGCATTTTCCTATCAACAGTGGAAACAACTTAAACTAGTCTATCATTTCTGGTCATACAGAAAATAATAATGCATTATTCGCAACTACTTTTATTTGTGTAAACAACAAGAAAACGTGCTTTTGTAAAATAAAATAAAACAATCAGTAGGCTACGCGCTTTCATGATCTCCGTGAACTGGAGCGCGAGAACTGAAACAAAATATAGCCTATGTCTATTTAAAGCTTAAAATGTGTTTAAATAGACATAGGCTATATTTGTTTTATGTTTTAAACAAACATGTTTTAAACAAACAAACTCGAATCGAAAGCAAATACCTGATTATGTAATCCGTATGAAAGGTGGATTTCTCTCTAAAAGCGCATCTGCTTAACAGCGGAGATGGAGATATGTTTTTAGCCGACACTTAACAATAGTTTATTAATAAACAATTAAAATGACTCGCTGTTTTTTCAGACGCATTTATTATCATTAGCCTATAACTCGCCTATAAATCAGGCTAGATCAGACACAGGCTATATGGCTCTTCTCATTCATCACTGCGGGAAAAATATCAATTCCAGGTTCTAATTTGGCCTTAGAAAACCAGTAAAATCGACATGTTTTCCATATTAATTTGTGAATATTTAAAATGTTTAATAAAGGGGCAAAACGTCATTTAAACAAAAATCTGAAAAAGTCTGTC